>JAMPIT010000566.1:3390000-4590000 GCA_026261815.1 Monarcha castaneiventris obscurior | reverse complement strand
TGATATACAGCATCCACCAACCAACCAACCAACCAACCAACCAACCAATTCATTCATTTTTCATAAATACCATGCCCAGAGAAGTTGTGGATGCTGCATTCCTAGAGGTGTTCAAGGCCATGCTGGGTGGTTCTCTGACTAACCTGGCCTAGTGGAAGGTGTCCCTGTGGTATTATTTCTAAATAATACCACACAAAACTGTAGTTACTCTTGAAAATTTAAATATAATAGATCAAGCACTTAAAATTGTATACCAAAGATGTCTTTAAATGATTTTTCAATGCATTTCCTTTCATGAAAATATCTATGACTTTTATTTACAGTAGAGATACTGTTCATATGTTATTAAAAAGTCCTGCTAAGGTGAAATCAAAAATTTCAAAATGCCGTTGCCACAAAGGAAAGATAAAAGGATTTTCTTTATTAATTTTAAAATCTATTGAGGTTTTTTTAGCTGGGAATATTACTTTCAGGACCCTTCTAAGCTACTTTGCCTACTGATTTTTGTTTTAATCAACTCAATGCTTTCAACACTAAATGGATGTGTGCATCTGAGAATGTGTTTAATAGCAGTATCATATATCTGCTAGCAAGTACTCCTGTTCATACAAATACTCATTTTAAGTGCCAAAAAATTTGAAGTTTGAATGCAGATATTTAAAAAGACTATGTACTTTAAAATGTTGGAAGAAGCATCCCAATTTCCTGAAAGGAACTAAGAATCAATTATTTATGAAGTTTTACATATAAAAGTAACTGTTTAAGTCAATGGTAATTTTGAGGGACAACTAATTTAAAGAAAGATTCTTCAGAAGTTGAGGATGTACAAAGTTTTAAAACGTTGAAACAAGGAAAAACTGTCACGATCTTCCTTAATTTTAGTTACATTTAAACAAATGGAGCTACCAGAAATGAGTCCAAGAGAGCTATTGTGATAAACTCAATTAATATCTAAAACATACTTATCAAAGCACTAGCTGAAGTTGAAATGCTACTCTAAACATTACATTTTACACCTGTTTTCAGTTTCTAAATTTGGATATCCTATAATCCAGTGGAGATGTATCTGATCATTTAATGAACTGAAAATCACTGTAAGTATGGTACAAGATGACCAAGATTCTTTCCTTTTTATAAATTTAGATACACAATGTTTACCTGTGGAATTCCACAAAAGGCAGCTTTATAATGAAAGTTTTATACATATATATATTATTCTCTTATTTCTTAATGTTATAATGAACTCTGAAAGTTTTCAATAACTATTTTTTTAATTGCAGAGTTATTTTTTTACAGATAGTTTATTTTATACTGTAACCAGTTCATGGTGTTGCAGCTGAGTTTTTTGTTTTGCTTGTTTGGTTGGGTTTTTTCCCCAAAAAATCTATCCTGTCACTTAATTCTCTTAATAATTGAGAATTTTTATGAAGATTATTTTTTTTCTCATTTCCAAATCACCATCTTTCTTTAATTAACAGTAAGTAGGGAGTAATTTCAAATTTTCATTTATATATTACCTAGAAAATATTTTTAGATTTTCATATGCCTTTTGTGGACATATTTGCTGTGTATAAACACAGTCATCCCTTTTTCAAAGATTATCTTATTACATATATGAACATTAATGCCTCAGTTAAGGAGCTGGATTCGACTGTATGAAATTCAATTATGGTCTTAAAGGATAAATCTAGGGAAAATTTTGCTTAACATTTCCACTTGGCACAGAAAAAGAAAGTGCTGATAAAAAATGCTGATGACATAAAGTCATAGAAAGAATTTGTCAATAAAAAGGACAGTTGGGATAAAATACGGAAAAAAATTACTTTGAAGGCTGAAACAACTGAGGTAGCAAGAAATTTATTAATACAAAATTCAAGGTCAACACCTGTAATTAAAGGATTCTGTGGTACAAATGGACAGGAATATACTCCCCAGCTGAAGGATGACTTTGAAGTCCCCCTATGACACAGCCATGGAGAAAGCAGAACAAACTGAACAAACAAAAAATCAAACAGGTATTTCAGAGACAGGAAAATACTCTTAAAGGTGTGAGGAGTCACTTGAAGCATGAGGCAGTTTAATCCTACATGCTTAAAGGTAATTGTGGAGCTGATGTAAAGAAAGGCAATTTGTATGATCACAAATATGGAAAACCTGTCCTATTGATGAATCAGAGAGCTCAAACAGTTGAGCTTACCACTTGCCTGCTGAGAGGATGACTGCTGTTCATAAATGTGTTGGAGAAATCCAAGGAGTAAACACTTTGGAGGAAAAGTAAAAATTTACACTAAAATAGTTTGCTACTCCCAGTTACAGATATATTTAGACTGCAAAATAGGTCCGTGTTCCTGCCAGAACAATGTAGTTTCATATCTGTTTTCCAATAGGAGCAAAAGGAACAAAAACCCCTGAAAGGGATATGAAGTGTGGTGGGGAAGTATTCAGATTTTCTACTGCAGGTGTCATCATTATATGTCAGAAGATGCAAGATGTGGCATCATTAGGTACTAGATAATTTGAGCTGTCCATCATTTTCTTGACACTAGACATGAAAGTTAACATTGAAATATATCTTAGTCACTTCAGCAGGCAGCTAGAAGAAAACAGCTTTATCTATTTTCATATATTTATGTAAAGGAATTTTTGTGGTTTTTGCCATTTCTATGAAAATTATGTAATGACCTATCTGGTTTGTGCATGGCCTGAAAATATATTTGTTTCTTTTTCTGCTTCATGTTTTCCACAAGGGTTCTAAGCATTAAATTCCAGACTTACATAGCTGTAGGGTTTTTTGGTGTCAGTCAGCTACTCAGTTTTGTTTAATTTTTGTTTTCACATACACTGAATTTTATGCTATGACTCTGTAACACCTTTAACTTAATCTGTAATATTCTCTGGAATAGTTATTTTCCCATACCTGGCTTTTAAATTTGTTTAAAAAATAGATTAGTATCTGCTATTGTTGTGGTTTGGTATAGGTGGGGGGGTTTTGTTTCTTTGCTGTTGGGTTTTTTGGTTCATATATAAAGCTGGGGGAAGAGGAAGGACATTCAGAGTGATGGCATCTGTCTTCCCTAGAGATTGTTATGTGTGATAGAGCCCTGCTTTCCTGAAGGCAGCTGAACACCTGCCCACTGATAGGAAGTGGTGAAAGAATTCCTTGCTTTGCTTTGCTTGTGTGCACAGCTTTTACTTTACCTGTTAAACTGTATTTACTTCAACCCATGAATCTTCGCACTTTTACTCACGGGCAGAATGACTCAGTGGGAATGTGATGCCTGGTTGCTTTTCTGGGGTTAAATCGTATTTTTCAGATGCAGGTGTTTACTATAGCTATAGAAAATCACATCTACATATGCATTGAATGAAGCTTCTCTAAAACAGGATGTTCCCATTTTTTCATCTTCTGAACAAAACCCAACCCTATGCTATTTACTACATTACTAGAGAGAAAATTACCTCAATTCTAATTAATCTAATTGATGTAGGAAGTTAAAGATATATACTGTAAACTAAAGCAATTCTAAAAGAAAATTGTACCTAGTGAAGGAACCTATGCTATCAACATTTATATTTCTTTTCATTATGTTCTTACATTTTTATTGTCAAAATTGCCTGTTTACTATCTCTTAAAGTTATACTGGAAAATAAAAGATAACACATGAAGTTTTAATGGGATAAAATTTCATTGAGTTGCAAAGATTTTTTTTTTAAAAATTTTGTCTGGTTAACATATTTCCATATAAGGAGTAAAAATTACTAATTTTATACTAAGAAAACAGGGGCTTTACTAGGAAATTGCTACATACTGTATATGATCAATAAGGGAGAATAAGAAATACACTTTTTTCCTGAACATAATGTTTTTAATTTCCTTCTTATAATTTCCAGAAGCAAAAAGAAAAATATTTAATACATTAACAAGCAGATGGAAGTAGATGACAGACATTCAAAAGGAAAATAAATGTAAAATAATTAATAGAACCATTGATTATTTTTGGTAAATTAATGCAAGTACCAAAAGTTCTACTACACTTGTAAATACAGCAGAAATGGTTCCAGCAGGTAGTAAAATGCAGACATTTTCAGTGTAACTATCTGTCATTATAGATCAGTGTTCACAGATGCACTATATAGTACAGGACTTAAATTGGACAGAGATAAATATCTTATGTAATGCTGACAGAATGTCAGATTTTGGCAAGAAATGAAGGGTATACAGAAAAGAATATGGGAAACAGTATGCAGAAAAGCAACACTGTCATAGGGAGAGTAACAATGAAAACAAAAAAAAATGCTATTCCAACTGTGATGTGGGAAACTGGAAAGAGAACTGGGAAAATATTGTGACACGGTTGGTTTTATGCGCTGCAATTTAACACACTGGAAATACTTTAAAAGAGTCAGCAATTAATATTAGCTCTATGATATAGAAAAAACATCTAAAACGGAAGTACAGGAGTGATTCAAAGTTCATCAAGGTCAATGGAAAGTTTCTCTTTTATTTAGGTGGGTTATCATCTATATTTTCATAGTCTAAGGCTCTGACAAGACTGTGATGTACAAAGCAGTCTGCAGTGGGACACAGAGCAGAAGATATCAGATTCCGTACTTCAATATATTTTGTTAAACCTTTGTTTGATAAGACTTTATTTACTAAAATCAAAATGTCTTTATGGCTCCTGATAACTGATTTCAGTTCAGATCTTTCAAGAAAACACACAAGAGTACAAGGAAATGCTCCACAAAAATATTTTAAATGATCAGGAACTTGCAGAATTAAGTGCGAGGGTGACCTTGCCTTGACAGATGATTTAATAGTAGAAAAAAAGTTTGAAATTGTAAAACTGTATTTGAAATGCAATAAAAGCATTAAAACCTCAGGTTTGTTATTTGAAGTTTTCTAGGTCTTTCAAATGAAGACACAATAAAAAATACAAGGAATATCTAACATACACCTGTAGTTATACATCTTAGCATTTGCTGCCATTTTTAGATAGAAGAGGGCTTTGAACTTTTAGGCATAAGTAGAAAGTTGAATTTTACATGATAATATAATAATATAAAAATTAATTAATATAGTAGAGGTTTAAATGAAGATGAAGTGAAAATTTCATCTTACGGTTTGGTGTAAATGACAATCTATTCTGAGAAATGCTATGGTGCAACAATATATGCTTCTGTACAAGATTTTTCAGCTTTAGGTAAACATATAAGTAACTTCAACTCCTATAGCTGCAGTACTGTATGACTGTAGCAATCTAGTTCCTATAAAAGTTGGTCCTTTTACTTCTACTCACCATGAACATGCTAGAATCCCGGTGGATGAGTTAACCATGAGCGAGCAGTGCTCCCTTGTGGCCAAGAAGGTCAATGATGTCCTAGGGTGCATTGGAAGAATGTGGCCAACAGGTCCAGAAAGGTGATCCTGCGGCTCTGCTCAGCCCTGTTGAGGCCACATCTGGAGTGTTGTGTCCTGTCCAGGGCTCCTCAGTACAAGAGAGACAAGGACCTACGCAGGAAGGTCCAGTGAAAGGCTGGAGCATCTCTCTTATGAGGAAAAGCCGAGGGAGCTGGGCCTGTTTATCCTCGAAAAGAGAAAACTGAGAGGGGGATTTTGTCAATGCATACAAGAGAGGGTGTCAAGAGAATGGTGCCAGATTATTTTCAGTGGCACCCAGTGATATGACAAGGGGCAATAGGTACAAACTAAACCACAGAAAGTTCCACCTGAAGGAATCATCAGCAGCAGCAGCAGTGATATTCTTCAGCTCCATGGAGCCCTTCCTGCCCAGACAGGGGCCCTATTGAGCTGGACCCACTGATGGGTGCCTGTGAAGGAAACAGAACTTTGGAACAGTGAAAAGAGGTTGTTTGGAAGTTTATTTGCATTTAATGATGTTAACAATATATAAGTGTGGTTTATCTGTTGCATTGCTTATATTAGCTAATTGATTGCTCTTAAGTCATGTTCTCAATAAACCATTTCAGTTCTGATCTGACTTTAGGTCATGTGAACTGGCCAGCTCTCCCCATGACAGAAATTTCTTTAGTCTAACTCAGCAGTGCTGGCAGAGGATTTCTGGGATCAGGTAAACATTGTTAACAGTTTTCTTGAGACATACACTTGCCCTAACAGTACTTCCCCAAAAAAGTAAACTTCCCCATTCCTTTCAATATTCCTTTCTCTATTTCTCTTGTATTTGAGTCCTACTTCCCCATTCACATTTATCAGGTTATTTCTCTTGGTGTATCATTTTGCACACCTTTTCCATTCGCAGTGTCATCAACAAAGTACAGGACTTTTGGCACTTACTATAAACTTCTGCTAGGTCATGTTTCTGCTGCTGCTGTTGATGTGGTGATGATGGTGTTTTATGTGGGTAGTTTTGTTTCCCATAGAAGCAAATATATGTTTTTCAGAACAGTTAATCACTTCACAGTGAAAGTGTTTAGATGGTGATTGACAGCACAAAGCTCAAATTTCACATTCCATATTTCTGAGGAGGGAAAGATTCCTATGTACAATCTGCTCTGGTACTCTAAAAATGTTTGTAATCAGTTTTCCATTTTGCCATCAAAAAAAAATCAGAATTTCATGTGAAAGAAAAACTAAAATTTTATTTATAATTCCTTCCCCCACTCAGTTTGCTTTTCCATAGTTACTTCTATTTTTGTTTTTGAAATTATATTTTACATAAGTATTCAACTCAGATTAATTTTATATTTTCCACGTTCAGCTGACTTAATCAAGTTTGAATTCCTGATTACCTCAACAGTAATTCAGAAGGGATATTTGCTACTGACGAAATTAGAATTGCTCTCAATAATGCAATGTGGGGATTATATAATGATATACATATTAATTTGAAAATTTTTGGTTTTATATTCGAATTTGGTAATATGCATACTTATTGAATAGTTTGAAAGCATTTTGGTTTTCTAAAAACTGGAAGTTTTCATCAAAGACAGAGAAAAAATTATTTCTATATATAGCTAATAATGCAGATTAGTTTTCCCCTAACCAAATTCAGACACTGTCAATGTTTATTTTGAAGTTACATTTCCAATCAGGAATGATCACAAAATTTGCAGTTTATTTGAGTTAATTGGCTAATCTTTTTCATAGTCATTCCCACTGTCCACAAATTGAAACAGAACAAATATGTTGGGATATACTTGCAAAAAAAATTTGCCAAGAAAGAAACATAACCCTTTCTAAGCAGGTAGATATGTGGTTGTCACTGTGTACAGGTCCCTAGTAATCCAGCAGGTAATGACCCTTTTTTTTTCTATAAGAACTACTGAAAGAGAAATCCACTTATTCTGTTAAGGTATAACTGAATCTAAAATCAGGGTAAAAAACCCTCTTAACAATAATGGCAAAAAAATATTTTGCTTCCTTAAATACTAATAATTTGCACAAAGAATAGTACAAAATACTTTATAATGTATAATCTTCAAGGCTTAAATACACAAACATTATTTATGAATTAATTAAGTAACCTGACCTTGCTAGTTGTTACTTAGCAAAGATAAGGTTATTGTCTTAAGGACAGATCTAATGCCAGATCAAGATTAAAATACTCTTCCAGTTAGCATCGGTGGTTTTATGGTCTCCAGATAATAATAAGATATTAGAGTTTTGTTAAATAATAATAAGACATTACAGTTTTGTTTATCTGCCTAGGTAATGAATAACAATTCATACCTATCTGTAATACACTGACCATGAAAGAACAAAATATAATTTCTTCCCTATTTTGTACACTGTGTGTGTGTAACCTCTCCAAAGTTTTTCAGAACACATTAAAAAATGCCACAATGCCAAACCTGAATGAGCTGTGGGTGTTCCTATAAAAATAATGACATTTGTATAACTGCAAGGATGTTCAAGAGAGGAAAATGGTATCTGTAAAATTCAGCAGTGAAGGATTTTTAAGTTATTGTTCATTCAGTGAAAATATGCTACAGAAACAGACACAATCCAGTCTGTTGCCGTTCATATTGATATATGCATTTTTTGTTCATTATTCCTATGCATTTTCCATCTTTTTATTTTACTATATCTCAGCAATAGTATTTCCAGAATGAGATGGCATGGAAATTGATAGAATGGCTTCATTTTTAGTTGATGCACAAATGCAATGCAGGGACAATACCTTTATTCACTTAAGGTCTAAAGGCACAAAGCATCCAACTTTGTACTTTTTTTGACTTCTTATGTGCTCAAGCTGTCAATATATTGTCATTATATACAATATATTGGGAAATCGCCCAAAACTTTACAGTAGCCATATCACCTTCACACTATGGCACATATGATAAATTTGTTTCCACAGGAAAAAAATTGATACGTTGTCTAAAGAAAAGTACAGGAGAAAACACACTGTACTTTGTAGGAAAATATTATGACCAGATTTTTTGTCCTTTTGGGTTATATCCTATCTGTTCTTTTTCTGCATTTTTACTTTGCCAAATTTACATTTTTTGTTTCAGAGTTTCATCTAAAATGGAGAAAAATGTTCTTTCCTTAATGTTGTGCTGCACATATTCAATCTCATTGGTCCTTACTGGAAAGAACTGCTATATCACTCATCATGTTTCCTATTTCCTTAAGCAAAAGCAAAGGTTTCTCCTTTTCTTTCTTTATTTTTTAAGCTGCAATCCCGGCACTTCTGATAAAATTATGCAGAAATGAAAAAAAGGTCTCTCTATAAAACAGACAAGCTTTATTTAGGCTATCTCTAACCATAAAGAAAATAAATTTAGCACTCTCCATCTTTACCTGTAATTAAACCCAAAGCCTAAAAGATGTCAAAGGCAATAATGTAATTGCTATCTAGATTCGCAGAAGGTTTTAAACTGTGCTCTTTGAAAAACATTATAAGGATATGTAAAGTAATACTGCTTCCTCTGGGGTTTTTTTCAAGATGACAAATGAGATTGCCTATCATTTGATTTCAGACTTGAATGCTACAGGCTTTGCAATTTTTTCTCTTCTGATAATACTCCTGAAATATGTCTTTAATAAACTCCTTAGAAGGAAACAAGGTAATGCAGAATTGGTACCTCCAAACCATGCAATTATTTCAATTTACTCACACTTACTCTAATTCTAAAGTTCTGTTCTGAACCACTTTATAATGATTTCTGTTGTTATTGTGAGGTTCTATTAGCATTAATTGTTATTAATATTGTGCGTTAATTTCTATCAAAATACCTTTTAGGTATTCACAAATGCTTCTATGTGCTCACAAGTTAAGATTAGGCCTTGCTGTTCTCATTCGAATTTTCAGGTGGTAAGCATCATTACAGTTGATTAATAATGCTGATATTCTCTCATGGTGTGTCAACCATCTGATTAAGGGTTTTTTTCAAAGAAATTTAGAGCAAAAGGAGAAACATAATTCTTGCAGATCATGAAAAAAAAAGAAAAAAATCGAGGAATAATTTTTTTCCAGGATGAAGCTTTCAGAGAGTTAAGTTTTTGCAGATGGCTGGAATAAATCCCATGTTGGAGCTACATCTTCCCAGTAGCGCAGGACACTGCTTTAATCATCAGCAGCGCATGTGCCCACTTTAAGTAGAACACTACTACTTCTACCAGTTTCACTGATAGAGAACACTTTTTACTAACTTCAACTTTCTTTTCAAGCTTCTGGCCTCCACTTTCATCCTCCATTCTGAGTATGCTTTTGGACCAATATTTTTAATACTTAAGTACATATTGGATATGCCCCAGGCTTTGAAAAATAAGACAAAAGTGAAAATAAATGGGCAAGTAAGCAATTCTGCTAAGGCAGTAAAAATTAATTGTTCTTTTGAGCAAACTAACCTGAGTGATGAGGTTAGCAATCCCCATTGGGCCCAAAACCTTAATGTATTAAATTTTAGCTATGTAAGTACATCCAGATGACTAACATCTTCAGAACATTCAGGTGAAAATTTTGTCTGTCTCAGATTTTGGCATAGAGTTATTGCCCAAGGCTGTAACTAACCAGGTTCTTATATCATAGAGACAGAAGTTGAACTAGTTTGGTTTTTTCTTTCTTAAATTTACAGATATTTGGAAAATTATTATATCATTGCTTCTGGCTTAATTCAGAACATCATAAATAAATTTTTGTCAGTGAGCTTTATGCATCAAGATTAAAAAGTCCCTTCCCAGTGCTTCAGTGTGACTGCATAAAATCACTTTAATAGGGGTTTTGCCTCATCCCCCTGTTATGATCCAGTTTTAAGGTTCTTAGAAATGCCTCTGCCTGAATGAAGGTGCAAACGAGACCATATGCCTGTGATAGTAAGTAAGGGTTTTATTTGATGGTAAATATGAGAGAGAGAGAGAGAAACAGAGAGAGAAAAAATGAAATAAGTAGAAAATAAGTGGGGGGGGACAGAAAGAAAGTGACAGAGACAGAAAAAGGAAAATATCACCACTCCATGGATCGCAAGATGTTCCAGTGATCCTCTGCAGCTGGTCTTCCTGGTGGTGAAAGTCCCCCCGAAAAGCATAGAATCCAATGGATTTATAAATCCTCGAGCCAGGCAGACAATGTCCAGGCATATCCCCCTGGAGGAGGGGGATGCAGTCTCTCACAGCAGCCTCTGGGTCTGTGCATCACAGGCAGTCCTGTGGGGCCAAGCCTCTCACGTGAAAGTCCCGTGGATGTGGCCTGTGGGGTTGGGGTTCCACAGCTGGGCCAGTTTGTGTAATGGAGGATGGGTGTTTATTGCCTCTCCCCAGAGGTTACACCATGCACCCAACACCTCCTCCTGCCCCCTCAGCTGGGAGGAGTCTGTGTAAACCTGGCTTCTGTGAGCTGTGCTCTCCCCCCACCCCAAACACGGCCAGGGATGATTGAACAATGGGTTTCCCTTTATCCAAGCAGCAGTTTGACTTTCAGCCCAAAGTCCCAGTCTGCAGGGAGGCTTCTTTGGTTATAGCTTCTTTATAATGAGAAAAACTTTATATCAATGTTTGAGGCATGAACTATTTTCAGCCTCCGACATCCCCCCAAAATAATTCCATATCCTAGAATGATCAAAATTTTAAGCAGTGCAGTATTTTTGCACTAGACAATCCAGAAAACTGCAGCATTTGTTGCTGATTTTAATTATTTATGTAGGAAAAAAAAAAAAAAAATTTTTTCACTCAGGTGAGATTTTTTTTACTGTCATGATCTCATGTACTCCTTTTTCACTGTCCCATTAAAATAGTGAACTACTGACCTGTGCAGATGTTTTAGACCCTTATTCTTAACTGTTGGCTGTTTTCTTCATGATTACTGTTTCCATAAGTAATTATTATATCTTCAGATGCTTTGGTGGAAACAGAAAAGATATACTGACTTAAATTTGAATCCCTGGAATTTAGTCTGATATCGTAAACTCTTTGACAGTCTGTGCAGAGAAATGAAAAAAAAAAATTAAGTTATTAATCTGGTCAAGGGTAAACATATTCTATCCTGAAAGACATTTTGGAAGACACTTGGAGGAGTACAGAGCTATTACCTGAAGAATGCAGTAAATTTGAATGTACAAATAATGGTTATAGACTGGGTAGGAGATACAATTTACGTAGAGAGATGGAACAATCAAGGTGAAAAGTTGCATAGAAGAAATAGCAGGAAAACACAATTTAATACAGTATTGGTTTTGAGAAGTGAAAAGTGAAATAATATTAAAAATCAATTTCACGACTGTAAAATCTTCATTTTAGCAACAGCTAGAAAAACATGTTGTTATGCTAACTGATTAATTATATTTTAAATTTTTTATGATGCATTTTTAAAATATTTCTAGTTTATTTTATATTAAAATTCTGTTGAAATTAAATTCAATTGTCTTTGAAATTTTAAATAAGCCCATCAGTTGAAGAGGTAAATCTGGACCTATGAAATAATAACTGTTTCTACTTTATTCACCAATGCTGTGTTTTCTGATCTGGAGGTTTATAGCTGGAAATTTCCCATCATTGTTTCCCTTAATACAGTTTGGCAAAGTTTCATAAAGGCACATACTGGATTTAGTTCTATTTTTTTTTATAAACTATAATAATAATTATGGTATTCATTTCTATTCTCTATTTTGATTAGCATTATGCTTCACAGTAGGTATCAATCATAATGTGCCCAAATATGAGACTCAAAATAGCCACTATCATCTTGAAACTATTACATGCCAATGTTATATAATCAGATTTTTGAGAAAAAAAAAAAATCTATTGTGGTGTATAGCCATTAAAAAAGCAAATAAATGTTCATAAACTTCATTGATAAAAAGAGGATAGAGATTGGTGAGAGCACATACTGATTAGGTAAATGCATATGTTCTAGATGCAGCAATTTAGTCAGTGACAACACAACATTTTTCATTAGTCTCAGATCAGTGTTTTCATCTTAAATAAAGAAAATCTTTTTCAGTGACTCCAAGGGAAGCAAAGGTCTGTGATAAATGAGCCAGTAAATGGCTACATATATCTGACAACAGTAATCCATCCCTTCATTTCCTCAGGGAAAGCCAGTAGTTCAGGTACATGCTGCTAACCAACAAAAGTGTATTGTCTTTTTTAACAGGTGATTCTTGCTTTATTCGTTCAAAGCACACTAGCCAGCTGCTTTACCCTGGAGAAAACTTCGTGTTCTGTATCCTAACTGGATGAAATGAATTAAAGTAACTTAGGTTTCAAGTACCTCATTAGGTCAACTATATCTCTGTGGTGAATGCTTTCTTTTAACACAAACCTGATGACTTTTGAGGGTCCATCTGTAATGTTAAACAAGAGAGACCAGAAGGCGAGCTCTAGCACTGCAGCCTCATCATCTATAGTTACTTATTAATTCAGTTTCAAGCTCTGTTCAAAAGATATTATACAGTATTGAGATATCTGCTGACTTTAATGAGAGCTCATACAGCTTGAACACATGCAGACAGCTGTCAGCAAAGAGTGTCACCCCCCAGGAGTACTTAGGTGTTAAGAACCATTTGAGTTTCTCTACTGTATCCTGCGTGGCCTATGGTATCCTACCAGCCTAAAGGACACACATGTCCTGTAGTTCCTGCACTATACACACTAAAGGTGCTTTTTATTCTGCAGGGTAATATATAAACATCACTAGATGACCATTTCTAAGTCTTGATTTCTGTTCAGAAAAGTTGACCCCAAATCTGAAACCCTGTAAAATCATTGCTGCTCCACACTTCAGAATCATCTAGTAACTACCCAATATAGTGTATACCAGTGTATTGGTTTGAAAACAAATAATTGGGAGATCCCAAGTCAGGGTTAAAATTTAATAGGAAAAAAAAATAAAAATAAGTGAATTAATACAAGGGAAAGAGAAAAGAAAAACAACAGACAAAGTCAGATACAACCTGACACCCTGTTAGGGTGGTGGTAGCAGTCCAGATGAAGTAGCTCAGTTGAAGCAGTGATCCTATGGAAGGTCTGGTCTCCAGCTGAAGGTCCAGGGGTAGCTCTTGTCCTCTGGGAACCCAGCAGACAGGGCCCTTTAGGCAGTTCCAAGGCCAGGTTATATCCAGGTGGGAATGCTTGGCTCCTCCCTCCTGGGCGGAGCATCTCACAATAGGATGAGATAAGTCCATGAGTCATGCAGTGGTTTCTTGCTGGCCCATTGTCTGTTATCAGGGGTGGGTCATAGCAGGAGATAACAGCTAATGGCCCACAGCTGGTGGTAATAGAATACATCTATAGTGTAACCTAGGACAACCAGTGTGACTGTTTTCATTGCATAAAAATGCTGTTAATTCAATGTCATGATTATATTTCTTTTACGAATGAAAGAAGACTGAGGATTTTAAGACTCCTTTTCATTCCATTCTTTGAAAAGACTCCACGAATGGGCTAAATTATAAATTTCTGAAGTATATAATTAAATATTCCTATTAACAATAATATTAATGGATTTCTTATTCTGAGAGCTGTGGTAAAGAGGAACGATAAACAAGATCAGCAAAAAACTGATTTACTAGTAGTAAATACAGCAGTTTTTCTGTAGCAGAATAAATTTTTTCTTCTTTGTAGAAGCAAAAATAGTTTTATCATTCTTCTAATTATAAGCTGACAATTCAGCAACTTGAATTATTAAAAATTTCAGATGGTTTAGCATATTGTTATTTAAAGAAGCAATAGACCAACAAAATATACGTAAGGAAAAATCAAATATTAGAAAAATCACAATCAGTGGTAAAAAAAACCTGTGTTGCACAGGAAGTAACTGAATCAAAAAACTTAAATTACAGCAACCATTGTTCATAATTTTGCTCCCTTGTCCTCTTGCTAAGGGATTCAGTTCTTTGGTGAGTTAACATATGTTGAAAGCAAAGAACCACTTACTTGTTCACTTACTCTCCTCACCACCTCAAGAGGGACAGGGGGAGGAACAGGAAGAAAAAAAGCAAGAAAACTCATGGGTTGAGATAAAGATATCTTTACCAGAGAAGAAGAAAAAAGAAGAAGATTAAGAAGAAGAAGAAAGAAGAAGAAAGAAAAAGATGATCATAGGTAACAACAACATCCAACTCAACCTAACCCCTGTGGGCAATAAGGAGGGAAAAAGAAAAAGCCATGACTGTGTAAAAGCTGCTCAATAATATTCAGAAAATCAGTGTGTTCAACACTTAGTCACAAACCCTAAACACAACACTGTGTGGACTGCTACAAAGAAGAAAATAACCAAAACAAGTTTGAGGGACTATTTTTCAGAGTCCAATTTTTATGTGACAGCAGTATACGGTTTTGTGTATCAGCAGCAGTGCTGCAGCCAATGATGTTGTTTGTTACTATGTAGCACCAGGATATGGAGTAGCTGTTATTTGGCTGAAGCTACACTATTTGCATCATCTAAACCAACTTGTCAACCTGAAAGTGACCTAACCATGATTTATGACTGTAGTTTTCTAGATTATTAAAAAAATAAAAAAAAAAAAAGATAAGGCGAATTTCCCGCTACTGCATACTAAGGCCACCTGATATAAATATTTACTGATTTACTCTAGTGACTATGTATTGCTTCTCTATTGAGTTCAGTACAGCACTCAAGCAGTGTGTAAAAACTCTGAGTATTGTCCCAAGATTGCACAATTTAGCAGCCATTTTTTAAAAGAAGAGATCCTACATTCTGGAAATTACTTTCTCGTCAAATTAAGATCACATCAGAACAGTTCTTGAAAATCAATATAATAATTTCTGAGTTCTTAAAACATGGGGGAGAAGTTAAAACCAAGAAAACAATACCCCAATCCTTTTGAATTGCACTTCTGAGGAATAAATATACCTCACTTTGTGCTGAATTACAATACCCTGACTAATGTGTCATAATTTGGAAATATTTACTCCCTATATCATGTTTTTCCATAATCGTTAGAAGGCCCTCCTGAAAGGGGAGGACATTTTACTTCTTACTTTCAGAGGAAAGCAGATACTCTGTGATAAAATGCTTCTACATCTCCATGGCATTCTTAACCACCCAACTAGTTGCATGGGACGATTCCTAAGTTTTCATGTTTTTACTCAGCTCTTTCCATAATATGTTAGATAACTGCAACTTTTAAAATATGTTCCTTTCTTTCAACTTGTCTGTCCGTATGGAGATTTTAGATTATTGCAAATATAATACTGTGCTGGTATGACAAGATTCAAGATATTTCAAATGCGAGAGAAATGTAAGTTGTTCTGCAGACTGACTTGTCTAATCTGATTTTAGTCACCTAGAAGTT
This sequence comes from Monarcha castaneiventris obscurior, assembly GCA_026261815.1. NCBI lineage: Eukaryota > Metazoa > Chordata > Aves > Passeriformes > Monarchidae > Monarcha > Monarcha castaneiventris. The sequence goes on along the minus strand of JAMPIT010000566.1, from coordinate 4,574,259 downwards.
AAGTATGTGAATCGAGCAGCTCCTCTTGGTGCTCAATATAGTTAATGGAAGGGGACAGTGTGAATGACTGTTAGACTGATAGAGTGACTGTTCTTTCAGTTGTGAAATAATGACCTAAGACAAGCAGAAGAGACTTTACATAATTTAGAGACAGATATAGATGACTAAATTACAGTGACTTAAACTATATAAAAAGAATCCTTCTTGTAAAATTTATTAGATAATTAAGCCCAGAAATAAATAAATGCTTAAAAATTTAGATAAAGTTTGTAAACATCACCTGTTTTTACCTGGAGTAAATGCTTGCAGGTGTACCTCCTAGGGTGTGATTTGTTGTGAGCAGTAGTTAACCAGCTCCCCAGTAGCCCAGCTCAAACTTCAGCATAGAACTTTCAATATTTCCCAGTAAAGACCTTTACACTCTGTAGTCATATCTCATAAGCTTGAATAGAAATCCTATGACAGAATCTTTGATTAAGGCTAATCAAACCACAACCTATACACATTGACTGGGCGTGGAACTTGGTGCCATGGTCTGGTTGAAAAGGTGGTGTTTGGTCAAAGGTTGGACCTGATGATCTCAGAGGTCTTTTCCAACCTAATTAATTCTGTAATTCCACCAACAAATTCACATTACCATCACAATTGCATTACTTCAGAAACTGAAATACCTAGGTATACCTATACAGTTGGTACTTCTGCCTGGTTATATGTATCATTTTCTAATAATATAACCTGTGGCCTTTGTAGTCTAGAAATTGTATTTCTTCCATATCAGTATATAAACCAAGAAGAAGATACCTTGGTATCTACATTTTTAGAAATATGCAGCAGATGGGAACTTTGAAAAAATTATGATCTAGGAAAAAGTTTTCTCCACTATTGTGCCAAGTACTTCACTAATATATGCATATTTTTGAAGTATATATTTATCAGATAAACAAAAATGAAGGATAGATTTCCATTTAAAACAGAAGTTAGGGAGTTTGTGCTTAACTCATCCCACTTCCACCCACAGTTACGTTATCTTCTGAAAATACAAAATTAACTTTAGTCATATATTCTATGAATCCTTAGTGGACAGCTTCCTTCTTTGGGCACACTCTCTTTAACAGAATGTTTAAGGTGCAGGTTTTCAAAAATCTGTTGAAGGACACTGCTAAGTGTGCTTACACTTTTGAGAAAGATGACTAATGTTGTAGTGGCATTTATTTATTTATTTATTCAATTGCCCAGATAAACAGATATGGAAAAAGAAACCAAAGCAACAGAGAACAAAACAACAAAGCCTCCCACATTTTTCTATTGAAAATCTCCTTTAGCGAAGCTTCAACCATATACACCTTTACTACTGAAGTACCATTCCAGAGACAGCTATTCTGAGGAGGTACATTCTTGCAATTTTTCCTATTCCCTTCGCTTTATTCGTGGTACAGAAAGTGGCTGTATAGCCTCTGCTGATGCTATTCTAACTGGTGCTACCAAAAATGCAGTCAAATCTTTTTGTCTTTTTCAGTGCATTTGTGATTATGGTCACATTCATTGGGTCATCTTTCACAACCTCCTGATATTTTGAAAATGTAACTTTTTCAGTTAATGAGAAAGAGTCTGACAATGTGATTAAAAAAAATATTTTGAAGCTTTATCCCACTAGCATCCTCTAATGAAGGTTGCTGCTGGTGCAAACAGCACAAAGGCAAGTGGCCCTTCCCCTCCACTCCAAAATCTCCCTCCCCACCCTGCCACCACATACAAAGTTACAGTCAGTTAACTGATCTTCAGCAAAATCACAGGAGATGGTTGTATCTGGAAGTGTAAAACACTAAAACTGTAACAAGGTAGGATAGAAAAACAAGCTTTAAAAAAAAATTAGAATCACACTTTAAGTGCAGAAATGGCTAAGAACAGATAATTACTGAAACTGAGCTGTGGTGGTTTGTAATGTCTCTCTATTCTTTGAGTCTAAGGGAGTTGCAGTCTGTGTTATTAGTCTGAATTACGTTTTCTGGTAACATTTAACTGCAGTTAACTGCAATTTAACCAATACAAAGACTTAATTGTTTGAGGTTTTTTTTTAAAAAAGAGCCTCCCAAAAGTCCTATATATATAATAAGTATGCTTTGTTGCAAGAGTAGTCTGTATAAAAGAGATCTTCCAGAATAAACTCCCATTTCACTCTTCAGATATGGTCTTCCTGGTGCTAGAAAAAAAAAAAAAATCTATTTCTTGACCCTCATCTAGCTATGTTGGAGTTGCTTCTGCTGGTATTTGAGACAGGCTAGTTTATCTAGTGCCTCCCTTTTGGGCTGGCAGATATGACAGAAGACCTGCATGAGGTCTGTGTCTTTCTGAAATTACAGAGTTGGCCCAGCCATCTTAACCAAAGTTTCTCAAATGGCTTTCAGTTCATACATCCAAGGAACTGAACTGAAACCACTGTTTCTTTGAATATCAGCTTCATCTGATTTTACACACTTAAACAGCTCTGTTTTAGCAGGACACTTGGAAAATCTGTCACTGAATAGCAAGCTGACAAGTCAAATGTGAGCTCACAGTGTGCCCTTGCAGCCAGAAGTATCTTGGGGTGATCAAGGAGAGCATGGCTAGCAGGTCAAGGAAGGTGATCCTGCTCCTCTGCTCAGCCGCAGTGAGGCCACGTCAGGAGTGTTGTGTCCTGTTCTGGGCTCCTCAGGACAATTTATAATAATGTTAGCATTGAAAATATGCAAGATGAAAAAATTACAGTGGTGGAGGTAAAGCATGAGAAAGTTGTTCTGATGATTCAAATATCATCTTGTATTTCAAGGGCAACAAACAAACCTGTCATAAGTTATTTGCAGAAATTTTTCAGGAGTAATTTTAAAATAATTTAAAGCAGAACATGTTGATAGATCATTCTCTACTAAATATTCTAAGAAAGTTCAAAAGACTTCTTAGAAATGGGAAACAAATTTCTCTGAATACTGTAACAGTTGGCAAATACATAATGTTAACCTTTTCTTTATCTATCTATTTGAGCTTTACAATATACAACTTTCAGTATTCCTGTCTTCCTCCTAAAATGAATATTAATTGAATAAGTTCTTTTAACAAATTTACTGAGATGACAGTAGTTTTTAAATAAATTTCTTCTCAGGATGACAGCGTCTAGTTGATGTACTTATAAACCAAACATACAATTTTCATGAAATAAATGTAAGCAAGGATGAAAGACCCTTTGCACAAGCATATTTAAACCAGCTAAAATATTATCATATTGTCTGATTAATTGTTCTGCTTTCCTTGATAGCTCTCAGTTTTAATGTCTGAAGAGTATAGACTTGATTAAGTCTCCCGTTTGCCAAAAATGCACCCAGATTTATTTGAAAATATTCTGAATTCTTTGGAACAGAATCCATTCATGCTGACATTTGGATTCTGTCTTATGTAATTGAGACACAAATTCCAACCCAAACCTCTCAGAAGAGAAGAATCTCAAAGTGAGAAAATCTGGGATTTTTCCAAGCATGTTTTGTGGATTTTGACTACACGTGTTAGATTCACAGTGGAACCAAGTGATTTCTGCACTGGCGTGGTTTACTGTCTGCACTGGATTGACCTGGGCTGGCTGCCAGGTGCCCACCAAGCCATTCTTTCCCTCTCATTCTATCAGTAGGAAAGGGGGAGAAAATATGATGAAAAGCTTGTGGGTCAAGAAAAGGACAGGGAGATTGCTTACCTTTTACTGTCACAGGCAAAGGAGACAGAACCTGGGGAAATTAATTTAATTTATTGCAAATTAAACACAGTAGGATAATGAGAACTAAGAACAAACCTAAAGCCACCTTCTCCCAGTCCCTACTTGTCCAACACAGGGTTCTCTCCAGGGTCACCGGTTCCTGCTAGGAACCTGCCCTAGGATGGGCTCTCCACAGACTTCAGCTGTCTTCAGAACATATTTACCTGCTCTGGCAATTAGTCCTCTCCAGTCTGTGGGGTGGATCTCCGCTGCACCATGGTCCTCCTGGGACTTCATTGGGACAATCTGCCTCACCATGGTCTGCATCATGGGTTGCAGGGGAATCTGCACCTGGAGCAACCCCTTCCTCTCCTTCTTCACTGACCTTTGTGTCTGTAGGGCTGTTTCTCTCACATTTTTTCACTCCTATCTGGCAGCTGTTGTGCAGCCATTTTTTCCCCTTTCTTATATGTATTATTATAGAGTTGCTACTACTTTTGCTGGTTGTCTCAGCTTTGGACAGTGGCAGGTCCATCTTGGGGCCAGCAGGAACTAGATTTTGGTGTCTTCTCCCAGAAGCCATCCCTGCATCCTCCACCCACACACCCGCTGGCAAAAGAGCAGATGTTTTGTTCTATACAGATGTCTGTGTCGATGTGTGCAGGGGTCTATGTTCTGTCCAGATCTCCTTATTTTTGTTCCCTTTTCCCTATTTATTGTATCGAAAACAAAACAAAAAATCATGCCTCAGATGGTCCTTCTGGGCTCCGCCATTCAGCTATTTTCCATAGGCATTCTTCTGTTATAAATTCAAAGGTGGATCTTATTAGAAAGGGAGGAAAAAACCAAACAGCTGACAACAGCCACAAATAAAATGTTGACAGCATCAATTTCAACCTAAATATTTTGCATATAGATTATAAATTCCACAGAAAAAGGTAAAAAGCCATAAAGCAAAAAGTAAATCTCATTCAATTTTGAAATGTGGTCAGGATAGTAGCTGTACAGAAACATTTTTTCATTTAATGCAGGATCAGATTTCAGCTGAAAACTGCATTGCTGTTTTTGCTGTAGAAAAACCTTACACAGATCAGTAATCCATAAATATACATCAGAGCTGGGACTTAAAGCTTAATGCAACTAATCAGTTTAAGATTTGAATACAAAACTTAGGAGGCAATACCTGGCTGCAAATACAGCCTTACTACATCTTAAAGGCTATAACAGGGCTTTATTAATCTTAGCGATGGATGAACCTTGGAAATTCTGCCTGCAAAGCAAACTCACCAGCCTATCTGATGTACTCTCAAAGGCTGCTAGCACAGCAGGGTGATGTATTTGATTTGTGGATGTTTTTCTTTCAGTGAGAGAGAGCATGAAAAATCATCCTTATTTTTCCAACCAGCTCATGGCTTCATGTTTTGTTTACAAAAGTACATCTCTAGTTCCTACGTTTTTTGTAATACGACTTAGTGGACTGCTATTTTTTATTACTGAAGTTTTTATCAGTGCTCTTAACCTCACAGTCTTCAGTTATTTCTATCTTTCTCTCTATTGGTTATTACTAAGCAATTTCAACCTTTCTGTTTTTCATTCACTTTCATCTACACACTATTTTATTCACAGCACTTTCATCTTAAACTTGTCTGTTAAACCTCAGACCACTTCATTTTTCAAGAATTTATTAAGAAGCTTCTGAGCTTAATTATTTTTACTTGAGAAACATCAGGTTGCAGAGTTCAAAAGGAATTACTGTAAAATTCTAAATACACAAAAAATGGAATCCTGATGTCAGTCACCCAAAGTGACTTCTTCATTACACTTTTTCTTTTACCTGTGTTTTATCTACCTTAGCTTTGGGGTAAAAATTATTGACCTTTCCTAAGACTGTAATTGTTCAAGGAGAACTGCCCATGGAGACTTTAATTTTTGCCTTTGTGAAAACAGGGAAGTTAACACTATGAACAAAACAAACATCCTTGCTGATGTAGTATTTTTGTGATCCTAGTACTGATACTGCCTTGTACAGCATCGAACTTCCCTCTGGCATTTCTGTTGCCTCAAAAAGTAATTGTACTAATAACATAGTAACAAAATAACATACTGTAAGAGAGATTATGTTTTCAGTAAGTATACTTAGAATTCCTTAATTATTTTCTGCTGATTATTTTTCAGAGTAGAGACAACATCAAGCATTCCTATAATCTTGTTAGCTAATAAAGTGGTATTTTATCCCATTTTGTGTCACCTTCTTTCGAAGTCCTCTGGAAGAACTTGTGCCTTTTAGAGGGGGAAAAAAGCCTGTGTAGGTGTTGAATCTCAGGGGAGCTACAACTCAGAATGGAAAATAATTTTCATTCCCATGGGGGAAAAAAAAAAAGGTGGAATATGGGCATAAGAGAAATTGTGGAAACACTCAAGTGGCTGCATTTATTAATTTTCTCTTGCTGAAAAGGTTACTATTTAAATTACACAGAATTACCAAAGGTAGCATACATTTTAATGTAAGAACACATTTATTTGTTTCCTTATGCTATTTTTGAGGATGAGAAAAGTCAAGGTATATTTCAAAGGAAAATTGCTATCTAGTTTCATTTTTCAAAAGATAATACCTGCCATGAGTGATATCATAGGTATTATTAAGCTGAGTGTAAATGCTCTTTATTGGTTCCTGTTGAGTTCAAATATTTGTTGTGCTTCATTTACATTCAAATTTTTCTTTTCAATATTATAGTAGTTAGTTTTTACTTTATTTTCTCACTTTCAGTCTTCCCATTTTCTTCCCTTTCTAGAGTTACCTTAATTTTTAGCAGATGCCTTTGCTGAATTACCCCTCCTTGGCACAGATAATATTCAGAAGGAATAAATAGGAATGCTGTTCTCATTTATCTTCACCATTCTTATTTCACTGAAAATTTACTAAAAAAAGTCTGTGCCAGTTCTCATGCTTTTTTTTTTTTTTTTTTTTTTTTAATTTTCCCCTGGCTTATTTCTGTGCTCTTCAGCGTCATTATATTTAGATTCATTTGAACTGCAATTTGCTCTATAATTCTGTGAAGTTCTGTTCTTTTACCCACTAAAAGAAAAATTGTATTTGTAAAAATTAATCATGTAACATTCTTATACAGATATTGACATAAATTTAGACTCTGTTAGCAAAAAATACTTAGGAAAGAATTTTACATCCTTGCTAGCAACAATATGCAGCCTCTGCTTGTGTTATCGGGCATAAGTCTGATTCAGTTTGTCAATGATGAGTGGAAACGTATTTTCTTATAATTTCCTTTTTTTTTTTCCCCCTGGTTTTGCTTTCTGCTGATTTCATGAAGTGAATTAGTCAAATCAATGTCCAGGAAATCCTGTAATGAGCACCAGGGAATTGGTGAAATCAAGAAAGAGTGCCTTTCAGGGAACTGTCACCTCAACAGTGTAACAGTATTAGGCTACCTACCTTCGGTGCAGAAGAAGGACTTCTAAGTATATTACTTAATATTCCATGCTCTGGAAATAAAGAAAATTCAGCATAGTTGGAAACATTTTAGATCAATGTTACCAAAACGTAGCAACTCCCATTTCTCTTTTAGAAAAACAGCAGTTCTACTGATCTGATGTTTAAAGCTGTATGGACTGAATTATATATGTCACTTATTTGATTTATCTATCTAGCATTTGGCTAGATAGATAAATCGGAGTTTTAAGCATTTGAGCAGTATGTCAGTGAGGAAACCCTATAATCTGATGTAACTCCAGAGTTTGGGGAAAGATAATTAACTCTATTTCAAAATATTTGAGACAAAAAATAAATTACTATATATTTAAAGTCTGCAATTATTTAAGCTCTCATCTGATGAGAACTTTGATCCAGAACTTGCTTTGATTTAAAATAAATGTTAAAAAAAATTCCTAGAATAAATTAATTTGGCTTTCTTTTGCCAATATGACAAGTTACTGCACAAAAATCGTGTTTGTCATTATTCTGTTATAGTTGCATTTACTATTATTAAATCTGTCTCCCTGTGTTTTAAATGAAGAGGTGAAGTAACATTTTGAAGTTTGTGATTTCCAAGTATTAAAAATAGTGTTGCATTACCATGTTGTTGTTTTTTGTTGTTTTTTCTTTTTTCCCTTCTTTTAATAACAGAATACTTCAGATTAATATTAATTTAATGGAGCTTTTTTTTGATGTCTCTGACACACTTCTCATTTCTGTTAAACTGTTTTACATTACTTCAAAGTGCTGTTGATTTATGAGTTGTAAATATGCAAAGGGCTAATTTGCTATGTCTCTAGCATGCTTCAACTTTCTGGTTTTGTGTTTATTGTTGTTTGTTTGAACATAATTTTATCTCAAGAAAATATTTTACAGCTAAAAGTACTTTAAAGTATTTTGGATGTTAGAACACTCTGTCTTCATCTTAGAATCATTGCAGACTCAGTCTTGTTCATTAATAAGGTTCCTGTTATTTTTCTAGCTTTTTTGCACTCATTCCTACAGTGGCAAGGCCATAATAATATTACTCATATTAACATTTAAATAACACTCATTATTTAATTTCCTTTGAGTTTCCTTTGCTTGCAAAGAATAATTTTCTAATTAGTAATGTGCCATGGCTATTAAAAAGAAAAAATATTCTACATATTCTAATCAACATTATGCTTGTGGTGGCTGTAGTGATAACTCTTAAAAGCAGAGTAAATATAGCTCTCAGACTGTATTGTGAATCAACCCTTCCTTACAATGGAAAAGAAATTAAGACACCGAAATCAAGACACCAAAATTAAAGCACCAAGATACTTTTAGAATTGTGGAGTAAGAATTGGAATCCAGCTCATGGTGAAAACTCCAAAAGCTTTTACCTTTTTTTGATCACATAAGGATAGCTCAGATACAAGGAGTGTGGCACTCCAGATGTTGTAGGCTAATGCAGAAATGTGAGTTTATCTCTACGTGCCATTCAGCCTTCACATTTTGCAGGGGTGGAGTGTATTTACTGGTTCTGCTCTCCCAGCTAGGGCTCTGCTGGGTGTAAGGGAAATGTGTGGTAAACATGGATATTCACATGACAGTGCTTTGGAGGTAAAGCCTAAATGCCTTTGGTAGCATGGTGGAGGTAGAGAAAAGTCCCTCAGCTCTTCCAGTTTCAACTTCAATGACGATTTCTTCAGCAATTTTCAGAGAAGAATGTATAAAGATGGGAATTCTTAAGCCTTTTCTGTGACTTGAAGGAGCTTTGCTCAAATTTGGTTAATATGTTCTATACAAAAGATGTAAAACTGCAGAAAATGTCTCTCTAGCTGTTTGTTTCAAAAGTGAGTTGAATGTGATGGTAGAAAGCAGCATCAAGTGACTTGGACTTGACAGCTTTGAAAGTCTAAAACTGAAATTCTGTTTAGGCACAGAGATAAAGATGCTCCTTTACTACACAGGGCTCCACAATTTCATTCTGGCAGCATTTAGGAATAATAGTCCCACAGATTTCTTTGTTGGATATAGGACTGTGACTACAATTAAAATGTAAAGTTCATAAAAGAATAGAAGACATCTGAATTTGCATTCAATAATAAATGCTAGCAGGCTCTTAACTCATATCATTACATGCCAGGTGTTAATATGCTACCAATCCAATTAAGGAAAGTGACCAGAGTAAATAAAGCTTCTGCAGGCCATGAAACTGAGCCGAAAAATATTTCACATCCCCAAAGCCAAAGAAGCTGTGATTTGCCCTGTAGTAAATGCCTGTTATTTGGCAAATTCAGGTAGTGCCCTGCATTCTGTCTTTGGGGGCGGCCAGGAGATTGTACTGCGTGGAGTGTTGTGGAGCAATTATGGGAAGGACTGAAAGACCACAATCTGTTGCATCTAACAAGACAAATTGATACCACTCCAGTGAGAGAGAATGTCCTTAATAGTAGTAGATCCTGGATTGCTTCTATCTTAAGCCGTGCAAAAGACCATGGAAAGAAACCACTGTACAGGTCAGCCACACTCCAAGGCTGCATGAACTGTAAAAATGCAGAAGGAAAAGCAGACAGAGAACTTTCACATCCCTCTGATATCAGGGAAAGTTCTGAACTGTGCTGATTCTGTTGAGTCTGTAGACAAGGACTGATAGACATGGCTGCATAAAATGTCTCTATGGTACATATAGAATCAATGTGTTTTATTTGGTTTTATTTGTTTTTAGAGGCAGCATTTACCTATATAGAGATAGTAAAATAGGAAATGTAACTCTATATGCTATTTAATTAACTTTTAATGTAACATATTTGACACAAGTGTCTCTCAGTACACTCTGTATTTCAATGATGGATACAACCTACAATAAAAAAAAACCAAACCAACCCAACCCAACCCAACCCAACCCAACCCAACCCAACCCAACCCAACCAAACAAAGAATAAAACAAGAAGCCAAAAGGGTGCAATTTACATGTTTTCATAAACTTGGCCATGTGAGATGAATTTTGGGCCAAAGAACACAGTGGGCCTCATGAAAGGTCTGATAGATTTCCTCATGTGAAAGCAATGCTATTAACAAGATATTCATCTAAAGGCTGAAATAATCTAGTTGATATATGACTTGCAAGACATTCAAGGAAAGATGATCTGTACAGGAAGTCATTACAACATCTGAATTAGTTAAGTTCTGGTTAAGATTCAGATACCATGTATTTTAAGATACCAAGTGCAATTTCAGTTCATGGAGGAACATAAGTGGAACATTCATTCTAACCTCTAGGTCTAAAGATTGCATAAAAATAAATCATATGTGTTCCAAAATGGTTGGCTTAGTAATAAGGATTTTAGAAATCCAGCTAATAGCAATGACTATGGACTACGAATAAGCCCAGGCTAATAGAGAAACATAAATCTTGAGTGTTGTAGCAGCATGGATGCTAAAAGAAAAAGCAAAAAAATCAGTGTCCTGACACTCTAGTCTATTTTGATGTAAGATAAAGCTTGACATTTACTCATCTTTAATCTATGCACATGGTAATACTACAAGGCCATAATAATAAGAGTCACTTTAAATTCTTACTGTCATAGGTGGGGCAAAAAATAAAATTTTGGGGTTTATGCTATCCAGAGAAATGTCATATCAAGTAACTAAATATCATCCTAATACCTTCCTGAAATTGAAAATTAATATTTCATACACAGAGACACTTAGACACATAGACCACAGAGTGAAAGAAGACTTTTATCTCAATAGTGCATAGGTCTGTACATGGACTGATAACAGCCCAGGAGGACATGGGACATAATCAAGTAAGACTCAGAGGAACCAACATTTGAGAGTCTAACACGGCTATTCTACCATCATCTCGACAAGGAAGCTTCATTTCATGCTCAGGGTTGAGTTTCAGTTGTTTTTCTTTGGCTTTTGTTAATGCCCATGTACAGAAGAAATCACCCTTTTACCCTACATAGAGCAGGTCTCTTCAGGATTTCAAGTGCTCTAACATCTAATTCTTCTCTACAGGTTAAAAAAAAAAAAAAAGAAAAAAAAAAGAAAGCAGAGCTAAAAAATTCCAACCATACAGTCTCCAGACAATTTTTCCCTTCACTGATGTGGAAAGAGTGAGTTTGGATGAATGGATCTGCATTTCCTGCATGTAAATGAAGCTGCATAGGATTCAAATGAACTGGAAATGCTACACTGAGTGTAAGAATCTGTGTTATCCACAGTCAATTTTGTTGCTACTTATTCTATCTGAATTTTGTCAACCTTTCACACATATAAGAAAAATGTAAGTGTACCTGCGTGTGCCAAATCTGAATACATGTTTATGCAAGATGAATATCAAATTTGTGAGTTAGGGTTTTCCATCCTATGCTGTAAAAGCACTGTAAAGTGCAGCAGGAAAATCTCCATTTATTTACATCTCCTGAGTTGTCTGCTACCACTGTCATTGAAATATGATTCCTTCTGGTCTTAACGCAAAATAGATTATCTCCTGAATAACTTCTAAGTCCTTCCTTTATATGTCATGCTAGAGGAGATTTTTTTTTTCTCAATTCTTTTACTGAGAGAAGGAAACTTTTTTGTTTTTTTCAATTAATTTATTGAGAGCCAACAGACAATACAGCCAAGTAAAAGAAAATTTATCACACCAGAAAGATGATGTATGTATCTAGAGCATTTCGAGAAAAATCCCTGGGTCAGTTCTGCAAGGCATTATTACACTGGAAATAGTGAGAATGGAGTATTCTACTCCAGCATGCAGCATGATGCCTCTATTTATAATATTGATTGTACAAAATTCTGACTAGCAAAATTTGTGTCATGCCTTACACATGAAAAATTCCTCATGTTTTTTCTCACTTTAAAATGTGTTTATATAGAGATTTTTTTTCTTTATTATTTCTCTCTGAGACAGCTCGTATCTATAATCAACTGCACCAGAGCATGGACAACTAGCAGGAGGAGATGGAAGTCAGAATGCTATTAGAAAATGCTGCTGGAAAGCTACAACCTAGTTGCCATTACTGAAAATTGGTGGGATGAATTACAGGACTGAAATGTGGCTATTGATGACTACAAGCTGTTCAAAAGGGGCAGGAGAGGAAGAAGAGGTGAAGGGGTTTCCCTCTACATCAAGAAAGGGATAGAACGCAGAGATGTCTCTGAATAATAGCCATGAGCGGGTTGAAAGTAAGAATTAGAGACTGGGCATCAAAGGAAAAATGATGTTTGGTATCTACTACAGGCTACTTCTTTGCTCCCGCCACAGGAGGCATCGTGCTTGTAAGCACTTGTCCTACTGGAGGACACACCAATATCTGCTGGAAAAGGAATACAGAGAGTTTTAGGCAATCCAGGATACTCCTATGTGCACTGACCAGAGTGGGATGTATTACTAGACCAGTTGGCCACCCACACAAGGGAGCTAATCAGGAACATTAAGACTGGAGGCTGCCTGGGCCACAGTGATCATACACTAGAGGAGGGATATGGGTCAGGTGAAGGATAAAGTCTTCAGAGTAAAGAACTTCATTAAAACAGAATTCCAGTTATTTAACAATCAACAGGACACCTTGGGAAATTGCCCTCTGGAACAAGGAAGGAGAACAGAGTTCTTCAAGGCAGACCTTTAAGGATGCTTTCCATAGAGTGCAAGAGTTATTGATCCCCAGGTGTCATAAATCAAGAAAGGAATGCAAGGACTGGCATGACTGAGTTGAGACCTGCTGAGCAAACTGAAGGGCAAGAGGGACAGCACAGGCATTGGAAGCAGATACAGGTATCCTGGAAAGACCATGAGGACAGAGCTCAATTGTGTAGGGATGGGGTCAGGAAGGCCAAGGCATGGCTGGACCAGAAATTGGCAAGTGATACAAAGAGTGACAAGATGGGCTTCCACAGTTATGTCAGCCGGAAAAGGAAGGCAAATGAAAGCATATGCCCCTGATGAGCACGACTGGTAAACATAAGGGCTGATGAGGAGACGGCTGAGATACTCAACCTGTTTTGCCTCAGTTTCACTGGCAACCTGTCTTCCCACATTCCTTGAGTGGATGGATCACAAGAGAGGGACTGGAGGAGCAAAGTTTCTCCCACTGTAAGAGGAGATTGGATTTGTGACCTGCTTGGTAGCAAGACCAGACTGATCTTCACTAACTGCTCACAAATTCATTCACACACCTACACTTGCTCCAGTTCCTGGCACCACAGATACTGATCTATCAAAATAGGATATTGCCTTAAAAAGAACTAGACATTCAGTTAAAAAAAAAAAAAAAATACATATAGGCGTTCAGAGAATAGAGAAGATCAGGTTCATGGCCACTTGTGGAACCTGACCATACATGTCTGCAGGACCTGATGAGATGCATTCCAGAGTCCTGAGAGAACTGACTGATGCAGTTGCCAAGTCATTGTCCATCATATTTGAAATGTCATGTCAGGTGAAGACCCAGGTAACTGCAAAAAGGTAAGCATTGTACCCATTTTTAAAAAGAATATGAAGGAAGACCATGGGAATTACTGACCTTTCAGCCTCACCTCTGTGCCTGAGATCATGGAACAGATCCTCCTAGAAGCTCTGCTGAGGTACATGGAGGACAGGAAGGTGCTTAGATTTCACCAAGGGCAATTCCTGCCTGACCAGCCTAGTGGCCTGTGATGGAGTGACTTCATCAATGAACAATGTAAGAGATGTGGGTGTCAGCTGGCTAGACTTCTGTAGTGCCTTTGACACATCATTCAACAACATCATTCTCTCTAGATTGGAGAATGATGGATTTGGTGGATGAACTGTTTGATGGATAAGGAATTGAATGGGTGGTTGCATCCAGAGGGTAGTGGTCAATGACTCAATGTCCAGATGGAGACTGGTCACTAGTGATGTCCCTCAGGGTTCCATATTGGGACAAATTCTCCTTAATGTCTTCATTAGTGACACAGACAGTAGGATCAAGTGCATCCTCTGTTGTTTATATTGGAGACATACATGGGATTAGATAGATATTTTGAAGCACTAATTCCTGTTTTTTGCCATCCATGAATTCAGCAAACTCAATTTGGAAGACCAATAGGCAATTTTACTGTATTTTTTACCCCCCATAACTCCATAGACATCACAGTTAATAAGCATTATTTTAATATCCAGTGGCATTTACTCAATTAAACATTAACTTTCTCAGCAGGCTGCATACTGTTCAATACATCTGTCCTTAGGCAACAGATAAAGAAATCATGAAAGGCTAGACAGTTCCTGAGTTCAATCTCTAACTTTTATCTGAGAAACTTTTTCTATATCCAAGACTGTAAAATGAAAGATAAAATACCAGGATTAAAGTTCAGAGGTGACAGCGATTGTCTAAGATGAAACAGGAAAAGAAGAAGAAAAATAATAAAAGAAATTGTCTGCAAATACAGTATCTTGTTGCATAAACTATTATTACTGGTTTAAGATTTGGAAATACAGTTTCCGCTCCACAAGGTAAGAACATTAAAGACTTAAATCCCATTGATTGTAATGTTCAGCACAGTTTTGAGAAGAATACCATGAAATGAAAGAAACATCTTGAAAGATTTTTATTTAGCTGGATGACACAAAGACAATTTTTATGTATACTACTTTTTCTTGGTCCTGGTAACCTCATAGTGAGCCTCATTTATAATTAAATATAATTATTAGTTTCACACAAGCACTTGAAGAAAAGTACAGCCATGCTTGCTTCCTTCATACTTGTGACAAACATCTGTGATAAACTGAGTTTATTTGTTTTATTTTTATAGACATAGCAGTGCAAGTGCAAGAATATTGTATTATTTAGACACCTATGTTTTAACAGATATTGGAATCCGCTGATTTATGAAGAAAATAGTATCTAAGTATATAGGTTCTATCTTTCCCTCTCTTCTCACCTCTTCATACGCCGGTGGTTGATTTTTAGCTTTTCCCTCCTCCCACCCTGATCAACAGAAGGCTAAGACACTGACAACCTCTATTTTAACAGTACATTCTTCTTTAACACCTGTCTTATATTTCATTTTCCTTAAATCTCTTTTGATATCATTTGTGGGCTTATGGGTCATTCGAATGAGGAGGAAAAAAGCAATGAATCCTCTCCTATACCTTTGCAAAAAAAAGATGAAAACTTGCTGCACAGTTAAACCCCACTAAAGCCCTGTCAAAATCACTTGGTCGAGTGCAAATGTCTGGTATGGTACCAAATCACTGGTTAATTTTCAGGTCATAGAGGCAAATAAAGTGAACCTAATTAATGTCAAGGAGTCAAGATTTCCTCCATTCAGTTTCCAACACTTTCCGCATCAAAAAATGACTGTGTTTATGTGGCTTTGTAGTCTATAAATATGATTCAACATAAGAATGTACAAACTGCTGCTGACCTTTTTGTTAGGTTTTTCTAAGTGTTGACCCAGTATCTCATGGCCAAAAGGGAACTGACGTTATGAAACTGAAGATCCAGGGATTTATTATTGGCTAACTATAATCTTAAAGTTTTAACCAACACAAAACCAATACTTAGATTAGTCGAGCTGCAATATTATTAATATATTCCAAATGACTACAGAAAACTTTGCTTAGAATCACTCTGAAATGTTTCAACAAACATGTAAATATTCATGTTTGACAAGCACAATAACAATAACAAGTTCAATTATTTGTCTTTTCCGCTGTCTCAAATTCTTGTGATGTTAAATGTTACTGCCTAATTAGAACAACTACAGAGATAAGACTTTCCACTTGCTACTCATTTACATATTCTAGTAAAGTTAATTCATGTCAAGGGATAATGTCCTTTTATCCAAACTCAATGCCAGTTGTTTGTGAAGACTCATTATCAGTGGTTTAATATGCTTAATTGATTCTGAAAAATCTCAAATGTCAAAGAAATTTTTAAGAAACTAGACATATGCAGATAAACTGCAAAGGGTCTTTTATCCATATTTATCATTACAAACAGCTGTCTGATCATTATCTGAAGATAGTTCATTCACTGTAGCATAAATAGGATTTATATGATGAAGTATGGCTTTCAAACTGGGAAACTCATAATTCATAAGTTTTCTTCATGTTTTGTGGTTTTACTCACAGTACAAATGAACTTTAAATCGACTTTTTTGTCTAGGAGTGGTAAAATCATCCAAGGGAGTGGGGAAGTCCTCCAAAATCTGTGAAAGATTTTATCTAAAATGTTTAGAGTCTTTCTTTCTGTTTACTAGATAGAAATCTGTAGCTGCATAAAAAGGTTTAATTGTCTGGAGCAAAACTTTGGGGTTTTTTCCCCGATTCAAGAACAGAAGATGCTGCCAGGCACCATTTACACACACACACACACACACACACACACAAACACATACACACACACACACACACACACATATTAAAAAAACAAACAAAAAACCCCCCCAAAAAACCCCACAAAACAAAACAAAACAAAACAAAACAAAGCAAAACAAAACAAAACAAAACAAAACAGCCAGAACATGGATTGATGAGATGAAGGGGATAGTTGCATAAACACATTCAGTCACTGACCATGTTTAACTATGGAACTATAGTCACTGACTATATTTAACTATGGAAGAGTATTCTGTTTAATTTTGTCCACATTGACATAATGGCCTCCTAACTGATTAAAATTATTTTGCAATATTTCTGAGAGACTTTAAAATAAAGAAGATTTCAGAATTTACTCCTCTCTAAGCTGAGGTACTGTGTGTTTTTGAAAGAATGGTGAATATCACCAACTGGCATTTTTCTACGTATTTTTGTTCTAGTTATAACATTGCCATTCTTTAAGTCGGGGCTTGGAAATATCAGTGATCTTGGAATATCTGTGTATATTTTTCCATTGCAGACTGAAAAGATCTATGATTTTGATAGATCTAAATAGATCTGCCATCTGTTCTTTTTGTCAGTACAGTGGAGAACACATTAAAAGGTGCCATCAAGCGGTTATAGGACAGTATTTCACAAAATCTCTAAAAAAGCCTCTTGTATCTATTTTATAAAGCAGGTGGTAAAATAGACTAAAATCATATTTTAAAGAATAAGCATGGTTGTGGGGTCTTTGAAATATTGTAGGGTAAGTTTATTTGTGTAACATACTGCTTACCAAACAGTGACATATTCCCTCCATTTTTGTATACCACAGCAGGGAAAAAGAAAATCTTCCTGAAATTATAGATTGAACAGGAAGAGCAAAGGGTACTTTATTCTTCCTCCTTCACTGTTCCAAAATTCAGGGTTTTCAAACCGGTGCAGGTACGTTTGCCTTTCACTGAGGATGACAGTTGTTTTTATTACTGTTATTTCTATCCACTCTTGTGTGTGTATCCTCTACCCACACAAACAGGTATGTGTGTAAACACATACACACAGACATAAACAAATATGGGGAGGCACACACATTGTATCTAAATTGTCATAGTTCCAAAGAAGAGAACTGGACTAATGCTGATCAAACAAATTAGTTTGGTCAGAGTCAACTATATTTAAAGTTGCACAATAACTTCTAATCTAAATATGCTGTAATCTAAGATAAATAACATGATATTTAAAATCCAGGCATCCTTTGGACCATTGTGCAGATTAATCTATGCATTCATGCTACTTTTGCTAAAGTTGAAGCAGTAAGTTCATATCTTCTTCTGTCAGAAAGACAGTGGTGAACCACCTTAAATATATTTTTCTCTTTATAAGGACTTTTCTTTAAATCATTCTGTATTGTTGAATCCCTGTCAAAATAGAGCTTTTTTATCTGTTCATAGAAAGAAATTTAATATGACTGTTGACAGTAACTGTTGTTTTAAAATAAAAACGGGACAAAATGCTAAGTGATTAAACTCAGTGAATAAAATAATTTATTTGATGTAAATAGATTTTAAGACACATTTCTAAATTGCAGCCTTACTATACATACCTTTATTTTTAATACCCCTGAATTAAGTGGATGTGGTAACTATATTTTCCTGCATTATTGTCCAATCATTGCCAGAAAATAACCATAGAATGGCAAGAGATTAATCAGTAAAACTTTTTTTTTTTTTTTTTGTGTTAAAGCTTAGGAAGGAAAGGTTCTTCCGTAGTTTCCATGGTTTTGTTTTTCAGTAAGACCAAATTTGTTTTTAACTTCATTGAAATTCTCAACCACAAGAAGTTTTATTACAAAAAGTAAAAAATAAGGTCATTCTGTCCTCTCCCTAAAGAAGATTAAATAACTACTATATAAAAGCATTAGAGTATGAGATTACCTTGAGATTCACTAAGTAACTTCAGACATCCCACAATAAATTTGCTCCAAAACTATGTAGATAATAAACAAACAAAAAGGACTGGTCTGCTGTTCTGAATAAAAGAACAGGGAGGTATATCACTGAACCCAAACTTAATTCACAAGGACATTTTCTTTTTCAAATACTGCTGAAATTGAGCATGCAATTTTAAAAGCCTCATACTAGTATTGAAAAGTGTGCTGCTTATTCAGAATAACTATGATAACCACTATACATTTCTGGTAATATTGAAATAATTTTGTATATAAATATATTTAAAAACTGGTTCATATGTAAAACAAATTAGAGCAAAGAAAATAAAAGGTTACTTTTTACTTTGAGTGCTGAGGATAAATGAAAAAAGATTCAGGTATATATAGCATTCTGCTGCCTGGGAATCTAACAAAATGTTCATGATTAATGCTCACTGTCTCTTAGGTTTCATCCTGTTTTTGCAGGTAAATAGCCAATTTATTGGATCATCACAGACAAGATAATAAATTCACAGTATTATTTATATGTTTGATAGAGTTCCAGTTAATATGTGGATGAACAGCAGTGGGGTTTTTTGAAAACTTTAATTGCTTCATAAATATATTATGAATAAATACAGTAGTTTGATTTTGCAGATGAGGAAAGTAAAATGCAGACATATTGATGTCACACACTCAGCTCTTTGGGCCCTACTAAAATGCCTGTGTTAGGAGAGCTCTTTCTCTGTTTCATTGAGGGAGTACAATGCAGTACACCTAGAAATAGCAGCATGTAGTGCCACTCTACATACAGAAACTCGGTGTCCCAGCTGCCCTTCCTAGTCCTTAAGCAAGTGCCCTGCCATCACAAAGGGAAGTACAAATCTGCATCGCCTCTCCACATGCAGGCAGCACACAGGTGAAGTCAGGAGCCCGCTGTTTTAAACACAGACACAGTCAAGATTGCCCATCTGTTTGAAACTATCCCTCCTTTTCAGGCTTTTTTTTTCTCTTTGCATTCACTTCAAGAGAGAGAAAAGTAGTCTCTAATTTAGACGTATCACTTAGGTCCCTGTGCTATATGAGAACAATCCTGTCAGAAGTGCCTTGTGAACAATATACACAGAATTAAGTTTGCGCTGCTAACTTCAGGAGAGATCTTGGACTCTCTCACAGATGCCGAAACTGCTTATGACTCAGCTCTGGGTCAGAGCCAAGTACTCATCCAAAATGCTCTGATTTCCAGGGAAATGAAAGATGAACTCAGAGGCCAACTCTTTGAATTTATGAAGACACATCATCTAAAATAAAACTGAAGAAAACTATAGTGAATCACTGCAGAGCTCTATATCCTCACTTCTGTGTCTTTTCTTTCCCCTTGGACAAATTGCATCTATTTAAATAGTATTAAAAATAGAAAAGTGTAAATAGCTCCTAAAGAGAAAGAAGGCCACCAGTTTCCAAAAATCTTTTTAATCGAGACTATATAAATAAAGACATTTAAGGTGTGGTTTTAAGTACTTCAATATTTAAATCCCCTTTAAAAAAACCAAATAAATGTCTTAGGCCGTGTTCCTGATGAATACATAGAATTTGTGTTTTATGGGATACTTTTTCCATATTCCAACCTCTGAGTTTATGCAAAATAATTGTTAAATATTAAAAAATAATACAGGAAATTATGTAGCTTAAACTTGTCATATCATTATCCAGATCAAATCCCAGACAGAACTGAGGCTGTTCTTGTAGGCAAAATGCAGGGATAATATTAAGCTTGGTAAGATCTGCCTTATAAGAACAGCCTCAGGAAAAAATTGCAACTGCAGAACTCTCAGACCTATACCTACTATTTTTCAAAAATTACAGTCAAAGGTTGATATAAAACTGCAGTATAACCTAGTTTGAGGATGGATCACTACAGTGTCCTTGCCTTTTATGTCACTCTAGGTCCTTGAGCAAACCAACACTTCTTATTCAAGTGTTGCACTTCCATTTCTTCTTCAGAGGGTACACACTCTCCCTGGACCAGCTTATCTTATAAAAACAAAATAAACCTCATGAAACAGATATTTTTAACATTTTATCTTTCATTAGTTACAATATCTTCTCATATGCACCTTTTTCCAGGTGTCCATTTTATTTGGTTGGTTTGTTTTTGTCAATAGCTCACCATAATTGCACTGTTATAGCCTCCAATCCATATATTTTTATGTCAGCATGTCATTACAGAAGATAATGTATATGATAATGATGCAAAGCGGGACTAGTAAGCTCCTACTTGTCATCAAATTTGAGATACTACCAAGCTATCCACCACTGTTTTGTTGCAGAAAGATTATCCAAATGCTAGAAGGACTAGTATTTAATGCATCTGAGTCATAGAAAAACATCTTACTGTTTCCTTTTGGTTCCTTTAGGTGGTTGAAACTGCATTTGCCAAATACTTTTTTCCATGCGTCTTACCTTTCTTATCTCAGCGGCCCAGAGTAGAACTTAGCATAACATTTTAAAAGTGATTTATGCGCTTAGAAGCCTGAATCTCAGAGGAAAATAATGAATCCTAGGATCATAAATTATTTGGCCTTTTGAAAACCTAAATTCTTACCTCCTCTGTGTAGACAGAGTAAGGATATATCCTTAGTCTTATGTAACCAGAGAATTAATAGCCATCTTCTTATAGAAGGAGATATTTTCATACTTGGTCCTACCATAACCGTGAAGCAAGCAATCAGCAAAATAATGGAACCATGTTTTTGCCCCTATGTCATGTCAACCAAGGGAACTGAGTCATCACCAGAGGAGAAGAAACTTATCATAGCCTTTCATGTTGGCACAACTACACAGAGCATTAACTCATTAGTATAAAAAAATGGGGAACCACCTTGCTAGATGATCTAAATGTACCCACTCTTTCATATCACCTGGGAACTGACATGACATTTTTCAGAGCTAAGTTTTATCACTTTGGAGAATGGATGGCCTAGAACCAGCTGCTCATGCTATATTTCACAGCCTCATGTTTTTTGATAGTTTCACATGAACTACTATCATCATTGAAATATGCCTCTTCATTTTTCTTGCTATTGACATTTTGAGATTCAAAATAGTTGTCATCTACTTCAAATTAAAAAAGGCCCTGTATTTTGTAATCTTTAAAAAATCTTCCCTGTGAGCTTAATACTGTGCAGAACAAAAGAGAAAAATGAACATTGAAAGCATTTATAATGAACTTTTCAGAAGCATAAGGGCATCTATTTCTTCCTGTTGGCTCCTAAACAACTTCCATTTTTCTCTCACTTTACACTTCAAAACCTCCACTGACTCAAGTGATGTCTCTTGACCACATCCAGCTCCAAATGAAGATATTTACTAATACTAGACACTTTGGCTTCATAGCAAGGAATGGAAATATGAAATCAAAACTACTCTTTGTCATTCATCTGGAGGGGGTTATTCAGGTATTGATCAGCTGTCAGATTACAATAACCAACAGAGCATGGGAACAGTCCTAAGACTGTTCATTTCACTGAATTCTCCTCTAAGATGATCTGCATAGAAGCACTTCGTGCTTTATAATCCGAAAACAATACTCCACATCATTGGATATTCAGATGTCTGTTCTACGTTATCTCCATTGACTGCTGTTATATTAAATTCAGCCAATATGACCTGTTTTAGATAGATAGGTAGATAGATAGATAGATAGATAGATAGATAGATAGATAGATAGATAGATAGATAATATTACTGTTGCAGTCAAAAAGTTTTAATTACAAGGCATATTGTTATAAATAATTACTTTTAACTTTCCTCATTTAACTTCATGCTGATGCAGTAATGCTTTTAAGAAAGATATTTCATTCAGATAGGAGCCAATGAAAACCAGCCACCGTGTTGCACTCAGTGTTTTGCTGGAGAATTGTGCTTCATATCTTTTAAATAGTAGTGTCATTTATGGTTTGAGATTTGCTAAGAAAGTTTCTTTATACTGAATTATTCATGACTTAGATCAATGCAACTACTTCCTCGGTCTTTCTGTGGCTTCACAGGATCTAAACTAAAAATAAGCCATTATATAGGCATCATCGTTATTGGAAACACGAGAAAGCTAACTTTCTAAAGAATTAGAATTCTCCTTTTAAGGAGAAATTTTGGATGTCATAGAGCCAAATGTTTTCCCTTGCTGCAGTCATGTTGGAAAGGAAACAAAGCTAGTGTAAAGAAATACATAATATCACAGAGATTCATAGGTCTGCAGAGAAATTTGACTTGATTAAAGTTCATATAGATAGATTGGGATCATCCAGTATGGACAGTGTGCATATCCTATTGCCTATATCAACATAAAGAGTTTACAAACAAAAATATTAATAACAGTTCAAACCATCTTATTTCAGGTGAAAACCCCGCAAAAACAACAGGATTTCTGTGGTTTACCAGTACAAAAGAAAAAAGAAAAAAGAAAAAAGAAAAAAGAAAAAAGAAAAATGAAAAAAGAAAAAAGAAAAATGAAAAAAGAAAAAAAGAGAAAAGTAAAAAGGAAAAAGAAAAAACAAAAAAAAAAAAGAAAAAAAAAATCTAGATTCTAAGAAATTAAGATTAGTAAACTTATTTTGACCACTGCTTAAAAACTGTCTAGTTGCTTGGTTCTTTTTGTCTCTATGGAAAATTTGAATAGAATTTTTATTTGCAAACCATAGATAAGTACTAGTTGATGCAACCAGGAAGCAAAAAGCAATTATGTATGAAGGCTCCTATTACGAGCTCAGCTTTTTTCAACATATGTGTCATACATAAGTTATTTAAAATAGTAAATATTATTTTAAATATTTTAATTATTTCCATTTTTTAATTTCTTTTTTATGAAGTGCATGTTACGTTAGAAGGAATTCTCTGACTCACAGATAAACCTGGTATTAAGCATAATGCTTTCTGAATTAATACATTCTGAACAAGCACAAAGAAAGAACAAAGCATATTTTAATATGGATAATTTAACTTTTATTAACACTTGACTTCAAGAAAGCAATGAACTCCAGCACACTCCCTGGATTTCATGCTCATCACTCTGATCTCAATTAGCCCTCAGTACTCTGAATCAGAGTGCATAGATCTCCAATGTGTGTCAATCACAACGTGCTCCTTATTCAGGATTTGTCAAAAATCCCAAGCCTTTTCTGTACTGTCACTTAGACAAATAATTTTATCCTGGGTTTATGTATATTGATTTCAAAGCCATTCTGGATGCCTTTAAGAAACACATATTCAAGGGGAAAAAAACCCTGAGATTGAATGATGCTACCTAAATAAAATATTAACCAAACTTCACACTACCTTCTGAAAAAAAGTGGTATGTCTGGCAGCATCCTCAAACACACAGATGCTAAAAGTCTGTTCCAAAAAAGACATAACCTGGGCTCCCAGGTGGGTTCATCTGCTGTCTGACTATGCTGGCTTGATGTTTGCTAGTGATCACACACTCACCTACACAGCTGCACTCGCTCCAATTCCTGGCAGCATGGGTACATGGATCACTGTGACACTAGGGTCCCACTGTAGCTGTTGACACGTTAGTCCACTCTGCTGTCTCCCCTTCCTGG
The DNA here is from genome assembly GCA_026261815.1 of Monarcha castaneiventris obscurior. Taxonomy (NCBI): domain Eukaryota; kingdom Metazoa; phylum Chordata; class Aves; order Passeriformes; family Monarchidae; genus Monarcha; species Monarcha castaneiventris. The sequence goes on along the minus strand of JAMPIT010000566.1, from coordinate 4,550,217 downwards.
CACTGTGACTCCATGGCCTGCTGACCCGTGGGCTGACTGTAGGGGCTGGCACTCAGACTCTGTCCTTCCTTTTCCCCTCAACACTGAGCAAGAGTCCATCCCCTGCAAAAGGAGTTAGAAAGAGCATTTCGTAAGTCAGGGCAGACTGTGCTGATGTCATGCAGAGCATTGCCAGAGAGCGATGGATTTTGCATGGAATTAACCCTTTTGTTACCTTATTGCTCTGTGTTCCTTTTTTTGGACTTATGCAAAGCAGCTACTTCCTTTTCCCAACCCTCACTTCTTTCTCTAAGCACCCCACATTTGGGATTTTGTGCTATCCCAAAATGCTCTTCCCTTGCATCCCATAATGTGTTCCATACCTCTAGGCAGCAACCCCTACTCAGTCCCAAAGGTATGATGAAGAGCTGCTCCCTGACTCTTCCTGATGGGTGTCACACCTGGGCCTGGGAACCTGTGTCCAGCCAGTGCCTTTGAGCCAATAGTTACAGACAGATGGAGAAACGTCTGTAGAAACATTAGAAAGAAGCACTCACAAGACAGAATGAACTCCTCCTGATGCAGAACTATTGTCTTTCTTTCTCTGTGATTTTAACTAAAGAAAAAGCAGATACACAGTGCTACATGAAGCAGCTGGAATTCAATTTTCAGTCTGAAAGCTGACAATCAATATAACTTTCCACACCTGAGAAGCTGAAGGCTGAGGGGCTGGGTTTTCCCTCCGGATGACCAGAACATCCATACTACCAGTGTGATCCACCACCATCTATCTTTTGGTTAATATAATGTGTTCTTTATCTTGCTTTTGAATATGTGTTTATTGGCTACAAGATAGCTTAGTCTTTGCTCTACAGATCCTGTGGATAAAGAGCAATGGGTTTCATTATTTCTGAGACTCATTATGCAAACTGCTCTCCCAGATCCATATTATAGTACATTTGAAAATCATTTCACATATCGAAATGTTAATTTTCATAGTATTTCATTTTTTCTTCAGACAACCTATACCACATTGGTCAGTACAACAGCGTGTCACATTGATATAATCAGGGGAATAAAATATGTGACCCAAAGGCTTTTTGTTCCCTGCAGCAGTTCTCCTGGTAATATCCCTGCAGTAATTATGAAGAATATGCAGTGATGTGCAGAGATTCTCTTTCCTCTGACACCCTGGGGAATTCTACAGGGACACGTCCTTGGACTTTTAACTAGATTGATGTCCTACAGGTCTTTTTTTAGCATGGCGCATGTGGATAATTTTTTATTCTAATGTCTATGGAGCTCTTCAGAAGTGATGCCCTTGAACCCCTGCCAAAGGGATTCCCTGAAGGCCTTGTGTTAGACAAGCATAGTTTGTCCCAAATCTTTCAGAAAAATGAGTTTATTATTGTTGGAGGTTTTTAAGAGGGCGATGACTCCTGCAGTGTATATTTGCTTGGGATTTTAGAATGAAAAAGCTTCTGAAAATATTTCATGTTGTTGTTTTGTCACTTCTGTTAGTTGCATTAATAAAGGTTTTCCTCTTATCATTCTCCAGCACTTTCACTAACTATTCTTCTCATGTAGAAAACTAGTGTATTCCACATTTGATGTCACAATCTCATCCAAGATCGTTTTATATTGCTTGAGTATCGGCAACATAGCAATGATGTTGTGAATGTGTCTGACAACCTGTAACTGTGGAAATACACCAATGCTGGTGTGATGGAAGTCACTGAGAAGAACCTCCAAGTCAGAATCAAATGAAATCGGGAGAGATATACACTTGGGTCAAACAAGCTCACCACTTTATAGCTGGATGCAGAACCATACTGAAAAGTGAGAAGCACATACTGTTTTTTCCATGCTATGCAGAATAAAAATTTGAAAAAAAAAAAAAAATTGTGAGGAGTTAAGGTGATTAGCGATTGAGTCTCTATTCTTCTTTTCAAAATGCTTCCTAGGGTAACACTCAGAAGAAACTCTGCAGCTACTCTGTCAAAGAGCTGGAAAAAATAAACAATGAGCCTTCTAGGATAAAACAATATTGATCATAAATGCTTTGCCTGAATTACTATCAGTTCTTTGATTTCTTCTTCAAATCTTACTAAAATATATTCTTGTATATATTGAAAGCAGATATACATACTTTTTCAAATTAATGACTTTCTAATTTTCCTTAAAGGAAGCAAAATCTCAACCTCTCTCTTCTCTACCTAAAGCCACAAGGATCACTAATGCATTCAGAAAATTCCTATCAGTGTCTGATACAACTTTCCATACCCTTTTTCTACTATAGCCCATTGAATGCAACTTCATTAAACTCAGTCTGTAAGGACTTCTGTTCTTATCTGCCTGCAGGATTTTCATTAAACATAGTGGTAATTAGTCTGTCTAATGAAAAAAGAAATGTTTCAGAGTTTCCATCTCGTGTCTGTTCAGGTGATATGTGTTCTAGTCTTTACTCCAGGCATTCTACCCATTCTGCTGGTGCATATGTGTACTGGGTAAATCCTAAGACTTGTTAGATTAGTGAAGATTTATGACATGGTAAAAATTATCTAACATCCACAGGCTCTCATGGAAATACGATCATGTGGAAATTTTATTCCAGAACACATAGAAATGACCTAGTTTAAAAATCATATGCAACAAATGCAATATTAGTTAGATCAGAGTATTCAAAGTATCTGAGATAAAACATTTAGAAAATATGAATGATTTAAGTTTTACATTTTGTGGTTTAGCAAGGAAAGTTTTAGTGGAAACAATCTTCTAGTATTGGCAAAACAGCAATGTGGTTAGATATTAATAATAGCCCTTGTGCTTCAAAAACTTTCCATAAATTTCCTTTGAAGATATTCACTCTTTTAACTGTAAAAACCCCACATTAAATTGTGTGTAAATATAAACTGACATGCACACAAAACTGAACTGTCTTAACAATAGCTTGATTCACACCTTCTAACTAGCTTTTGAAAATACTGTTTTCTTTTTTGCTCCCAGCTTGATGGTTGTTTCTGCAAAAGTAATATTTTTTAGAGCTTCTGAAATGGAAAATCAACACTGTAAGGTTGTGAAGAGCTCCCTGTTGCCCTGGTGATTTACCATTGCATGAAATTTCAACCTGGTTTTTATATAGTGCTATATTAATACTTGTATATGAGCTATAGGGGAAAAAATATTATTTGCAATGTGATTGAACCAAGAAGTATATAACAAAGTGCCACATGGGGTGCTGAAGATGTAATACTTGATGCTCATTCACAAAACTTGCTAACATTAAAGCTCATAATACTCTTTGAAATACAAAGTGGATGTAGAGGTCAATTGAACAGTCTGCCTTCCTTCTGTTGAAGTAAAAAAAAAAAAAACGGGTAAAGAAATCCTGTTCAGTTTTCCTTTATACTGATTATTTTCATAAATGTGATCCTCAAATAGTCTCGATAGCTATGCAAGTGTATTATCAATTCACATGACCCAGAATGCCATTACGTGTGTCCAAAATGCAATGCAGCCAGTAAACTGTTATGAATGGATGACGTGGGTTTAAATTAGCTGTTTCCTTTTGCCCAGGCCTCTGGCAGCAGGCAGTTGCCTTATTGAGGTGTCCAGCAGCCCAAGACACACTCTCATCCACAAGTTCTTTAATAATGGCTGATTTGGTCTATTATAAAATGAATTATTTATTAATAGACAAAACTAACAGACATAAGACTTAAAACAGACTGTTACTACACAGGGATAAAACAAAAGGCAATACTATTATTACATGTGGAGTTAAAGGTACCATTAAATATACAGCTAGCTAGGAAATAGTATAACTCAAGATTCAGTGTTTCTTACCGCCAGTCCTTGAAGGGGTAGACATCGAATTCCTTTCTCTCAGTTCCCAGGAAAGTAACCTCAAAAGCCCAGGTCCGGACATAAGGGGAGAAATCTCCTTGCATGTTCCCAAGGAGTGTGTAAGAGATTTCTGCCCCTGTGATAATTTGTTTGGGCTTTTATAAGAACTGTGTCTTTTGGTCACCGATGTTCATTTTCCTTTATCTCTTTCCACACCTGCTCTCATACCAAGATGTGTACTGGAGCTTGTGCTCAGAATTTCAGGAGCCTGGAGGTGATCTCCTGCTGGACTCTCTGACTCCTCACTGGACTATTAATCTGGACTGAGTTATCTCTTCCAAATGCCCCAGCCATGAGAGAGAGGGCATATCCTGTCACATAAACCCATACTAATATTTAAAGACATAGACTTTTATAGGTCATTATGAAGATACGTCAAGTCTCACACAGTGGACACAAAATTTGCATGTCACTGATGGGAAGCCTCCTCAGCATGGTTCCATTGACACTCTCTCCACTTGTGCTGCAGAAGCTTTTTTACATGCAGGAAAGCCTTTGATATTCCTTGTACTAGAGGAGAGGGATTCTGTATGACACTCAAAAGCTTCTTTGCTTGTTGCCATGTCAGTTTGTGTATTTTTCATGAAGCAGTTACAAGATAAAATTTACATGAAAATCCATAAGACTTGGGACCAGAACACACGTGTGTTTTAAGAAAACAGACTGCAGCTACTCCAGAGCATGTTTCTTTCAAGTTTATGTTTCAAAGGAATGATAAAAACCCAGATTTCTCTAGTAGTCACATCCATAGCTATATCAGGGTCTTGACCTGAGCCGAACTTTGTCCCTTTGAACTGAAGCCTCTGACTTTCACTCACTTTGCAAGTATTTCTTACTGGGTACCTATTATCAGCTCTATTCTGCTTCTTTGGTATTTTGGCCTCTGACAAAGTGTTCCATATAAACATTGTTATTTCTAATTCTTTCCACACACCACATAGGGAACAAAGGTATATCTACTATGAATCTTTTATTTTCTAAATATAGGCTAAGAAGTTCACAATTATTTTCAGATATTAAGTAAGCAGATAACTAAAGCATATAAATGTATGAATGTGCTTGGAATAAAAATACTAATGTTTTTTCTTGCTGATCTTGAAAAATGTGTTAAAGGTCAATCCAAAATATTTTTGATTTGTTTTTATTTTTGATCGACATTTTAGAAGCAAAAAATCATAAAATAATATTATAAAACTATAACAATGTTTCCATCTGAATTGAAGCTGTTCATTCTATATGTTCTTTGTAGTCAATGGAAACAAAGAGGAATCCTAGCTCTGGATGCCGTAAATTACACCCCAGTGTGCCTGGTTTCCCTTTATTTACAAGAGAGTGTACAATGAGAGACTAAAGCATACAACATAATTTTCTGTACGCAGACAGGTTAATACAGCCTTCTATAACCTCTGTGGGGATATACCCTATCCCCAGATGGTAATAGATACAGGGTAAAACATGTGAAAAGCAAATGTTGTTTTGATTCACTGAGATTAAAACCATGCCATGGCATGAGAACAGTTTTCATTTCTAGATCCTTGTTTACCCAATAACAGTGTACAAGGAATTGCATTTTTGTCATAATAAGTAGATTATTTTTCTCAATTTTGATAATGCCTAGAGTATCTGGAAGACCAGGATCTACAGCTTTATGTAAGCACAAGCTAAAAATGTTTGGCCTAAATCTTTCAAATTTTACCTAACGATAATTCAAATCTGTCATTAAATGCAGATTTTTATATGAGATTCAGTAATCAAAGAAGATCACAGAGCAGCCCTCCTGTTAAAGAAAAAGGTAAAAAAGAATAATACCCAACATTTTGAATGTTTTCTTCTTTTAATGCATGTATATAAATCTTCTGAAGATAGATGGGCAATTGAAAGATAGTTGGAGTGAAAAGCAAATAATTCTGAATTGGAAATGCATGTACATGTTCTCATCACTACTTCAGACAGTTCAGTAATATTGGCACTCAAGATTTCAAGACATATTGAAGAAAGGCCAAAGTCGGTTGAAATACACAGGCAACATTTCTCTCTGATGTTCTGTATTCTATGTTAGTGAAGTTATAAAGGCAAAATTATTAGTTAAATTATTTTGTGCCTGAACATATCTCCAAGGTGTATTTTTTTTGCAGAGAATGAGGTTGCTATGGCATAGAGAAATACTAAAAGAAACGTCTCTAGTTAACCAAACAAAAGTATAGTGGAGTTTAATAAAAATCATACAGAGCCAGAAAAAGAAAGAAAGCTCCAAAATAAGTGGTTTTTTATATGTTACTGTAAGAGTGATATTGGGCTAGAAATTTTGTAAAAGACTTCATAAAATCTTTTAGTTTATTTTTCTTTTTAAAAAAAGAAGTGGAATGTAACTATAGTAATTGCATTACAAAGTGGTTTAGTCTAATGTAGGAAAAAACTCCAACAAGACACATTAATGATATTTATCTAGTATGATACAAGTATGATGGTGTGTAAAGGTTTGTTCTTTTCTCATTGGTTCTGCATGAGTCATTGTAGAATAGGACATTTGTTTTTATGAACTTTACTACTATTGTTTGCTTTAAAGAAAAATAGTGCAAAGCAGTGTCTGCAGAAGAAAGTCATAAAGTTGTGTGCTTGGAGCATAAGTGCTTAGAGACTAAAGGAAGAGGAAGAGGGCTCACGGGCAAAAGCGATTATATACTGTAGGACAAGTTAGAAATGATATATCTTCTTAGGGTGACATGATTGAGAGGATTATGCTATTTCTCAAGACACCTTAATGTCTGAAGAGAGAGCACTCTGCTCCCCAAAGCAAACAGTATGGTTGTCCCTTTAAAATAACTTGGCAGTTACAGCCTCTTTTCATTAAATCCATTGTTGCTGACACTAAAAGTACTTCCTAAGCAGTTAACAATTGCTAGAAAACGAAGTCAGCCTGGAAAGGCAGAAGGTGGAGGCTGTCACCTGCAGTACAGAGTAGTGCAGCAGTTACAATGTAAGGGAGAACTCTGAGGTCAGAGTAAAATACCAATCCTTTCACTAAGTAATTGGTAAGACCTGGAGTACACTACTTTGAAATGGCTTTAGCCATTAGTTATACTAATGTAAGCAAAACATATGGCCCTGGAAAAAACTTTGTTCCAGCCATAAAGATTATGAGAGGCTTATGATTTAGAAGTATACAATTGATTTTAGCTTCCAACCCCTCCACACCAATTATTTTTCTTTATGTTTAACCAGGGATCCTCATTCATGAAGGAAGAGATCATTCACTCATCTAAGCTCCATAGACAAGGCAGGAAAAACAGAAAATATTCAGACCATAAAAGACCTTTCTTGTACCGATCAATGTCTCCTGCATCTCTTTCTGTCATCAAAAAGACCTTTTGTCAGGACTGCACTTTTGGTTTAAAGCAGGAAAGCTGATGAAAAAATCAGACACTTGAAAGAATAAAGGGAATAAAGAACAGCAGAAAGTATTGAAAATCATTTTGAATTCTCACTTTGTAAACAAAGATACAAATGTTCCTCTCTGGTCAATGACTTCAGGGGTTTCTAGCACAAAGAACAACAAATTCAGATGACTTGTTATGTGTGTAGAACAGTGCCAGAGTCCCAGTATAGGTTGGTAGAAGAGGGAGATTGATTGACCTTTAGAGCAGCAAGACTCAGGGAAAAACAAATGTTCTGTATTTGCTGTCCTCGACATATTCCAAATCCCCAAAGTTCTGGTTAAGTGAAATCTTGCTAAGATGAGAATGCATCAAATCCTGGCAATTCTTACTATTGCTAAAATAGTTCATATCACAGTAAGTGACAGAAAACCAAGCTGTTATTGTTACTGAAAAAGTTGAGGGCATGATATGCAACTTTAAAGACACTTCCCTTTACTTCACATATATATATCTATATATATAGATATATATATATAGATAGATAGATAGATATGCACACATACATACATACATATATACCATGCCACTTGATAATGTCTTGTGCCCCTGTACACCGCTCCTCATTTATGGTTGTCAGAAAACATTATTTCATTATGCGAGGAGATTTAAAGAAAAAAAAATAAAAAAGAAAGATCTCTCCAAACTTTCTTTGAAGAAGTGGTTGTAAAAGAGAGTGCTTCGACAAAAAAGGGAAAAAAAAGTACTGCAACCACACTTATTGAGAGACCCCTGCTTTTTGAGGTAAAAAAGATCAAGAATTCCTCTGTGGTATTCCAACAAAATTTTCTTCTCATATTTGCTTCTTGAGAAACAAGGTCAGTCTGTCCATATCTCTTTCTAAATGAAAGAGATATTTTGCTCATCTACCCAACACTATAGAGCTCCTGAGACCACTGCATTATTGATGAAGAGGTTGCAGACCTGCACCACAGCTTTGCCCTGTTCTTCAGAATGATTTCAAGGCAATCTGTCCTTTGAGTCTAACTGTTCTTTCAGTTCAACTACATCTTTCTATAAATCCTCAGAAATCTCAAGATTTCTTTCTATTACATGGGAAAACATATTAAAAAGAAAAAAAAAGAAAATCAACCAACTAAAAAAAACCCCAAACCATAAACAAACCAAAATTCTTACACAGTGAGAGATACATTAATGTCTTTTTCAGATAGACATCTCAGAAATTATCAAGCTCTCAAGGAGAAAGTATAAATTCCTGCATAAATCTGGCTTTTGGAAAATATGCAAGGCATTATTCTAAGCTAGTGATAAAATGACGTATCTTTAAGGCCTTCTGAAAAATAAAAAAACTGAAGCTCCTCATAGCTCAATTTTTTCTCTTTAGCATCAACTTCTTTTAGGCAAAATTGATTTTTTTTTTTTGTGTGTGTGTGACCATGAACTAGTAACCACTGAAGTACCAGCCATGAGAAAAAGGACAAGATTTACACAGAAGTTTTCTCAGATAATGACCTATGGGTAGGCAATTGACTTTCAAAGCAACGACCATTCATCCTCACCACTTTCCAAGACTGTTTTGACGCTTTCAGGATTTCCATTTTTTTCTTAACATCAAATCAACATGCATTGCAAGTTGTCTGAAAGAAAGACACAATCTTTAGAATCAAATAATGTGTCTATGTGCCACCATGACAAAATTCTTGTAAATATCTTTAGTAAACATATGAATAGATAAAAAAAATAAAGATATTTTTATGTAAGTGATTCCTTATTTCAGAAACAAGCCTCTCTCCAAGGAGATTTTGTACCTATTTTTGCTGAAAAACAGCATTCAATATTTTATAGCGAGGCTAAATGTCTGACTTCAGACAGACTTCAGCCTGTCTTCAGACAGGATATTTTAAGGGTTCCAAGCAGAAAAGATATACTGCTTCTTGGGAAGCCACTTATTGGCATTTTTGGGTGGTTGTATATCTGAATAAAATATGGGATTAGAAATGGCCTTGTATTTTTTTTTTCCCCACCATTAGCATCTTCCTGCTATGATGACACGGATTTTTTTTTAAATTTTTTTTTAAGTCTTTATATTCCCACAGTCTTTCCTCTAATTTTTATGTATTCCTGCTTCTGCTGAGATGATAGAAGAATAACCTGCCAGTAAAGTAACCAACTCACTTCTTTTTTTTACAAAATAACTGAAAAATTAAGGAAATTATGACAGTACTTATGATGTGTTAGCATAATGAAAAGAATATATAAACTAACAACTCCCACACACTAGTATGATGATGACTCAAATCATGCAGATGAGAGTTTGCATGTGAAAATGAACTATTTTAAATAAAAAGCATATAATTTATCTATTAACCTGATATTATAAATTTACAAATACCTGTCTATACACAAAACACCTAATAGAGTTGTGTTTCTTTTTAAGACAGTGAGTGAAATGAGAGCTAGGAAATCAGAAAACTTATTCTTAATGCATTTGTTAACTTGTTCCACTCACCTTTCATACGCAGAGACAGTTTGAATTCTTATCTGGGCGCTGTTGCCTGTGCTCTCTTGAGCATCTTCTTAGAGAGCAACTTATTAACAATTGTGATAAACACTCTAGGAAGATTGACAGAAAATGCACAAAATACCATTGGAAAAAAAATGTTTTTCGTACATCTTCTAAAACACCCTATTCTGTACCTCCATCTACTGGAGAATTCTTTACAACTAACAGACTCTGAAGGTTTTTCTAATTCTTCCTGAATGCATCTGTTATTTTCAAGGAAAGCGAAACCCCAATTCAGGAAAGAAAAATACTTCAGGCTATCTCCCTTGAAAATAACATTTTAAGCATAATCATTAGCTCAATCTTTCTTATAAACATCTAAAATTGTAAAAATTATAGTGACCTAAATTAATTAGTAATAATTTTTTTTTCAAAAAAGCCAAACAAAAAAAAACCCAATCAAACAAAACCCCACAGCAACACCTCTTAGGCATTCCCTAGATACCTTCAGCAGAATTGGTAAAGTTCCCTACACTCCAAGACTTCTGTAAATGTGAGGGTCCATCTGTATTAGTAGCAAATTTAATTCAATAAAGAGTACAGCCAAAACAAATGCTGCCGAGGACCTCGGCATCCACACTGCAAGCCTTTTCCAGCATTTTACCCTGACCTGGTCACAGGCTGATTCTGTGTACTGAAAACCCATCAGCAGATGAAACGACTTAGCTTTTTCTGGTAAGGTATGATTGGAAAGATGTCCCGTGTGTACATTTTGAGAACCTGACAGGGAGAGCACCTTAGCACAGAGAACAGAAATGAGCAACTTACTCAAAACCAGATAACAACAAGAAAAAACACCCTTCTGGTCTGAACCATAGTGCATAATGCAGCCATGCTACACAAGCAAAGCTAAGTGTCTCACAACCTATCTTTTACCTTATGTCATTTGAAATTCAAGTTTTGTTCCCAAAGAGGTCCAATCAAGTCAGAATGTTTGCAACTTGCTCCCTTAACAAAACCCAGCAGCATCACTTTCAGAATAAAAGACAGTATTCACCGCCGCTTTGACTTAGTACAGTTGTTGGAAATGTTGAAACTATACCATCGTACGTATTTTGGGCAGAGTAGGACACCTGTATTGCAGGTCTTCCTAAAGTTCAGACTATAAGCCCACACTCTCTGTTTTACAAGTAAGGCCTCCTAGATGACCAGGACACAAGTACTTTGGATGAAGAAGGGGTGATATGCTGATTACCACAATTATGATTAACTCCTATTGATATTGAATCCCTTTTGCAGAAAGGAAATCCAGGCTCAGAAAATTAGAAAGAAACAGAAAGAAAGAAATGGAAAAGAGAGAAGTTGAGAGTGTCCGTAAAAAAATGAGTAAGGGTTTTGTTTTTAAGACCCATGAAATAAGTGACTTCTATAGTATGAGGCATATGAAAGCAAGCAAAAAAAACCTTGTCATTTTTCTTTGAAGAAAAAATAATGTCAGTAATTTAGCTGAGATTATTTCATTATATAACATAGAAAACACATCTTTAATTGCAAAACCATAATGAATAACCACTAAATAATTATTGATGCTGCTTGTGGTTTACATTTTTGCTTACAAAAAACATTTGAAATAATACAAGTCTATGAAATTAAATAGGAAATACAAGCATATGAGCCAGGTCACATTCCAATTACTCAGGGGCTACTTAATTCACAGAACCTTGTGGAACTGTGAACATGTAGAAGAATTATGTTCTAATTAAAGAGCTAATGGAAGAATCTAGGAAAAATTGTCATGTAGAAGTATCAAAATAATGTGTGCATTACTTTCAAAGTATTTTTTTTTTCTGTTAAAGTAACTTACCAACTATAGGTTACTCCACTGCATATCCTAGAGGCCTGAACCTCCAAATTTCCAGACCAAGTACTTAATCTTGGCACTGGGAACTACTGATTGACCTAATTTCAAAAATCCAGTTTGTAAAGGAAGACAAGAGACCTAGTGTGCTCTGAAGTTTCTCTCAGATATTGATTTAAGATATTGTCAGAATATCCACTTGGGGCTTAGCAGTCACTCAAGTTTGGGAAGTGAAGCTATAACTTATCACTACCTCCATTAGAAAATCTGGGGTTTGTCACTATTGTTATGGTTAGTCACATCACAGAAGCAGTTACAGATGTGGAGTACGTCCTAGTATTCATCACTCGCTTTTTTTCCCTATTCTTTGTAGAAAAGCAAGTTTTCACAAGACCCATTTGAGTACAGGAACGTCAGGCCTCCAAAGGGAGTGTCAGAGATGTCAAATGCACCTGCAAAAGGCAGTAACAACCACAATTTACTCCTATCCTTTTGTCTGCAGCTGCTGTTTCCTTATATTAGCAAATACTGCAATTCCTTCACAAATCACTGTGGTCATGTATTGACTCATACTCCTCTAAACCTACAGACACTGCCATCAAGTGTACAGAGGCAAAGTGAAGAAAATGTCATCAAACTATAAAAATGTGAGAACAGAGGCCATCCTGTTCTCCGCCTCTTCTTCCAAACCCTCAGTTTAGACTTGAACCTGACTATTTAGAAGAAAACATCATTTTTTTCTCCTCTTTGACAGGCTAGAAAGTATTTTGTGTGATTCATGACTCTTTGTGTGACAAGACACTTTTGAAATGTTTCTGAAAAGCCGATTAATATAATTGGAGATTTCCCTCTTGGTATAAATGGCTGAGGAAGTTTAAACTAGATTTATGTTGCTGCTTGAAGGTAGTGTGTGAGCTTACTTCCCCTCTCTTTCTTCTTTATTGTTCCACTTAAATGGAAATGCTGAGAAAACAAGACCATAATTCAGCAATTCACAAGTCACGGCATAGCAAATATACTGTGTTCTGTTTTACAAACATATTGAGGACTCAGGAGTTCAATAGGAGGGATCCATTATCATCAACCTTATCAAACATTTCCATGAGTCTGAAAATATTTGGTTCTTACATCAGATGTCATTGTGTTTATTCTATCAAATGAAAAAAATAACCAACCAAACAAAAAACCCCAAACAACTAATCAACCAACCAAAACAAAACAAAAAATCATCCACACCAACCAACCAACCAAAAAAAAATCATAGCAATAAACAATAGTAAAACTTTAATTCATCTGCAGCAAAGGCAAAAGCTAAAAGATATTTCTATAATTATGCCATTTAAAGAATTATATGTAAATTAATTAATATATATATAAATATTCCTGTATGGCTATTTAGGGATATGAGAACATTAGGGACTGATAAGAAATATTTCTGCTAACAGACAAGGCCTAAGAATCTACATTTAAGATTTCATTTAAACAAAAAAGTTCTTCCAAGAGCCTAACTTCTATACTGTAGTAAGGTTATTTACTGATTTGGTTTGCCAACTCAGAAGAATAATAATGAGTTTTGTCTTTCTTACTGTCCCTTGTTCCCTTTTTAATTGTCACCATAATTTAACAAGATGTTATGCTGTCAGAATTTAATTAGGCCTCTCAACAATGCCATCTGGTGGAGTTAAAACTAAATTATTTAGACCTCACACCTTTTCATCTTAGCTCGTACCTTAGCTGTACACGTATGCAGGCAGTATGGGGAACAAACAGGAGAAACTGGAGATATGTGTGCAGTCACAGGGCTTTGATCTCATTGTGATTATGGAGATGTGGTGGGATAGCTTGTCTGACTGGAATGTTTTAGATGTCTCTTGGTTGAGGCGATGGTTTCAGTCTTGACCTGTGTGCCGGTTTTGGCCAAAATCTAGCAATATATCCTCTGGGAGAAAGTCAGGTCCCGACCACCCTTCCCCCCACCAGGCTGGGAAAGAAATTCCTTGAAGGAAAGTGAAGGAGATAAAACCTATTTATTAACAAACACACAGGAAAAGGATAATAATACTAAATAGTAAAACCCCTCACTATAACGAGAAAACCTGGGAAGAAATTAGAGTCCTCTCGTAGGTGTGGTCTCTCCTTCTCGGAGCTGGCGTGGGGGGTGGCCTTAGGCCCCCTCCGGGCCTGAAGAGAAGTTCTCCTGATGTGTTCTGATGTTGTTGAAACAGCCCAGAAGAGGGGAAAAAAAAAAAAAAAAAAAAAAAGGAAGAAAAGAAAACCCACCAAAGTCCTAGGAAATACATCGGGGAAAAAGGGAAGAAAAAGAAAACCCAAAAAACTGTCTGAAGAGACAGGCAGGGAGCTCCCTCCATGCTACTGCCGCCAGAGAACGCAGAGCCGTCTCTATCTCTGTGTCCTTGGGAACTTGCTTTGAAAAGTTCATTTGTTTCTCCCTCCCCTCTCAAGCTCAGTTTAAAGGCACAAAACTGATTTTTTGGCATAGAGCCGTGATAGGGGATACACATCATAGAGTCACCCCAAGACAACCTGTTATGGGTGGGGGAAGGCCATGACACACAAAGTTTGATGGGTTAATATATATTCGGGTTCAGGTGGGAACACCCAGGTACCTCCCCTGGTGGGGGCAGTCTGACATAACACTGTGGATCATGTGCTGTCCTCTGGCAAAAGGCCACATGAATTAGTCTGGGGCACTTTGTGGGTCTTTGATGGTTTGTGACACCTTAAGACATGGAAGCTGCCTCTCACATCAGTGTAGATGAGCCAGTTGTGCCCCATCAGACGGGGTGAACACCATCAGGCCTACATGTGGGTGCCCCAATACCTTCCCCAAGCGGGGAGGAGTTTTACACCTGATCAAGTTGTATAAGGGAGGACGTTGGCATGATAAAAAGCATCTTCCCACCTCACAGGATCTGCTTATGGGTCAGCACCCTGGCTGAAAACCCCTGCTTGTTGCTAAACAAAGCTCAGTTTGTCATGGCCGTTCCCCAGTGGCTGGTGCTCACCCCTGGGTTGTTTTCATTCAGATCAGAGGTTTTGCTGCCACACACCAAAATTTTTCTGCCTCCCCTTCAGTTGCAGGGCTGCAAACCTGGCCTCAGTAAAGTGCCCTGCTGCATTTGCAAATGGCTGACTGAGCCGTTAACCTTTAGTATTTCTTACAAGATGATGGAGTACCTCATTGCAGAGGCCATGTTTATCCTCATGGATGACAAGAAGGAGATAAGGAGTGGTCAGCATGGATTCACTAAAGGTAAATTGTGCTTGACAAACCTGATTGCCTTCTCCGATGAAACAACTACCTTGGTGAGAAGAGAGCAAGTGGATATTGTCTACCTAAACTTCAGCAAGGCTTTCAACACTGTCTCTCACAACATCCTCACAGGCAAACTCATGGAGTGTGGATTGGATGAGTGGACAGTGAGGTGGATTGAGAAGTGGCTGAACAGCAGATCCCTGAGTGTTGTAATCAGTGGCACAGGGTCTAACTGGAAGCCTTGTGACATCCCCCAACATTCAATACTGGGCCCAGTATTGTTTAATTTATTCATTAATGACTTGGATTAAGGCATAGCGTCCTCCTCAGCAAGTTCACCGACAACATAAAGCTGGGAGGAGTGGCCAATACTCCCGAGGGCTGGGCAGCCCTGCAGAAAGACCTCAAAGGAGAGAGAAATGGGCAGAGAAGAATTGTCTAATATTCAACAAACGCAAGGTCCTGCATCTGAGAAGGAATAAAGACCTTCACCAGTACAGGGTGGGGTCCAACCTGGAAAGCTGCTCTGCAGAGAAAGACTGGGGATCCTGGTGGGCAACAAGCTGTCCATGAGCCAGCACTGTGCCCTTGGGGATGCATTAGGAAGAGCTTTTCCAGCAGGATGAAGGGTGTGATCCTGCACCTCGACTCAACCCTACTGGAGCTTTGTCCACTTCTGGTCTCCTCAGTACAAGAGGGACATGGAGCTCCTGGAGTAGGTCCAGCAGAGGGTGACAAAGATGATTAAGGGACTGGAGCATCTCTCTTATGAGGAAAGGGTGAGGGAGCTGGATCTGGTCAGACTCAAGAAGAGACGATTGAGAGGGCATGTCATATAAAGAGTCTAGAGAACTGAGCCAGCCTCTTCTCAGTGGCACTGAGCAATAGAACAAGAGGAAATGAGCAAAAACTGGAGTACAAGAAGCTCCACCTGAATATAAGGATGAACTTCTTTGCTGTGTGGGTGGCTGTTGCCCAGAGAGGTGGTGAAGTCTCTCTCACTGAAGATATTCAAGAGCTGTCTGGACACATTTGTGTGCAATGTGCTCTAGGATGACAGCTTGAGCAGGGAGGTTGGACCAGATGTACCACTGTGGTCCTGGCCAACCTTGCCCATTCTGTGATTCTGAGATTCTGTGATACTCCTGACAATGGAGAAGAATTATTCTTGGCAACCTCTTTCAAGGAAAAGCAAAGCAAATAAGCAAATTTCATTCAGTCAGCTTCTCTAGTTTGGAAGTAACATTTACCTAAGTGAGATATGGTAAAATTTACAGCTCTCAGGCTATCTAAACCAGAGCTGATTTTATGTTTAACTAATGACAAGATGGACTTTTTCGGTTACCATTACCTTCCTACAGAATGACATCCAACATATCCTGTCGCTGTTGGGGCAGTCACAGCACACATGGACAGCGCCTCCTTCAAGGGCCAAAAAGCCATTTATTAAACAAAGCAGCCTCTTTTATACACCTTTTGTATGCTGTCATTTGTGTTACAGATTCATTAGCTGCTAAACTACTACAATATACTTACTGACTACTATTAATTAAAACATGTAGTCATTGATTACCTATAGCATAAGCATTCAAGCTTTCAGAAAAATAACAGGTGCGGATATGTTGCTGTTTTTCTCCTTCTGTTGTTTAACTTTCTTGCTTCTGTTGATACTGTATTCTCATGGGTAAAAACTAACTGTTTTTCTTCTTGCGGACTTTTCTCACAGTGTTTCTCTAGCTGAAGGAACAGGCCTGAGCCATAATTTTACAAAGGCAACAAGGCCTTCATTTTATAAGGTTTTACTTAAATGACACAATATCCTGTACTTTGAACTGAAGACATTTATATGTCCCTTCTCCATATTCATATCTACAGGATTTTTGATATTTGTGTGAGGGATGTATTGGATTATTTTGAAGGCCATATCAGTGCGGCAATATACCTGATTAACTTCAAAGTTCTTCTGTGGGTGTTGTGAGTTCCTGAACACCCACACAATACCTGTTTTCATTTCTCAATGATCAAATGAAGTAGTATTCTCCAAGAAATATTTCAGGAACTGCTTCCTAAGAGCTTAATCCAGAAAAGCTATCACAATTGGCTGCTGTATTCCATATAGATCTCGGCACTGTTTTGAAGACCTTACACTTCAGACAGTCCTAGTTAGCCTTGCATCTCACACTAATGTCCACCCTTAGGCTCACACTATTTAAGCCCTTCTTTTCAGGGCTGTGATGCTGCTTTCATACCATTTACACTTTTTGCACTATTGCTCCACACCAAACCGAGTGAGAATAACACATTATTGTAAATTCCACAGATATACCATGAAAGATCAAAAGAAAATATATGCCAAGTGACACAGGAAGTCCATCCCAAAAAAATAGTTATTTAGAAGTGTAGAAGCAAACCATCGAGAATAGTTGGCAGATAAAGAGAGGTTCTGTAGAGGAAGAAAGTCCAGTAACTTATCAAAGTACAGTCACAGAATCAAATGCAGCTTGTAAATTCTCATTTCACAGCTACTGAGGGACATGAGGGTTCCACCTTCAATTATAAAATATTTTTATATTTTTCATTTGTACTGGTCTTAGAAGAAACAGAAAAACACAATTTCATCAAGAATCTTATAAAATATGGATGCAAAGAAGCCTTTAGGGACAGTTTTTCAAGCTTTGAATCTTGCAGAAAAGCAAGAGTGAATAATTAAGGTGCCTGAGTATGTGTTAACATACACACTCTTCTCTGGTTCAAATGCATATGAAAAGTAGTTTGAGATAAAATTTACAGGAGCTGAAGTCTTTTAAGAAAACAACATATTAAAACCCCATTTCTATTATCCCTTTATTGTCTCTTGCATCAAATTCCTGAGAGGAACCTTGGGTCACTTAGACAGCTAAAGAACAGAGAGGAAGGGAGTAAGTGATATGATTTGGAGTGCATACAAAAGCCAATGCTTCACTGCATTCCTGTAATAGTAATAAAAATGTGAAGAATTAAAAATAGTAAAACATTACAGCTATAAATCAAAAGTAAGTAACTGCTGACGGTGTTCCAGAAGTGCTGCAGTAGTCTTTGGGTACACCGCTGTTTCACTATTCTGCCTCAATTAGTTATGTGAGAGGACATGGTTTCCTAGCGGTAGGTTTCAGGGAATACTGGACTCCACCCTGGGACCAGGCTGGGAGGGTTGTGACCACTTTCTCTGTACTAGTGATAGAACAAGGAATGGTGGTTACCAATAGGAAGGAGAAAACACAGTAGTAACAGCGTATGCAAGAGCTAAACATGACCAGGTGTGTCAAGCTGCAAACCTAGGAACCGTGTACCAGGAATGCGGACCAGGCAGCTGTGAGAAAAACAGTCTGAAAGTAATCTGACATTGTCTAAAAAAGCCAGTATGCTGCTAGAGCATGGCAATTAAACTACCAAAAAGCAGAGCAGGTCATCAAAAATTCTTACTTTCAAATATTAAGGACATGCTAAAACTTACATATAAAATGAATAGAGATGCCACATGGGAGTGTCTGGATTCCCTCAGGGAAGGTCTCCTAAATATGTAAACATGACAGAAACTGATTGAGAAGTACAGGTTAAACTGACTTTTGCTATTGAAACTAATACAAAATGCTAGGAGAACTGTGGTACAAAACCTAACTGGTAAGCACAGTAAAAATATAGTGTTTTTTCAATATAATTGTATTTTAGTTCATGGTAGGACATGCAACTTTAAAAAGTAAACTCAGAGGAGACAAGAATAAAGCAAAAACGATTTTTTGCCTCTTGTGTCCTTGCAGACTGGTCTATTGTTCCTAGCTTGATTTCAGCCTGGGTATTCAATTCCTTTTTCCTCTGTTCAGTTTTAGGTAATCCCTTCTGGTTCCTAGGTATTCTTTCTTTATCACACTTTGATCTTTATTTTCAATAGTATTTTTGTGGACTTTGTTTTGCTGCACACCTGGGAGTTTTCTTGTCTGCTGCCTTTCTAGAGTAATATCATATACATAGTGTCATACAAATAAAACACCACAGGTTGCAAGAATTTGAAGTGACTGTTGCAAAATAGAGTGGTTTTGTCCTTTCACCTTCCTCAGCTGCATCATGCTGAGAAAGCCAAACAGGGCTGGGAAAAAGGAGCTGTACAGTTTGCACAATGACTATTCAGTAAGATAGGCTTCTGCATCTATTTGCTTTTCCCTTACTAAGGAGGACCTATGCCTTCAAGTTCTTTCTGCGTGGGGAGCTATTATAAAACCCTGGAGTGTTCATTTAACTTTTGCTAGGAATGACAGCAACCATGGGCAGCAGAAAGGGGATTTGACAGCCATCTTGTGAGGGCAGCAGTCCTGAAGACACTGCTTGAGACAGACTGGGATTGCTGAGTTTGGTACAACCATAGCAGTAACGCACCACAAGACACAGTCCTGGCTAGCATTGACCTCAAGGTCTTCAAGGGCAGATCAGAAGGCTTTACCCTGCTGAGACCTGTGAGGGGACAATTTCCCAGTGCTAGGTTGCAAGTAATGGTGGACACCTTCCCAGGATTGAGATGGGCTAGTTGTGCACCCCCTTCCTCATGCAGGTAAACTCCAGCTGGGCACTGAGTCACACACTGAAGGGGCTGCAGTAAGGAATGGATAATCTTCAAAACATTGGAGCAGGACTCAGCAGCAAGAAGATTGACAAATTTATCATAGAGGCCCTGGAAGTTCAACAGCCTCAGCTCTGCTTTGTTAAGAGAGGAGTGCTAAGACTGTGCTTGAATCAGTAAAGCTCAGAGGCTACAAGGTTGGGGCAGGCTGAAAGAGTGGCTTCTCAGGCAACAGGAAATAAGCTTTTCTCCTCTTGCAGATGTGCTCATACAGAAGAGGAACTAAGACCTGGTAATGGATGAGCAGGAACAACTTCCAGAAGGAAAGACATCATGAAACCAAGTATGATATGACAAAAAGACAGGACAGTCTGTGATGCTGTTGAGAAACTTCTTTCTGCATGGTGAGGATGGGATAACAGTAAAGGCACCATTTTCTCACTATTTGAGCTGTCTGACAGGTTTTGCTGTTTGTAAGGGTCTTGCATCCAGGATGTGTGGAGAAATTACTGAGGCCTTCAACATGCACTTCTTGCTGCTCGTCCATGTGAGCATTAATGACACTACCAAATTAAATGCTGAGCATACCAAGGATGAGCATAGGGTTCTGAGTGTAAGGAACAGTGCCATAGCTGTTCATGTGGGGATGTCCTTGCTTCTGCCAGACAATGGAAAAGAAACAAGCAGGTGCAGGTGAAGTCTGCCAGTAACAGAATCACAGAGAATCACAGAACTATCAGGGTTAGAAGAGACCATCAAAGTCATCCAACCATCATCCTATCACCACTATAACCACCCCTAAACCATATAGCCAAGTACCACTTTCAGACTCTTCTTAAACACTACTGGAGACGGTAACTCCACTATGTCCCTGGGCAAATTATTCCAGTGCCTAAGAAACCTTTCAGCGAACATTTTTTTTCCTAATCTCTAATGTGAACCTCCCTGGGTGCAGCTTGAGGCCATTTCCTCTTGTCCTTTCACCTGAGACATGGCAGAAGAGACTGACCCCATGCACTACAACCTCCTTTTAGGTAACTGTACAGAGCAATGAGGTTCCGCCTGCGTTTCCTCTTCCCCAGACTAAACAATCCCAGTTTCCTTAATCACTCCCCATAAGGCATTTTCTTTGATGGTTCATCACCTTTGTTGCCCTTCTCTGGATGCACTCCAGCACCTCAATGTCCTTTTTGAAGTGAGTGACCCAAAACCAAACACAGCACTCAATGTGTCGCCTCACCAGTGATGAGTACAGTGGGACAATCCCTGCCCTGGTCCTGCTGGCCACACTAACCTTGATACAGGCCAGGATGCCATTGGCCTTCTTCATCATCTGGGCACACACTGGCTCATGTTCAGCTGTGCATCAACCAGCACCTCCAAGTCCCTTTCTGCTGAGCAACTCAAGACACTCTTCCTCAATGCCACAGACTACATGGTGTTGTTGTGACCCAGGTGCAGGACCCATCATTTGGCCTTATTGAACCTCATGCAGTTGTCCTTGCCTTGGCCCATCAATCCAGACCGTCAAGATCCCTCTGCAGAGCTTCCTACCCTAAAGCAAATCAACACTCCCATCTAACCCGGTGTCACCTGTGAACTGACCAAGGGGTACACTCAATCACCTCATCCAAATCATCATTAAAGATGCTAAATAGGACAGACACCAATACTGAGCCCTGGGGAACACCACTAGTGACAAGTCACCAACTGATTGAGAAGCTGGTGTCTTGTGCCAGTCTTTTTGGTCTCAGGACTCCTCCAGAGTATTAAGTGATAGGACAAGAAGAAAAAGCAAAAAGTCTTTTCGAAGAGAGTGATCAAACACTGGAACAGACTGCCTAGAGAGGCTGTGAAGTCTTCATCCCTGAAGATTTTGAAAGGGTGAAAGGACAAATCCCTATACAACAACATTCGGGCTTGAAATATGTCCTGCTTTTACTGATCTAGGACTGATGTCTCTAAAGCTCCCTTTGAACTGGAGTTATAATTCTGTGCTCCTCCAAAGAGCAAGGAAAAGTCAGCTGAAACTTGCCAAATGGAGGAGGCTACCCCTGTGTATTGAGAGCAACTGAACTTGAAGAGAAGGTTCAAGAAGAGCAAACAGCCCGGAGCAGACAGAATTAACAGACGTGAAGCAGATGAGGCTTCCACCTGCACCTCAGTTGAGATGTTGACAGGATTAACAAGCTGTCAGGCAGGTCTCAGTAGTGTGGAAAAGGAAAATTCCTTGGGCCAAAAGAGGATTTTTAGTGTTGGCTGCCAGGCAGGAAGTGGGTATTTTCCTTGACATCAAGCCTAGAAGCAAAATTCTATCACTGTAGGTAGGGAAGAATCTCATTAATGTTAAGCTCATATCTTGGAATTATTGTCTTCTAAGGAACAAATTATATTGGCTTATCTTTTACAACACCGTTATTACATTTATTGTAATAAAATAGTTACTATAGCACAATGTTTTGGTTTAGTGGTGATTTTTTTTAAATTCCTTTTTCTTTTTTTTTTTTTTCCTTTCTTATCTTTTGCAGTTTGTCTTTAAAAAAATAAAATAAAAATTTGGATTTTAAGGAAATTGCCCTGAATGAGTTTGGGTATGATTTCCCACGTTGCAGTGCTTCAAAACTGAAAATGTCTTAAATGGATTCAGTGAAATTGCAGTACAACATAATTTAAAAACTACTTTATATTATACTGGCCATGGAAAAATTACCTTATTTGATTGTTTATAAGGTATTTGGTTTTTATTTTGAAAGCATAGAAGCATGGATCTAAAGGAATTGTATAAAGCCATTTTATACAGAAAAGTTGATTTGAATTTTGTAAACTAGGATGAAATAAGCTAAAATTAATAAGGATTTAATTTCTCAGTTGTGTTGTTGAGCTCTTTTCCTCTTAAGATATGATTGAGGAACAACACGACCACTAGAGGGCAGAGACGGATAACTTTTTAAATACATCAAGCATAATTCCTTCTAGAAACACTATTTTAGTGACAGGTTAGTACTTTTGGACTGCTGATGAATTCCTGAGCTAGCTACTGACTAGAAAGGAGTGAAAGAAAGTTTAAAATTCAAACAGTCATTTGAATACCATTAATTAAGGTATGCATGTCAAAATAATTATAAAAATTGCTAGGGACATAATTTAAGATAATTGCAAAATTACTGACGAGACATGCAATCAGTAATGGAACAAGATGATCGGAAGAAAATATATGAGCATGATACAGTAATTGTGAAAGGAAAAAGTGATGCTAACTGGGGAAAAGAGAAAGCAGTATTTCCATATGTCCTGGGGGGGAGTAGGGATAAAAATTGATACAGATTGCTATGCTTAATGAAATAAAATACAGTATTGAATATTTTATATATTAATTATTTCATAGCCTTTTAGCAGAACATATTCATACTAACTGGTTTTATATAACATATACTTCCAAATGACTTTGAGACATACAAATATATAAATAAATGTGTAAATGCTTAACACTGTGTCTTGTTGACTTCATAAAAATTTCTCACATGTTACATTGGAAAGAATGTAACCTGTTAATCACATTTAAAAATGCATTTAATTATCTTATATTAGCTAATTTATGTCTTTATACAATGTCTATAAAAACTAATGTGATTATGCTAAAATGCATTTTGTAATTGTAATAAGAAATAGTTACAGTAAAAGTGTGAATTTTCTGTATTGCCATAATGCTCATTTATACATAGCTAAGCAGCCTTTTTCTGGCTGAAATTTAGCTCAGGGTTTAAAACATTAAAATTTATTTTCTTGACCCATATCCATAGTCAGTGGAGAGCTGGGATTCAATTTAGTTACCTGAACACAAACTGTGAATGTTTTATGAGACATCTTAGCTTGTCAGAATAATTCAAAGAGGTTTTACAGCTGTGATGGTCAAATTGTAGGAGAGTTGCTACTTTTGGAAATCATCTGGAGCCCACAAAGGATATGCTGGTTAAACATGTGCATTTATGCAAGCAACAGGACCAGCTCTGGTGTTACACTCAAAATCTGGTTTACAGAGAAAGAGGAAGCGCACCTTTCAGATATGGACAACCAAGAATTTATTTTTAATATAAATAAGATTTTAAGAGTCTAATCAGTTTTAGTCCACATCTAATTACTATGAAAGAATAAGAAAAAATAATGCAGTTAAACTCTTGTACACACACTTCTTTTATACCCCTCCTCCTGCTGTTATGCTCACCCTTCCTGGGCCCCTTAGAGTCCTAAGGCTGGTGGCTTCATTAGGTTGCATTTGGGAGGGCATTACCAGCTTCAGCCTCTGAAGTCCTTTGTCAAGAAAAATATGGCCTTCATGTTGATGGTTCCTTGAAAACATACAAAATAGTCAGCTAAAAAAGGAAAAATGAAGGAATATTATTGTTGAATTACCCTGAACTCAGATTATTCATTAGCTTGTATAGCATGTGAGTATAATAGGATGTTTAAAATAAAGCAGTAACATTTAAACTATAATTAACATACTGTAGTCTACGGTTGTATTTACTTGGTACTGATATTTATTTTAGTAAAGAGAAGAGCTAGCAGGTGATCAAAGCCTAATAACTCAATAAAGTTTTAAACCAATTAAAATATAATGAAATAAGAACACTTTGAAAACCATTAAATAACAAACAACATAAGACAAGCTTGTATTTCACAATGTCTTTCTTACTGGAGGGTAGAAACAATGTAATTCAAAGGTTATAATCCCTTGACTTTAAACAACCAAGTTGTATTTTATCATTTATTCTGTTGCAATATTACAGCATGTCATTTGCCAGGTTTTCACAACATTTCAATGATTTAAGACTTCACAGGTACTTAAAAGTAGATAATGATAGTTTATCATTCAAGGCCAGGTTGGATGGGGCATTAAGCAACCTGTTCTAGTGGAAGGTGTCCCTGATCATTGCAGGGGGGTGGAACTAGATAATCCTTTAAGCCCCTTCCAGCCCATACTATTCTATGACTCTATGAGGCTTTCCCCTAACCAGTTGTTTACCATGTTTCATAAATTATCCTTATACTGGAAGTATGAAATACGTTCATTTGTGGGATATCATGGTTTAGGATGAAACTGTTTAAAGATGTAAACTTCCCACTCTTAAGGTAGTTAACCTTGTAAATCAATCAAAATTCAATTAGTCTGTTTTTTGTTTGGTTTTTTTTTTTTTTTTTAAACGAATTATGTAGAAATTTCACCAGAAGTTTCATGAGTTCCTTGTCTACGAAAAGGGACCTTATTAAAAAGTACAGGGCCAGAAAAGACACCTGTTTGTCCTTGTCTATCTTCTCTTCTGTTGTTTTTTTATGAAAATCAAACTCACTATCTAATCAGTACTTTACATTATCTATCCTTTTCTTCAATGCTGGAAACCTCCTTTATAGTGCAAGAACTTGAAGGTTCTTAGATGGAAGACTCAGTGGAAAAAGGAAAGCAAAAGATACATCAGTGTATCACTAGGAGCAAAGAACTGCAAACCCAGATGCAAATCTTTTTTTAAAATAAGAGTGTTATTATAAAATCAAAGTTTAAGAAAAAAGTAATTGTGTACAGTGCCCCTAATATTTACTATGAGTAACATCGTCCTTTTATAAACTGATATCCTAATTCATCTACATGACATGCTTTGCCTTAAAGCAACTACCACCTTGCAGATAATCTTACTCCCTAATAAGCCAACAAGCCTAATAGATGCAAGAAGATAATTTTTTGATTGAGGTATGAAAACCTTCGTGAATTCAAGCAATTTGGATTTTACTGTATGTGATCAGAAAATCTATACATTGGTAGTTTAACAAAATTTAGAGGGAAGGTTTCATTCTAAGGCTACAGAGAATGCAGAAAATAAATTAACTGTCTTGTTTAAAAGCTGTTTTTTCAGATTAGTCAAATGGTCTTATTTGTAAATGATCTTATTTATATGATCTTTTTATGTTTTTAGGTAACCAACTTTTGAGAACACTATTAACTATTGATAATGTGTGAGTCCATTTTTCCCACTCCACTATTGATGTACAAGGCAAAACCATACTTCCATATAGCTGTTTGCTTAATGTAAAAATAAATACAGAGAATAATCTGAGATATTGATTTAATTTAATCAACTCCAGTTTTCATCATCATCACACTCATTTCTAGGTGGGTGGGTTTTAATATTTTGGTTTGGCTCTTTAATCTGCAGGAATACAAGTTTGACAAAAACAACAACAAACAAACAAACCAGACAAAACCAAACAAAAAAAGAATACTTCATAATTGGCTCAAGTGTTTATAGCAAACACTGCCAGACAACTACATCATTGCATTACTGTAGCTATTCCCAAATATAAAAGTAAAAATTAAAATTATGAACATGAATAAGAACACTAAAATTCAGATATGGAAGAGATAAGCAGAAGCTTGCATGTTTATATCTGCCAAATGAAAGTGCTGATTCAGTGAAGTGAATGGCAGAATTTTCTATTATGTCATCAGAGCCAAAATGTGAAAATGTCCTAGTCTGTGCTAGATAGTTCCATACCAATATGCATATCCTTATCAACAAATACATTATTTAATGAAATAAAATTATTATTTGAACTGTAGAAAGAATGACAATAACTTCTGATGCTAATACCAAGCTCAGATTTGGTCAAAGGCTTGTCATTTGGTTGCTTTGAAAATGATGTCGAGCCCTGAAAAAAAATTCATGCCAGGGGTCATCAATTTTCAATTTACACACTGACAAGCTTATTAATATTGGGATTGCTAATTATTAAGATATTAATATGAATTGATTCCAGATGATCTTTACAACATCTTATTTCTCTCTCTATTTTTTTTTTTTTTTTTTTTAATGACAGGATACACTACTGCTTTTCCAGTAGAAATACACTTCTTCAGATAGCTGTTGAAATTTTGACAAAGGCTCAATCAGGATTTGAAACTGATTTTGATAGGAAACATAAATGCAAAAGAATCTGTTCAAAAGGTCTTGCAGGTAAATAGAAGGAAGAAAAAGCCCTTATACTTCAGTAATGTATAAAACAAATAGGTAAGATCAATACATTACTTCCTTACTTATTGCTCTTCCCAGTATTTCAAGTGGTATTTTCTTCAGTTTTTCATATTATATTTAAACTGTAATAAATGTATTATTTTTAAATGATGCTTTTTCCCTAAAAATTTAATCTTAGATTAATCATTACAGGGAATAAATAATGATTTTCTAAGTTATTTAAAATATAAGTGTTAAATACACATGGTCTGTGAACAGTCTGAAAGCTGGAGAAGTTTGTACATACTTTTAAATTAATCTAAAATAAAATACCTTTATATTCACGGTGGTAAAACTAGAAAACAGTAAACCCAGAAGATTTTCTTTAGTGGATTACACTTCTCAACACAAAGAAAAAAAAATTCTTCTTCTTCAGTAAGTTAAGAATACTATTTGAATTAGTAAAAGTGATGTCTATTTTTTAAAATCAATACAAAAATTTTCTAAAATTTTCAGAGCAGTGCAGTAATAGTATTTCAGTTGAGAGGTACTGCCAGGAGAGGGTGGTGTTGAGCTAAAAATATAAGGCCATCTTTCCTGCCTTCCCTGAAAGTTCAGTTTTCACTTGAATCTGGGTACATTATTTTGCGTAAGAAAGCCTGTGAAACTTTCCATTTTGACAATTACTTAGTTCAAAGAAGACCAAGGCATTGTAACGCTTTCAAATATACTCTATGTAAATTTTCAGAATGAATAGAGAATAAAAATATTTCTCTCTTGAATTTCCACCCTTCCAACCCCAAAGACAAACATTTGAAAATGAGTCATAATAATATGATTGCATATTATCAGTGTGTATGTATATTATAAAAGGAAATATAATGAGTATCATGGTTTAAAAAAGATTAATCCAAGTTCTTTTTATAATATTTTTTTCTTTTCCTGTTGAATAATTTTCTTTTCATAAAAATTCTTAATTGGTTACAAAGGAATTACAGATTACGAATGACAAGTGCTATTTGTTGTGGTGGTGTGCAAAATATGATGCAAAATTAATGATAACAGATTTTTTCATATAAAATTAAAAAAAAAAAAAAAGAAAGCAGTATTACTACTGTAGTTTCTATCAGCTCATCACTCTTTTATCTTCTTGATAAAACCATCTGCAACATGGAATCCTGTTTATAACCAGGAGACACCTTTGCTCTGTGCCACCACCTGACTGTCAAGTCAACCATGATGCAATTTAGATCCAGCAGCTTCATGCTGAGGATCTGCCATCAGGCTGCTGAAGCTTGATCTTTGTCCCTTCTGCTAATGAACAGATTTCTGCAGAATTCACATTTGTATCTCACTGTTCTGTACTTAGAAACTGCTCCTCCATATGTTATCTCTATGATGCAGGGTAATAACCAGAAATGGATGAAGAAAACAAGTTTTATATACTAGGAGCATCTCTTAACATTCAGAACATTGAGCGTCAATGTTTTGCTGGGTTTTTTTTCTTCCTTTGTAGGTCAAGTGTTAGAGAATAAAAAAATGAAAAAGAAATTAAAATTGCGAGTTAGTACTGGCAAAGATGTGAACATATTTAATGGTAGTACATTACTTAACACTATTTGGTCAACTGTTTGTTTATAAACAACTATTAAATCAAATCCCAATAAATGGATTTATTTCCAGTAAATCTGCAGGGATAGCAAAAGCTTTGGTAGAAATCATTGGGTGTTTTTCCTGCTTACTTCAGTGCTAGTCTTAATGAGGTTTCAGCAGTTAAATCTCAATCAGCATCACCTGGGAAAAAGTGACAGAACTGGACAGCAACAAGAAAACAGAGTCAACACACCCTTTACCTTTGCACTCATATGGACATATCTATGTAGACAATAATCTCTTTCTATATATACATATAATTTTAATTACCCACATTGCATTATTTTGATCTGCAGTCAAAAGTTCAAATTCAGACATTTATTGCATCCACTGAGCCAATAGAGAGTCACTGATCCTTACAGTGTTGTTTTAATAGACTTGTGCAGTATATTTTAATTAAAGTATACTCGTTCGAGATTCAGATTAGTTATTAACTAAGGAATATATGTGTTTATGCTGACTGGTTGTAAAAGATGATTGATAAACGTACTGGCATCAGTCCCTTGAATTTCAATGCTTGCTTGTTTTGTGTTTTAGGCAATACAATTACTTGAATATTTTATAATGACAACTGAATTTTAGGCAGAAGACCTGTGATCTTCAAATTAGGGTCTATAAAGTTTTATTCTTTGGTCCATGTGTTTGCTAGAAGTTCACTCAAAGTGTCCCGTGCTTTGAAAGTCACTTCCTTTGATATGTGAAATATTTTCTTTAAAATAGCCTTAATAATAAAGTACATTTCCAAAATGATATACTAAATGTCACAGAAGTGCAGGCAGTTTTTTTAAAGAGCATAAACTGATGTCTCAGTGGATTCGATTGTCTGTTCTACACACATTTTTACTGGTTTTGAAAGAGAGGGATTTTTCTTCACAGTAGCTAGTACAGGCCTGTGTTTTGGATTTATGCTGGAAACAGTGCTGATAACACAGGGATGTTTTCATTATTGCTGAGCAGTGCTTACACAGAGTCAAGGCCTTTTCTGCTTCTCACATCACTCCAACAGGAAAGAGTCTGGGGGTGCACAAGAAGCTGGGAAGGAGCACAGCCAGGACAGCTGACCCAAAGTGTCCAAAGGCATATTCCATAACATACAGTGCCATGCTGGAAGATACAGCTAGGGGCAAGGTTGGCCAGGGGGTCCACTGCTCAGGGACCAGCTGGGCATCAGCTGGTTGATGGTGAGCAGTTGTTTTCATCAGCATCACTTGTCTTCCTTGAGGTTTGTTTCCCTTTTTTATTTTTGTATTCATTAAAATGTACTGTTGTTATGATTATTATCATAATTATCATTGTTGTCCTTCTTATTACTATTATTATATCTTTTCTTTAATTTCAATAATTGAACTGTTCTCTCAACCCACAATTTTTCTTACTTTTACCTTTCCAATTCTCTTCCCCCTATCCTGTTGGGATGGGGAATGGGCAAGGGGCTGTGTGGGGAATGGGCAAGGGGCTGTGTGGCTGGCTGGAGTTAAACGACAACAGATTGGAAGAATAAATACCAAGTAAAGTGGAATTCATGGACCACATTTTTTTCCTAAAAAGTTATCTTTCAAAACTGGATTAGCTCATTATTTTAAATTGTAACAGAATCACTGTCTGTTTTGCTCCAGACAATACATAAATATTAAATATTAATCAAAGATTGATCTAGGGGCCTGTAAAATTGGATAATAATACTTTTTAAAAAGAACATGTAATAATAATAGCCATCATTAAACGAGATTCTTGTAATATTGGGATTTCTCTAAGCTTGTTTAGTATGAACTGTGTTACTTTAATATGGTATTTAAGAGATTTTACACTACATTTTAAGATAATTAAAGTATTATTTACATTTCTCTCCATGGTAAAAAACAATACAACAATACATGACTTTGAATAAGACCAATTACATGCTAATTATTATGTTTTGAGGTATAGCAATCCTGTTCTGAGAACCATTTTAAGGTGATGTGCCTTAAAATTCTGAACCCAACAGATTTTGGATTCCCAAAGCATTTCACAGAATCACAGAACCACTGAAGCTGGAAGGGATCTGCTTAGATAATCTAGTCCACCCTCTGTGGCTCAGGCAGGGTCAGCTACAGCGGTGTGATCAGGAACAGATCCAATGAGGATTTGTGTATCTCTAAAGATGGAGACCCTACAACCTCTCTCTGAAACCTGCTTCATGATTTGAAGTCATTGCAACATCAAGATGTCAGTTTTGTGCGCGGTAGGCCTCTGAAAGATGTAAAATGTCAATGAAAAATATAAGTTAAGTTTTAGCAAAAATATGGTCATCATTTACACAAAAAAAACCTACAAAAAGAAAAAAAAATATTTTCAGTACTAAAGGTAGATATTTATTTTTTTAACTAAGACAGATTATATGCAACAAAGAGCCGTGCTCTCTAAATTGAAAAATTTGGTTCATTCTGAAACCCTTTTTCTTATTGTTTCAAAACAAATTAAACTACAATCTGAAAACAGAGGGGGAGAAATAATTAATATTTATTCAGTCAGGTTACACTGCACATTGTGGTAATTCACTATTCACATTCTTAGATATTAATTGGACTGAGATAGTGACTATCATGCTGTAGTGATGGGGATGAAAAAATCTGTCCCTGATGTCATGTAGAATACCAGTCCTAGCTACTGACTCAGTAGCTGTCCTACAGAGAAGCTCACACCTGCTGATGATCTGTGACTCAGTGAATTCCATATGGCTTTTCACAGGTGCCAGTAGATGGTCAGTTGTTGTTACCTCTTTAAGTCAGATAAACACTTATGGAAAACTTGAAAATTAATTCAGAAGTTATCCTTACTATGGGTTCTAGACAAAGCTGCTTTGTCTTTAAAATTCCACATAAAAATGAGGCCAATTTGTTGCAAAGGTTAAGTGTTCAGAAAAGACTTTATTCATAGGAAAGGTACATAGCAGGTAGAGTGTAGGGTAGTAAATTTTTGGAAGCAGAAATAATGTATATATTCATGCCTTTTGTATCTGTTAGTGTCACTGAGGAAAAGTAAAGGTGTGCAACAACATGATCACAGCTGGTGAGATGAACTCTCTCACTACTTTACCCTATTCTCATCTTCTTTAATAGAAGAAAGAACAGAAAGTTCACTCTTCCTGACCTACTTTCTGCATCTTTTTTTGGTGGAAATATTCCTGCTCCTGTCCTTATTCCTCACCCCTGAGGACAATAAATTGAATTTTTCTTTCTTCAGCCTAAAGAGGATTTTCTTCCCTTTTACTGTAGAAAAATGTTTGATTCTGCTGTGCTAATGTTCTTCCTGGTCCATGTAAGAAGTCCCAATATATGAACCACAAGCAATAGTCCGAGGTAACATACAGAATTATATGAATAAAAATTCCTATTCTTACCTCAGAAGTGAAAACAAAGGTTCATTTGGTCTGCATTATCAGACTGCGTAAAAACAAAGTAGGAGTCCACATCTGCCTAATAAAAAGTAATGCTCAATAAAGCTATATAAGCCCATTCCTCTTTTAGAAATAGAACCATGTGAGTCTGAAGTCATGCCATCAAAATTACAAGGTAAGCTATTGATATAACATGCTGAAGTGATTAAAAAACACTTCTCACTGCATTTCAATGGTTTTTTTTGTACCTCAGGTATACATTTTTTTAATGATAAATATGACATACCTTCTGAAAAAAATGAGCTTAGATATAACTATACAATTCATTCAATAGTGGAAATACACTGTAAACTCCTTTTATTTTTTTTTTTAATTTAGGAAATTGTATACTCCTTACTCTGTTGATTGTACTTTTTTCTACATAATGTGTTTATTTTTATAGTAACTAATGTGAACCTTACATTTTTTAAAGTTGCTTTCTAAAAATAAATGTCTGTTTGAGAATAGAAGCCAAAAATGAGATCAGTGGCAGATGTGGGTTTGTGCCTTCCTCCCACTTTGACAGAAAGGCTGGAGTGGGTTCTATATCTCATAGGTTGAATTTCTTTAATGTGCTCTCTTTGCTCTGTGATATTAGTGTGAGTGGAGACAAGGACTATGCCTACGTAGTGGAATACTAGGCTAGGAAAATACACTCAAGGAGGTAACTGCATGTAACAGCACACATCTGTCGCACTTTTCCTGAATTTTATCTGTGGTCAGGTGCATTCAGATTTTTACAGCTTCTGTACTTCCAATTAGAGCCCAATACTCTTGCAGTCTTTACTCATCCATGCAGCTGCTGCACCAGGGAACAGAATTTACCTACAGACTTTTGGGAAGTAAAGTCAAAATAAGGAGTTTGGGTTTTTTATATTTTTTTTCCAGTTCTATCACTTCCTGAAAAGTCTGACTACATGGATACTGTGCAAAAGAGGAACAGGGGTGATGCCTTCTCCAGCCACCTAGAAACAGAGACTAGACAAGAGTAAGGGAATAAAGATAGGTATAAAGATGGACGACAGGTCACGAGTTCTTCACACCTTTATAGGTTTGGTTCATTTGCATACCACGGTTAATTCTCCAATTAAAGCCCCAGTTCGATGATGTAACTCCCCTCAGCTTGCTCCCCCCTTAGAGTCTTTGGTTTACACATTTTGGGCCTAGAAGAGCCTGGCTGTCCTTGAAGGCAAAGCCTGGAGAGGCTTTGTTATGTCTATCTTGCATGAGAGAGCAGAAATTACAGGCTACAAGGAACTTCAGAGTTACACTCTAAGCAGTACAGAATTTGAAAAATATAAAAGATAAAACCTAAGGCATCAGGGGCATGATGAATTTAGAGACAGGGAGCTTTTGTACCTCTGTGTTGTGGGTTAGCCACCTAGGCAGTTAAGCACCACACAGCCACTTGCTCACTTCCAATCCCCAGTGGGATGGGGAAAAGAACAGAAAGAGCAGCAGAGAAAAAACACATGGGTTGAGACACTCATAGTTCAATAAATAAAGGAAAGAGAGGAAACAAAAATACGTAAAGGTGATCACTCATCACCTCACATGAGTAGGCCAATGACCATTTTCTCTCTGAGCAACAAGTACTTTCCCAAAAATGGCCCTCCCCTCACTTTTTCTTGCTGAGCATTGCACTATATGGTATAGTGCATCCTTTTGCCCAGTTTGGGTCAGCTGCCTTGGTTGTGTCCCTTCTCAATTTCTTGCCTACTCCCAACTTCCCATGGTGGGGCAGAGTTGGAAAAACAGGAAGCCTTTACATGGCCCAAGTACTTCTCAGAAGCAGTAAAAACACTGTTGTGTTATCAGCTCTGGTTTAGTCACAAATCTACAACATAGCACTGTACACACCCCTGCCAGATCCAGCATACACTGGCACCTGCCAGCTTGGGATAGTTAAGTTCTAGATATCACAGTGAATTACAGTGGCTTCCAGAGCGGTGTATTCCAAAGACTGGCATTTTAAGGTAGACAACTTAACCCAGATATGCCCACACATTAAAAAACCAGGACAATAGATCAATGAACTTGGACTTAATTAATGAACTTTTAGACTGAAAATTAGCTCACATCATCCTGTATTGGGAAGTCAGAGTGGTGAGAAGCATGTTACCAGCCATCAAGACCTAGTACTCTCTTGAACACTACCTATTACTTGACAGATCCAAAGAGTGTTCTTGGACATGTGTGCTCACTTGCTTCAGTTCCTGTATTTTATATTCAAAGCTGGAGTTCAGAACACAGTGGCTTTCTAAAGGGTATGCATTCTCAGAAAGAAGAGGAAATCTTTTTCAAAGCAGAGCTTAAATACTAATTCACTACTTTGTTAGACTGCTGCTGGGTCTGTGAATTTTACTGAGTGTGCATTTAGTACCCTCAAGAGAAAGAAATTGAATGCTATGGCTATTTGCAATCTAGCAGAATACCAAACTTGATTGGCTACTGAAGGCTTCACTATTCAGGTGTTTTTCCAGGTTGCCTGATATAATCTATTTTAGCTGGATTTTGTGGAATAGCAGTAGCATGTAATGTACAATTAGGTTAGGCACAGGCACACATCATCGTGAATAGGTTTAGGCATAGTCAGCATGTAGAAACTCATTTGCGTTTAACAGGATACTAATGTTAAATATCAATGCATTATTCATAGACAAAAGGAAAGAAAATAATTTTACACAGCAGATTCATGTTCTCATGTTCTTCTTATTTATGCTTATTGAAAAAGAATATGAATAGTAATTTTGTGACACCAAAAAAATAAAAAAGTAAATATATGCAAATCATGTAATATCCTCTGTTCTGATTATTGATTGCTGCACACAGTGGTTATTTCTACTTCTTTTGCAGCACAGAAGAAAAAAATATTCCATTAATAATTTCAAAAGATTTACACGATTCTTATAACTTTGGGCTGCAACAACAATTGGTACTGAAGTGATATATTTTTAAGTTTTATGAGAGAAAGGCAGTCAGCTGCTGTCAGACATAAAAGTCAGGAAATCTGACTGTACTTCAACTGGAATATTTGTAACTATAATTTGAAGCTGACTACTCAGAAGTGCAGTTGGTAATTAAGTGGCTGACCATAACATATGATTTTAAAAAAAAAGGTAGGTAAAACATAACTAGCATATGTATAAACTTACAAATATTTTTTAAATGGATACTGACTAGAAGCCCAAAGTAATCAGAAAAGAAGTCAAAGTCCATAGAATTCCATGCAAATTCTATTGGATTCACACTAGGTTTTATCTTCTACAGGGACAAAAGGCACTTTATCCCATTCAGCTTCAAAGAAAGTTTTGAAAGGCTAAGTGGTAGTGGAGAGGATGACTTCAATCTAAACCTACAGTAATTAAGGTCAGTGGATAACAATGCTTCTGGGGTTGCAAAAATTGCTACGAAAAAAGAGTACAAATCGATTCGTAGAGAACTTTTTGCACTGTTAGCACTCTGCACAATGCCAAACCATGACCCAATCTTTTTGTGTGTATGTTCTTGGGACATTGGCAAGCAAAAAACATTTTGAAAAATATGCAACTGATTCATCATAACTGAAGATTACAAGAACTCAGGTGACTTTTGTTCTCTACAGACCAGTCACCTCTAGGCATTTTTTTTTTAATTGACATTCAAATATTGCCAAGTTGAGGAGGAGAGCAAGGAGGATCTGTCTGTTCCAAGAGGTTGACTCAGATCAAGAAATATTTCTCACTCTAATACCGAAATTTATGAACAAGATGAACAATTTAAGAAAAGGATAGGAAATTTTAACTTTGATATTAAACTCGTCTTATATTATGTAGAACCGTAAGTTCTCTGTCAAGGGGTTAAACAAAAATAAAACAAAAAACCAAAAATAAACCACCCTTTCTTTATAAAGAAATAAAGAATATTCGAGACCTATTGTACAGATACTAAAGGAGAAAACAGTGCAAATTTCAGAAATGTTTAAAATTATTCTGTGAGCTGACTAGTACAACAAACCAGGATTATTAAGAAGTATGCAAGGGGAAATACTTTGGCTTCATCTGTTCCCATTGCATCATATTTCATTAAATGACTAAGAATCCAGTATTTTGTAAGGAGCCATGCTCTTAAGTATAGTAGGATAAAATGTATTTTCACTCAAGCAGAACATTTAAAGGACCATATGACTTTTTAACTTGAAAAATAAAATGTAAAGGATATTAACTTCAATATGCCTTTCTTTGAAATAATTTATTTCAGGGAATGGGATTTTTGCATGATGGTAATTACCAATGCATACAATGTCACATATATGCAGGTGCAGCCTAGAAAGCCAATCATATCCTTGGCTGCATCAGATGTGTGGCCAGCAGGATGAGGGAGGTGATTCGCTAGATGATCTTTAAGGTTTCTTCCAACATAAACCATTCTATTATTCTATAATTTTGTGATCTGTATGCTTACATATTAGGTATACAAATATGATTCTAAATTAATTTAGGTAGAAAATGCAACAGGGTAAGAGAAATTTTTTCTTTTATCCTGATTGTTCTCTTACAAATTAAATATCTTTTTCAGCAGCTGTTTCAAAGAATTGCCTCTCAGTAAGGGTCACACAAAAATGAAATTTCATGCTTAGACAATAAGTACTAGGTCTGTATATTGCTTTTAGAGGAGAATCCTTGCCTTTATCTGCACAATTGAGATGAGTCCATGACTCAAAAAGCCACACAAACACTGTGGTCAGAGCAGAAGAAGGTTTTGAGTAGGACCTATCCCAATACATAAAAAGGGGCAATAGTTCTGTGAGGGAAATAGGTGTTCTGTATCTTAAAAAAATAATACAGTAGGCTCTGGTAGCTTCCATAATTATAGCTATGTAACATTATGGGGTTTTTTGGTTTGGTTTGGTTTGGGTTTGTGTGTGTATGTGCATATGTCATGTTCTGTGATACTACTTAGTTAAGTCTTAGCCTTGGTGACAGTTGTTCCACATACAATTTTAATTTATAATATATGTATGAGTTTTGGTTCCCCAGCAGGCTCTCTCACATGTGAATATTCAGATGCTACTTAGTGGTTCCAGGAAAATGCTTCCTTTCAATATGGTATATTAAGCTGTCAAACCTGTACTCATACAGAGTTCAAAGGGTTCATGTTGCAAGAAATATAGGTGAAGAGTTGTTGATACAGACTTGAAGCTACTTGCAGGCAGGGAAGGACATATTATTTACTGCCTACATCTCGTGTGGAATCAATGGCTCCTTCTTGTGCTTTCTGAGAAGTGGTGGTGAGTTGTGAATGATGGGGAAAAAATATTTTCTACCCACTGAAATAGCAAATGGAGATGCTTATTCCTCCTGTTATTTTTAAACAATGAAATTACAAATAAGCCACCATGACAATTAACATTTTGAAGACTGATCTGTAAATCATAAGCCTGCAGTACACATAAGCCTGACAGTTTCAGATTTTATTTATACAAGGTCCACAAAGTTTAAAATTGTCAGAGCAATTGATGAAGATGAATATTTGAAGAGCAGGGTACAAACCCTGTGTCAGTTCAACTGACACACAGATGAACTTGCAGAATCACATTCTCTATAATGATTCTGCTTAATGATTCATAAAATCATGGTAGAAAAATAATCATTAACCATTTTTAAAAAATTGTTAAAGATGCAGTTTTTGAATGACAAATATTATTGACAGTGTGGATTTTTTGTGGATGTCAACTCGAAAGCAAAGAATGATGTTGTATTCACTTTTACTGTGAATATCTATATTTAGAGATATTCTCTATCTCAAACAGCTAACCACAAGTGTTAACACTTAAAAACTGTTCAGTAAAAAATAGAAATAATATGGCTTAAAATTCATAAATTCAAAATTAATAAAGAAAATAATGATTTAATTGGCTGGTCATAGATAACTGAGAACCCTAGCCTTAACAGTAAAATGTCTGCAAGTCTAGATTGAGAGACAAGGTTTACTAAAAGTAGCATACTGCAAAAAAATAAGTGATGTACTGAAAAGAATGGCAATTAAATTGCTGCTATTCCTTAGGACTGTTTTCTCTTTTTTTTAAATTCTTGTTCTAAAGTATACCTTTTATTTTTAGAAAATTAAATACTGCAGAGCTCATTCTAATAATACATATATACACATGACTATATATAAAAGTTTATGTATATGTGTGTGAGTATAAATGTAGGACAAGATCTTGATAGCCTTCATCACATGGAACAGTACATTGCAATAGCCCTTTAAAGGTCAACGAGGCCACCTAGAGAGCTATCAGTGCACAAGAACTTACTGGAATCTGACTGGTTGGAGGCTGTAGTAAACAGTCTGCATAGTAATCCAAGGCACAATAAGAACAAAACAGAAATGTTATGCTCTAGAGGGCAAATATGCTGGAGCACCACATCTATTGTTGCTTACCAAAAGGTTTTGTGGCTCTGTGGCAGTGGGATGAACGAGGAAGTAGCATTTGCATCTTATAAAACCATCCCATGCAGGGCAGGAGGGATAAGGAACATCCTCCTTGCACAGGATAAACATTTTCCCGTAGCTGTACTGTATCTGCTAATTACTTGTTTATGAGCACAAAGAAAATAACACCTTAAGCATGATACATGCCTTTAAAAATGCCCTCCCCCAAACCAGACCGTTTTTTTGTCAAAGCAATGTTTCATGCAAATACAATGCAATCTCACATGGACAGATACCAACACTGTGCTAACATTTGTAAAACAGACAATTACAATCAACCCAGTCTTCCTACAGAACAAGATGGGCAGTTTTAAAAAGGGCTGACGGCTGTCATTGTGCAAGCATAAGCTCTAATATTCCATAATTTTTTCAGATATAAGGTATTTACAACTGTGCATACTCACCCCTACCCCAGTTACACTGAGTGGACTGGATTGAGAGCTTTACAGTCTCATTTATATATTTGAATAATTCTGTACTTCAACATGATAGACATATTTTCCAGAGGACAAAGTTTCCCTTGTGGTGTGTTTTGTGGAGTCTATTTGGGCTGGAATGCTTTCAGGTTTCTAAAGCAAGCATTTGCAGATACAAACTAAATGCAGGGTCTGCCCAAGAGAACAAACTGCAAGAGCTGCAGTGGATATTTGCTGTTTTGCAAAATCAGGCATTAACAGCCCTTAAGCAATCTAGAAGATATTTATCTGAATTTTACTTTCTGAGGCTCACTTAGATAAGGGGGAAAGGAGGTGAGAGAAATTGCAGGAGGAGGAGCTGGTCTGTCTCAAGGTGGAGCTGTATCTTGTATTAAATGACATTGGCAGATTAAAGCTCTCTGGTGGGGAAGGGCTTAAAGGCTGAGTCAAAAGCCAAGAAGTCTCTTTATTTACGCCTACCTCCCAGCCCCTGGCAATCTGACTAATAACAAACTGAGCTAACAAGAAAGACTAGAAAGAACAGAGACAACACAGGAGCAGCTTGCTTCTAAAAATCTGACAAACCAAGTGATCAAGTCAAGCTCTGCTGAGCATCTTGTTTGTTTACTGCATCCAAATGCTTGCAAACAGTTAACTATATGCAGAAAAGTCAGCCTAGCTGTGAAGTATGCTGTGAATTTTAATTGAGGAAAAAGGACAACTGCTTACAGGATGGTCTGATGTGCACGGCTGCCTGGAAGATTTTTTCAATCGAACGCTTTGTACTTTGTCTTCTGAACAAGGATTTTAACTTTGTGGAGCTGTAGTATTACCAGAGCTTGCAGCAAAGGGAAACTCAGAAGAAAGTGTGCATTTTTCAGAGGGAAAAATTACATTGCATGGAAACAGCTACTCCAACTGTGCATTACTGAGTGTGTCGGGGAGTGTTGCTGCTGTACAGGTAAGAAAGACTCCAGTTAGTTAATTAGCTAAGCACATGATAATTTCATTTCTCAGTACAAGTTGCAATTATTTTTCTGCATGACTTTGCATAACTTTTATATTAAACAATAGCAGTTTATACTGTACTCTAAACCGTTTGCAGGCACATTTACTCAAACTGATTACTGTGTAGAATGTGTGTATTAAGGGAATGCTGTATTCAAATCCCTTGAGGGGAGACGAATGGGTGTTTGGTTTTATTTCCTCAAGTGCAAAAGTGGTCTTAAATGCATCATCTGACTGTGATTCCCTTAAGAATTTAATAAAAAATCCTGAAGGCATTTAGAAATTGCTAATTCTTATCTTGGGGCTTTGAAAATCCTCAACATATTTTTTTTTTAAATAGCTGAATTAAAACAACAAAACAAATAAATTCCCAAGCATAATGAAACAAGCTATTTCAATGTTTTAAAACCAAATAAGTTATTATTTAGGAAGCATGACATGTCTTTGCTGTAAGGTGACTACTTCTGGAAGTATTCAACTTTGCCTCATAGAAAGAACTATAACATTTTTTAGTCTTAGAATTCCTACAGAGCTTAGTTACAGTATGCAGTCAGCAGTGACTTACATGAAAGCAGATAAAATGAAAAAAACCTTAAGTTACCATGTGGAATTTGAGGAAAAACCTCACCACATGAAAAGGTCAGCTTTTCAAGTCCTTTAAATTACATTTTGTTGCATCGTGAATACTTTCAGTTAAATGTTAATCATCTGTTACATGAGAGTAGTTTTTATTTTACAATAGTAGCCCACTGAGAACTTCATTACATATTTCTGAGTGTTTAGAAAAAGAAAAAAACTAAAAAAGGAAAAAAGAATACAAATCTCCTATTATTTTTTATTGTGTGTGTATATATGTGTGTGAGAGAGTTCTGGCAGTGCTGCTTACAGAAGTATGACGATGATTAAAATGTGAATGTTTTCCAATTGGTTACGAATGTTGTTACTTTCATCTCTGAGAGGAGGGCTTTCATTTTTATAACCTAATTTCTCAATATGCAATAGAATGCAACATGCCTTACAGATTTTTTTTCATTTAATTTTTGCTCAGGGACTTCATAAGTGCTGTTTGAATTTGATGTGGATTGACGCTGGAATTTCTAATGAGAAAAAGTGTGCAGAAATAAAGTTGAATTAGTCATACAGTAGGTTTGAAGCCAGCAACAGTGTCAAGAGCTTGTACTTTTTACCTTGGGTCACTGGGGAGGATAGTGATGCATGTAAAGCAAGAATAAGTCTCTAGCATAATATGACCCTAGAATTTTTCTGCATACTTCAAAATAACATCTTGACATGATGTGTCTTATTCAATACTTCTTGGTAAAACAGACTTAAAGGCATATATATTAAACTTAGGCAGCTGGAGTTCAAGGAGGGTTACATGAGACAACAAAATTATTTGCTCTACTAAAACAGAGATAAAAGCTCATATTGTTAAGGACACCTTTTCTCACACTGTGAATTGCACTTGCTACTTCTAAACTCACACTTCTACTCTCACTTATCAGGAGCTACTATTGGAGAAGAACAAAATTCACTGTGCACACATTTGCTGTTGTTCCTTTTGTATGTGTGTGTGTGTAATACTCACCACAGCATTTAAGTGCCTGCATGTGTAAATCTTTGCAGTCTGTTCTAAGGGAAGCCTTGAGAAATAGTGTTTCTAGTAACCAAGGTGCATGGTATTTAAAATATGCATTGATGAGATGCCAGATCATATGGCCACACTGTAAAAATATTCATTCATGTAATTTAATTGATCCTTGTAAAAGGTTCTAATCTTTCAGAAACTAACACAGCTGGTTGTGCAGTGACATTCTGTACTTCATGTTTCAATAACTTAGTTTGAAAGATTGTAACCTTTATTAGATGGATTACTTAAGAATCTTGCTTAGTTCAGTCCTCAAATAAATAGCACACCCCATAAACATTACTGGTTTTAAATCACCCATTGTATTTTAAGGGGGTTTTTGTTATTGTGGAAATGTGGAAATACTTAATTAAAGATTATAAACAGTGATTTCACTCCGCCTTATACATCAAGAGTTACCATTGCTCTTGCTAATTAGGCAGGCTTGACAGAAAGAAACAGAGAATCTTCAAATATACTATAGGACAAATTAATTTAAACCAATAATAAATGACTGATTTAAACATCTAAACTTTTCTTGAGACTCCATAGCTGTATTGTAATGATGCATTTATCAATTGTTTCAAAGTTTAAGATCAGCTTGAAAGGTGATAATTATATTACATAACATATGGTTGATACTAGTGATAATTTTTAATACGTAAACAACAGTCTGTTCCATATCCATTTCACTGTGGAATTTGAGGATTATAATCATTGGAAGGAGTCTAACATTAATCTCAAAAAAAGTTTGTCCTTGCTTGCTTGTTTCTTCTGATATATACTGCATTGTCAGTTCTCTCTTTTTTACTTTAACTGTGGACACAAATTTTTATATGTATATTATATGCAAACTTTACGCTACTGTGTGCTGTGGTCCCATTTTCATTAAATATCCACAAATTACAACATAAGCATTAAAATTTAAGTAAATAAAGATAATTATTTTTTCTACTTCCTTTTAAGTTTGCGGGTACAAGGATTTCAGAGGAAATACCCTTTGATTTCCATACATAATGCAGAACCAAAGAGAGATTCCCTGTATCCTGACAAAATGGACTTTTGCTCACAACACATTATTGATCCAAACCAAGTCTTATTTCTTCTCTTCAGCAGCTGGACAACATTAAGTTAATCTTAGCAGGGTACTCTTAAACTGCTGTGCTATGTAGTGACACAAAGGAATGATTCAAAATATTGTATTAGCTTTGATATAA
This sequence comes from Monarcha castaneiventris obscurior, assembly GCA_026261815.1. NCBI lineage: Eukaryota > Metazoa > Chordata > Aves > Passeriformes > Monarchidae > Monarcha > Monarcha castaneiventris. Next base: position 4,507,897 of record JAMPIT010000566.1, on the reverse strand, counting down.
GTTGCCCGGGACAGTAATTTATTGCTGCTGTCCACTGGCAGTCTATACAGCATATAAATAAAACCAACACACTCCTGATTATTTCCTACTTTGGGTATCAGCATGAAAGTACTGAAGATTTCCCCTTATGACTCTGTTTATTCATTTGGTACATTAAACTAAATATATATTCCCTAATTAGAAAATAATTCAAGTGTTTTGCATGATATGGTATTGTTTGGAAGGTGAAGCAGCTCAATGACAAGCATTAGGACTCTTTTTTCTTGCTGTAGCACCAGGGGGGAAAAAAATCCATAAAAACAACCCAAACCCTGTGAAATCATGACTCTATTATTTCTCTTTTTCTTTTTTTTTATTTCCTTTTTTTTTTTTTCTTTTTTACTAGAATCTGCTGGACAAGATGAAGCTTTGGATTTTTATTCTATGCTCAGTTGTGGTTGCATCTGATCCTTTCCAGTCACAGCCTTCTTTTTCTTCAGTCAGAGGATCTTGTCAGAGTCTGTGTTCCTGTGAAGAAAAGGACGATACCATGATTATCAACTGTGACAAAAGAGACATCAAGATGATATCAGAAATAAATGTCCCACCATCACGGCCTTTCCATCTTAATCTGTTAAACAATGGCCTGAGTATGTTACACGTGAATGATTTTGCTGGCCTTGTTAATGCTATTTCTCTGCATCTTGGTTTTAACAATATTGCAGATATTGAGCCTGGGGCTTTCAATGGTCTCAGCCTTCTTAAGCAACTTCATATCAATCACAATTCTTTGGAAACGCTTAAAGAAGATACATTTAATGGATTGGAAAATTTGGAGTTCCTTCAAGCAGACAACAATTTCATCACAGTGATTGAAGCAAGTGCCTTTAGCAAGCTCAACAGGCTTAAAGTGCTTATTTTGAATGATAATGCCATTGAGTATCTTCCTCCAAACATATTTCGTTTTGTGCCATTGACCCATTTAGATCTGCGTGGAAACCAGTTACAGACACTGCCCTATGTTGGCTTTCTGGAACACATTGGAAGAATACTAGACCTTCAGCTGGAAGACAACAAGTGGGCCTGCAACTGTGATTTGTTGCAGCTGAAGATATGGCTAGAAAACATGCCTCCTCAGTCCATAATAGGTGATGTTGTATGCAATAGTCCTTCAGTTATCAAAGGCAGCATATTAAGCCGGTTGAAAAAAGAATCACTTTGTCCCACCCATCCTGTTAATGAACTTGAAGATCCTTCAGGATCACTGCCCTTGGTTGTAACCACCTCTATCAGTGATAGTCACCTGTTGACTAAGGTGATTCCTCTCCTGAAAGCTCCTACTAAAGAACCAAGTTTAGTGCTTCATACTTCCAAGCCTACTACGTTTCCAGGAATCTCTTGTCCCGTCCCTTGTCACTGCACCAGCCATATGCTCTCAGGAGTTCTTATGCACTGCCAGGAGCGAAATATTGAAAGCTTGTCTGATTTAGGACCCCCTCCTCCAAATCCTAAAAAGCTTATCCTAGCTGGAAACATTATTCAGACATTATTGAAATCAGATCTTGTGGACTATTCCAGCCTGGAAATGCTTCACCTGGGGAACAATCGCATTGAGATCCTTGAGGAAGGTTCCTTTATGAATCTGACTAGGCTACAGAAATTATATCTTAATGGCAATCATCTTACAAAGTTAAGTCAGAATCTCTTCCTTGGCCTTCAGCACCTTGAGTACTTGTACCTTGAATATAATGCCATCAAAGAAGTTTTGCCAGGGACATTTAATGTAATGCCAAAACTGAAAGTCCTCTACCTAAATAACAACCTTCTGCAGGCTTTGCCACCCCATATCTTTTCAGGTGTTCCTCTCACCAGATTAAATCTGAAAACAAACCAATTTTCTCATTTGCCTGTGAGCAATGTATTGGATGAACTGGATATGCTGGTACAAATTGAACTTGAAGACAACCCTTGGGACTGTACCTGTGATTCAGTTGGACTGCAAAAATGGATACAAAAATTGAGTAAGAATACCATGATGGGTGATATTTTTTGTAAATCTCCAGGACACTTAGCAAAAAAGGAATTGAAATCCCTAAACAGTGAAGTCTTGTGTCCAGGTTTAATAAACAGCCCTGCCCTACCAACTCATGCCAGTTTTGTAGTGGTGACAACTTCTTCTCCTACTGCCAACACCGCAGACACCATCCTGCGGTCCCTTACAGATGCTGTCCCACTTTCTGTTCTAATATTAGGACTGCTCATTGTGTTTATAACTATTGTATTTTGTGCGGCAGGAATAGTTGTTCTTGTTCTGCATCGGCGCCGAAGATCCAAAAAGAAGCAAGTGGATGAACAAGTGAGGGACAGCAGCCCAGTTCACCTTCAGTACAGCATGTACGGGCATAAGACAACACACCACACCACGGAACACCCAGCTGCAACTCTCTATGAGCAACGAATAGTTACCCCCATGGTTCAGGTGTACCACAGCCCATCCTTCAGCCCCAAACACACTGAGCAGCAACAGGAGGAGGGAAGTGAGAAGGAAGCTAATGATTGCAAATATCTCCGCCGAAGTCTCCTGGAAAGAGAGAACAGTTCACCACTTACAGGTCCAAACGTCAAATACAAGGCTACAGATCAATCTGCTGAATTTCTGTCTTTTCAGGATGCTAGCTGCTTGTATAGAAACATTCTTGAAAAAGAGAGAGAACTTCAGCAACTAGGGATCACAGAGTACTTAAGAAAAAATATTGTCCAGCTCCAGCCTGACATGGAAGTTCGTTATCCTGGAGCACATGAAGAGCTGAAGCTAATGGAGACACTCATGTACTCCAGGCCAAGAAAGGTGTTTCTAGAACAAACTAAAAATGAGTATTTTGAACTCAAGGCTAATTTACATGCAGAGCCTGACTATCTGGAAGTCCTGGAGCAGCAAACGTGAAGTGATAACGTGCCGAATTTCTGTAATTTTATTTTAAGGTGGAACCATTGTAAATAAAAGTGCCTTATAATAACATGTCAACAGTCAGAACTTAAGCACAGCAGTAATCCTAGCAAAGAAAAACTCAGGGATCACTGTGGGAAGCCATGGGGTTGTGTGCAGGCAATATGTCACACCCCAAGTTAAACAAGAATTTTGTGTGATTGAACTGTGGGAGGAAGATTGCTTATTGCACTATTCCTCATCATTTTAAAAAGGTGTGTATGGCACTCTCCATTCTGTTCTCTGTTTCCCAATCTATGGGAAAAATGTTCATTACTCTTACACCTTCTTTTTTCCCTCCATTTAATTAGATTCCTTAAAAAAGAAAAAAAAGACCAAAAAAAGACCTAAAAAAAGGAAACTCCAACACCTGTGTTTGTATTTATAACGTTAGAGTGTATTTGTTAGGTTAGTACATGCACTGCATACATGACCACTGTCTACAACTACACCTAACATACCTTTATAATAAATATGAAAGGAGTTGAGATGTTGTCATACTAAATGTCACTTAAAAAGAAAAAAAAGATAAAATATTTTTGTGTATTCACCCAGAGCCTGCAGATATTTAAGTATTTTACACGGAACTTCATGTGCATTCTGTATCAGTATGTGGAAGGAAAAATATGTAACTATGTTTACCCAACATCTTCAACAAAGAAAACTGCAAGCCTTTTGCTACTTTCCCTCTCTGATAGCTTTACCTAAGTTTGGACAATCTTTTCTTGAGCTGCTGCTATAAAATATTGTGCATCACTGGTGTTTCAACTCATAATCCTGGGCAATTTGAAAAGCTACTGAGAATCAGCTGTAAATATCTTACTGTGTTTAACAAGTTTGATTTTTATATATATATATACATATATATATACATATGTATATAAATAACTTCTGTGCTGGCTTTACATATTCTTGAAGGAAATGAGTTTGCTGTGGCTAGGAATTTCCAAGTGCAAATACAGGTCCTTTCCCACCCTACCCAAAAACAACGCTCAGACAGAATAACTACAACAATACACACGTGAGGAAGAATAATAGTATTTAGCTATTTGTACAAAAATATATTTTCTGAAATTAGAAGAAAATAAAGTGTTGTGGGAAAAATAGGTTAGAAAAATGTAGAACACTGCAGGTTTATTTTTGCAATGAATTCTCACTAGATTTATATTTACTATTTATTCTGTATAATTTTGTATTTTTTTTTTTTTCTCCAACTCACAAGAAAAGAAAAATCTTATTCCTGGCTCATTTTCAAGTTAATCAAGGAACTGTTCTCTATTAATGAAAAAGAAATAAAGACTTTTTAAAATGTCTTTTTCTTAAAGGTCACTTTTTAAAGAAGGCAGCAACTTCTGCATGCACAAGTTTAAAATTATTTGGGAATTAAACACAATGGTTCTCAATCTTGTCATGTGGACAGAAGGATCTTATCCTGAGTGCAGTAAGGCCATTCAATTTCTGTGCATGACTGACATGGTGCCAAAACAAAATTTCTGACCTTCATTTATCTTCCTCTAAGCAAATCTTTTGTAAACTGACTATGCATGAGGGGTTTTTTTTCTAATTCCTATTTGTAAAGTGAAAAATCAGTTTAATTACTACATGTATACATATGTATGCTAAACTTAGCATTGAAGTCTTGATAAACTCAAAGGAAAAAGATATATTCTTTAGTTCAAAATACTGTTCATGTCTTACCTATTTGTATTTACAAAAGAGAATTCTTCATATTCTTCTACATAAATTTCTGACAGAAAAATTTCCTATATTACATATGAAAATCAGATTCTCAGTTCTTTCAAATTTGCGTAGACCTAACAACTTTTATGGTGCTATACTAATTTCTGTAATTTGAGGATCTGACCACACTTTGTCTCTGTTAACAAATCAATTTCCTTAATAATGTTTTTGAGGTGTTATCAGTTTGTAATGGAAGTAAAACTTGTTGGCTTACAAAAATCAAAATTTCAGTTATTAGAGAAAAAATATTATTTCCTCTTTCTATATCTGAGAATAATTTATCCAGAAAACCCATCAATTTTGGAAGATTATGAAGAGTAAATGTGGTGACAACATATTTGTTTCATTGCTATTTTTATTCCAGACAAGGAAAGAAAATACTAAGTGTTGCTTGTGTAGGTAAGGGTGAGACAAAAGAGAAAATGCAGCTGCAATAACTTTGCTTTAAATTAGTTATATAATGTTATTTTAGAAGTATTTGCATATTCAAGAACATGTGAATATGCTTCATGGACATTCCATAGAACCTATGGAAACCCATGCATGGATTTGGAGGAGCAACTGGTAAGCAGGTGGAATGGCTTAAGGCATCAAAATGACACTAGATGTCTCCATTTAAAGAATTTAGTTTCACACAGGAAAAAAAAATCAAAGAAATTCATTATATAAAATAATCAAATGCAGTTAAATTTTGGATTTATTCAATGGAAATAGCACTAGAATGCTTTGAATACTGAATCAGACCCATTGAATTGTTCTTTTTCAAATTCTCAGAGATCTCAAATTAGTGTAGAGAAAAAAAATCAGAATAAAAATGTAAATGAAACTCGATAACAGAGTTTATTATTTCAGTGTCTTTGATTTCAGTAGTTATTTCCAAATAAAAAATGTGTGTAAAAATAACACCCTGCAATTGGCAAGATACAGGGAAACGATGATTCAAGCCCTCAGGCTTAGATTTAAGAGAAATAGCTTCAGACTAAAGACAATTGCCACATGCACAGATGTCACTTTGCTTAGCTGCTAACAGTTACTTGGCAGAATGCTGAGGACAACTGTGTGGCAAACATTCTTCTCTGTTGCAGTCTCAAAGCATCAGAAAGAAGACTGAGCTAAATTAATGTCAAAGCAAGTCAGATACAGCGGTATCGGAGCCTCGCTCAGCAGGATTAAAGAGACCTTTAGCATTTAGCTTTCCTTCAGAAGGGACATTCATGCCTTTTGCTTTATAAAGGCAACTGTGCTCTGTGGCAGTCTGTAACACCGCAAGTGTTTTGGCAGTATCCAGGAATCACTAGGATGTGGCTCCCTGTCCACTTTCTTATCATCATGTTGCCTACTGGACTGCCATGTAGTGAGAGTTTGTATAATGAGAAGAGAGGGGTCTGCCTATTGCCTTACATTCAGATAGTGATTTTTTCCATCTATTAGGAAACTTTACGCTGCCATAAGAAAAAGGGACAAAAGTTTGACCTAATATGATTATTCTTCAGCTGAAGTCATTGTCTGCTGGTAACGATAAAACTGGGACATAAGAAAGGCATCACATAAGAAAGAAGGATGTGATATCTATTTCTAAAAGTTCCTTGGAATATTATAACTACTGGAAATGTGTTGTTAGTATTATTGATGCTTGCAGAAAGTTGGGAAGGGTATTCATAAATTTTCTTGTTCAAGCCCTATTGTCATTTTTTTTTTCAGTGACAGGCACAGTTAAGTGGTTTGATACATTTTTACTTAGCTAGAATAATGGAGGTTGGAAGGCAAAGCATGTTTGACAGTGTGCAACAAAGTGGATCCATTTTTCTTCTGTCAGCATGATAGTTTAATTGAGTGCGAGAACAGTGCTTCGTCAAGCACACTGGTGTAAGTGGCAGTTATGTTATTGTTGCTGGGGTACCTCAAGGTAACCAATATTACCATTTTCCGCCTCACATTTGAGTGAAGAAAATATATTAAGTAACACTACAGACCCATTCCCTAAATAAACATATTAAAACAATTAATTGCACTTTTTTATTTTAAACTGTTCTTATATTTTCAACTTCATAAAAGACAAATGTATTTCTCTTTCTTTTTCCTCCTGCTACAGGTCATTTTCACACAGACTTTTAGTACTGGTACTTGACTATATTGCTTGCAGTGATGCCTCTCCAAGCTTTTAAAAAGAAATAAAACCCAACCTCACACTTAAAAAAACCCTATGAAACAAAGACTACAAATTTACACATCAATTAGGGTATTTGCCTATTCACAAAATGGCCTAAATTTTTTTCACATTCTTTTCCATTTGAATGACAGATCAACCTTTCAATCATCTATTCCAGACTGAAAATTAGTTTGCACTTATTTTCAGTGATATGTCAAACCTATTAGATTTGAATACAATCCATTTTAATTTGTAGTCATTGTTTCTCAGATTGGAATCTAAGGATCAGGTTTCAGCCCCTCTTTGCATGACAAAAATGTTCCCTATATGGTTCCAAATGGAAGATATTTGCAATGTACCACTTACTTACCTACAAAGAGATTAGTAATTGTATAGGATTCTAAACTGAAGAAATAAATTTGACCAGGGTGGGAAACCACACCACCTTAGAAAGATCCATTTCTTGTCTGTTAAAAAGAAAAGAAAAAAAAAAAGGGATTTACCACAAATGAGGCATTATTTCACAAGATAAAGTAATAGTGGCAAGGGGAAAATGGAGATTGAATCTCAAAGTCATCACCAGAAGGAATTCTGGATTGTCATTCTGAGGATGTCAATGTCTACAGCAATATACTTTATCAGTCACACCAAAACAATCTGCAAGTTTCATGTAGATGTACTGAAATTGCCATGACATTAAAGACCAATCAAACACTTAATTTAAAAGATCAGAAACTTTCTTAAGACTGGCATACTTGTCTTCTGGTATACTCTCTAACACAGAATAACAGCATTTCCACTAGTGAGTTTCAAACTCAGCCATAGACTCACCTCTGGCATTAAAATGTGTTGCAATCAAAATCTACTCTTTGGAGAGATTTTTCAGTGTATATATTGCCTTCAGTGGTGAGTTCCTCTGGGACTGATGATTGGTGCATCACTGGGGATTTGAGACAGGGAAGATAACTTTGTATTATAAGTCAAAAACTCTTTTTTTTCAATTTTCTGAAGTTTATGATATTTTTGACGTTGTTCGAGGACCTGGTATCAAATCCTTTTGTTTCTTAAAACAGAAGTGAGCTGTAGCTGGAATCAATATGGTGAAGTTAATCTCCATACTGAAAAGATAAAACATGGTGTTTTCTTTCCTGCACATCTCCTAACAGTCTGCCTTGGCTTTTTGACACTACAGAACAAATTCTAAAGAGCCACAGTCTAATGGAAAGCAGCTAACCTCGAGGAAGAACATAAAAGGCCAGATGCTGTTATGTTCTATGAAAGCAAGATGCGATGAAGAATTTTTTATTTTATTTATTCAGCTTCACCAAGATGGAGTGCAAGTACATGCGCACAGCACATTTCATAAAACATTTACCAAAGTTTCATGTTCTAAGACATTAACTTCAAAACATTCACAGTATGTGAATATTATTACTGGAAGGACTACTTCTACTCGATTTTTACTTACAATTTATGGAATGGAATGTTGGAATACAGAAAAGAAGAAACAATATGGTTTCGTGTTTCAATTAGAAATGTTATTTATTGTAACTTCAGCTGTTTGTATTTGTAGAAAAATTCATCCAGATTATTTAATTTACAGATAATTTTTTTTACAAGTTGAGAATTTTTTAAGTTCTTCAAGTTGTGATTATTTACCAGATAAACTACAGAAGAGTAGATAAATAGTTTCTCAAATAAAAAGAAATCTGAAACTTTTTATAAATAAAGAAATCCTATAGCATGCTAGCATAAACTTGTTTTTTAAAAGAAACTATGAAATTTATTTTGTCAGCTCATAAAGTTTAGTATTATTTTTAGTTTTATATTGAGACAGCTCAGAATTTTTCCATTTTTCAAAATTCAAAGCCAACATAACACTTCCATAATGACACATATTTGGGTTAAATGCATATTAAATAGTTCCATTCTAAGACATATTAACAAAAAAACCACTTTCAAATATAATCTGCTACTTCCTCTCATTTTCCCTACTGAAATGGTGTCGTGTAGTGTGCAAAAAAAAAAATACATTTCCTGGGCAAGGAGGCCAAACTAGACAAATTCTCTTGTATCTTTGTTTCATATCCTTTTTGCAGAGTAGAATATAATGGATTCCTGTCCCTACAGCACAGTATATTTACATGGTTCATATGGCATGCAAACCAGAAGGATTTGGCCTAACAAGTAGTCTGTGCAAGCATGCTCTTTTGTAAGTGGAAGGCAGGTGCCACTGCATTTTTAAAAAGATCTTGTGTGTCAAATATCTTTTAGATATATCTGTTAGATCAGACCCAACAGTTATCGGATATTTATGAAACTTGATAAGATGCAAGATTCCAGGATGCCAGGTCTGGGCTAGTTTATGGGAATCCAGACAGCCTGGAATTTTTGGTATTTGGAGGAAAGTGACAAACGTCCATCATCTTTTACAGAGGAAAGGTCCTTGAGCAACTGTGAAAGACTTTGATTGCTTTTCTTATCTTGCTTGAGATGTTCAATGTTCCACAGTGTGGTATCACATGACTTACGGATGAACGTAAAACATCACTAAATCAGAAATGTAGCATTTAGATGCCATTATTCGCAAAAGGTAAATGTTTCTATGAAGTAATAATGAAACAAAGATTAATATTTGGAGATTTTAATTGCTTTGTGTTACTCAAGTGGCTTTAAGTAATACATTACTTCAGGAGAGATGGGGGGAGGTGGTGTTGCTGTCTATTGACCACTCACACACTTGGATTTCCTGAAAGGGAGATGTGCTGAGGATAGCTATCTTCATGCTGCCATACATGATATTATGAAGGCTGAATCATATTCTATAGATTCTAAAGTTTTTGTTTATTATACGCTCTTAGGACAGAAATGACATCTGAAGTTGGACTTCTTGCAGGCTCATATTCCATGATTATTTTTATTCATAGAAATGACCACAGAATATAGAGAACATAGCTTTATTAATTTCCCATGTAAAAGCAATCATGTAAAGAAAATAATTCCCTCTGAATTTTTGATTAATGTCCTGATCCAAGGGCCATTGAGGCTACGGAATTACATTTTTTGGGTATAGAATGATGCAGAAGCATCTTAGAAGTCTATGGCTTTGTCGCACAGATACATGTAGGAAAAAGTACTTACAAAAGCATCAGGGTGTTGTTGCACCCAACCATTTTCCAAACACCATAAGTTGGAAGTAGACAAGACCAGTGACTGTTCTTAACTATAAGACTTGATCACATCTTAAAAAATACCTCACAAAAATTATTCTGAAGATTCCCATGACACGGTCTCCTGAAAAAGTAAAATGTATGTGTCTCTTTCTTCCCCTCATTTTTTCCTTACACCTAAGTATGCTAAGAAGATCACAGTGTAGGTTATAAAGGTAAACGTGAATAGTAAACACCTAAAAGACATTTGGATAATAAGAAAACTTTCTTCACTAGTGCAGCACCAAGATAACAGTACCTAAAGTAGCCATGGAACCTCAGGCCCTTGAAGCAGGAGGCTGGACTAGACAGGCCCCAGAAGTCCCTTCCAGGGACAATATCTGTGGTTCTAATATTATTCTACAAAAGATTTTTTAGGGCAAAATAGTCTACAGTCTTTCTTTTCTATACACAGAATATGAAATTAAGGGAAAAGGCAACATTCACCAAACACTGTCACAAAATAAAAGCTTTTCACCTAACTCTTGTAAGATACAGTGATGCAGTAATAAGAATTCTGCATCAAATTAAACAGTACCTATCTGATAGTAATGGTGATGGTGAACTGTCGCTACCTAAGTTCATTATTAAAAGCACTTTTTTTCCAGAATAGATGACTTCAAATGTCTAAAAAGAATGCTGAAAATATCAGAAACTTGAAAAGTGATCCATTTCTATACCAGCTGAATTAATGATCCTTGTTTTCTGGATATACTGCTGATGTAATTCTTCACACATTTCAAAAGTAAGAACCTTAGTTTTTCAAAAGTTCTTCCAGGTTTTAAAAATACTTAATATACGCTTTTGTTTGTCAAAAGGACAAATTATTAGGCAGTGTATCAGTAATGTCTGTTTTAAATGAAAATATTTTTACATAAAATTCTACTTTGAATCTTCCAAATTATAATCAGCACTTGGAACATGACTTTTCGATCTAAGTGCAGTGCTTCATGCTAATTAGTAATCAGCCCTTTCAAAATCTTTCTCTGGTACGTTATCTGTTACCTGAAACCAGATACTTCCATACAGATTTAGAGGAAAAATTTATGCAATTATATTTCCATGTTTCTTATAGTCTTTTACCTATTTTTTAGTTATTTTTTAGTCTTTTAGCTAAATTTAGCTATTTTTGAAGACTGGATACTAAGTGGATCTTTGATTTGTCCTTGAATGGCTGTTAGTTAGTTCATTAGATGTACCTGTATACATATAACATACTTGTGTATATCTGTGGAAACCAAATTTCTCAGACCTATCTAGACCTATATCTGGAAGTGGTTTCCTAATAATTTTTGCTAATAGAGTCTTATTTAATAGAAAACCTATAATTTTTATTCTTTTGATAGGTCTGTTATATATTAATCTTGTAAACTAAACCTCTGAAAGGTAGTGCTAACATGGATGTGTTGTTACCAGACCAATTATTTACCCACCTGTGGAGGAAATGAAGGATTGCAATAATCACAGATAGTCACCCAAAAAAATTCAATGGAAAAACTGCTAGGGTGAGATTAAACACGAACATAAGAGTTCAAAAGTTTGTAGAAATAGACACAAAAATGCTTCTTATTCCTACAATTTAAAAGCAGAAGATTAGACAAATCATGTAATTCTTTGACAATGGACATAAATAAAAAATGTGGCTGTTTTCTAACTAAATATGAAAATACACTGCCACAAAAATTTGAACATTTTATTCCTACATAAAATGCTTTTTTCAGACAAGAAATACCAAAAATGCTGTGAAAAATAGTTGTTTTAACACACAGTTGTATACTCTTGGTACTGCAGTGAATCCTCAGTCTCATTTCTAAAAGGTAAATCCAAGAGGGGACTGAAAAATACAAGTGGTGTTTTAATTAAAAACAAAACCAAAAACAAACAAACTGTAAAAAAACCCCACAAAAAAACACAAAAATCAAATGTCCTTAATAAAAAAAAAAAGATAACGAAAAATCATTAAAATATTTCAAGTGTTTACCCATTGTTCTCAGCATAACCTATCATATATTTCTCTTTATCATCTCTCCTTTATTTTCTTTTTTTACTTTTTTCCCACTTTCTCTTTTTCCTGTATGTAAAATTTCATAGCCTGGGTAAATTAAGGAGTTTTAGGTAGCAACTGTCTAAGTGTTTCTTGTTCACCACTGGGCAATGGTCTCTATAATGGGTTTTTAAAACAATGCAGAGACGTAAGGTCCTAATAAACTTACTAGTGCATAACGCATTATTTTGGTTCCTTTCTCTTTTAGGGTAAAAATATCACAAGGAAAACAAGCAAAGGAATATTTATATGAGGAGGGGAAGAAAAAGAATTACATCTTAAGTTGACTGGGAATTTTCCATCAAAGTACAGCTTGATGGAAAAAATATACAATCAAAACCCTCAGTATTTCACACAGGAAGATTTTTTTCCAAAACTAACACTTTTTCAGTTGAACACAGTTGTCAATAATTAAATATTTCAGTTTGTCAGAGTGTTATGTTTTGACATTACTGACTTTTAATCTTTCCTAGAACCCTATAGAAATTTTAATAGGTAAGCCTATGATTTTATTGTTTTCCCCTTGAAAAAGTTGATTCAACACCTTCCATTATATCTTTAAAATTTTGCATCTAGCTTGATTGCTGGAAGGTCTGGTTACATAGAAGTTATAAGAGAATGTGAAATATATTGCAAGATAGCAGAATATTATGGATGTTCTGGTAGGATTTTCAGTATCTGTTAGAGAATAAATTTGGTTAGGCAAAATTAAATGGAATGTTTTGCTTTAAGAATGATATGCTATTTTATTCCTTGAGGCTGCATGTATTCATAAACAACTTTTAATAAATATTTTGCTACTTCCTGTTGTCATACAATCCTTAGCAAATTTGAAGTTCACTTTTTTATTTGACCTAATGTGTGTACAATACAACAGTTTATTTGTCTAGCATACTAAGAGTATCAGTTCTCATTAACCTAGTATAAGAATACAAATTGCTAGGTTTGTGTGCCAGACTCTTAAAATGCATTCCTGGCTAGAATCTCTCATACCAACTGACTGCCAGCCCTGCAAGCCTCTGCGGGAGCTGCTTTTGGATTAGTTGTTGATGATTACTCCAACATACTAAAGGAGATTGTGAAGAAGATAAATTGCACCCTGTATTTAATGTTCACATGGTAGATGAAAGAGCTAAGGAACTTATTACTGCAGCTTGGAACAGCTTCTAATGGTGGATCAAAATCTTTTACTGTGATTACCTTCTAACTAGTTTAGAGACATGAGGTGGTAACTACTGAAAAACGTCTTTTTGTCGTTACTAATATATTTTGGAAAATATATAGTCATCCTCTGTGTAAGATCTTATTTCCTCAGGTTTTGGTGGGTTTGACTTTTTGCTCTTTAATTTTTATTTTTCTTTTCTTCTTTCTAAGCATCTAAGTAATAAAAAACTACTTAATTTTCCTTGATGTGCAGGAACAAGTATAATTTTTTTTAAGACTAACTCCTGTGGAGCAAGAGGAAAGTGTGTAATATATTAATGTTACATAATTATTTCTTCTTTTCTATTTAAACATCATCCTCTGACTGAGTCTTCAGCTTTACCTGTGAGACTTTTCCTAAAGAGAATATTTTTCCTGTTTCCACCAGCAAAACAGGACCAAAAATTTGAGAGGAAAGGGTGCACTGCTAACATATATCCATGGCAGAGGTTTGTGTGTTTTTCTACGTATTTGCCTACTAATCTTTGTTAGGCTGTGGGTGTAGTGATAGATCAGTTTTTCTACTCCAGCAGCCATTACATGTGTTTGTCATTCCTATTAAACATGCATTGGAATACACAACCTGGCTGGCCCATCAGCAGGTTAAGATTCAAATCCAGGAAGTTCAATAAGTACTTCCATCTTCAGTAAAATTTTGAATTGTTTGTATGAAAGAAATGTGACACATCAAATATTTCCTTTTGTAGTGCCTATAAGGTGTATTATCAAAGAGGAAATCCCAGCACTACAAAAAATAATTACAGTGTCCAATGGGCCCTCACTAGATCCAGACAGCTATGGCCCCTCCAATTACTGATGCTGAGACCTCTACTTGGTTTGAAAATAAACCTAGGTTATTAGCAAGGATTTTCTGTTGAAATCCTTTAGTTGATTTGGACAGCTGAAACATTAATTGCAATAACAATAAATTCTCAGCTCTGTGCTTATGATGTGCTTCTTTATACCTATAAAAAAATGTGAGTTGTCACTTTCACAAAACCTTCTGGTGAAGTAGGTATGGCATCAATAGAATTGAGTAATACATATAAGGCAGAAAAAAAATGGATAAGGTTGAAACACTGAGACAATATTTAGACAAACTGATTTTATACTATACCTTTAACAACTGCTCATCAGCAAAAGTGAATGAAGGTTGAACACGTCATATTCTGCACCATTTTGATTCAAAGAGCACAATTTACAGTAATCTTTCTGAAAGCACATTAGTTCATAAGGCATACAGAATTTTCTTTTGTATTTTCATTAATTGTTTCATTTAGTTTAAAATGTGGGTTTTCTATGGTGGTATTTCTTGGTGAATCAGAATTTAATGGTTTCTGATTTTTTTCCAGAGCAAGAATATTTTCCCTATTACACATCCTGCTTTTTAAATTATCAAGATTAATAGATTAATTTTTAAGAAATAAAAAAATCTGTATTTCCTTATAGTTCATACTGTTTATCTAGATTTTCTCCTAGAACTGTATTTTCTAAACAAGACTGGGTGTTGTGTTATTCAAATAAAGAGTTACTTCTTTCTATATATGTGGGATGGAGTATAGTGGAAAGATAGGTAATCTTTCTAAGTGGGGGCTGTGCAAGTGTTAAAACACAAGAAAGAAAAAAATTACCTAAGGGACCTCTGTTCTGAAAATTTAAACTTCTAAACAGTTTTAACAAAAGTTAAACATTTAATAAAGTACAGAACTTGAGAAAGTGCAGGACCAGGGCATATCATTTTTTATAATAAAGTAAATATTAAAGATTTGCTATTTCTGAAATATTCATTGAGAGTTCAAGTAGCAAATTTAATAAATTTCCATAATTATTAATATTTTGCTCTAAAACTAGTCATATTCACACTGACAAAGGCATTGTAGAGAGTGGATAGACAGCTAATAAATATTTTATCAAAGACTGACTTCATGTAAAATGGACTTTTTAAAATATATAGAATAAAAAGTCCCTGAAAAGATAGGATAAATCTATCCTGTGTTTACCTTCATCTCTGTATAGTGGTTGTGTCCTCATGAACATGGTAGTGAGAAACAAAAAACAGGTATTTATCTTTGGTGCTTGTCCCTTTTGACTTGCAGAGCTGAATAGCACAAGAAAAAAAGCAGCTATAAACTTACATTGGGTTCTTCTTTATTTTCCAAGGCCCTTTGATAAATCTTACCTAAGTGACCAAAGCTGCAAATGCACTATTCATTCATTTTTCTTAATCTCTCCAGAGAGATTTCCTTGCAGTTATAGCTTAACTGTCATTCTTGTTAGGTTACGGTGGGAACTAACAGCAAATGACATTTGCTCTGGTTTATGGAAAAAAATCCCATTGTAAGGTTTGAATTCAGAGTTGTAATAGCAAGAATTTAACTCAGTCTCCTAGAGCTGTGTCAGCTGTGCAGTTTCCATGAAAAAACTGCAGCTTCATGGTCTTCAAAAGTAATACATTATTGTCACTATTGCAGAAGGAGAAAATTCACATCTTTCTCTTGGGAGCAGACTTTTGGACACTGGACATTTGGACATTTCAGGACATTGTTGACTCTTTGAGTCACTTCCATAAGTGTGAGATAAAATTAATTGGGATGTATTTCTTATTCCATTTAACATTGTATTTTCATGGAGTTGTTAAACAATTTGTTCAGTGCTATCTGTGGGATTTTAATAAGGTTCAAACACTGACAAACAAGAAGTTGGAGCTGGAATCTATGATGCTTAGAAACCTGTACATGTACATAGAAACACGTTTCTACTATAATTACCATCTCTTCTGTATTTAAAATGCATCTGCTTCAGAAGTTCTGTCTTTTTATATGTGATGACATTGCCTTTCCACTTCTACTTAGAGGAGCACTCATTAATTTCTTGTCAGATCAGGCATCATGTTAATTTGTGATTCATAAAGAATTCATCGAAATAATCTGTTATGGAAATGGAAATATCAAAGGTAAATATGAAAAAGTCTAAATCCGTTAGAAAAAGTAACTGAAATGTCTTTATTTGAGGACTTTTTGAGTACTGGAACTTATCCTTTGGATATGTAAGCTCTTTTTTTACTTCAGTCATAGTAATTCCCTGACTGTTTTGAAAGCAGAAATTTTAGAAACCACAACCGTCAAGTTCAAATTGTTCCATACTCATTTTTCTGACACTGAGTTTATAAAGTTTGTGGTATTTGACTCTAATAATTAGATACTTGCGTCATCATATTAAGAGTTTTCCTGGAAATTTACATTTATGGTAAATGTTTTGGTTTCTGTTGCATAAAAACATAAAGAAGTGGTTTATCACCATTAAGACTTTGTCTCATTAACATATTCTTCTCCTTTTAAAGGAAATATATTTAAAAGTGATGGATGCTGCAGGTTATGTATTCAGCTTAGAATAATTTTTGTGATAATCAGCATTATTTTGTCCCAAAAAGAAAACCCTTGAACAGAGCATATTTATTGGAATGGAAATATAAAGCTTTGATGTAAGTTTCTTTAGAAAGTGAAAAAGAAGCTAAACCAGACATGGTGGTTTGTACAGACTTTGTGTTTCCAAATCTTTTTGACATGCTGTCCAGAAGAATCAGGCAGACTACCAAGGGGCTTAAAAGGAGACTTCCTAAGTGATTTTAAAAAGTAATACAGTTTCTTAATTCATCAACTGTTATTAAATTAGTGTGCTCCCTTAACTGTCACCTCGGGTTTCATCCAAACACAATTCTACAGTTACGTCTAACCACAGGGCATGTATTCACAAAACCATTTAAAATGCATCCTTTTTTTTACAGATGTTCTCTGTGTATTGTTCCACATTACAATTTCTTTGTAATAATTGCAGAACAGCAATACTGTTAAGAAGATAAAGTTTAATAGCATGTCACATCTTCAGCTTAGAAATCATTTAGCGTATCAAACAGATGGATGTCTTTCTCCTTCAAAGCAAGTACTGTTGTAAAACCTTTCCTCTCAATGAAAATGAGTGAACAGCACATTTAAAGAAATTGTGTGTGCATAAAATGTGTAAAATATGCGCAAATATTCATGTGTACTTCTATACACTTCCACCCACTGTTTTGTCCCTGATGCCTTTTTAAAGAAAAAACATTCAAAATGTAGTCCCAATCTCTGTTCTTCAGGTCACATATGAAAATCCATTTTCCATTATGCCTCAAAAAGATTCTAAACCTTTTGTGTCTGTATGTGGTGAATAAGCAACCCATTTTTTTTTTGTGGATTTAAACATTTCAAAAGAATTTGATCAACATAGAGGCCAGTGGACAAACAAGGCTCTTTCTCTCCCTGTTTGTTTTTCACTCTCAATAAGCCACTTCACCTGCTCACTGTAAAGAGCAGATTGATCTTCACTTGTGCTCACACATTCACACACCTACACTCACTCCAGTTCCTGGCATCACAGACACCAGTCTTTATAGATCAGGCATCATCTGGAGAAGAACTCGTCATTCAGTAAAAAATAAAATATGCATGCAGAGAATAGAGAAGCTCAGGTTTGTGACCACTTGTGGAACCTGACCATACATAAGTTTATGGTACCTGATGAGATGCATCCCAGAGTCTGGAGGGAATTAGCTGATGTAGTTGCCAAGCCACTCTCCATCATACTGTAGAAGTTGTGGCAGGCAGGTGAGGTTCCTGCTGATTGGAAAAAGGGAAACAATGCACCCATTCTTAAAAGTGGTAGAAAAGAGAAGATCATGGAACAGATCCTCTTAGAAGCTATGCTAAGGTAAATGATGGACAGGGAAGTGATTCAAAACAGGCAGCACGGTTCACCAAGGGCAAGTGCTGCTTGACCGAACCAGTGGCCTATGATGGAATGATTACATCAGTGGACAAAAGATGGGCTATGGACGTCATCTATCTGGACTTCCGTCAGGCCTTTGACATGGTCCCCCACAACATATTTCCCTCTAAAACTGGAGAGAGATGGATTTCATGGGTGGACCCTTTGGCAGATGAGGAATTGGTTGGATAGTCACATCCGGAAGGTAATGGTCAATGGCTAAATGTTCAGAGGCAGATCAGTGACAGGTGGTGTCCCTCAGGGGTCCATATTTGGATCATTATTGTTCAACACCTTCATCAGTGACACAGACAGTGGGATCAAGTGCACCCTCAGCCAGTTTGCAGATTACATCAAATTTAGTGGTTCAGATGACACACCTGAAGGAGGGGATGCCATTCTAGAGGGGACAAGTGGGCTCAGGTGAACCACTGGATGCAAGGCGCTGCATTTGAGTCAGGACAGCCCACGGTTTCAATACAAGCTTGGGGTTGAAGACGCTAGGAGCAGCCCTGCTGAAGAAGGACTTAAGGATGCTGGTGAATGGAAATTGGACAGAAAGTTGAGAGAACCCGTGGCCAGCAGGTCAATGGAGGTGATTCTCCTCCTCTACTCTGCGCTTTTGAGACACCACCTGTACTGGATCCAGCTCTGGGTTCCTCATCACAGGAAAGAGGTGGATATATTGGAGTAAGTCCAGTGGAGAGCAACAGGATTGTTCAGAGGGCTGGAGCACCACTCCTGTCAGGAAAGTCTGAGATGGTTTTGGTTGATCAGCCTGGAGAAGAGAAGACTCCAGGAAGACCTCATTGTGGCCTTGCAGTACAAAATGGGAGCTTGTAAGAAACATGAGGAAAAACCTCTTAGCAGGACCTGTTGAGAAACAACAAGGGGTAATGGGTTTTAAATAAAAGAAGGTAGATTTAGGCTAGATATGAGGAAGAATTTTTTTACAATGAGGGTGGTGAAAGACAAAAAGAGCGTCCCATCCCAGGAAAGATTCAGTTGGGTTGGATGAGACTCTGAGCAACCTAATCTAGTTGAAGAAGTCCCTGCTTATCATAGGAAGGTTGGACTAGATGTTCTTTGAAGTCCCTTCTATCCCAAACTATTCCATGATTCTGTGATCTTGAGAACTTTACTATTCCTGACATAGGTTTCACAACAAATAGTAAATGTCTTCTTGGATATGATCCCTTAGCAGGGTAAACTGCAGAATTCCAGCATATTTATTTATTTTGCTTCCTAGAAATACTAGTGGTTTGCAGGGAATATAAATTTCAATGAAGGAGCACTGTGACTTATTTCTCAGAAGAAAGAAGCTTCTTGTAACTTGGGTTATGCAATACTGTATTTCTTTTTACACATAAATCCATCCATTCTGTAAACCATGGGGAGAAATACAGTGCTCAAATAAACTTTTTCTCTCCTAGCAGAAGTACGGAGACTAAATTCCAGTCCCTTTTACGAAATAAAAATATTCATGCTTGTAATCTTTTCGTGAAAATACATAAAATGAAGGAAGAAAGAAAGAACAAAATGTTCTGGTAGTGAACCTGAAGCCTATATTGACAAGACTTGAAAAAAATGGAATAGACCAAATTATATTTCAGGATGTGAAGAACTTCAAAGTTGTGTTTTTAATACCTGAAACATAAGCCAACAATTCTAGGTTAAAGTTGTATCGTATATTGCATATTGCTGACACTGCAAATTCAAAATGGAAATAATATTTTTAAAAAGGTAGCAGTATTGCTGTTCAAGCTTGCTTTTTTATACTTCCAGTCTTATTTTTTTTTCTCACCCCATGATATTCTCGTAAAACCTTGGGGTTTCTTATGCATTTTCACAAATGATGTGTCATCTGCAACAGTATCATGACATTGATGATGTGGTTACAAGTCTTAATCTTGTATATTTACCTTAAATTTATTTTTAGAAGTACAAGAGCAGATCTGACCTCAGGACATACTTATTTTTGGGACTGAGTTTCAGGTTCCTTTTACTTATGGTCCTAAAATCTAGCATTTCTATCTGTCCTTTGATCTATGTAAGTCATCATGTCATGTGTCACTCATTTGTGGATTGATATATCAGAATTAGTTGTTGATAATTGGATCTATCAATTCTGTTTCAACACCCAGAGATTCATCTTTATCTATAAACCCAGTGCAATTCACAGTGTTTCAGATTTAAAATGCATTATTCTTATGGGGAGAAAGGCAGGACTGCATTCTTCATTTTACAATTTTCAAAAGAAAGACATGTAAAATGGGATTCATCCCAGAGTTGCTTTTTGTGGCTGAGAGAAAGATAAATTGTCTCTTCACAATGTAGATATTTAAAGTAAACCAGATAAATGTGCTCTAAAAAAAAATTTTTCTCTAGCGATTATAATGGGTGGCCAGGGGATGTAGACACCTTTATCATAGATCCCTAAAGCTGTATGAGACAGAATCCTCACAAAGAGCTGTCAGGACATTTCCAAGTTCACAGGAAATATCTTGCAAAGGCAATTCAGTGCAGATCCCTTGGGTCTCATTTGTAGAAATTCTTTCCTGACTAAAAGAATTGCACTGACAGTCTATAAGTATAGCATTTACGGGGTTTGGAAGAGAATTACTGAAGGTGTATTGCTGGGAGGTAAAAAGGCTTTCTATGATTTTATGGTCACTTCAGTTTAATTATTTCCTTCATGTAATTATTTGCATACCTCTGATTAAGTCATTGGTTTCCTGATTAACTGATCAAATTAATTTCCATGCTAATCTATAATTTTACTACTTACTTAAACAATTTCCATTTACTATGTTTCTAAACAACACTGTGAATATCTCTGGTAAGTCTGCATTTGCATCTCATCCTTCTAATGCAAATAGAGGAAAATAAGTTATCAAAATACAAGTGTTAGTTTGGCTTAATTCTGTAGAGATTTTTGACCAAGTGTAATTATTCTTAAGTATGTACACAGAGTTGAAAATAATTCTAAACAAATATTTAACATCCAATTTGAATGACTGCCCAATGGCCTGGCAAACAAAGAATTAGGACTGTGATTTTGTGAGATGCCTCTTCAAATACAAGGCATTTTGGAAGGCTGATATTACTGGGTGTTTGTTTTTCTTTATAGTACTTCATGTGCTGAACCAAAACTTGAAATATTGAGTATAATATATTACAACTTTTGAAAAATAAATTCAGGCAAAATACCTTTTGAGAACACACTGCAGCACATATTGCTTCATTATTATAATCTGAGTTAAACAGTTAAAGCTGGCTAGATGTATAAAGCTCAACTATAACATTGAGCCTGTCTTAAGTCATGAGACTATTAAGGGTAATGACACCCAATACTTTCTGTTAAAACTTTAAGTGTCTTAATATCTTCATCCAAAGCTGACTACATTTTTGCAGGGAAGGAATATATATATATATATTCCTATACACACACACACATATATATTTATATATGCATGTATGTATGTATGTATGTATGTATGTATGTATGTATGTGTGAATAAAAATACACATATCTCCAAGCTTTTATAGCTACATATTATAGGTATATCCAAATTTATCTTCTGTCTCTTCATATGCTACATTACTACATTTCATGTAGCTGTATAATAGGCAATATTTGATTTTAAGCGTTATAAAAAAAATGGAAAATAGAAACCAGACATTTCTATTGGAAAAAAAAACAATGACAAGGAAGAAAAACCTGTGGCGCAGAAACAGGATAAATAATAGCCATGCTATTAAAAAGACCTGGAGCCTAGGACCATATATTTAAATGAATTTGCCATACCAGGAGCACATAAATAGTAAATTATTAGAACATATATATTTATTAGAAATGATGTACTGTTTTGTCCGTTTCACATATTGCTATCCAAACTACCTTTGCAGTGAATATGTAATCTAACACATTTGCCTAACAGGCAAATCATACATTTATACTTACAATTTAGTAATTGTTTTGACTAATTCAGGCAAGATTAACAAGCAAAACCACACACAGAAATAAGGTGAGGCCACACAGACAGGAAAGTGTATGAGGGATCTATTTCCCTCTCCTTGTGCAGGAGTACATTTCTGACTTTTCAGAGCAGTTCCCTGGCAAAGGACACATGAGGAAAAGGGAGCCAGCCAAAGTTGAAAGGAACAAACTACACCAAATGGATGTACATGCTCTTAAAGCCGTGACTGATCCATGGGCAAATCACCACATAGTCATTGATACATGAAGCTTTATACATTTCTTTTAAATTATCTGAAATTCTCCTCTAGGTGAAAACACACATCCAAAACTAGGATTTGTGAGCCAATAACACAAAGTTACTAATGCTTCGGTGGCTGAAGGTGGGCTGCAGTGCACAATGAAGGGATGTTCACACCTTATGTCAGAGCATTTTGTGTGCTTCGGTAGGAGGGGTGCCATGGTGCTGTGCCAGCTAGCCAGAGCACCGGGCAATGTTCTACCTGCCCCAGGTGGAAGGATGGAAGCTGATCACAACGCTGGAGGGCAGGCGAAGCAGCAGCTCGGGTTTGCCTTGCCCACTGATGGCAAGGTGTGTGAAAGAGGGAGGAATAAAGCAGAGGGACTCCTTCGTGGGGGCAGGGAAAGGTTTATTGGAGAATAAAAACACATGGGGAAAGCCACGAGGGAAGCTGGGGAAATGAAGCCAGTGTGGGGTCTTATTCCTCTACATAATAGGCGTGGAAAACACATAATAACCAATAAAATATCAGTTACGGGGTGTTACAAGGTGGGGGAGAAGGGATTAGGGCAAATGGGAGAAGGAGTGGGAAAGAGGAGTAACAGAGGCCAATCAACTATCGAGTAACATAGAACTTACTGGAGGAATAACCAAATATGAAATATAATGGGGCAGGGGGGTGGCAGCCGATGGTCAGCGTGCTTTACACAGCCTTTTGGGTGCTCACTGTGCCTTTGAGCCCTTGTGCTATGGAGGCTCCAAACCACTGGACCTGTTGGTCTGCTTGGTCCAGCTGACCATGGCTCTGGCCATGGCTCACTGCAACAGCAGGGCATGTGTCACTTTGAAAAGCAGTTTGAGATGTTTTACAATATTATGCAATGTTATTTGATCTATGTGCATTCAGCCTTAAAATCTTTCATTATTTTTGCTTTTCTCATATCTATCAAAATTCCCAGCTCTTTCCTCCACTTATAGAAACAAAATATTTTTTTTATAAAAAAGAAAAAGATCATAATAAAGTGTATTTATTTTATCTTTTTATCCAGATCAGATTACTTGAAAGTCAGAATAAGGGACAATAAACATCAACAATAATAGGCGTATAAAATATTTGTAAAAAAACCTCTTTATACAAGCACCAGATATATCTATTACTAACAATATAAACTTTGACCAAAACAATTCCAGTCTTTATATTTTTTGACTCTGTACAAGTGTGTCAGTTGACAAAGGAAATATTTATTTTTCATCTGGAGGAATTTTCAAATACATTCAGTTCTGAATATGTTGCAACATAGTGACAATGGAGATGACTTAAAACTTTGAAAAAATCTTGTATGATATTCCATTCCACGGACACACACTCCCACTTATACACAAAGGGTCACACATGTAGAGTGGTATTCCTGGTAAATTCACTTGGGGTTGATGTTACTAACAAGGGAAATACTGCAATTACTCTCTACAATAATATGTATGTTGAATATTCTGATGTAACGTGTGTTTTGTTCTTAAATCTTCTGTTATTTAAAGATTACAGGACTATGGAAAACTCTTAAAGCTTTTATGATCACAGAGTATTCTAAAACAATAATTTTAGGAGGATGTTTCTCCTTCATCTGTTTCTCTTCTCTAGTTCCCCATGGTTTAATGATTATTAAATTTTTAAAACTTTTTTATAATCAGTGAAAATTAATGCAGTGTTAGACTACAGGGACACTAATTTAAGTGTCTCAGTGTAGTTGTCTAACCATCCTTCAAGGTCAGTGAAGAGCTAGGTAAGAAAGCCCTTGGAGCCCAGAGACTAGTCTGTTGATCAAATGTAGGTGCTTGCCTTAACGTGATACTTCCCTCTATCCTCTCTTGCCTGAATTGTCTGATTATCCCCTGACCGTAAAGCAGCCTTTGACAGCTCTCAAGACTGCAAATCTTCACTGTTACAGACTTCCTCTTTCCCTGCTACAAAGAATTTCAACTTCTCTTCTGCCCATAGAGCAAGCTCAGCAACAAGTGTGGAGAAGCTCACTGATATGAATTTTTTATGATAAAGCACACAAAATTTACCCATTTTTCAGGAAAGATGAGGAAAAATTGCAGAAAGCCTGAAGAATTGGTCCAGAAATAAAGATGCAGTGACTTGGGCTTGTTTAGATTGAAGATCAGAATATCCTTCAGGCTGTTGTGGAGCAAGCAGGAAATAATTGAGGTGAAGCAAGAATGACCAGTTCAGCTTTAAATTATTGCTCTGGCCAGTGACTTGAATGGCTTGAATTTAAGCTTACTAGTACATGTCTTTTGAATCATCTGAAATTTTTTGGATGGGTTTAGTTTTAGTCTCTTCATTGATTGTACTGTTTTAATGACAATATAGTCTTCAAACAATATTATATTTTCATCAACATTTAAAAACTGAGTATAAATGATGAACTACATCTGCTGCTTTCTCTCTGTCTTTATGCTTCATCCTTCCTATATTCATAACCTCTGTAACAGGATATTCTATTCAATATGGTTCCCAATGCAGTCAGAACAAACATTTTCCCACAGAATATGGTAATATATGTTAGGATTTCACCTGCTAGTATTGATGTATTCTGGTTCATCACGTGCTTTACATGTTGTTCTGCCTGTACGAACACAATCTGTCTCTTGAATTATATAATTTAGAAACAGTTGTTCCATTATTTCAGAGACATTAGTATTGCTAAATAGGTTTTGTCATCTTATTTAAATCATTTTATATAAGCATTTGCTGTCAAATGCATGCTTAAGATTTTCTGAATGATTCTAGCCTACAGAACAACTGTCAGCATCAACAAAGTTATCTGTGCTAAGACACAGATGCCCATATTAAAAGTAAATGTCTTTCTTATTCTGTGGAATAAGCAAAAAAAAAAAAAATTACCACGTCCCACCTTATTAACTCATGAAAAGTGATGCATTTTGCTCCCCAGGATTCACCAGGAACACTGGTTCTGGTTCAGAAGTAAAAACTGTATTTTAGTTACGGAAAGAACTGATTCATTAGAATTTTACACGTGCAGACACAATAATGACATTAGTAATAGTCTTGCCACAAACATTAGGAATTGCTATGGACATTGGACGATAATACAGTTAACTTACAAATCTAAATTTTACATAATATAACGTTGAGTTAGCCTGTATTCAATGACATATATAAATGAATCTTTTAAACATTATAAGTTTTATAAGCACCTATATTTAAATTTCTGCAATCCTCAGAAAAGTTACTAGTAAAACTTCCTTTTTGATTAGTGTTAATGTTAAAATTGAAAACAGAGTAGAGCAAAAGGAAGCTAAATGAGACAGCTTTCTCATTTTCTTCATATTGGCTAAAATTACATAACACATATTTCAGAAAAAGCCATCTAAATTTAAACTAAAGTTCTGAATCTGTACAATAACCTGAATTTGCATTCAAATGACTGATAAAATATATATGGATTGTGGTAGTCAATGATGGTCATTATCTGCATTTAATTTTCACTTCAATATTGTATCTTTTTGTTGTATGCAGCATGTATCAAAATTCTCTCACAGGACTCTCATTCTAATAATTTCCAGGCTTTCATGTTGTACCTTTCACTGGTGAGCTTGCAGAAAATGCATAACACATTGTATCAAATATCTCTTAAGTGGTAGGCATGACTAGACCATTGTTATTTCATAGTTACATGATGTGATTTGCCTAAGGGGCCCCAAAAAGCCAGAGGCTGTTCTGCTTTAACAATCACTGGATGGTTGAATAAAATAGAAAAAAGACTAGTTATGGATTGAAGTTGTGAATTTGAAATTGAACGAAAGTATTCAGAAAATTTCTGCTCTGGACTCAGTTTTAAAAGGTTGAAAGGCCAAACCATGACAAGGTTGAGTACTTTGTAGGCTGATTTAAATGGTTAGGCTTAATCACCTTGTCTGGAGTCATAATTTGAAATGGATTAACTGTTTAAAACTTAGCTTTTTAGCCTGCATAAACCTTGCTGGATATTTTTCAAAATCAATGAAGAGTGATGAGCCCTCTAGCACATTCTTTAACAGTGAAATGAGTTACGCCTACATAGTATGCCTTTCTTTTGAAATGATATCAAAATTAACTAAAATTAATTTTACCTTTTTTGTCCCATTGCTCAGCTGGATCCAACTCCTGAGCATGCACTGTGTCAATTACGGACGTTGGTACAGCACATGTAAACTATTAGATGTAAAAAGGAGCGTGGGTGCCTCTGTGCTCAGAGATATCCGTGCAAGGGGATTGAGGACCCTTTGTTAGAAACCAAAGGCTCCTACACAGTTCACAAAAAGAGGAAAAGTCCTGAAAGTGGGATTCAGAGTTACCAACACACTGATGTAGCAAAGTGCTGAGGAGCCCATCTGAAGCCACATTGGCAATTGACAGTGAAAACAGATACGTCAAGCCACTCTTTCAAAAACTAATATTATGATTTGAAAGAGACTTTTTCGCTTCAGTCTCATCTGTGTCACAGGAAATCGATGCTAAACGTCTTACTTTCTTTACACACACATTTTCTATCTTTGTAGAAGTGTCATAGCTCCAAATTCAGAAGGCTTTTATAATTCTAGCACAATTTATTCTCTTCCTGCTATTAGGGAGTAAAAAATTTCAAATAATCTGATTAAGAAGGTAAAATACAAAATCTAGTAGGTGTTTTGGGAAAGGGGGCTGAAGAAGATAGGTTTTATTTCTTTGCTCACAGTCTTTTTGGAAGTTGTTTATATTAAAATTCATTAGAAAATAGAACCAATACAATGAATTAGTGGAAGTGGGATAGTAAATCAAGACTTTTCATCTCTGCTTGCTTAAATGTCACAACTCTAAGCTAAAAAGACATTGTATTTCCTTTTCTTGGCCCAGTAAATCTTGATATAATCTGCTAGCACCACAAGTTGTTTTAAAGAGAAGGCTGAGAGAATTGGATTTGTTCAGCCTGGAAAAGAGAAGACTTAGGGGTAACTTAATTCCAGCCATAATGTACCCGAAGGGATCCTTTAAGAAAGGTGGAGAGGTACTTTTTGCAAGGTCATGTAGTGATTGGACAAGGGTGAATGGATTCAAACTGAAAGTGTATTTAGGTTCGATATTAGGAAAAATCTTTACTGTGAGGATTGTGAGAGAGTGGAACAGGTTGCCCAGAGAAGTTGTGGATGACCCCATTCCTGAAGGGGTTCGAGGCCATATTGGGGGGACCTCTGAGCAACCTGGTCTTATGAAAGGTGTCCCTGCCCATGGCAGGGGGGTTGGATCTGGATGGTCTTTAAGGTCCCTTCCAATACAAACCATTCTATGTTTCTGTGAAAGTGTCACTACCCTTCCTTTTACCTAACTGACAGCCTCCAGTTTAGTGCTTAAGTGACTGTCATGAGGATAAGAAATGCACATTTGCAATCCTTCACGCATGTAGGGAAACTGAAGCACAGATTTTCGTTGTACAAAACGATACTCCAGCCTGTCAGGTTTGTTTAAAGGCATTTCACAATCTTTCATCAAAAGCATTGTAGAAGTATACAGGTGGCTCAACAACATTTTGTGCGTCATTTCTTAAACTGGGGTTTTCAGGAACAATTGGGCAGATGCTATGATGTTCAGGGTTTCTAACTTGGAAATGTTTAGTAATACTATCTGTAAAGTCTTGTTTAGTATAAACTCCTTTCAGTTCAGTGACAGATGAGTAGGCATTAAGATTTTAGTACCTACTTCCTTTTTAAGTGCTTTGGTATTTTCTCTACTTCTTGTCATTTCAAAATACATGTATAAAATACAGAAATTGCCCAAAAACAGTAGTAAAGTTCTCTTCAAAGCTTTACTGACCTCTGGTTGAACCTGTTCTGAGTTATTTATAAGACCCTTAAACAGCAAGATCTGGTTTTTTTTTTTTGACAATTTAGTAGTGCATTCAGTTACTATACCACAATAAAAGTATTTGCTGTCAGATTGATGTTCTATTAATACCTTCGATATTGATAAACTCCTTAATAATGGTACAAATTGCTAAGATTTGTCAATGTTAGAAAGTCCACATTAAAAAAAATAAAAATAATTCATTTCAGAAAAATCTGCACAATGTACAAATACAATTTTGACATAAGTACATTAAAACAGCACAGTCTTTCTCCTGCACATACTCTAAAAGAACATATCTTTTTCTGATCCATGAGAAGTAGGGAAGATTCAATTGTACTTCTTTCTAACCACTGCTCAGCTACTGCCCTGAGCTGCTTTAACTTCTTCGCATGAGACACTGGTAGAGCTGTGCTGTGCTGCCCTGGGGCTTCCTGGGGATCAGAAGACATTTCTGCACCAGCCTGGGCTCCTCACATTTTGACCTCCTGCAGCCATCTCCTACACCACAGAACCAGATGGATTTCCTGCAAGCAAGGAATTGCTTGCCTGAGGAAAATGAAGATGGAAAAACATGGGCATTTGAGCCTGATCCAAAGCCTGCTGAACCCAAGTTATGTCCATGTTTTTAGCTTTGGCGGAGCTGTTAAGATTCGATCTTGATCTGTCCCTTGTCAGTGAAAGCTGTGTCTGGTTTGAAAGACAGCTATTGCTTTTTACTGCCAACACTGCATGTTCAGAAACCTACTTCCGGAAGCCACAAAAGAGACAAAAAATAAAGATAAAAAAGCAAATGATGCAAAAAATAAGCGACACAATTATTGTCAATATGCACATAAAAATTTCCTGTTCTGTATAAAATATTTTTTTAGTAGAAATAATAAATGTATTGACTACAAGAAGTGAAAAAAAGCAATACTTTTATATGGAAATGCAACAGGAAATCTGAAGCATTTAGCAAAAAGTGTACTTCTTACATAACTATGAAAATTGTTCCTGCACAAAGTTAGGTGTAAATCCTACTTGTTTTCATCTGTACTAACAGCTCCTTGAATAGTCTTTGATACATTCAACAGAATAAATCAGATTGTGAACACATTAAGGTTAACCAGATCTATTCCTCACCCTAGAAATGTTTAATTGATGTTGACAGTCTTGCCCTGAGTGGTTATAGCTGGAAAAGTAAGGCTGATCTTGGAGCATATCTGCTTTCTGCTTTCAAAGATGAGTGCATTAGCTCAAAAAACTCTTATTTCTTACACTGAATTTAAAAGCTGAAATTTGTTGTTAAAGAAGCTTTAATGAGAAGTCATTAATAGAAGTGATTTAATTAAACTCATATAAACATGTCCAAACCTTATGGAGACTATACCTATCTTATTTTACATATTTTATTTAAATTACATATTTTTTAATGAAAACTACAATGATATGATGGAAAAGTGGCAATCATTTTTATGTACCCACAGAGACCCTGAAAATTAATATATAATTATGTAGATTTAATATAACTACCTGGAGGCAGAAAAAAAAGAAAAAAAAAAGACATTTTGGGCCAAGGCCATGATACTGGCATTGTTTAATGAAAAAGAATTCATTATAGCTTGGTACAGTTACTACACTTCCCAATTTCAGGATGAGGAGAGAGCATCAAAGGAGCTGTTGTGGACTGACTCCAACCTCTATTCCCCATCCTCCTGCACCATACAAGCTCTGTTTTTATCTTGATTCATGAGATTTTTCATCTTATTTTCTCTACCTATCCTGTTGAGGAGGGGGAGTAGGAGAACAACTGAGTGGGTGTGAGGGGCTGGGTGAAGGTCTGGCACCCCTCCAAGGTCAACCCACCACACAGATCAGAGCTTAAAACTAAAAAACGCCAAGGACATAACTATGAGTTACACAAGGGCTAGATTCAAGCTTGTACTTGAATGTATCTCTGCTTAAATTCTGAATGTATGACAGCTGAGTGAAGAATCTTGTTTTCCGTGGGTATCCATATAGCACTTTCAATTTCAAAACAGACAAACATAAAATCACACAGTGGTGTTATAGGGATATATATCGGATTTAACCTGCCTTTCTGGAGCATCTGCTCTGAATGAGCATGTTTAAAACACAGGCACTACTGGCTTTAGCAGACTCAGAAGCTGAATTCAATTTTATTCCATTCCACAGTGATTCACCACTCCAGATTACATTACTACAGAAAAGAACCCCAAAAAACAACAAACCAACAAATAGACAACTGTACCAATACAAAAAACCCCATTAGATCACTAGTGGTTTTTCAGTGTTACAACTTTGAAACAATATTAGATTTCTCAGTTCCTGCTTCCTAAGAGAAAAAAAACCCCAAACTTTCATTAACTATTTAGATGTATATTTAAAATACTAGTAAGCAGAACAGCCAGGCAGAGTGGTATTTTCTCTAATTTGATAACAAGTATATTACACAGTATTGATAAGAAACTCTTGACCATTAGATAATGAAGCCTTTGGGTTTGGAGGCAGGTCTAAAATTGTCTGATGTGGAAATTTCTTGTTTTTTCATGTATTTTGTCACGGAGTAGAATAAATACGCTGTTTTCAGTGTCCAAGCCCCTTAAAAGTGCTTGAGGAGCGTTACAGACCTAAAGCAATCCATGAAGCCAAGCTGCTGAACTAAGCAGAAATAATTTGCTAGAAGTGAGTGCTGAGAAGAGCTGCAGGTCTTACGCTTCATTTCTTAAAGAGAGGCACTTTATTCTGGTCTGGAAAATGCTTCTCTCTCCATTTGGGATTCATGATCTATCTCCAGACATCAGGGGCCTCTATCACACACAGAGAAATTTCTCAGAAATTGTGATAGATTTGGACTTCTTGTCCTTTCTAGTTTAATGGTTGAAGTGCATATCATGATGCATATTTTGTTGAAATCCATCTTTTGCCTCAGGGTATTTAACCTGTATAATCTATGAAGTTATAGATAGGATATTTTCTATCTTTGCTGTTACTGTGGTATAGTTTGGATAACACTCTCATTATTATTGACAATAATTTGAATGAAAATATTGAGTGACTGTCCTTCACCTCAGAAGTCTAAAACAAGCTTCTGTTTCTGTTTGTAGTCTGGTATTCTCACCTTAATGTATCCAGTTTATTTCCTCCAGGAATGCATATAAGGAAGAGTGGCTTGTTAATGTGACTGAGTTAAACAGTAAGCAATTGTAAACTGATTATGGCACATATTCTTGAGGGTTATATTTTGAAGCTGTTAGATGTTTTTAAGTTTAATATGTGATTTATGTCAAGTCCAATACATTTGGTAATGACTAACTGAGAATAGTGAGATTAGGAAATAAATGCATAAATGCTTTTTTGAACGCTTTTCAATTTACAGAATGAGGGCCCTGAAGTGCATGAAGACAACTGGCATGATGTCCATGCACTGGAGGGTAAAAGTGATAATAATTACCATCGTTAGATGCCAATTAACCAAGATACCTTGATACACTTTGCTTGCACACTATGCTGGTTTGATGCTGCTAT
Organism: Monarcha castaneiventris obscurior; assembly: GCA_026261815.1. NCBI lineage: Eukaryota > Metazoa > Chordata > Aves > Passeriformes > Monarchidae > Monarcha > Monarcha castaneiventris. The sequence continues at coordinate 4,476,152 of JAMPIT010000566.1, read as the reverse complement.
TAAAATTAAAAAAAAAAAAAATTGTTTGAAAAAAAATCTGGTTTAAGAGATACATGTGTAGAAACATTGTTAAAAGAAACTTCTCCTACAGCAAAAGATTCTTAATTAAAGAAAACTTCTATTTAAAAGTGAAAAAAAAACCTGTCTAATTAGACATAGTCTAGAACAATATCATATTATCAAAATAATTCCTTTTGGATAAGTAATTTTTTGGGTTTTTTTGTTTGCTTGTTTTGTTTGCTTGTTATTTGCTTGTTGTTTGTTTTTTATTTTATTATTATAATTTTAACAGAAAATATCACTATTCACTAGCTAACTATTTTTTTTAATTAAGCACACATAGCAAAAACTTGAATGAAAAATTAGAGTGTATCTGAAGCAAATACAAACATGTAATGAGATCAGGAAATAATGTCTGATGTACAGTGTAAGAACTGAAACTCCAAAGGTTTGATGCCATTTGACTTTCTAAGCCAGGCAGGGCTAAGTCTATTCAATATCTAGTAGGGGTGACCTCAGAAGGGTGCTTAGGGAAATTTTCATCTACCCAAATTTTAAAAAACTGAAAGCTGAACGTCTTCTAAGATGATTGCCAGAGGCTTCTTCACAGACAATGAAGAGAGAAAGACGTATTTGGATGGTAGATTTTCTAGCGGTGGAAAAGGTATCTAATATTACCAGAATGATTGCACTTTGTCTTCTTAGATTAGTGTAATGATAGCTAGAGATGACTTGACTAGATTTGGTGCCAGATCTTGAGGTGTCAAATATGGTCAAAGAAATTCAATAATGTGGTAGTGTGGATTTTTTCCTGTTAAAATAAATGTTAGTAAATGCATACAAAGACAATATTTTATTTATATGGCTAAATCAGTCTGTAAGTGCTCAAAGATATGGTATTTCTTCAAATGCTACTTTTCTTGTTAAAATAATGAAAATTAATTAATAAATAAATTTTAATGACAGTCAAAATAAGGTTTTAATTAAGAAGGTTTCTTACACTTCAGTTTTCAAATTTAACTATGAAACAGCAATGAATTTGTCATCCCAACTCTCTTTTCCCCTCATATATAGTTATGGGTGAGGTCTATATTTCAGTGATTCTTAAGGATTCTTAACGCTGTCGCATCAAAATGATATCTATGGAAAGAAGTACCTGTCTGGAGAATCTATCCTAAGGAAACTTAAGGAACTCAAGATGATATGGCCTAAAGAAAGACATTAAAGAGCAATTTTCAGCCCTTATTTTAATAAAAAGGAAAAACATTCCTATATAAAGGTATCTCTTTTCCTCAAGAACTTTTTTCATTTAAAGGAAACAAAAATTATTTCCAAAATTCTGTTTGACAAATAGTTCTTTTAGGGTTCCTCTGTCATATCTGCTAGAAATGAAGATGTAAGTGATCACAGAATCATAGAACATGCTGAGTCGGAAGAGACCCATCAGGATCATCAAGTCCAACTCCTGGCCCTGCACAGGACACTCCAAGAATGACACCTTGTGCCTGAGAGTACTGTCCAAATGCTTCTTGAACTATTTGGGTCAGGGATTCTGCTATGACCTCTTCCCGAGGGAGCCTGTCCCACTGCTCAATTACACTCCAGGTGAAAACCTTTCTCAGGATTCATTTTCATACTGTTAAAGATGAAAGATAATATAGGAAAAGTCATTGCAGATACGTACTTTTCACTAAAGAAAATATCAAGACAAGTATGATTAGCATAGATTTGAAACATTATATATTCTATATTCTATCTTATATTAGATGTGACTGCCTGTATTTAGTTAAAATTTAATTAAATTATCCTTATTACAAAATTAAGCTTCAAAATTCAGCAAAATAGGGCTCATCTAAAATGCTATTTTTTAATATCTTACAGTCAAAAAAGCCTCTGTCTTTTAAATGTGGGTAAGGTGTTTTTAATGAGAAATAGCTTTTTTTAATTGCAACTTCACCTGCTGCGATTCATACAGTGCCTTGTGTAGTTCCATTCTGAAAAATAAGATCTGATCCAAACATGATTACTCCTATGGAGTACTGCACTTGTCAGCCTGCCTTTAAAGTGCAAGTGTAAAATTTTCTATTCAGATGACAAAGTTAAGAATAGCTTCTATTTATAGGTAGCATTTATGATTGCAGCACTTAGGTACAAGCTCTCTAGCAGAAAGGTATTTAATTTCTGACAAAAAATGTCTACTTAAAAGTAAGCAATATATGTATAAAAATACCAGTATACTATCAAACAGTAAATCTTAGAGGATGTGTTCTCGCTTTTGTCTTGAATATTCTCCCAAATAAGAACTTATTTGTTAATTTATTTATTCTTTTACCGGACATTGATTCTTTTTCCTACAGCACTTTCACCTTTCATTTAGAAAGAAAGGCTACATGTGTAAGCCTTTAGACTACTTTCAGAATTCCAGGAAAAAACAGCTCTTCTGTTCTTAAAAGAGAGCCATGGAAAGTTTGTCCTTGTTCTTCACATTGACACAGATGTCAGCTTGTAGCCCCCTCTACTTAATTTTAACAAGTTGTGCTTCTTATTTGGGGGAGGGGAGTATTGCAAGAAACCATAAGCTGAATCACAGGCATTAAAAAAAATCTAGCACACAATAGAAATCAGTTATAAAAGCTCTCACTGAGGGAAAAAAGGATTTTTTTCATGAAGGAAAGATAATGCAAAGCTTTAATCTTTACAAAGGCTTTCTATGGATATGAAAGTGTGTTACATTTTTGTGTTGGTTTTTGTACTGAGACTGGCAGGTGGCTGGAAAAGGACTCAGGAGAGGTTAACACCTGTCTTTTCATAGCTTGAAAAATTCAGGTTTCATCTTTAACTCATTTGAAATCTCAGAATGCTGAAAGCATTAGAATGTTCCCAGTCATTTTCCTCATAACAGCACTATGATGGATTTATATGAAGTATGAACCCTGAGACCAATTTCTAATGAGAATTATATATACACAATATGCTTTCTTCCATTGAATGTTCTCAATTCAAGTTAATTATCGACTTAAATGATATAAAGGCCGAACATAATTATCAGTTCATATGGTAAAACTTCCTCACATCTGTCAAGGTTTCAGGATAGTTTTTTTTTTCTTTTTCTTTTTCTTTCCTGTGAGGTATAAATGAAACTGACATGAAAGCTCCAGATAAATGTCAAGCAACTTTTCCCATTGCTGTTAAGGATATCCCAGAGCCTTAGAATGGTTTGAGTAGGAAGGTACCACTGAAGATTTTCTAGTTCAACTGCATTGCCCTGGTGGTTTTCACTGGGTCAGATTGCTCAATCCCATATAACTGCAAACACTTCCAGTGCTGGAGGATTCACAGCTTCTCTGGGCAACATGTTCCAATGTCTCATCACCTTCCTTGTAAAGCATTTCTTCCTTACATCCAATCAAAACCTACCCTCCTAAAGTTTAAAAGCATTGGCCCTTCCACTGACACTACAGACCTTTCTAGAAAGTCTCTCTCTGCCTTTTTTGTAAGCCCCCTTTGACTACTGAAAGGAAACAATCAAATCTTTCCTGAGCCTTCTCTTCTCTGTGCTAAACAGCCCCAGCTCTCAGCTTTTCTTTATAAGATGGGTGTTCCAGGCCTTTATCACTGTAGTGGCCTTTCTCTGGGCCCCCTAAATAGACTGGCTGGTTACACTGTGTTTGCTCCTGGCTGCCAGGGCACACATCTGGCCCACACTGAACCTGCCACATCCCTTTCTGCAGTGCTGCTCTCCAGCCATTCCTCTCCCAGTTTGCCCTTGTGCCTGGCATGAATCCATCCTAGGTGAAGTTGGATGGCATTTCAATTTGTTAAATTACGTCCAACTATTAATTGTCAAATGCTGCCTTTGCAAGCCTTTGCAAGGCATTTTGTCCCACCTCTCGTGGGGCCATAGAAAGGTTTGGGTTGGAAGGGACCCTAAATACCATCCAGTTCCTATGCCCCTCACCATGTGCAGGGACAATACACAATATCAGCAACAAACTTGTTAACAATGCATTCAACTCCTGCATCCAGATCGTTGATAAAAATCCTGAAGAGAGCTAGCCCTAGAACTGAACCCCAAGGAATGCTGCTGCTGACCAGTTGGCAGTCAAGTGTAATGCCATTCCCTACATTCTGAGCTGTGACCATAAGCCAGTCCTTCACCCAGTGTGGCATGTAGAACAGTACATAGTAAAATATGTACAGCATAGCTAACTGTAGATATGACAGGTGTCTCATGTATAATTAGGATAAATATTATATACTATTCATTGGTATGTGTAGTATACAATTATACCAGGGTGCATCAAACACAGCATCTCTAGCCAGTCAAAAGGTGATTATATTGCCATTTACAATGTTGCTGCAATCTCACCTTGAGTGCTGTGTGCAGTTCTGGGACACACAACTCGAGAAACTTCTTAAGGCACTCAAATGCATCCATAAGGTGTCAACAAAGCTGTTGAAACAGCTGGAAGGAATGTCCTTTGAGAAGCATCTGAGGACTTTGGGATTATCTGATTTGGAGAAAAGCAGGCTGAGGGATGAATTCCTTGCTCTCAACAGCTTCCTGGGAAAGGAGTGGAGAGGGAGGTGCTGGTCTCTTCTCTAGTCTCTGGTGTCAGGACATGAGAATGGCTTGATCATGTATCACAGGTTGTTCACACCAGACATTAGGAAACATTTCTTTACTGCAAGGGGTGTGGTTAAACACTGGAACAGGCTTCCTAGAAAAGGGGTCAATGCCCCAAGCCTGTCAGTATTTAAGAGGTATTTGGACAATGCCCTTTATAACATACTCTAACTTTTGCTCAGCTCTGAAATATTCAGGGATTTGCATGGCATGATCATTGTAGGTCCCTTCCAACTGAATATTCTGTTTTATGCTGTGCTATATGTGCACTATTTGCATGGTGTATTTACTCTATGCTATACTCTACTACATGTGTATAAGTACTGTAGTCTAACATATGTTGTATATTTGCATGTGTGACTTTTAAAAGATGAAAGAATATGCAGCAAACCGTGACAGAAGGCAGGCCTTATAGGCATAGACTGCATCAAATGATGCAGTCTCCAAACTTCCAATTTGCTGGTTTTCGTGTGTTATTTAAATCCTTATGGAGTGAATAACACTGGCTGTAAATAAATGTTAAAGGGAAAGACCAGCAGTGTATGCTTTAATTTCCTCAGTCCAAGTCTACATGGGTGGAAGAGAAAAGGACTGCAGAAGTGATGCTCTTTTCTGTAGCCACTTGCACTGCAGTAAGAGGAACCACAATGCTGAGCTGCATAGACCACCAATTTTGGGGTAATAGAGGTCATTTCTGTCCATGACTGAGGCACAGACCCAGACCGACAGGGAATCAAAATTGTTTATTCAAAAAACCTTGCTGGTTTTTATACACTTTTCCAAGGCACAGGATTTCCTTACATGGTAATTCTCACTACAGGACCTATCCCATGTTGCCACATCAGCAACACACTTTCCAAATGTCCTTCTGTGGGATGATCACACACTCTTCACTCGTCTGTCAGCTCCTGGCAGGGATCTGCCCTGTGACACCTCCTCCGCCAGGGTCCGGTGGAGACAAACCTCTGTGTGCCACCATGTGCTCCTTTGTGCTGCCATGTGCTCCTTTGTGCTGCCATGTGCTCCTTTGTGCTGCCATGTGCTTCTTTGTGCTGCCATGTGCTCCTTTGTGCTGCCATGTGCTTCTTTGTGCTGCCATGTGCTTCTTCATGCTGCCATGTGCTCCTTCATGCTGCCATGTGCTCCTTTGTGTTGCCATGTGCTTCTTCATGCTGCCATGTGTTTCTTTGTGCTGCCATGTGCTCCTTTTGTGCCTCCATGTGCTCCTCTGTGCCTCCATGTGCTCCTCTGTGCCACCATGTGCTCCTTTGTGCCACCATGTGTTTCTTTGTGCTGCCATGTGCACCTCTGTGCTGCCATGTGCTCCTTCGTGCTGCCATGTGCTCCTGTGTGCTGCCATGTGCTCCTTTGTGCTGCCATGTGCTCCTTTGTGCCACCATATGCCTCTGCAGGCAGGTCCCACAGCCTGCAGTTCAATTCTGTCTTATCTCTCCTCACAGTTTCTTGTGTTCTTCTATTCTTGTTGCACTTCTTTCAAAGAGAACTAATCAAGAATGACTAAATTAAACTCTTTGATCGTATTTTCAGGAAAGTATATTGTCTTGTGGTTTTTCCTTTTCCTCACAAAGTCCATATATGCCCAAATCCTGTGATATATGATCCTATGAGGCATCATATGAGACTTACAATTAATCCTTCTCACGATAACTTTTAAGGATATGACACAAAGAATAAAATGAAACAGGAAAATACTTACTTACATCTATAAAAATCTGCCCATTGCAAAAAATGCATACCATTAATTTTCTGGCTTTCACCTGAGCCCTGATTTTTTTTAATACTCTAATGTGTACAAAACTAAGCATATGTGAAGTCTACCATTTAAAAAAAACCAGAGACCTATCTATGGTGAAATGACACCACTATCTCACACTTTTTCTCTCATATTCCTTAGAGAAAGTCTAAGCAGTATGTCCTGTAGACATGCCTGTTTTGTAAAAAATTAGTCACAGGGGCTGTGAAACAGACATAAATGTGTAATCTGCGAAGCAGTGGAGATGATCAGACAACCAGTGTTTCAGCTTATATTCTGGCTATGCATTAGTTTCTACTTCAGATGTAGACGAAGCGATTTGTTATTTCACAGTCCTTCAGGGGTACTGGGAAGAAAGGTGGTGTGTGAAAGACTTATTTGTAGGCCAGAGGTATTTGGGTATTGACACTGAAGCAGTGAATCCTAGACTCCCATCTTAGTCACCAGATAACACATCATTCTTCCTGTATAAAATGTTCAAAATTTCCTGTTTCTTGTCTTTGTTTTATCTCACCCTCTATCCAACAACTCTATATCTTCTGCCTTAGCTTGCTTTCAGTCCCTGTTTTATGCCAAATTGTATGCAAAATTGTGTAAAGAAACTTTGATCCCTTTAGATATTCCACAAGACAAATAAATTATAGGTAGATTTCACCTATAATTACTCAGTCACTTCCTAACTTCATCTCAGACAAGGTGGAAACTTACCACTACACCTACCAAGTCTCTAAGACTCCCAGCAGTGGATGTCACAGACAGGAAGATGGAGTTTTATTGCTGCACAGAAATACTAATTAATGACAATTCCATGAAAGCTTTTGTGAGAATGAAAAGAATACTTCTCAGTACCAATGAGAATTTAGACCCCACTAGTTAGGAATTCTCCCATCATTTAGATACAGAGAATGTTCCTTTCACCAGCAAACAAGGGTAAGAAATATTCAATGTGAGTGTTTCCCTTCCAGAAGCTACAGTTTACACACAAAGACAGCATTGGATTTTCATAGCTGTCCAGTAAATTCAATATAGCATCTCTTAGCACTTTTTCACATTTCACTTCAACTAGATGACAAGACAAGTATGAACAGTCTTAGTCTAAATTTGTAAAACATAAAGCAGTTCTCTTGTCACAAGTGGAAGTGCAAATGAAAACATAAACTGGGAATGTAAGATTGTCTGGAACTGTTTACACAGAAAAAGAGACGTGGCTATTGTATCTGTTTTATATCTCTCTCCACTACATAAACACTCACAATCTGCGTATACACAGACATAATTAAAGGGAAAAAAAAAAAACCAAAAAAAAAGGCTGATCTGTATTTTCAAGCGCTACTAATAAGTGAATTTAATGTGAGCATCCTGAACAAAGCTTTTAGCAGCTGCTGGCAACATTATTAGACTACAACTAGATTTATGTCTAGGTATGTAGAAAAATCCTAGTTGAGTTACAAGGGCAAAGAGAAATAAGATTATTTAAGGCTGGATTAGTTAAGAAGAGCAAATTAGAACAGACTCATCTGAAGTAAACTGGAATTCACTGGAAAATCATCCGTCACAAGATATACCATTCCATTTTGTATTTTACAGTTACTAGCTACTATCCAACATAAGAAATCTTATGAATTAAAAACGTACCACACACACACACACACACACACACACATCATCATCATCATCATCATCATCATCATCATCTATTTTACTCTCCTTAATTTCCATGTGCAATTTATTTTTATTTTCACTTTTCTTCCATTATTTTTTCTTCCAATAACAAATACTGCATTATTTAAGTGTACCATGTTGAGGTTAAAGCACTTGCATTACATAAAACATATTCATTTCAGACTAGCCTTTGCAATTCATCTACATATTGCATAATCATACTGCCTGTGTTACCCATGAAAACCACAACAAAGAAAATACTTCAGCTTGCAAAGCTATGGATATCTCTATAAAAAATGGTATAAGATTCATCAGGAGAAGGAGGGTAATATGTGTGAAAATTCATGGGCTGACCGAAAGACAATTTAATAGGTAGAGCAGCAACTGCCACATGCTAGAAAAACAAAACATGGAATTAATTCACTGCTTCCTGTGGGCAGGTAGCTGTTCAGCCATCTCCAGGAAAGCAGGAGTCCATCATGCATAACACTGACTTGGAGAAACAAACACCATGACTCTGAACATTCTCCCCTTCTCCTTATTTCCCCCAGCTTTTATGGCTTGGTCATTTCAGGTCAGCTGTCACAGCTATGTCCCCTCCCAACTTCTGCACCCCCAGCCTACTCACTGGCAGGATGAGAAGCAGCAAATATCTACTAAAAGAAAATTAAATCTATTCCAGCCCAAACCAGCACAGCTGGACTTAAAGACTCTTTGGAACAAAGATACTTTTTTTGTTGTCTTTGAAACAAAAGAGACATCCTCTACATTTCCAAGGCAGTTCTACCCTACTGTACCCCATCAGTATTGGTTTGAAGAGCATCAGACAGATTTTAGTCCAAACACTGGTGCTAAGGAGTAAGAGAATGAAAATGAGAAATTTTAGAGATCCACGTATTGCTGTCACTTATGTCAATAACAGATTAACAGCGAACTATGAAATCATGTCTCTGAGTATTAATAACAACTTAATTTCACAATTCCATTCATTAACCTTTTATCTGTAAAGATCACAAAAAAATAGAAAATTACTGTCCGTTCTGTAAAACATTGTTAAGGCTGTAGAAACATTAGGTTAGGTCTGTAAGAAAACCTGTCAAAAGAAGCAAAGCATGGATGTGATTGTTATTTGTTTTCTCTAGTTTCCGTTAATGTTTCCATACAAACTTCAATGGAATGTAAAATATTGGTCATTAATGGCATATGGTGGGAACATAATTAGTGCATTTTTCATTTCTTCTAGATGTGGAGCTTGTTGGAAAATAAAAAAAAAAGACTCACAAAGAAAGATAAAAGTTAATTCTCTTATCTTGAAAGGAATCTTGTTCCTATCTTCAAACAACCAAATCTGTTGAAGTTTTAAATTTTATTTTATTTTCAGTGGATTTGGGAAATCCAAATTACATGCTACCATGTAGTATGGAGCACTAAGAGAATATATTAAACAATGTAATTTTGTAATATTAACAAATCTTCATAGATATGTCTGTTAACAGTCTCCTAAAAAGACAACTATGACATGAGAGATTGATTTTTCTCCACAGGTTTGTAAAAAAACTGTCACATACTCAAGACTTTAGAGCGCAAATGCAGCACTAAAGCAATGACAACAAGAAATAAAACTAGGTCTTATATGTTTTCCATTAGTTTACTGAAATAGAGGTCAATAACCCAGATCATGATGCACAGAAAAACTGTGAAGCCAGCCCTGTTCTATACCATCGTAAAAAAAAAAACAAACAACCAAATAATCAGCTCATCTTTTTTTTTCTTTGACCTATCTCTTGCTGAATTAGCTTTTATATATTCTTCTTATAATTTTTGTTTGGTAACATATTTTCTGAATTGTCATCAAAATAATTTGTCCAATGCAAAATATTTCCTGTATAGTTTTGCACTTTTGAACTGTTTATGATTATTCTACCCCATTATATGTCCATTAGTTTCTCTTTTAGTCAAGGTATTAATATTTAATTCTAGAAGTCCTCATATCATAAAGTATTCTATCAAATCTAAATATATTCCAAAGCTTGTCCAGTTATTTAAAGATTTCCTCCAGACAGACAATCTGATATTACATTAGTTTTTCTTTACCACATAAGAAAATGTGTATTTGTTCCCAAAAAAGTTGATTATGTCTCTTCTTTCTCTGGAAATATTTGCTGCATTATTTTACTGCATGGTTAGACATGATTTAGAAATTATAACTGCCAAAGGCTAAGAGAAAATTTTAGTGACTCATTAGATATCATTAATAGACTATAAAGCTAAAAGTTTCTCTTAGCAGTTCTACAAAAGATTATGGTTCTGTTTTGGTCCTTGCTCATTCATGTACATGGGAGGCATGAACATGGAGAGGAACATTTTAAAACCAGACTGATTTATATCTTTGTCAGCAGAAAGTGATGTTTTTCTTTGTATGTTAAACTTGTAAGGTTCTAAATAATTCATTCTAAACTACACCCTATATGTCATATATGTTTTGAAGTACGTAATAGTCATTTCCTCTGAATTTTGCTTCAAGAGGACAGACTGCATATTTGAACCACAACTCACAGAGTATCATTTGTATAAAATTTTATGTGACATATTTGTTTGGGGTTTTTTTTGGTCATGAAATTAAAATCATGTCCAGAAGGATATTAGACCAGCAGGATGGGAATAATGGCAGGGAAAAAAATACATAAAACAGATGTCACTTCTTAAATATTTAATTCTATCTTCTTGTAGCGGGTTGACCCCACATTGGGCACCTGGCATTACAGCAGCCATGCAGAAATCCACTCACCTGGGCTGGTGGCTGTAATCTTTTCACAAGTCTCAAAGTTCTGATGAGGTCAGGGACCGAGTAACTTTAGTTTCCTGTTTGACTTATGTCAGTCCCTTCAATTTCTCTGCTGAAGGGCCTGCCTCTTGATCTAACCCCTCCTTTCCTACTATTACTTCCCCTTCTTCTTCTTCTTCTTCTTCTTCTTCTTCTTCTTCTTCTTCTTCTTCTTCTTCTTCTTCTTCTTCTTCTTCTTCTTCTTCTTCTTCTTCTTCTTCTTCTTCCTCTTCCTCTTCCTCTTCCTCTTCCTCTTCTTCCTCTTCTTCTTCATCCCTTACTAATCGGTGGTATGGGCATGAAACTTGTCTTGTCCATTTTTTTGTTTTCACTACTGGGACAATTACTGTGGTTGCTGTGGTTTGTGTCCCTGTCTCAGCCACAGTGTCCTCAAACATAGTTTGGGTTCCTGCCTCACTACAGTCCTCTGAGAATATCGAACAGAGGCTTGGTAGGCCCAGGCCAGGCCCCAGTACAGGGCAAGAAGCTGCTCAAGTTCCCGGGAGTAAACAAGACACCCTTCTATCAGTTGACAGGCTAGTTTGTTAGGGCTGTTTACCTCTTCAGGAGTAAAGTCCCAGGCAATGGATAACCGTCCTAGGAACCTGCCCAAATCCCTCCACACATCTTTCCATCCAGGAAGTGGGTGCCACAGGGCAGATTTTAACACCTCCTCACCCAAAGGTTGTTTCCTCTTGTACCAGGATGATGAAAAATTCCACGAATTCCAAAGTGTTGCAATGGTATTGGCTAATACTATGAGTAATACCAGGCAGCTTGTATAAGGATTGGCAATGACCATGGGAGTCTGCAGTAAAAAAACATCCATATTTAAATTCACCCCGAGCACAGAGAAGGAGTTATATTCATTCATAGTCATTGTTTGTTTCAACATCTTCCCAAATGTAGCAAAATAAAGATCAGCAGTGTGGCTGCTGAAGTCCATGTGCCACACAGGAGCATACTACTTAAGAACTGGTATTGATAATTACCAGAGCATGCAATACATACATATATATATATATACACACACATATATATATATATATACTCACATATATATATATATAAAACTGCCTTTATTTCACCCCACATTCAGGCTCCAAAATGACTGTAGTGGGTTGACATTGGCTGGGTGCCAGGTGCCCACTAAGTCGCTCTATCACTCCCACTGGGACAGGAGAGAGAATAAGATGGAGCACAACCAGCAGGATGAGATAAGGCAGTTTTATTGCAGTAAAAGAAAGGAATAAGCAGAGATCTGTGTGCATGTGAGGTAAAAAGAAAAAAAAGTCAGTCTCTCCATCAGCAGCAATGCTCAGACACTTCCCGGGAAGCAGGGCTTCAGCACGCATAACGGTTCCTCTGGAAGGTAAACACTGAAAACTCACAAATGCCTCCCCTTGCTCCTCTCTCCCCTAGCCTATATATCTGAGCTGACATCATGTGGTATGGAATATCCCTTTGTCTAATTTGGGTCAGGTGGCCTGGTTGTGTCCCCTCCCAGGACCTTGTCCACTCCCATCCCCCTTGGTGGGGGAAGGAATGTCAGAGGGACAGCGCTGCTCGGCAATAGCCAAAAAATTGGTCTGTTATCAACACTTTTCCAGCTACCAATGCAAAGCACAGCACTGTAAGGGCTGTGAACTTTAACCCTGTCAGACCCAATACACTTCTAAAACAGGAAATAAAACTGAAGTAGCAAATGCTCAGAAATGTTGCAGTTTCTTTATATGCTATTGTCTAAAATATAGTGGACTTTGTGTCCACTGATATTGGAAGAAGCAGTTGTGCAACATTTAATGGGTAATTGAAAACAAATGAAAGGGAATTAGACTGTAGTAATAATTAGAAAGGTAGCCTCAAACAAACCCAAAGACAATGAAAAAGGAACCACCATCACAAGTACTGTAAGTCCTGCAGGGAAGAACTTGAAATATTATCAATGTTTTGGACAACAGACCACCTCTCTATGGAAGAACATGGTTGCCATCATATTAGGACCCCTGGAAACGTTATAAGAATTAGTGCAGCACCAAAGAGAAGGGTAAATATTAGTTTTACCTACTCCAGAGTGACACTTTGTTTTAGATTATTAATTTTCTGTATAAAGTTATATTATTAAGTTATATTATTGTAACTGGACTAAACTGGTTTAGTTAATTAGGTTCTTTAAATTTTAGTTCAACTAACAATAAATTGTATGTCCATGTACAAAGTGTGTTAAATTTTTGCCTATATAAATTTATAAGTATACCATGGACAATGACTTTCATTGTGAGAAGGCAATAAAAGGAGCTACTTCCATGAATAACATCTCTTCCACCAAGGTCCAAAATATCTCAGCTAGAAAATGTAAACTGTCTGGAACCAAGATTAGTCACTCTTTCTGTAAAGAGACTTCAAGAGTTTTCTTCCTCTGAGCTGTTCCTGATCTTTTTGTTTATTATTTACTTCCTAACAGATGTGGCAAATTCATTCTTTGGAAATGATAGGTTGCTGCAATCACAGTTAAATCAGAAGCTTGGAGTCCTTTTTAGTAATCTGATTTCCTATAGAAACACAATTTATGACATAACCCTGTTTGTACGTCTTTGTGATCATTCCCCTCACCAGCAAAAAGAAACGTTAACAACCTTGGTGAAATCAGTAAAGATCTCAAACACATTAAATATAGTGCAAGTTTCCTAAAACTTGATGGGATTTTGCAAAATTTTGCTACCTGCCCTAATCAACACTTTGTAATATGTAGTACTAAGCTGCAATTTTTTTTCCTACAGTTTACATATTTAAGCAGAGATACCAAATTTACATCCTGCTATGGTAGTATAACCAAAGCAGACAAGGGGGAATACATTCAAACTGAAAGAGAGTAGGTTTAGATTAGATGTTAAGAGGAAGTTCTTTGCTGTGAGAGAGGTGAGGCACTGCAACAGTTTGCCCAGAGAAGTTGTGGATGTCTCACCCCTGGAGGTGTTCAAGCAGAGGGCTGGAACTAGATGATCTTTAAGGTCTCTTCTGACCCTGGACAGTCTATGATTCTACGATCTGCCTCTGAGCGGGACGCCTTTCAGAGTGAGCAAATTCCCAAGTTTGCTATACTCAGAGGACCACTGCCAAAGGATGACAACAGAGCCCAGGCTGATATCCCCAGTCCTTCAAACATTCAGAAGATGCAGACATCCGATGCGAGTACTTCAGTGAACTCAAGGGGATTTTTTCACAAGTAAATACCTTGCATATGCTCCTTTGGGTCCGTGTGGGTGCAAATGTGAATATGCTATAGAATATGTACTATGAATCTTCCTGTCTTAGACTCTTAAGTACATTCGCTTTGTAAGTAAGTTAGGTCTATAAGTGAGTTACTGCTGTGCTATAGTAAATTCTATAGAATCTTTTGTTAATTTTTTAAAATTAGGCTATGGATTAAGTTCTATTAAGTTTAACTGCTGCTAAAACCTTTAGGCCTAAACCGTTGGTCAAGTCCGGGGCTAGGTTTGGCAAGGGGGTCCACTCTGAAGCTGGTGACTCAACAGGGGGCCTTGCTTCTTCCTTTCTATACTTACCCTTTCCTGTCAGTGCCCTTTTTCTATCCCTAGCATCCACATAGATAATTTTATGTTGATTTTAATTACAGATTGATTTATTTTAGATTTTAGTCTGATTTTTTTCTGTTTGCTTTTACCATCTAGTAAGGAGTAGAGTGCACCTTGCCAAAGAACTTTGTCACACTCTCACTTTTATATTAAACCTGCTTCTGCCAATACCTTTGCTGGTCATTCTTTGAATGACCTAAAACATACATTCGTGACACCTGCCCAAGAGAGTATCAAGACTTCCCCAGTCTCTGTATCTAATCTTTGCTACCATTCTTGTTTGGAGTACTTTGTTTTTGTCTTGTTTGTTTTTTAGCTTAATGCTTTGGTTAAAATCTAGGATTTCTTAGAGGATTTAGTCTTATTATTGTAAAGATATTCTGTGCCATCTGACAGCCATTGAATGCCATTATTTTTTATTTTCCCTCTTAAGATGGGCCTGGAGGAATAAAGCATTGCATCTTTAGATATATGTAACACAGCATTAACCAAAGGAATTGACTGTACTGCTGGAATGTATGCTAAGAAAATGCTAGATGTTTACTTAACATTAAAAGATCCATATGGAAATGTTATTACTATTTCTGACAAAAGATAACTTTGCAGATAAGTGACAGAAAACAGACATTCAGCTTGGATTCTTTTCCCCTCATCAATCACAGGAATATTTAATTTTGAGGATTGGAATATTTCAGTCATTAAATGGTTTTATTTGATCTTCCATCACTGAAGAAAATGCAAATCTTTGCTTTGATTTTAATGAGTACAGATGTGCACCAACTGCAGAGAAATAAATTAGTTAAGTTTTCCATCTAATGCAGATGTGTCACCTGTCCTAATTCTGACACCAAAACAGTTGTCCGCTCTGTGTATACCAGAAGTAGATAGAATAAGACCATAGAAGCTGATTGTTTCTGAAGTGTTGAGATGTAAAAAAACCTGACTTATGGCTTATTCCCAGTCTGTGATGGCAAATTCTTTTTATATGCAACATTATGTTTTTTGGCATAAGCTCCCAATAAGCAAAAGTATTAATAAAACCAAAATACCTGTAATGTTTTGTAACTGGATCCATATATACACTATGTAATTGAGAATTCATTATATGCCACTGGTCAGAAAACCATCAAAAGTTAGCCTTGTCCTCTAAAGCATGAGTCAACAAATTTGTATTTTCATTACAGGCTCTCTTCTGACCCCTTAGGATAGTGCTTTCCACTGCCTTACTCAGGCAATCATCTGAAGATTTTCAACACAAGTGTTTCTGAATTTAGAATTAATCCTGATCTTGTTGTTTCATAACAGAGAAGAAAACCCCCAAACCTCTGAAGAAAAAGTATAAAAAATGAATCATGGAGTTTATTTAGAAGCATTTATGATCAGCTTTTGTTTGTCTCATCTGCCTGTCTCAATTTTGCTTTGTATATTTAATGCAAAATATATGTCCATTAAGTCCACTGCAAAAATTTCAAGATTTTTGAATGAGTTATGGTGAATTCATACTAAAAAGAAAGCCAGTTTCAGTACTGATAGAGTAGTGAATATTATGTGCCATTTGGTTATCATTTTTGTGTTGTGTATTTGTTTACAGTCATTTTACTACTTTGTATTGCTTCTTATTTCAGTCCTGACAGCCAGACACAGAATTTGTCCTCTCACTTCTGTCTTCTAATTAGATTAGCTAAATCTCTCAGAAAAACTGGCAGTGTGCCATACTCTGGAATTTTAATATTAATTCGCTATAGGGTGTCCTACTTTATCTTCAGCCCCACTGCTCTGTGCATCTCATCTCACCTTGGACTATCACCGGAGGTAACTAATGAAATTTCTTTAAGACTTTCCATCATAGCATTGTCATTTTTACTTGTCATTTATTTGAAAACCATTCAACAATTTGATGCCTGATTGCTTCTCTGAATGTGAAGTCTTAGACTGCTGATATAATAAACTTTCTATAAGCCTCTTCAAACAGATCTACATTTCTGGAAGTGCCTGTGTTTCAAAAAACAGCCACAAATCTTAAGAGGTGACCCTTTCCTGAGAACCAAAAGTATGGAGTTATCACTCTACAGTCTTAGATTTTTACTGCCTTTTGTAAAATGTGGGACACACTTTGGTGTAAGTTTAGTATTACTCAAATATTGTTATATTATCTACAGATCTGAACTTCCCTGAGATACCAGAGCTATTGTTCCATGTTCATTTGATGTGAAAGTTATTATGAGCTGTATTAGAAACACGGCAGTGTTGGGTTTGCATGTGTGTCAAGGTTGTCATGGGTATGAGGATGGTCTCTAGTGACAGAGAGAGCCAGTTCCAGCTGGCCCTGACCAAGCCACCGCAGGGCATGGCTGAGCCCCTCAACCAAGGTGGTGGCATCTCAGGGAAAACATTTTTAATAAAGGTCAGAAAATGCCACACAGGCAGAAGAGGAGGGAAAACAAAAGTAAGAAACCGTTCTCTGAACACCAAAGTCAGAAAATAAAGAGTGGGAGTTGCTGTCTGTGGCACAATCCCTGATGGAGGGGATACTCCCTCTTACCCTGTGAAGAAGACTATTAGAGCAGACATTCCCTTGGAAGAGCACACAGAGGAGAAGAAAATCACTGCAGCCTGTGGAGGGCTGGACATAAGAGTAGGTGGATATTTCCAAAAAGACATGATACCTGCAGAGACCTGACATCGAGCAGGTTTTTCTCCTGAGGAAGCTCACCCAATGACAAGAGCCTACCCACCAGAGCACGACAGCAGAAGAGAGAAACTGCTATGTTTCAACCATACTGCTCCCTGTCCCTTCCTGTGCTGCTCGAGGTGGGGAGAGGGTTTGGCAATAGCAGAGTGAATTTGTGCCTGGGAGAAGGTAGAGGAAAGGTGGGGTTTGATATTTGTCTTTTTTTCTCACTATTCAAATCTATATTAACTGGAAAGAAATTGAACTAAGTCTGCCCACTTGAGACTGTTTAGTATCTCGCTACCTTTATCTCAACCCATAAGCTTTCTCATCCTGTTCTCTCCTCCTGTTCCACTAAAGAGAGGGAGAGAGCAAGTGGCTGGGCGGGAGTTTGGCCCTTAGCTCTCCACAACTGTTTTTGTTGACTGTATAACTATTTGAGTCAAATAGTAATGGCATTAAAAATCTGAGCCTTGATATGTGATCTATCTCTACTGGCTAGTTCCAGATATCTACAGTGTAGAAATCTACATCTGAGCAGGTAATCTTAGGTCCCCTTCAAAATCCATAGAGAAAAATGACCATATTATGATGTGCTTTCTCTGATTTATTATAGTAATCTTCTTTACAGTAAGATAAATCACACCATCTTTTCTGTTGATTTGAAGAAATGTTTGCAAACTTGAATTCAAATTACAGAGATATTACTGGACCTTACATGTCTCAAAATTAGTTTTGTTTTGTTTTGGTTTTTTAATGTGATTTCTTATTAAATATTGTCTGATTTTCCGTAAGGTATTTTTAAGAAAAATAAAATAGTTCTGAATTTTCACCACATTCTCCAGATATGAATTTCAGCAAAGACTTGCACTACTGGTTTACTAATATCTGGATTTTCTGTACTGTGAGATGCCATAAAAGACAGCTAGATGAAACATGTCTGAAATATGTATGAAGCTAAAAATGTTGACAGTCTCCATTTGTGAAGATAAAATCATCTAAATATTACAGGTGCCTTATGTTTGCTATGTATCAAAGCAGGTCTAGACTAAAAGGAGGCTAGTGATTAAACACATTAGATAACATATAATGGGACAAGCAGTTCTGGCAACGGTGCTGATCTATGCAGACTTGGCTCATTGCATTATCCCATTAGTTGTACTAATAATTATATGGATATTATAGCTGAAAAAAACTATGAAAGAACACAAACAGTTATTTTTTAGTTTTGAGAAACTTAGAGCTCCACAGTCAACTAAATCCTTATGACAGAGGAGTTCATGTTAGGGTAGAGCTACTGAGAAGGAGGTGATGCATAATATGACATATCCCCAGAGAAATGTGAGAGAAACAGAAACATCAGGCACATCTGTCCAGCCAGACGTGCACATCTGCAGACCCACGAACACCATGAGAGAGCATTCTGCAGTTGAAGACAAACCTGGCGTCAAATTCCTGTACGTCTGTCATCCTGTATTTTCTGGAAAGGGCTCTTTCATGCTTTTCAAGGCAGAGCTGTAATCAGACATGCTGTCATAGAGGGCACAAGTCTACCTCTCACAGATGTTCTCCTGAACTCTCTTCCCCAAGATCTTTTTTGTCAGTGCAATAAATCTGTCCCTCCTCCTTTAGTTGATAGCACTGCCATTTAGTAGTATTGGGGAGGTTTCTTTAAGGTGGTGGAATATATTAAACATAAATGGTAAAGACGTTATGGCTACTTCTTATGTATGGCGCTTGGAACTCTACCATTTAAAATGTTGGACCTCACAAAATTCTTTTTCAACCACTCTTTTTCAGAATGGAAGCAATGCTTGGGATCTCATGTCTCAGATTTCTTTTTCAGGAGCATAAGATAATGCCAGCATTTGCAACCAATCTTTTGACAGTTTACTAAATACAGTGCTCTTAAATTAACATAAAAAATATGCTCAACAGAACAAAATTATAAAATGTCCATCTCCCTCAAAATCTGCCGCTGTCTGCAAAGTAATTCGGGATTATATTATCAAAGAATGTTCTTCTATAACACGTGGAGCTACTTCTTTTTAATGATGTCTTTTTCACCTGAAGTTACTATGAATATGAAAATTTGATGTATCAGCTTCACTTCCTTATATGGGCCTTTAAAATGCCTTCTTCATTCATCCCAAGGTCTAAGATTGGAGTCAACATCTCAGTTATGTGGTTCTCTGTCTAGAAAGCTTTCCAACACTAACAACTCTTCAGAAAAGCTGAAGCAGTATTTTTCCCCTAGTTTCATTCAACTCAGTGTCCCAAAGCTTTGTAGATGACATCGTCACTCTTTCTTGAAGCCCTGTACTATGGTTATATGAACAGGGATAAGCTGGCTGCTCAGCAGTCAGTTCATGTCACAGATCCGGCCTCAGTTTCCTAATACATGTTATGTATCTTGAACTATGATTCTAAGTTTCTCATATGGCTAAGAGATTCCCATACCAGCTCCATGAATATTCCATTTTCTGGAAAAAATGGTAGAGAAAAAGAATGACTTTTTTTTTTTTTTTCTTGAATTACTCAGGGTAATTAATCTTTTTTTTGGTATTTTACTTTAGACATTAATCAGACTGAGAATACAATGTTTATCAAGTTTTTATGTGGTCATGAGCAACACAGTGGTTTCTCAAGAAATAAACATGCCAAGTTTGGTCCTTCCTTACTTTACAGAAAATTTCATATCAGTTTAAAATAACAGGGAAGGCAAAAAAAAAAAAAATCCAAAACAAACCCAAAACAAACAAAAAAAAAAGTAAAAAACCCCTGCCAAACAAAAAAAACCCCAAAAACCCCAATACAAAACAAATGAAGTAGGGAAGGGGGAAACCTAAACAGCCAAAAAAATTTGCAAAATAAAGATTTAGCTGAGAAAAAATTAAATTGCTGAGATAAGATGTAGGTCAAGGCTGAGGCTCTGAAATTGAACATCTGGTTCAGCATATTATAGCAATAAATGCTAGAGAGGATATAAATTTATGAACTCACTTCCAAAATTCCAGAAGTTTATTCTACCTTGTGGGTGAAGGTTTTGTCTGTACAACAACTATAACAACAATTATAGGTGCACATATTCTTTGCAGCATAACAACAACTAATTCAATATGAAGTTCAAATCAAAAGATAGCCTGAATGAAATATAATTCTGTACCAAGAATTAGTAGAAGTCAATTATTAGTATTTCTCTGCAGATAATTGAGGAAATAAGATGAAATGTAAAATGTGTACTAGAGAGATATATCCAAGAGTTATCAATGGGATTAAGTAATTGCTGATAATTAAATTAAAAAAACACAAACATCAAATTTCATTGAATTCAAATAACTTAAAATTTCATTAGATGAGATGACAGCCTTCTTGAGCTGTACTCTTTGCATTACATGTCAAATGACTTCATTTAGTAATAATTTACTGGTAGTTAAGCCTGCTTGCTTTAGAACACTGTGTGAGTTTGGGATTGAAGGACACATCTTTACAGTTTTGTGTTAATTGAATATAATAAAGACGACAGAAACTAATCATGAAGGAGTGAAAAAAAGGAAGAAGAGCTTATGATTGAGGTGGGTAGTATTTGGAGCTGGAATGGAAATATTTGTATCTGATATACTCTTGTGTTACAATTGCTGTCCAGGCCTTTGTCAGAAGAAAACAGCAGAGTGCAAAATTTTTAATCAATATGAAAAATGGTGCCAGAAATTGTAAAAATTAGAAACAGAGTAAATAATGTATTCTCTAAACTCTCTCTGGTCTGTTTTGCCACAGTAAATTTCAGGAGTCACTTACACCTGTTGTCTTGTGTTTCAGAACTCCTCATTTCCTGGTCTGGACATGAGAAGAAGTATGTGTGCTTACAGAATTAATTCCTGCTTTCATAAATCTCTGTGCCCTCGTGATGTATGACTGAGTTGTGATACTCCTCCTTACTGCTATAGCCAATACTAGCAAATGCATAGCTAGGAAAACTCGTTTTTCTCTGCACTGAAAGTCTCAAAGGTAAAATAAGTACTTTCATTACCACACCCACATTGTGCAATCCACTTTGTATAGTTCCAGAGAACTGTTGAAATAACAAACAGGATATGTACTGAACCTGGTTAGGATTGCAGCTGAGTGAATTCCATTAGAAAACTCTTTAGCTGACTCATATCCTTTATGTAAAATTCCTCTCTTGTACTGTATTTTCAAAAATTATGTCTTATGATAACTACTGGTGCTACCCAACTTTTGCTTGTAATGAAGTATTTCATCATTCAAGAAGCTGACGAAATTAAGTAAAAAATTTTCATAGCATGTCACTATTTTTGATTTTTGGTAGTGATAACATATATATATATATATCTATGAAATTTCTCTGTGTTTATGTTTCAGCAGTGGATAAGAGTTGGATGTGTATATAGCAAGCAGCAGTAAGTGAGCTGAGTTTTTGTTCTACAGACAGATGACAGAAAACAGATGAGAAATAAAATACTACATAAATACAAATAAATGGAAGACATAGCAGTGGTGTATTTCTTACCCAAACACAGTTCTTGTCTCTTGGTTCTTTCTTTTGTGGGAAGTACAGTCATTTGAATGAGCAAGATCAAAGCTTGTAGTAGGGCTTTGGTGCAATGTTTTAATGCAGTCTAATGATTTCAGACCCAGCAATGATGATGAAAAGGGGACTTTCAGGGAGTTTCCTTTTAAGGAATTAAACTGCTAAAACTTTCAGATGAGAAATTTAAAGCACACAAAAATACAAAATCAGAATGACATACCTGCTCATCACGACCTTATTTCTAAAGAAGACAATTTAGACCAGCAGACGTGATTGCCATGCTAAATGATGGCTTTTAGACTGTAATGCAGATACCTTAAAAATTATTTTCTAAATGTAAAGATTACTATTGTTACTTGTATCAGAAAAAGCCAGAAATTCTTATAGAACTACTCTTGGAACTGTTCCTGACCACATGAAAAATTCCTTGTTCCATAAGACAGACATGGATCTGTGGTCTCAATTTTTTCAAGCTATATACCCCACAGCAAGTTACAATTACAGCAGAAAAAAACCCATTTTAACTGTGGGAAATGAATGCTCTGGTTTTTGGCCAATACTAAAATGATAAGGAAATTTAGAAGTTCATTACCATCTCCTTTGTTCAGTAGCAGATATTTTGTATCATATTGCCACACTTCCAGGTTTACACAGGACTTTCACAATCGTATTGGGTCAGTGACTCCATGGAGCCTTTCTCTGGACTTGAGTGGTCTGGTCTTAGTTAGAATTGATGATTTTGCAGCCAGTGATAGAAATACTTAGGCACCAGGGTGCATCACAGCAGTGCCTGCATGTAAACCAGACAACTAAACAAGATTTATAAATAAGCAAGGTAGACACTCAGGCATTTAAATCAGATGACTCCTGAATAAATAGATTATATGAATCTTATTTTTTTTTTGGTTAGTTTGTTTCTGAGGATGAATAAGACAGTGATGAGCAAGACTGGTAGCATTCCTGTTTGTAGTTCTGAATGTCTCACTTTGAGTATGTACCTTCTGATGAAAATTCACCATCTATTCACTGTCAGGAAAGCATGAGCATTTAAGTTCATAACAAAACTATTGTTAGAAGAACAAAAAGCCTCAAGGAAGTTAATGAACTGCCACCTTAGACATCCTTTATTTTTACACCAGAACTGAGGTACTTGGGAATTCTATTTACAGCTTTATAATCAAGTGACTCTTTAAACTTAGAAGATCCAATTCATTAACCAGTAAATATTAAGAGGATTTTTGTTCTCTAAGAGGGTAACTTCTAACAGGGCCTATAAATACTAAAATGAATAAAAGAACAGAGGTCAAACTACAACCTGAATTTAAATTGCACGTCTTCCTGAAACACTGACTTTTTGAAAGAGTTTTCACTGGAGAAGCTTCTAGATGTGTATGTCCCAAAGGCTTTTGCAGTTCACAGAGTCACAGACTAGTTTGAGTTGGAAGGGACCCACAAGGATCATGAAGTCCAACTCTCAAGTGAATAGAGCATACAGGGATCAAACCCACAACCTTGGCATTATTAGCACTATGCTCTGACCAACTGAACAAATCTCAGGGTTTCTTCTCGTCCTTGTGGCAGTGCTAAAACAGAGTGAATAACAGAGAGAATTTTTTTTATTCATCCATCCTGTCAAAATAAAAGAAAAGTAAAATGAAAAATTAGACTAAATCAGCTGAATACTAAAAGAGTAACCTATGCAAAGGAAACAAGCAACCCCCACCCACCAAATCCTATCAGCTCTTTTGAGATTTTTCCAAGATAATATTTCGAGATATCTCTCTCAGTTCAGGAATATCTCAAAATATTTGCAAGTGCACTATTTTTTTTTTGAAAATAAACATTTGTTGAATGAGTGAGGCAAGAAACTCTTACCTGAATGTAACAGTGGCTGCCTTCAATCTGAAATCAGAATAAGTTGTAGTGGTTCTGTAATTCAAACCTGGCTATTTTCCACAGAAGTAACTGACATCCCTTCAAGTCATTCAAGACACAAAATAACAGATTGTGACAGCTCATCCTGAGATCCATTGATTAATATATTTGGACACAGCTAGACCTTTGTGACTTTGTTTTTGATCAGTTTGAGATGGCATGAAACAACTAGCACTTATATTGCTCACTTCTTTTTAAGGGCTAAAACCCTAGACTTATTCTAAAGAGAGGCAACTTCACAAAGATTTTAAACTCCTAAACAATATTTTAAAATGATATCTCCTATTAAGACTACTGACAAATTTTTCTTAGATAAAGAAAATTCTGGGTTCAGATATCATCAGATATTATTCTGAGTACCGAAAAGATAGTATGGAGTAATCGTTCTCTAAAATGGTACGTATGATAGACTTTTCTCCATCACATTAATAAACTCAGCTCTATTGCTGGCTGCTGTTAATTCAAGAGCACTTTATTTTTGCAGGAAAAATGAATAGCAGTTATTTCAAAGATTGTATATTGAGGAAGATACAGTGACGAATAGGATGCTGATTATGTGGAATTGGCTTTAGAAAAGAATCCTGTGAGCTGTGATCATAGATGATGACAATTATATCATCTTTCCAGACAGAGATGTTCTGTTATGAAGAATGATTTATTTTTTCTTGTGCCAATCTCCACCATTTGTCCATTCCTTCAAGATCACATAGTAAAACTTGGAAATGGTGACTAGAATTGTAGACATTGCATTTGGTAAGTGGATGGCTTGTTAGAGCCTCCTGGAAGCTTCCCTCAGTATCTAGGCATTAATGCAAAATAAGTTTTATAAATGTCTAGATTCTTATATTATGGCAAAGTGTTTGCAGGGATTTAAATTCGGCCATATACTTTTGACTCGAATTTTCTAGAAATCAGTCTAGAAAGATGAAAAGATTGATTTAATGAATAAGTCCTTAAAACCTGTGACTTGGATTTCCAGTCACTCTACTAATGTTCATTTCTAAACAATGACTGGGTTCCAGTTATGAGGCAGTTTAATCTAGAAAAAGATAAAGGGAAGTAAGGAAGAAGACAGTCAAGGTGATTCTGATATATCTGAATGAACATTACAGAGGATTTAACAAGAGCTGTGATTTAAATGGCAAGGGATAGGTGGATGCTAGATCACTTGAATATTCTGAAATGCTAAAGTGCATTAATGTTGCAGTGAGCCATGGCCAGAGCCATGGTCAGCTGGACCAAGCAGACCAACAGGTCCAGTGGTTTGGAGCCTCCACAGCACAAGGGCTCAAAGGCACAGTGAGTGCCCAAAAGGCTGTGTAAAGCACGCTGACCATCGGCTGCCACCCCCCTGCCCCATTATAGTTCATATTTGGTTATTCCTCCAGTAAGTTCGATGTTCCTTGGTTGGTAATTGGCTCATGTTGCTCCTCTGCCCTCCACTCCTTCTCCCATTTGTCCTGGTCCCTTCTCTCCCCTTTTCTAAGACTCCCTAACTGTATTTTATTGGTTATTGTATGTTCTCCCTGCCTATTATGTAGGGGTATAAAACCCCGCGCCCACCTGATTTTATCGGCTCTCCTCATGGCTTTTCCCTCAAATAAACCCTTCCCTGCTCTACAAGGAAGTCCCTCTGCCTTTTTCCTTCCTCCTTTGCGTCCCTGGCCATCGGTAGGCAAGGTGAACCCGAGCTGGTGCTTCGCCTGCCCTCCAGCGCTGCAGTCGGCTTCCATCCTCCCACCTGGGGCAGGTGGAACATTGCCCGGTGCCAAGGCAGCGTGCTGGCCAGCACAGCACTGTGGCACATTACACAGAAGAAAGTTGCATTGCTTTCAGTTTTCCTTTTTTTTTTTTTTTTTGATTTTTTAAATGGCCAGAATTTGGGATGACAAATTGAAAGCTTGAAGATATTGTAAATGTTCTGTAATGCGACTGTCAAGAAATGCATTATAAATGCTGCTGTTAACTGCAGGGAATGCCAGCTGCTGGAGAAGATGCAACCACACTGGATAGTCTCCTGACATGTGGCCATTTCCAGGATAGTTTTCATACCATATGAAATTGTTCTCCAAAGAGATGAAGCTGAAATCAGCCTAAGAAGAATGCATGTCCTACAGATACTAAGGAATGCAATACAGGCCTTTTTTGTGGCAAGAGAACAATGTTTTACCCTGTGCCTTAACTTCAATAGTGTGTCTATGGGCTCCTACCTTAATTTATGACTTTAGCTAGGATATTGTGGAGATGTGACGGTAGTTAAAAAGAATTATTTTTTCTGGCAATGTAATTTTGTGTACAGAATTTGATTGCCAAGTAAATATTATCAATTACCAGATGCACCAAATAAATCTGTAGTTATAAAGCATCTTTTATATCTCATTTAATATGATACAGCTGGGAAAAAAGCATAAAATTGCATTATTTTATTGTTAAGTAGCTTTCTTTTGTGCTTTTAGGAATAAAGTTTTGTGGTAAGACTATTTTACTGATGTGATTTAAATTGTTTGTCACAAGAAAAAAGAAATTTATTCACAGGGACAAGGGCAACATGAGAGGAGGAAAACTAAAACTGTACAAGTCATTCTTATGCCATAAGGTTCATCAAACAGAAAAAGAAAAATTTCCAAAAGATGATGTCTGAAAAATGAAAGTTTTTTTCAAACATAAAAGCAGAAATGTGCAGCTTCAGAAATTTTTTAATTTTAGGAAAGAAACAGAAAATTATTTCCCCTTCTCGTGACAAAATACAGAAGACAGAATCCATATTTTTTATGGATAAAAAATTCATTTGCCTTTTTCCTGCAGTGAGTGAAGCTGAATTCAAAGCTCATTACAACACCCATCATTAATATACATTAGTATGTGTACCTTAATTCTAGATCTAGGGGATGAATGGTTGGCCTAATGTAAATATTTGCTTAATAAAGTCAGTGATGCTGTTAGAAAGGTAGAACTATACTTAATTTTTAAGTCTCATAAAATGCCTGGGTTTCTGAAAGCAGAAAATTTTTTGCTAAAAAAAGTGAAACAGTACTCATGCCCAGCTCTGTTCATGTCTCTCTGCTTAATGATTCAATTGCTATTCTTGTTCTTCTATGAACAATGAAATAATAAATCTTTCCCCATAATGAAATCCAGACTAACAAACTTCTGTTCTAAGACATGTTAAGGCTTTGTTAACTGCAGACAGTTTTCAAGCATCTGCTTATTATTTGTGATTCTGTCAATGAAAAAAAAAAGAAACTGGTAGATGTCTGAGTATCTTTTTTTCTTCGTTTTTAGGGGTTTTTTTTTGGTCCTTGTTGTTGGTTGGTTGGTTTGGGGTTTTGGGGGGGGTTTGTTTGTTTTCTTGTTCATTTGGGGGTTTTGTTTTGTTGTTTGTTTTTGTTTGCTTTGTTTTGTTAATAAAGAATTATAGAAATATAGGTAATATAGGTAATATAGGTAATATAGAACAACCTGCCACCCATATAGAGACTACTGACATCACAGGACCATCACAGCTTTAGCTTTGTCTAGCTGGCTCCTGAAAATCTCCAAGCATCAATGTTCTGCAGCTTCTTTGGACAACATGTTCAGATTTCATACGAATTCCTAGTGCAAAAGTCTCTTTCTTCTGTCCAGACGTCCCAAGCTGGAATCTGTAGATATTATCCATCATTATATCATCTGCTACTACCAAGAACAGTTTGCTGACACTGTCTTAGCAGCTTTTTCAAACAGTGGTATTAGATTAGGAAAGTATTAGATTATTTTGAGCCTCCAGTGCCTGCATAATATGTCAGGTATTCAAGGCCCCTGACAGTGTGCATGGTCTGCTGATGATAACCATTGAAATGTGCTCCAATCTGTGGTTTGCCATATTCCCAGTTAGAATATTTTGCTGCTTTATGGTAAGCCTGGTATGCATAGTGACAGGACTAGAGGCAATGGTTTTCCACTGAAAGACAGCAGGTTTAGATTAGATATTAGGAAGAAATTCTTTACTCAGAGAGGGGTAAAGCACTGGAACAAATTGCTTAGAGAAGTTGAGGATGCCCCATCCTTGGAAGTGTTCAAGGCCAGGTTGGATAAGGCCTTGAGGAAATTGTTCTAGTGACTGGTATCCCTGTCCATGGCAGGAGGATTGTAAATAGATGATCTTTAGAGTCTCTTTCAAACCATTCTGTGATTCTTTGATATTTTCATAGAAATAAATTTTACTGGTGAATTATTTGCTTGAAACAAATTTATGAACACAGAATATAGAAATTAGCATTTCAGTAGTACTAATGTCTAAAACCAATATTAAACTTTATCTTACAGTGTATAATAGCTTGGAATTGCTCTGTGGCTATTTATATCAACACAAGAACAAGTCTGTAAAAATTCTTTTGTATGTCTGTTACAAGTTTTAGTGTATTTCTTCATACAACAGTGCAAAGGTTAGTAACGCACTGGCATACAAAATAAGGTAAATTCAAACAATTTAGCAGAATTTAATAACATGATTTAGTTGAACTTAAATCATAAATGCACAGTACATCTCTGGATCAAATGCCTTTTTCTATTGGACTCTTTCCATATCTAGAGAATCTAAAACTGAAAAAATCCCCAGAAACCAACAGATCTTTGCTCAAAAGAAACATCGCTTATTAACCATTCAAAATATTTTAGAAGATTCCTCTTGTTCTGTGACCTTTCAGCATCATGCACAAAATTCAGGTTTCATACATTTAATCTCTGCTCAATTTCTTCCTATTATCTTAAAAAAAAACCACTAAAGTGTGTATTCTGGAAAGGTTTTTGTTTCAATGATGTTTGTTCTCATTTAAAGTGAAATACATGAGCTCAAGGAAGCTCCCTGAATGCAAGGGATCTGGAAAACATTGAAATTAAAACAAATATTTTATGAACAATTTTTAATCAAATATTTAATTGAACAAGTATTACCATGCGTGCTAGCAATAAGATGTAGTTTTAATGAGTATATATTTTTGATTTCTGCATATATGTTTGATGACACATTGAAAAGGCAATGGAATGAAGACTTGATAAGAAGTTCATCTCATTTCACACTCTTGACCCTGTCAGCCCACCCTAGTATTTCTGCACATTAATTACCCATCTTTAAAAGAGGAATAATAAAATGTCTTTACCTTCTAGGTCATCAAGTACACTAATATTAAAATAGCTGATAATATGTTTTTCTGATACACACTACAGCAATATTAGGAATTTAAATGGAATATATGATATATTTGAAATCTAAGAAGCTGTAATGATTCATGACTGTTGAAGGGCTGGTAGCACTTATTACTTTTTTTTTTTTAAGAAGGGATGTAGTAAAACTTCTGACATGGACGTTGAATGAGGTGTAACATCCATTCTGGATGAGAAGGTGCAGTACAGTGCGAAGAAACCCTCCAAGCACAGTACCATGGCAGAACCTAAGTGCTTTTTGAATGTCCACTTTAATGAAAGTCCTCTAAATGAAATAATTTCTCAAAAGGGTCAATGAGTATTGCAAAGTTAACTCAAAATCTAGTTCTGGGGAAAAAGAACACACCATTTATATGGAGCTAAGAATTTATTGACAGCCCAATAAATATTTTAACAGAATAATAAAAATGCAGAAATTATTATAAATCCTGTTGCAATAACATTATCCTTTACAGTCCTAATCAATATAGAAAAGTTAAATTAATAATATACTTAAATTATTATAAACATTAATATCAGTTGCCAGATTAGGCCAAGGCAAGCTCAGGAAAGCCCTGAGTGCCTGCACTGTCAGTTCATGTTTTTTTGACTATTAATGGCAGACTTATTTACTTGTATATAGCAAGATCTGTGTGGAGCTATTTTTATACCAGTCCTTGCAAGCTTGTTTACTTCATCATGTGTCTGGGCAATCACCTATCCAATTTTAATGTGCAGATGCCCATTTTTGCTGATATATTCAGCTTTTTTTCAGCAGAATTTGCATCCAATGTCTTTATTTATTAATAGTAAAGTCAAGCTTAGATGAAAAAAATTGGAGAGAAATCTAATTATTTTGAAAGAAAAGAATCTCCAGGGGAAATTGAAAGACAGTAACATTTCAGCAATGCAAAGGAATATAAATAATTTTGTTGCTTAGACAATTAATGTTGACAGAGCACGTAGACTGTTTTCCCTTGTGCAAGTCAATAATATCATACTCTTCTACAAGAAACTCTCTGCTAGACTTTGTGACACAGAACATAATATAAAAAACAGCCTGGTATTATTTTAAGAAGACATAATTTCTATACAAATATCCCCATTTTGCAAAGAAGACAACAAAAATGTGACCCTGGAAAAGAGGTGTCTTTTCAGTTACATCCTTCTCTTTGCTAATGAGAATCTCGTCTATTTTCAACAACTGTAATTCTAAGGTGGTTTTTACTGGAAACAAACAAACAAAAAGCTGCATTTAAGAAACCTGTTTATTTTGTTATAAATGAGTGGCAAGCTACTGCACTGTCAAGTTTATTCCTGTATTAGCCCTCTATCTGTCTTGTTTTAGAATATGAAACTGAACCATCTTGGCACATGCTGTTCAAGAATATAGACCAGGAACAGGCTCATCTGTTTTCTTGGACATGTCTCTCTCTCTGTGTATTCTTGTTGAACTTGTTCTGCAGTTTATGACCAGCTGAGCACCAGCTGGATGAAGACATGAACCTGTTTCCCCGTACATGACTAAGAGCTCTAACAAAAAGCTACAGAATTGCTACTTTTCCTAGACTCTTTCCAGTGATCTGAAAATTTAATTAAATAACTGGAGCAGATCCAAGGTCACAGTACCATATTTCTTTGCACTGCAAACTTAAAAGAACATTTTAGTGGTTTATAGGAAACCTTAACTCATTACAAATTGAAAACCAAAATTCAAAACAAATTGAGATGGGTTGAATGAGATCATATCTTGCCTGATGCTTTTTAACATTTAGGAACTATTTGTTGAAAGCTTTAGTTCCTAACTAATGCAACAAATACATACTTATGGCAAAGAACTCAAATCCAAAGATCTATCTGTGCCACCAAAGACCTTAACTGTCCATCCCCAGATCACCTTATCACTCATAATCTGTGAGCATTAATTTATTCACAGACTACATTTTTAAGCTAAAGAACAGGTTTCTAGTTAAGAAAACAAAAAACAAAAAGCAAAAAAAAAAAAAAAAAAAAAAACCACTTCAGTATGAATATATGACTTAAACCCTGCATACTTATATTCTTTAAATCTACACAATCCTCCAGTGCCCTTCTAAGTCTTCCTGGAACCCTTATACAACACTCTTTGTCATATGAGGCATGTCCTTAATTTTCTGCTACAAAAACAGCACTTGCGTTTGCTCAGTACTATTATTTCAGACATTCTGCAGTGAACAAAACCTACAAAATACTATAATTACATCTTAGAGCTATAGCACACCATGTGGGGTTTGGATTGGGACCCAGCATTAAATGATTTGTAACATGGATGTGGCCTGTCTCCTCCAGAACAAAATACTGGCCCTTGGCTTGCAGGAGTGAAGAAATAGCCAGTAGAGCTCATGCACCTGGCAGTATAATTTAAGTTTGTAATTTAATTTAAGAAAGAAGTGGGACCAGTTAGCAGCTATTCAAATGAGGAAAGAAACTCAGTTGTCCTTAAATGCATAAGAGTGTTACTGAAACTAATTTCAGTATCTTAAATGGTCAAATATTTGAAGAAATGTTAACAGAACAAGCCCCCAAATGATCAAGCCCATTTCAGGGATAATGCAGCAGATTCTTTGATGAATGTTTGTGTTTATGGAGTGATTCCCGTGTGGCTTGACTGCCACTGTTAGTAAATCCTATCATTTCTTTCAGAAATGACATAAAAGATTTTCAGGTCCTCTTAAGCTCAGTTGAATGTGCAGCCTCTCATTTATTAATTTATTCCTTGATTTTTTCCTCATTTTTAAAGGTCTCATTGATTTAAATTAAACTGTCCCCAGGCTTAGTTTGGGAAACTTTATTCTGTCTTTCAAATTCTGGGGTTTTTTTTTGGTTGGTTGATTGTTTGTTTGTTTGTTTGTTTTTATTTGTTTGTTCATTTTTCCCTCTTTTATGTTGGCAGCATGTTTGCTTCAACTTTTTTTTTCTTAAGGTTTCACAGTTCCACTCACACATCCCTTTCTATTAATGATGGTGAAACTATAATGGCAATTAAAGGACTGCTCAGCTTTTAAAGAATATGAGCTCCTGGTCACAAAAATGACTTCTCAAATGTTTAAATTTAAAATGAATTTTAGTGTACTTAGAGCTCTTCTATTTGTTACCTTTTGCTCTGAATGTAGACTGCTCCTTTAGACAAAATATCCTGTCTCATTTCAATATGCCAGAAGAGACCAGGAAAATGCTGAATATTCCTAATTTCTGAATTGTACCTTTTATGATGACAGGATCTTAAAGTACAAAGGACCATGATTTACCCTGTCATATTTCTTATTACTTTTTTAGTTTACCAGGTGCAAGAGAATGTTACCAAAAATATAAAGAAACAACAGGTTTCTAAACTTTGATTACATTATCCTTATTTTTATTATATTTTTACCTCAACACTATTTTATTAACAGTGTTGTTATTATTTTGGTACAAATCTGTTTCCTTAGTACGTGAAAGCATTATGCTTTTGTTGCCAAAGATTCTGGGATTTTTTGTTTGTTTTTTGCTTGTTTATTTATTTTTTACATTGCATAAACAGATGCGAGAATATTGATCTGTGGGTTTATGTTTAATACTTTAGGAAGAATGTTTCAGAAGATCATGAAATCAGACCTTATCAATGAAAAAAAAATGATATTACTTTTGCAGTTTCACTCCTCTATGTAGTGTCATTTATTTTTGTTTATCAGCAACATACAACAGCTGCCCTTGAACTTGTAAGTAGGACATAACGTGACTCAGACCACATGTTAAAGACTGTAGTCCATCACTGCCCATGCTCTATCTGTTCTGTTGTTGGAAAGATTAATTCCCCAGTGTTATGACTCTAAGAGCTTTCACAAATATTATCTCATTAAAAAAAAAAAAAACCAAAAAAAACCCCAGTAGTGTAATACAGAGCTACAACTCCAACACAGAAGTCTCAGACCACAGAAGGCTTGAGTATGCATGCTTGATTGCCAGAAACCTGAAATAGACTCTATGTTTTAATTATAATCATTCATGTATGTTTATATTTTTACGTAAGGGCTAGTCCATAAATCAAAATATTTGATGCAACACATGTTTATTCTCTTTATCTAACACCCTAGCAATGTTCACATTATGCAACTATTAATCAGAAGGCACAAAGATGAAAATATTACTATATAGTAAATTACACAATCTTTCTTACAGCTATACATATAAGGGCTTTTTTTACACCTGTAAACATTTGTAGAAAGGAGGTTTCAGTAAAGCAGCTAGAAACAGACTTTTCAAATATTATTGGTCATCTTTTTAGTCCTTCAGTTTCCTAGAAATAGCATTAGAAACACTGAAAAAGTAATTGATTTGATTTATTGATTTAGAAAGGTGAATTTTGTAATAGAATACTATGATGTGCTTATGAAGAGAAGTGTGAGGTGGTTTAACTGAATTGTGTAAATTAAAAATATAGTCGCCTCAAGCATCTTTCTTTTTCACAGACTAAATTTTAAAGCATCTATCTCTACTTGAGTGTGAAGACAGCTACTTCAAATTTAAAGATTTTACTTGATTTTCATGTTCTGAAAAACAGCTGTAGTGAAGAAACCTTAAGTGATGCTCAAGGTTTGGATGTTGTCTAACACCTAGACATGGATTGCACAGAGATATCCCCTGTCCTTCAGGAGCTTGTGTTTGAAATGGATTAAATGTCCTAGCTACAAATCCAGGATTCCTTGGCACTTTCACATTTGAAGAATGGATTTTCAGCATCCTTCTAAGCAGCAGAAATTACGTTTTCATTCTGCAAATAGAAGAGAAACCTGAGTTCCAATTTACAGTTATCTAAATTTGGATGTGCGTAAAACTCTACCAAATGATTAAAACACAAAGGAAGTTAAACTATAGTGTATAAAAACTACTGATTAGTGTCATTTCAACAAAATTATAACATTATATGTTAAATTAATGCTGTATTTGAAGGTAATGAAAACTTGTACTTGAGAGGAAAGCACAAATAATGCAAATACTAGAAAGTAACTTGAAATGCAGGTCTCTCTTTTCTATCCATATGATGAAAAACCTAATTTTTATATTCAGCTTCACTTAATTCAAGACACATGTCCATCCTGTCTCTATACACTTGCTACTACATTACATAATTCATATGTCACCGGTACTTCAAGAGCACTTTCATTGTCTTCTTTCTCCTAGTCTGATTTTTGAAGTAAATATTTCACAAGTAGAAAAACCCCACTGCATCAGTAATTCAACAGGAGCAGGGTTGAGGTTTGCAAGGCTTTTTTTTTCATTATTATTTTTACACCTTCCAGATTGTGTCACATTAGAAACACTTGGATGCTGAGAATTTTAGATTGTGGCCCTACTTGTGAATCTATTATGAACTGAAATTTTCTATAAAACCCATCCACAGTAAGGTTTGGAAAATCTGATTCTAAGTACTGACAATCTACCTTAATTAAAAAAATAAGAGGTTGTAATGAAATTCATACTTTGTTTCCAACTATTCAGACTGCAGAAACAATTAATCAAAATACCAGTGTAAGAAATTAATTTCCTTCTGAGTAAAACAAAAGTTGTAAAAAAAAAAAAATAAAGATGTCGCGACTTTGCACTGTAATGGGTTTTACTATCCCCACCATTTGTTGTCTACTATAGCAAAACCATTTTTTCCTACCAGTCAAAAATTGTCTTCAGTGTTTCAAAGTGACAAATCAGTTTGTCAGCAACTATAACATCTTTCCCGATGACATTATTTTCCCTTTGCTACTGTTAATTAACAGTTTTCAAATATTTTATCATGTTTTATCCTTTAAAATGTGCAAATTCATGGGGAATACCCACTTTCTGTACTATTCCCAGACTTGTATAACCTCTACTAATCTGCCTCATTTATTAATAATAATAGGAAACAGATCAGTTCTACCTCAGGTGTCAGATGCCTGTGAGAACTGAGAACATTGGGAACATTCACAATGGGCATGTGCTGTAATCCATCTGCCACAAGCTTATGCTGTCAGTGCTAGATGAGAGGGATGTGACACATTATATTAGCTTCCAACATTTTCTCAGTCACCGTGATAATGGGGTAAAAAATGTGGAGTGCATTACCTCTTCCAGATACATTCGCCACCTTAAAATCATCTGTTATACCTAATTTCACTTCCAGAAAAAAAATTACCTTGGAAAAAATATTCTAAAAGTGTGTTGTGGTGAATATATGAACATTATTGCTCTTCTGATTTTTCATGATTTCTAATTGCTTCATGTACTCCCATATTTGAAATAACAGAGTTGAACATTCATGCTTCTCTGAATCACCTAAACTAAAGCCGTTATTAGCACAATGTAGCGTGAAGATGGACTTTTATGGTTAAATTTACACACTATGGGAAAGATCTTCCAAAGTATGCGTCCTGAGAAAAGCTTTACTCCAGTGAGGTTATCTAGAACTTTTCAGTATATCTCTTAGGATAAGGACCTGCAAAACTAAAACAAACCAAAAAAAAACCCCGACAGTGTTAAACCTTTACATTGTAGTCAAGTGCAAGTACTATACACACAACACAGATATCTGTGTGTGAATTTGTGTGTGTTTGTGTGCACATGAAAGCAACTATAGCAGTAGTATCTGAAAAGCATTTTTCTCAGGAACTTGGATTTCATTCTCTTCCTTTGAATTTTCTGGTCGTAATATGGACTTTCATTATTTTTCTTTCTTTCAAATATTAGATTTTTTTTTAATCCACTGGTGTGATTCTGATTTAAAGAAAAT
Source organism: Monarcha castaneiventris obscurior (assembly GCA_026261815.1). Taxonomy (NCBI): domain Eukaryota; kingdom Metazoa; phylum Chordata; class Aves; order Passeriformes; family Monarchidae; genus Monarcha; species Monarcha castaneiventris. Next base: position 4,440,549 of record JAMPIT010000566.1, on the reverse strand, counting down.
CTATATAAATTTTTCTATGTTGTTTCCAATCCTTTGAAGCTTCTTTGTAGAAATATAAAGACTTATCAGCCTTAAAAGTAAAAAAAAAAAAAAAAAAAGTCATTCCTAGTGACATTTGGCTTTTTGATTGATCCTTTACTAAGTCATACTGTGTGAAAAATATTCACGTAAGGGTCAAATCCACAGATAAGACTGAAGCTGAAATTTGTTGTCTTTTATTTTCTGTCTCTTCAGAACACATTTATAGAGTGTGATGGCAGTGTTTTTGATGTGACATATCCTGGTAGAAGAGTTAGATAATAAAGGTCCCCTTTCAATCATAATCCTGATTTTATGTATTTTTTCCATTAAAAAATTGTCTGGCAATTGTGAGCAGTATGTCAGTGGCACTTGTTTAATTAAATTCATGTTCCATATTTCACAGTTTAGATATTTCGCTTGCATTTGCATTTTGATATTTTCAGTTGGAGATTTCTCATGTTTAGCTCATAAGGATGTAAAAAATCATTTGTAACAGAAAAGCAAACCATTTTTTAAAGTCCATGCATATAAAAGATTAGAACTATCATGGAGTTAAAGAAAAAATCAAACAAATTGCATCCTTCTTGTCACACATGCACACACCTGTGGTTATGCTCTTTGTCCAGTACCTGACCTGCCTGATACTTTTAGGCATAATTTAATTTTTAGCCATTTTTTGAGATAAAAATTAACCACTTTTTTTTGAACTTCAGTATTCCAAAAGGAATTTTGGTTTTAAATTTTTTGCTGGGGGTTGGGGGAGGGCAATGTGTGGCCATTGGCCTTTTCATGCTAGTCCCTCTCTATAAAATGACTTCTTGTTTCAAAAAGCTCCAAATATGTGAGCCAGTCACAGTCACTGATTTAAATTTTCTGCACTTATTTATAACTATGCTACAATAAGGACTTTATAACCTGTACCAAATAACTGAATCTCTTTTACCTCTTTGACCATCTTGTTCTACTTTTCATTTTGATAAATGCCTGAAAAACAGTATCATGATCTTGTTGGTTTGTTCTTAACCTTTATACTGTTAAGTGTTAGAAAACTGAGCTTATCCACCAAAGCAAATGCCTAACATCATGACTAATACCCTCTCACTGCTTCTTTGTATTCTGAATGAGACTTCTTGTGTCAGTCTGTAGTATCTTCCTTTATATTTACCTTGTGAAATGTCCGTGGGATAAGTTCACCTTTTTGTTCAGTGTTTGTACTGCTCAAGGGAGACTTAGACTGTGACAAGGGCCCCTAGGCAACACAGTTATATAAAAAGCAATGCAGGAAAGGGAGCATATTTCAATATGACACATCTAAGAAAATGGAAATTCTACAAAATAATAGAGGAGACATCACTACCTATAAAATTGTGAACTCTTCAGAGAATAGAGCAACTCAGTTCAGGTCAAATATGAGTAATGCAAACCACAGATGTAGACAGAACCTTGTGTTAGCATAAATGAGTCTCACACCTTTCTATTAAATCTGTATAAATTTGAGTATTGGTGAAATTTATATTTTGCCTAAATGTTAATTGTGATGGTTGATCCGAGCTGACGGGTAAGTCCCCACACAGTTGCCTGCTTACTGCCCCTGATTTTATTGATGGGCATGATATTATGTACTGTGAGATATATTTTTGGTCAGTTAGGGTCAGCTGGCCCATCTCTGTTCCTGCCCAGCTTCTTGCCCACCAGAAGTCTACTTTTTGGGGGAAGGGTGAGACCTTAACCATGTACAGGCGCAGTTCAACAGTAGCTAAAACTTTGGTATGCTATCAACACTGATTTGGCCACAAATCTAAACCAGCCATGTGGTCTGCCATGAAAAAATAAATTCCTTCAGAACCAGATCCAGTGCAATAGTGGACTTGAATTTTTTCTAATTTTTTTAAGATGTGATCATTGAAAAACTACATATAATCACCGTCCTAAATATTCTGTCCCTTTTCTAATTGCACCAAAGAGTTTACAAATTAAGTATATGTTTTATGGTCATATTTTTTGTAACCTTTTTGTACATGATTTTTAATAGCATCTTTTTAAAATTATTTTATCTAGCATTCTCTTGCTGCTCATTAATTCTATGGCTGAAGTGAAAATATAGGAGCAAATTATCTTTAAACAAGACTATTGAGAACCCATGATCAATATTTTTTTTGGGATTGTTTTATGCATGCCAAAATGTGATACTTTCTCATAGATATTTAGTTAATGGATCTGCTCTTCTGTGAATCCTTTTATTTATTCTGAGTGTGCAGTAGGTTTCAAACAGTAATTATTTTGTGGGGAAGCACTTGCAGATAAATAGCAAGCTCTGGTACCATTCTGCTGTGTTATGGTATTGCTAGAAAGATAAGGAAATAAGGCAAATGAATATAAAGCAAACTACATCCAGTTACATATTTCTTATTCTTACTGCTCAAAAAATAGGAAATTTTATTCAAATACGTGTACACTTTTTAATATTTTATTTGGAAGATTTCCTTTTATTTGTTTTTTCAGAAAATTCCTGGTTTATGTTGTCACTCACATACATGAAATCCCACCTTTGTGTGAGAAACTTCAAGATATGATGACAGATGTTTTGAAATATCAGCCTGAAGTAGGTGTGTGCCAAAATGTCCAGCAAGAAGAAAACTATTTAATACGCCTTAGCACTGAAACCCCAAGTTTAGTCTCTTACAGAGGTACTTAATACCAGGATAACAAGCCATCTGGATGTAAGAAACGCCTGAGTTAAAGCTGCAAAATAGTAAATAATACAGAGAATGATAGGTAGAGAACATGTGGTGAGAGATCATTGAGGAGAAGCTTTAGTTACACTTCAGTTGAGTCTAACAATTGCAGAGCAAATGATTCCTGGCCTTTGTTAAAGAAAATAGACTGGACTCCTTTATTTATCCAAGAATGTAAATAGAGAAGTCCATTGGACAGATGGAAATCCTGCAGCATTTGAAAGAGTGGAAAATTCTATAGGGCTTCTAGTGATATACCTGATAATATTAATGGGGCTGGCACTGAGATACAAAATAGCCTGAGTGAAAGAAATTCTAACTGTTCTTGGTACCTCAGACAATAAGGTTGAAAGTGTTTGTAGATACATCCAGTGCTAAGAACACAATAATTAAGAAAGAAATCCATACACCAGTTTTGTGCCTGTATGACATAGCCAATGCAGTAGATATGTAAGAGCAGCATGGGTCAGCTTACTCACTGATTGTAAAGAACCACTTTTAGCATGTCCCAGTTATAAGGTGTCAGGGAATATCACAACAGTATCACTTCATATGTTACTGGAGCTGTTTCCCTCTTTTTATCTTTTCACTTCATGAATTTTCAAAAGTATGCTTTTTGCTGTTCAGATAATCACAGTTTAAAACCTCAACAGTCAAAACAAAGTAAAAAGACGTAAGCTGCTTTGAGGTGTACCACAGCCTCTCTGCTTTATTTGGAGATTAATCACTGATGCAAGCTCACCCACATTTCTAAGCAGGCTCATTTAGAAGTTTTAGGCTCTGGAAAACCTTTTATTTGAGAGTAATTCAACTTTTATATATGCCTACCCTTTAAAACATGCAAACCCTTTAAATTTCATCACTAAATTTTCATTTTGTTCTAAAAGTAAAATACCATTTATTTTTAATTAGGTAGAAGCAATACACTAATTAGAGCAGAAATTACATTGCCTTCTTGCACTTTTTCTTCACTGTAGCTTATTTGTTTTGCCCTGTCTTTATCAATATTTCCTGCTTTCAGTTCTGTGGTACATCAGGTTCTAGCATCTCAAGTGCTGTCACTTATCTTCCTGTTTCACACACTGCCAGACTCCTGAGGTTTGCAAAACAAATGGAAAATACATGAACAGTTCCTTATTTTCTAAAAAAAGTAAACAGAAGTAACAACTTATCAAATTGCTTTTGAACAATGGTTCAAAGGGAAACTTAGAAATGAGATTAAATTCTGACAAAAAATAGAAAATATTTTGGTTTTTTTCAAAGTATTATTTATAAAAAAATATTTTTTCAATATTTACCTTTACAATAAGATTCCTCTGTGACTTAAACTTTTAATGCTAGCTGCCTATAATTTCTTTAGTATTAACAGAGAAAATCACTACCAGAATTGAATTATTCCTATTTGAAGAGAGGTATTTAACATTTCTATTTTAATGAAAGGAATGCATATGAAAAATTGGACCTTTATAGATATCAGAAATATGGAATAATAATAATTTAACCCACATTTTATTAAAAGTCACAGCCCAGAGAACTAGATTCCATTTCATTGGTACCAACTTGAGGTGTTTCAATTATGCTAAGATTCTCGTTGCGGATCTTTAATTTTGTTCCTTAGAAAACAATTTTGTTATAATTAACCTGTGCTTTTTTTTTTTTTTTTTCCTTGCATAATAATTCCAAAGGCATATTCACAGTTGTCATAAACTGCTTCCAAAGCTATAAATTGAGTTCCTTTTCTGGAGGGATGCATGCTTTTTACTCCAAAAAAACTGTTTCATATTCTGCAGCTCACAAAATGACTGTGTGCTTGATAAAAAGCCTTATACCAAAATGTCTACAAGATAAAATGGTGCCTTTTTAACATTTAAGACCTTCAACAATAGTCATCTGAACAATTTAAATATTGATCCTATTCTTACATCTATTTTTTGTAAGTGTTCAGCAGTATGCAGCAAATATCAGCCACTAACAACATCTACATCTTAATTTAGGATACTCTGAGTTATCTTTTAATGATAACTGTAAATAAAGAGACTATCCTTAATCTCTACCACCAACAAATCCAGTTGATGTGCTATATCTTAATATTATAGGTACCTCAACCAGAATCAAAGTAAAAAAATCTTAACAAAGTCTGACTATTTCTAAGGGATCTGAAAACAGTGATACAATAACTTTATTAAAATGAACAGATGACATGTTAGCTACCAATCATAAGGTCCAGAAGTAGAAAAATTAATAATATAGACTTTGCAACAAAGAGTAAGAGATATTTCAAAGTCCAAAACATTAGTTTTCATCCCTTTTCTCCTTTCTTGTTTGACTAAGTCCTGCTTCCACTCATGAACATGGAATCAAATTAATTTCTGTCTTTGACAAAACACATTTGTAATCTACAGATTACATGATCCAGTTTATTAACCACCATAGGCTGCATTCTGTTTCTTTTCAAAACATAATTTTTACCTATATTTTCAGTATCTAGGATAAAGTATGATAAAATTGAATAAGTAAAACACTTTTTGTGTCTGACAGAGAACAAAAAGTAGACTCACAGCAAACATGGAGGCTTCAGTTGTTCAAACATCAGTCTCTAGAATAATTTCAGACTTGATAGAATATCCTGCCTGGTGTCCAGCTTCTCTACTGCAGATGGATGTGTGTCTCACGTAAGTCTTGTGTCCAATCTGCAGTTCTGTGCAGATGACTTGGTGTTCGAGAATGTCTAAAGTAATAATAAATAATAAAAAATTATATATTTGGCCAAATGAATCCATGGGAGCTTATTCTTTGAGATTTATGTATCTACAGAGATTCATAAATCTATATATTTAAGGATTCTACTCAATTATCAATACACAGGTGCTTGATGCTGTTAGAGGTATCTAGTATACCTGAGACATATCAGTGTTTTGGGGCTAGCAGATACTCTTGGGATAATTTATCCAAATGGATATATATAAAAAGTTGACATAGATATATAGGTATATGTATGTATGTATGTGAATAACAAGTTAGTGAAACCTATCTCATTCTAGACATCTACTTGGAGTTGACACTGAATACTGTGGGACAACTCAAATAATGGCAGTTTATGAGCAGGAAAGTGGATTGAAACCTGACAGAAAGGATAAGAAGCAGCTCCAAAATAAGATCCCTAGATCCGTGTGTCTACACGTTGGTATTAAAGATCTCATTATAATGAACGGAAATGTAAGCCTCAATTCAGTTACCATCTGTATGCTTCTAGGGCCAATTGCCATATCCTAAAATACCTGAGATATCTACACTGAGCTGGCCTATATGCCAGAGGTCTTGAAGATGCATGCTCTTCTGGAGCAGAAACAGAAACCATGTCTATGATTTGGAAATTTGTTCTGGGATAACTAACTTAGTCTCGCTCCTCTGAATGAGAGTGCCTCAGTGGATGATGAGTTACCAAACCTCTTTAGTAATTAGTTACACTCACCGTAATTATATCATTGTCCATGATACCCATTGAATCATAGAATAGTTTGAGTTGGAGGGCACCTTTGAAAAGCTATTCAATATCAATCCATCTGCAATGAGCAGGGACAATGGGAAGGTGGGGAATAATGGGAGTTCAGATTTCTGCCTTACATATCTGCAGCTATATGTAGATCCCTAAATATAATTGTCTTGATCCTTACTATATATAAAAATAAGCCACAAGTGGAAATTTTGTTTCACCAAAGCTGAATGGGAGCTAAAACACTTCACAGCTCCAGATAAACATCAATTTAATAATGTCTGATTTCTACTCAAAAAATCCAAACAAAAAGAAAACAAATACTCCAGCAGAGCAGGAATTTGAATGGTGACAATACATTCAGCTTTCTGAAAAAACTGTAACTGAGGTCTGGAAGGCAAAAAGAAGAATACATTTATTTCTGTTTCGGTGCAGCTGAGGTATCTAGAATTGGAAGCAATTGCTACTGGCATGTTTCAGCTCCTGGCTGAAAGAAGTGAAAGGTTAAAAAAACCTAGCCTGAGTGAAAGGAATTCTAATTGCTTTTGGTACTTTAGAAAAAACTCCTCACCTTGACTATGTGGTCTGTAACAAACTCCAACCACACTATTACCTATATTGACCTCTCATCCTGACCAAAAAGCTTTCAATCCACCTGTCATCCATCCAGTACAAAACCTCTGTACATTGGACTTGCTTCTTCAGAGAGGGGGCAACTCCCTGACCCTCATCTTCCCTGCTCGTGTCTCCTGAAGAGTCAGTATCCGTCCATTGCAGCACCCCTGCTATGTGAGCTGTTCCACCGTGTCTCAGCTACTCCCACAGCATTACAGTGTGTCCCCTAATGAGTTGCTCTAGTTACTCCTGTTTCTTTCTCAGGCAGTGTGCACTTGGGCATGTACATTTGAGACTGGTGTCCTTTTCCCCCAGTTTGCTATTCCTGAGATTTCTTGTACCAGTCTTTATGCACCTTTTGCTTTACAACTTCATCCACCGTTCCCTCACTTAACTGTGTGTTTTCATCTCCCTCTGTCATTATTATTCCCAGCTAAAGTTCTTCTCATGAGCTTCACAAACCTGTTGGTAGAGATGATTTTTCTATGTTTAGTCAGGCACAGTCCATTTCTTCCTGGCAGCCACCAGTCCTCAGGTGGACTGAGGACCCGTGACTGGACCCCGATGTCCTTGACCCTTGTGTCCAGAACCAAATGGTCCCCCGATATCACTTCAGAATTGTCATTGGTGCCCACACAGATGAGCAGCAAAAGGCTTAGTTCAAGAGTTGGACCAGTACCAGTGGTCTCTACACAGCATTCCTGATCCAAGACCCTGTCAAGCAGCAATCACCAGGCAGCAAATCAGGTTGTGGATGGGGACTTCCATTTCCCACAGTCAAGAATCTCCCATAACTACCACCCATGGTTTTCTCCTGATACAGGTGTGTAGTTGAGACTTGGCCCACTGTGGAACGTACACAGGAAGAAGTTTATCCTCCATGTGTGAAACAAAGACACTAAACCCATTCTGCAGTTGCAGCTTTGGGTGGAGAAGGAGCTGTCCACCTGCTGCCAAAATTCACTTGCTCCCAGCTTTCACCACCCCAGGAGTCTCCATTTTCCACCTGAATGAGCAGAGTCTCTGGCTGTTCCTCCTTCTGTGAAGCTTGAAACTTGGGTTCATATCTCTGCAGGGTTTCTTTAAGGATCCTGTCAACCTCATTTTCATTTCTCCTGGTGCTGCATAGTCTTTTCATCTTGTCCAGAAGATTATTTTGCTAGGTAGCACAGCTTCTCAGCCAGAGCACAGATGTAGGCATGTGCACCTTTTTAACTTGTTTCAATGGGAGACTTCTAGATGCCCTGTAGCTCAGGCTTTGTCTGAGGGGAAGCCTCCTATGTGCTGGGATGGTTGCTGTTATTGAGGCTTGTGTTTTGTGCCCTATGGCACATCACAGCATACTGAGCAGTCCTGTGCTGTCCTCATTTGCTGCTGGCTCCCTTCCATATGCCCCTCTGCACAAACTGCTGTCCAAACTACTGCATTTGTGCATTTATGTTTGCTGTGCTCATGTTTGCTGGTCATCCTCACTTTAGCCTGCAGGGGTGTTGGCTAAGTGTACTGGGCGTGCAGATTTTGCTTTGGCTAGGTTTATCAGTTTACCAACAGCAAAATGACAGGCAGAGAAAAAAGAACTCAAAAATTACAGCAGAGAAAGATTTTTTCTTTTAAGTAAAAATGACATGTTAGAGTTCTCTTTTAACTTACTGGCACAGATCAGCATATATACTTTTATGATTAGCTCTGGTGTCTAGACCCTCATTTCTTAACATCTGGGTTTGGGAATTTCAGATTTCCTCTTTGGAATCACCACAGATTTGCCTCAAAAGAATCTTTTTGAAGATCTAGGTGCAGAGGGAGACACCAAGGAGTGCTCTGCAGAGTACTTGAAACTGCAGAATCACAGAATCATAGAATTGCTGCAGGTGGGAAAGGCCTTCTGCAAATCATGCAGTCCAATCCCCTCTGCTCAGAGCAGGGTAAGGTACTGCAGATTGCTCAAGGCTCTGCCCTGTTGGGTTTCAAAGGAAAGAGACTCCACAACATCCTGAGACACCTCATTCAGTCTTTGACCACCCCTGTGGTAAAAGTGTTCTTATATTTAAACGTTATTTCATCTATTTCAGTTTGTCTCTGTTGACTCTTGTCCTGTCACCTGTCAGAAGAGTCTGGATTTAAATTCTTTTCTGCCCCTCATCAAGTGTGTATGCAGACTGATAGGGTGCCCCTGAGTCTCCTTCTCTCCAGGCTGAACACTTCCAGCTCTCATCTTGACTATTGCTCTAAGTCCTCAGTCAACCAGCTCTGGGATGTCCATGTCTCTCTTGTGTTGGAGAGCCTGGACCTGGACTCAGCACACTAAATGTGATCTCGATGTGAGGAATCACCACCTCAACCTGCTGAAAATGTTTTTCCTAATGCAAGCCAGAAGGCTCTTTGCCACAAGAGTACTTCTTCATGATTCCACTGCCATCAGATTGGATAAAGAAGTCAGTCCCTGGGAGAGCTCTGGTGGGCATAAATCTTGTTTTCAGTCTTTGCTGTCAGGAAATATAGTCTGTGAGACTATGGGAGGGAGATGAAGGAGAAAGGGAACACCTATAATCTGGTGTCTGGTGTCTCTGCATTACACAAGCAGGGTGTAGGGACCATCCAACAGAAACTCCTTACCTGAGAATGTGGGTACAAAGCCCCTTTAAATCCCCCAGGTGTGCTCCAGGTGCCATGTGAGCCAGAGGAGGGGCTGTATTGCATAACATGCTGCCGAGTTGTACCGGTGGATGGGTAAAACAAAACGCCAGCGGGATCCTTACCGTGTTGGGGCCTGTGCCACGCAGTGTGCAGAGGAAATGTAAGCATGGCAGAGTTGCCAGCCTAGGCACAAGCTGCACCGTGCCAGCTGGTTTTCATGCCAGGCATTTAGTGCACTCACGTTGATGTGGCTATAGAAACAAAATCCAAGTGCCTTCAAAATATTTTATTGTTACCATCTTCAATTTAGTTGTATCTTTCTTCAAAGAATGAACAGGTCCTAACATAGCTTCCAAGGTTCAGTCAATAGAAACTGATTTTTATAAAAATATGAACACAATTTATTTTAGATGCCAACAGGGGCTTCTGATTGGAAAGGCAGAAATATTTAGTTTAGATAAGATTAGTACTATATTGAATTAGGTGATCTCTTGTATCCTATGGTAACAAAAGACATTTTTTTAGGTAAAGTACATATCTTTGAATGGAAAAAATCATGAGGGATTTTAAGAAACATTCCTCTGTGGAGGGTGATCAGCAGGCACAATCTAAGAACCAAACATAACAAACATTTTCAGATAAAAAATTAATACATTGAATTTGACTGAAGGGCACTGGCAAGCTGGAAAAGCTTGAGTTTGTGTATAGTCAGCCATGCTAGCTAAATGCCAGAAGGGAATTCCTGAGTGAGTATACTGATTTCTTCATGGATTTGCAATTATTTATTTCTTATAGAATTGCTTTTTTTTTTTTTGTTTGCTTATTTCCATATAAACAAGGAATGAATAACTGTTCTCTTTTTTATTTTTAACTTTTAGTCCCTATGGATTGGTGTGTCTAAATTACTTGGCAAGTATCCCATTGCCAATTCAACATGGCTGTGCACTGTATTATTGTTTCTGCTTTTGAAAATAGAAAATAAATCTCAAGTCAAAAACATGCAATATTTAGACAAGATGTAAACAAACTGCTGTGATTTATTGGAAATGCCTTCCACAAGAATAATCTTGGGCATCCCATATGTAGGTGTTTAAAGGGAGCATACATCTGGCTGCATTAGTCTCTAGCTTATATATTTAATGTGTATTTTTCCATGAGAAGTTTCCCACAGCCAGTTCCTATGTATGCATTCAGTTTAAGATAAAGAGTTGGGCATTTTATACAACTATTACAGTGTATGCAAGTTCATACTTGCATGTGTCAATAAAATGTAGTGTCCTTTTAAAGTCCGAAGGAAGAGATCTGCAGGACTACATTTATTCTTGACTAGTTTGAATCTATGATTAACTTGGCAATATATACATTAATGTGAGCTGCTGATCTTGTGCATGCTGATGGCAGTTCTTATTGAGCATCAGTATTGCTCACTGTGTTAGAATACTTCCTTCTGAAGGTGGACCACCCTTTTTTTTTTTTTAAGTGACTGAAAGAAGCTAAAGCACCTTTGGTGAGGTGCCTCTTTCATATTGGCTGGTCCACTTAGTGATGTGTCTTCAAAGTGTCTCTTAGCACAGCTGGAGATGTAGTTCATGTTAACAGGATTTCTCTGTTTTTTGATATGTGGGACAACCTATCTGAAAAAATAGATCAGAACTCTTCAACATTTTTTAAAGCATATTTCACAAGCTGGGGAGGAAACTGTGGAGGTGAAAAAGACTTTGATTAAGCTGGTTGCCTATTTTTTGATATTTCTTATAAAGCAGCTATTATGTATTGACAGTAGCATTTTCAGTTCTACAAATCAAAATTATTTAATAATTTTATAAATCTGACAATTGTTTGTGAGGATGTAAAAACCCTGTCATCTTTGATGAAATGTTAACTGTTTGTTGAACTAAATATTACACGTTCATAGACTAGAGGGGAAAAAATTAGATCCTTCCCAAAACAAGCAAATGTTTTTGGCACATTTTTTAAAAATCAGAGTTAAAAAGGAGCTGACATATGTATTTGAGCATCTAAATGTTCACATTAGTATACAATATAGCAATCTTTTGCAGTAATGTTTTTTCACAATTAAGAATATAGGAGTGTAACAAAATCAAATATTCCATAACTGGAAACAATTAAATGAGGGCTTATGATGAATAATTAATTCTTTACTTTGTGCATTTCTAGCCATTTTTTAATAGCTAATAGGATTACATGGAGTGGAAATTTTTCTTATAAATTAATCCATATAATGCTTTCTAGTCTAAGCTAGAGGTATAGGTTGTCCCTATAGTCACTTCAAAAAGAAATCAGAGGGACTCACTTGCCTTTATTAGATGTATGCATCTTTAGACGGTTAGACTGGAGTAGATGTTCAATTTCCACATGACTAAAGCTAAGTAAGATAAAATGTTCCTTTTTATAAAAATTATTTTTATCATGTCTACTCCCCCCCCCCCAAACCTCAGAAGTTCATTTCTTCACAGAGCAAAATAGTGTTCTAAAAAGAAATCACAATGTCAGAGGGAAGGAATTATTTCTAAGTATGATTTCTGTCTCACTTACTGAGGAAGTCGGATTTTCAGTAGTAAATATGGTAGGGGACTACAGGGAGAAAATAAAAAATGCTTAGAATTTCATGTTTGACAAGTGAACTAGAAACTTGCTTGGAAATAAGCAAATTCCAAGAACCAAGATGTGTACAACACAGAAAACCTGTTCCTCCCACCTTAATAAAAACACTGTTGTTTGATCATCTCTCTAGATTTCACTGCTTGTCTTACTGGAGGCCTCATTTTTGCTGCCAGTACAGACAGTGCATATTATGTGAAACATAATTGGGCTTGGCAGATATTTCATGTTATTGACACGACATGTATTCTTTGTGTGGTTCAGGAGTATTACTCCACACTTGCTATGATCTTATCCCAGGGAGTGAAAACTTCTGCAGCTGAAGCACTGCAGTGTCCCTCTTATGGCATATCTTCTAAGTCAAGGTAGTCAAGAAGGAGCCCATGGATGATTCCTGAGACTTCTGCAAAATGGCCAAATGAACAGAAAGTATAGCAAAGCAGAAGATTTGCTTCAGTGGCTTAAGATAATTCAAATGCTCTAATGGATATCAAGCCCTAATCATGTGCTGCATGGTCAGTTTGGAGGCTGGGACTGAAAAATGCTGGAAAACTGAAATGTTTGGAAATAACTATATACAGTCCTATTAACACACTAAAATAGCTTCAAGTTGGCTGCCCACAATTGTTTGATGATATTAAACTTATTTTCTCTATTATTTGCAACTAAAGAAAAAAATTAGGTATAATAATACCACTTGGACTTACCAGTGAGTATTGAATTATACATTAATAATTTCTAAAGGAATTTTTATGTTTAATTACAATATCAAAAATTACACACTTTGATATCTTACACCTTAGTCATGAGACCAAATGCAAGACAAATATTCCCCGTCCCATTTGAAATTAAACAACAAAAACATTTTAAAACCCCGTGTAAGAATTTCTGATTCTGTTGAAGCAAAGATTTGCATTTGTTGGGTTGGGAATGTACAGAGAATAATTTCACTAAATGATATATAATCATCTATCATATATAGAAAGAGGAGCAGAGTGATCTCAATTTCCTTTTTGTTTAAAGCTTTTTGCTTTCCTAACAGTGTTACTACATAAGCAGCTGACAGAGTTTCAATTCAAGTTTTATGTTTTTTCCACACTGTTTGTTTATGTATTAGCGAATATATATATATATATTTATATATATGTGCTACATTACCTGCATACTAATATAGACACAGATGTTCAGACACAACATTTAAAAAACGTCTGTTATTATTTTGGTTGATTAGGCTATAGGCAGGCATTTTGTAATAAGATTACAAAGATAATTACAGAATAATTTTCTTTTCAACTATAATTAGCCTATATTTCAAGTTAATCATGATACATCTTGCAGAATGTTTACATTGTCAGAAACATACACTGATATGCTTCAAATCTAGGAACATAGCTAATTGCCCTATGCAAAAAGTATGAAATATTTCTGTGGTCTTTTACTTTAATTATAGTGTCTTTTTTTTTTTTTTTTCCTGTGAATTGGTGTAGATATTTTCCCCTGGAGGCAAGTGAACAGTTAAAAAGCTTTGAACTCAGTGTTTTTAAGGCTTTTAATAGGATTTCCTAAATATTCAAAATTAATATGTGCAAAGCAGGTTTACCAGGCAAATTCTCTGCAACCCCTGGCAAAAACTCTTGGGGGTTTTGTGTATATTTTGTAAAGTGGTGTAGACTCAAAAAACATCAATTACTTAACATTCTTTGACTGTACAGCAAATTATTCTGCAAGGATTCTCTTGTCACTCAATGTAAAAAGGCTATCAATTCAAGAAAATTTCTTCAGTTTCTCTAGATGAACATGAAATCTGAAAAAAATTAGTTTGCAGATTCAGGAAGGGGTTTCTGGTGAAAGCTTATATTTCTAAAGAATACAGCCCATTTTCTCAATAAAAAAAAAAATCCTGAAACTTATCTCAAGTGATTATTTTGTCTGGCTTTCTTCTGCAAGCATAAGGAAAAGGAAACCATCAGGTTTATATATTTGCCATAAACAAATGGAATGCCAAAAACCTGAAAATCAGTGGTTTTGATTCTGTGATAAAAAACATGGCTGTTACCAGGATTTTGAAGTCAAACAGAACAACTGAATGCAGATTATCCATAGTACTCTGCAGCAAGGTTCAGGAGGAACAAAGCAGCAGGCATCACATACGAATGCACAGGCACAGCTCCAAAAAAGGCAAAAACTGTAGCAGAATTAGAGCTGATGTGTTTTCTAAACGGGAGGCAGCTGTGGTTAACTTGGCTATTACCTAATTTAAACTGTGAGTCATAGAAGGTACCTGGCCTTTACATGCCTCTTGCTGTTGCAATGGGATCACTCATGCCTGGCTGTATGACACTCAAAGTGGTATCAGCAGGAAGAGTTACTCACTGGCATTGAACTGTTCCTTTTTCTCTCTCTTTTGGTGCATGAGCTCTATGGCAGCACTGCATAGGAACCAACATATTTGAGAAAAAAAGACTGATTTTATAAAGCCCATGAATCTATAACCCTTATTACCATAGAACAGAGCCATGAGTTTTCCCACTGTTTTGAATAAAGTTATATAGAAAATAAGACCATTCTCTCTCAAGCAGAGGACAGAAGATTCAGTTGTCTGGTTGACAGATCCAAGCAGAATCCTTCCCCTGATGAAGTCTGTATTCCTTCATCTGTCATTTTATTCAGTTTCTGTCTTTAATTTTCATTAGTGAAAACCTTTGGATTTTCTCATAAGCATGAATAATAAGGCTAGAGACAATCATTAAGACACTCTTCTCCCAGATGGAAGAGTTTTCCACAACTGCTAGACTTGCCGAATTCATCACTAATATACTTCCACCTGTATGACCACTGAAAAAGTAAACTGGAGATGAGGAAAAAACCTGTTGCTAGTTGGCCTTTTTTTCTCCTACACCTGGATAATACTACCATTCCACTCTAAATTCCACTCTATCAGAGATCTCG
Source organism: Monarcha castaneiventris obscurior (assembly GCA_026261815.1). Lineage (NCBI taxonomy): Eukaryota > Metazoa > Chordata > Aves > Passeriformes > Monarchidae > Monarcha > Monarcha castaneiventris. Next base: position 4,425,480 of record JAMPIT010000566.1, on the reverse strand, counting down.
TACTGCTGGTAGTACTCTACCTACTTGTATTCTGAACCCTCTAAGAGAGAGGAAAAAGGAAGTATAAGGATATAAAAAGATTCAGATGAGGTCACCCAGGAGGTCAGTAGCAGACATGAGGCTGTCATCTGGCATCCACTGCAAGTGTCTGCATTAGCATTTCAGTTCAGATTAAATATGGTCCAGTCCATGTGACCAGATTAGAGTTCATCATAAGTGAACCTTCTAAAGCTGCACAGAGTTGACATTAGGCAACAACCATTTCTCTCTACAGATTCATTTCTATTGCAAAGCAGGTGATATTATTATATTTGTTGGTTCCATGCACTCAGACACACCAAATAAAATCAAAAACCTTCCCATGTTATCCACAATGTGAAAACAACAACTATATTATGTATATATACACATACATATATATATATGAACCTCTCTTTGTGACATACAGTGTATCCTTCATACCAGGTTTGGGTTTTGTATTTACTGCTAGTCAATTAGAATACATAATCTAGTGTAATCTTACCTTTTCAGCCAGGATTGCCTCTGATAAAGGTCTAGGAAATGTTGTTCTCTGTCCTCCCTTTGTTAGTAGAGAAACAAAAACTTCCACAGAAAGATTTCTAAAATTTTAAGAGCTATCTCATCAATTGTGTTCCATCTTCTTATTTCCAAAGCACAGAGGGCTTTCCAGTGATAAAAATATATCTATGAGGGAATAAAGAAAAATTTTAAAATTAAGCATGGTCTTTTATCATCTTTTTATCTTAATATTTTGTCTGTGACTTGTAAAGCTTTGAGACATTTGCATGAGGATATTTCAGGCTATGCATTATTGCACCCTAAGCAACCATTCGTTGCGCAACTTACACAAGTCTGAAATTTGAAAATCAGCTATACTATTAATATCCAATCTATACTGATGTATTGGGTTTGTGTGATTTTGGTAGTGGCAGGATTACAGGGTGGTTTCTGTGAGAAGCTGCCAGAAGCTTCTTCGCCCATGTCTGGTAGAGCCAGCTGCAGTGAGCTCCAGGTCAGTCCTGCTGCGGGCCAAGGCTGAGCCAATCAGGAATGATAGCAAAGCTTCTGTATAATACATATAAGAAGGAAAAAAAAGCTGTTGGCCATAGATAATTGTGGCCAGAGAAGAGCAGAGTGAGAACATGTGAGGGGAGCAATGCTACAGACACCAAGGTCAGTGGAGAAGGACATGCAGGAGGTGATCCAGGCACCAGAGCTGAGATACCCCTGCAGCCCATGGTTAAGGTAATGGTGAATCAACTGTGCCCCTGCAACCCATGGGGATGCAGAGATCCTTCTTCAGCCCATAGAGGAGACCCACGGAGCAGGCGGATCCCTGATGGGAGGCTGTGAACCGTAGGGAACCTGTGCCACAGACCTGCAAACCTGTGGAGAGAGAAGCCCTGGCACAGTTTTACTGGTAGGATTTGTGACCCTGTGGGGGACCCGTGCTGGAACAGGCTGCTCCTGAAGGACTGCACCCCATGCAGTTCATGGAGAGCCGTTCCCTGTGGGATGGACTTACATTGTAGAAGTTCATGCAGAACTGTCTCTCATGTGAGTGACCCCACAGTGGAGCCGGGAAACGACTCCTCTCCCTGAGCAGCAGCAGGAACAATGTGTGATGAACTGACCATAACCCCCATTCCCTATCTCCCTGTGCCACTTGAGGGGAGGAGGTAGAGCTTGGAAAGGAGGGAGGGGTGGGAGAAAGGTGTTTTTTAAGACTTATTTTACTTCTCATTGTCCTGCTCTGATATTGTTAGTATTAAATTAGATTAATATCCCAGAGCTGAGTCTGTTTTGACCATGATGGTAATCAGTGAGTGATCTCTCCTTGTCCTTATTTCAACCCATGAATTCTTCATTATATTTTCTTTCTCTTGCCCATTTACAAAGGGGAGTGATAGAGCAGTTTTGGTGAGGGCCTGACATCCAGCCAGGGTCAACCCACTACAACTGAATATTAACTGATGTCTGAATTAGATACTGACTTTAAGAAGAGATAGAATATACCTTCATTATTAGTTTGTGTAAGTACTGTTAAATAAAAAGAAAAAAAATACATAATATTTAAGAATTTAAGTATCTAGAGTAAATTTCAAGGTTACTTTTAGTGGGAAAAGTCCTTGTAAGATGAGTTTTGTTAACTTCAAAAGACACATAAGATCCTAGATTAATTTTTAATAAAAGCCACATGTTCATAAAATTGAAGTGTTTTATTCTATATCTTATAAAATATTTTCCTTGGGAAAATAATTTTATTTTAATTTGAAAATTTTAAATATTTGTGCATGAACAAGATACAGTAAAAATACATCAGAAAAAATGAAATAAATGCAAGTGATAAGACTTATCAGATCACTGAAAAAATACATTCTGAAACTAAGCTTTTATGAAAACAATACTTACTGAAATCCACACAGTAAAAAAATGTTAATACCAAAAGTGAGTAGCATACATTCAACTGAAAGGGAAAACACAGGCAAAAATTCAGGAAAAAATGTGCTAGTGGCTTTACTATTATTCATGGACTGACATAAATACTCCTTTCACAATTCCATGTACACACAAAGAGATTTGTCAAAAGATTGACTAACTCCCTAAAAGATACAAATGAGTGCAAAGAGAAGAGAGCTATGTCATTTCCTCTTCATTTGCCATTTCATCCTTCTGAGAAGGATATCCTCATCAAGAGACTGTAACAAGATTAAATGCCATCCCTCTTAGTGTTTGAGACAGATGTGACACATTTTCAGCTTAGAAAGAAAATGGGCTGACCATTTCAGCAAGATAGAGATTCCCTGAGGGACAGGATCTATTAAAACAGTTGACAAAATAAAAGATTTGATGGCCAGAAGCAGAGGCGCACACAGTACGTGCAATATGTACTATTTTCCCTGTGTGCAGAATCATGTTGGCAGGAGGCAGCGTCAGCCCAGCCTTACCAGTACTGGTATGTTATAGACAAAGGGAAGGTTATGAGCCTGAGCAAAGCCTGCACAGCTGAATTTCACACAGCTGTGGGTTACTCTTGTCTCTTCTTTCTAGTGAGGCTGAATCGGGCATTGCAGCATGAAATTTCTTGTCCGGCAAGGTGAATGTTGTACACACTCAGGGAGAAATGTATTTTTATCAAGAATAACTAATAGTTTTTTTCTAAATAATTTATTTAAATAATATATGAAATATTGTAAGAGATGGAGTTCCTAAAGTAGATTACTGAAGTACTTGTGATTGCCTGCCTTTTGTGCTCACCAGGGTATGTACACATTTTTTCATAGGAGATATTCGTAGGATAAGAATTTGGTAGATTTGGAAAGATCAGTTTCCCTAAACTTAAAGTTAACCATATATTAAGTGCAAGTTTACCTGGAGATGTTCATTCTGACATGTAAATTATGAAAATTAATTAAAATAGTTATTATGTGTTTATAATTGTTATAATAGTACATAATATACAAATAATTATTGTATAAACATAAAATTATAGAAATTAACTAGAGTGATTCATGTCTATTATGTAAATTATATACAGACACGTAGATCCACAGGAAAGTGAAGCCTGACATGTTTATGCTTTTAAAGATTTACATGTTACCATGGGCATATTCCTGCTCTATGATGCCTTTACCTATTATTCTACTTCACCCCTGCAGCCTCACCTATGCAGTTTATGCCACTATAATTTTATGACCAAAGTGTTATACTGCCAGCTGAAATAAGACCTCTTAAATAATATAACCCTTTATAATATAATAATAATAACTTTTTAACTGAGGCTTTTAATTGTGTGTCTGAAGAGGTAATATGAGGCAGGGGATACAACATTGAAAAATAATCTGAGAGCAGGTGCCTAGGTTTTTATATAGCTGACAGTATGTTTTAGCCATTAGCCAAGACAAAAATCCTGCCTGTTTAAATTTTCTCTCTGACTCATGAACCATAATTAAAAGATTCAGTCCCACACCTATTGAGATCAGTGAAATGACTACCAGTAATTTCATAGGCCAGTGAATTAGGACCTAAATTCTCCCCTGCTCTCCTGGGATGAAGGGCCATATGGCAAGCTGACTGCTCTTGCTCCCAGTCCTACCTCGGAGAGAGAAGAAAAGGCTGTGTGATCAGACATGGGTACTCTGCACCTGCTCCTTTCCTTTTCAGCATCACTTCAGAGTGGAAGCTGCTTTCACGGCTGCCAAGTATAGGAAGTGGGAGAGAGAAAGAGAAATAATGGCTAGCTGTATCTTTTCATTGTCATCACAGTAATATGCATTTTATTCAGAGACACAGAATACACAGCTCAGGTTTCCTAAAAAATGATAATTCTTTTAGTTTTGCCTTGTGGTTGTATCTGAAATGTTTTATTTTTTATGTGTTCCTATTGACTTCAAAGAATTTAGATTTTGTCCTAATTCTAACGCTGAGTTATTTGATATTTTCTAATTCCTCAGCTTCATTTTTTAATTCTGAGTTTGCTAGTGTTTCCTTGCTTTGAAAAACAGAATGATATGTCATGATTATAATAGTAGAGTTTTTTTGATGGCTATGATTCTACGAAAAATATTTCACTATTATACCTGATGACTCAATTTCTTCTTTATATGCAAGATGTCAACACTGATTAATCTCAATTTAAAGAAAATTCTAGAGTTTTAATATTTAAATGAAATCTAGTGGTGTTAGACTTATTGTATGTAGAACAAGGCAAATTAGTCACACAGTATTATTTCCTGAAATAGATTATCTAATGCCAAAAATTAAGTATATATATCTTGTAGGGCAAGATACTCTTAGGATTTTATTTTTCTACCTGTTGAATCAATGTTGTATTTGATTGATCTAATATAGGTTTAAATCAGCCTAATAAAAGTAGCAACAAAAAAAAATCTAGGCCAGCTTATATTTTAGATTCATTATGTAGTTGAAAGAACACTTTGTCAAATATTACAGGGACTCAGATGACTTTAGGTGAAAGCTGCTAGTGAAAATACACATTTAGTAAGCCAGTCATAAAAATACGTGGCACAGAAAGTTTAGACATCTGTATATCCTTCATAAAGCTATTACTTTTCCTAAGTAAAAATTAAAATGCAGAGCAGTTTAAGCTGGAAAAGTTTTGGAATAAAACCCAAAAATTCCCCTAGAAAAACTCCAAACCAAACACAAAACTAAACCACAGAATTATACCTCAACAATAGGCATAATCTTGAAGATATGCAGCATCATGAATTTAAGAAAGTGACACAAAACTCAAAGGGCAAGAGAATTCTATTGAAATACTCTAGGTTAAATAGTTCTTTTTAAGTGTATCCTTAGTTATGGGAGATGCAGAACCTGCCTGTGGCAGCTTTCAGAAGGAATTTTGTTTCAAGCAAATAAAATCCGCCTTTAAGTTTTGAGCTGAGAATAGGAACACACAACTTTTCTACCAACTTGATCCTTCCTTCATATCATTTTTCCTTCAAAGAACCTCATATCAGAAGCAATGAGAAAACTGTCCCAGCTCATCCACACTGTCCATCTGAGATGCAAAATGCCTTGAAATTTGTCAAAGACAACATACAAATCAAACATGAAAAGTCACCAAAACCTCTTCAAAAAAAAAAATAAAAGAAAAACAGAAAGAAAGTAAGTCAGTTGTATGACACCAAAATGTTTGCTGACTATTCTGCCATTTCTTTGAACAAAAATCATAAGCTCTTTTTTCATTTCGATCACCCTTTGCAAGTAGAAGCATATATTTCATCACCATCTCAGTTAAAGTCAATAGAAATCAAGAGAAATTAATTAAGTTATGCATATTACCATACCAGTCTTCAGTTTTATTTTTGAGACACTACCCCCAAATATTATAATCTTAAAAATATTAGAAATTACACAATTCCAAGACAAATAAGCTTGCAATGCATTGGCATTCTTGTAGTAATAAATCTTTTTAAATGTCAAACCCAAAGCAATTTCTTTACTAACAATTTGTATTTTTTTTCTGTTGAAAAGTTGAGAAAATAAGTATTTTATGAAACCTTTGTTATTAGGTTATTCAAAATTCAACTTAGCACTTGAAGCACCTTATGTGTCTTTTGTCCAATTGACATATCAATGTGACTCTAACATATCCTTTCTCTCTCCATCAGAGTATCTGTAGTGAAATTTAGGTCAGCTGTAACAAAAAGTTTCTGCTTTCCTGAGCCATAGGATCTGTTCATTCTATTGCAAATAATGTCATGCTCTCGTGAGTTGCAGAAAGAAAAACCTGTCCTGTCTTTTCTTTTTTTTTCATTGTTTTTTTGTCCTCTGTTTCTCTCTACATACCTGTATTTCATTTTATAGTTCCCAAAACTTTAACAAAGCTAAAAAAAGATATGCAAACTCACAGTGCAACTCAATAGAACAATTTTCAATAATTTGAAATAAACTATTAGTAATCTTTGATAAAATTACATTTCTTCCTAAGTGTATATGACATTCACCTTGCCAGACAGGAAATTTCATGCTGCAACTCCTTTCTTCTCTCCTTTCTCTGAATGGGCAAACTCCTCAGCTAGTACCTCTGAAATAAGAGTTGGAATAAAGTCCATTAGGTGTTTTACTAATATCACTTATAACACACATTTGAAGATCCAAAAAAATAATTATTTATGCTCATTTAGACAATACATCAAAGGTATTAAATTTAGGTCTGTGTGTGTGCAATTAGATAATATTTTTATGCAGTGAACATATCTGAATCCTAACACGCTCAGTACACCAAGAAACTTTTTATTTGCAACACTGAGTGTAAAGAAATTCTGAAACTAAATATTTATATGTATTCTGAACTAATATAAAGAAATAATAATAACTAGAATAATGCCACAGTTGTTTTAATTTTAATGTTGTATGTTGATATTTAAAATATCACTATTTTAATAAAAGGAGCCTGATTATTAGACTATCCAACCTATATAATTTGCTTCTATGCTGTCCTTATATTGATATGATTTGTTAATGCTGACATCCATTTAGGAGATTGGAGTTTAGAAGCCATAGGGAAAGGCTCAGTTAGGACCTGAAGATAAAAGAAGGTTGAAAAAATGCATATGTATGCAGCTACAGCTTACAGATGACAATATGATTTGTTTATTTGGTTTTTCATCCTCAGAATGAGTTATAAAGATAAAGAAATTAATTTATGAATGCAGTCATGTCATGAGTCAGAAAGCACTACCTCTATTTAGGCAGATATTAAAATAATTTTTAAAGGACTCCACACACTGGTTAACTATGCTGGTAAAGGATTATGCAAATTTATGCTGTTAAGGTAGAATACAAAGTTTCTTTTCCTGATGTCATGATTTTTCAATGCTCACTTTCTCATTATGTAGAAATTTGATTTTCTCTTTAAAAATACATATTTGTGTAATATGCAGACAAATCTCAGTGACTATCTGAAGTGAAAGTGATAATACTGTCTTTTAAGGTCTTAGGAATAGAAATAAAACCATCATAGTTTTTATAATATTTTAAAACTTCCTGTTTTTATCCTCCAGAAGTCTAATCATAGTACTTCAATGTACAAAATTCCTGATATCTCCAAAAGCCCTAATTAACTGATGGGTATTGCTTACTTTAGTGCCAAACCTATCTGTGTTTCTGTATGTTACCTTCAGATTTAATAGCCCCTTCTTTTCACTATTTAAAATAAATTATAAGAGATATAAACCATAATAACATTAATTTTAAAGCACATCATGTTATCCTCATGATTAAATACTTTTTCGTTCACCACCTTGTTACAAAGGAGATCGTATTAATCCCACAAGGAAGCAAATCAGCCTCCAGCATTTTGAAAATAAGCTTTGGTATCACCCCTTATTATGCTTTATCAATCAAGTGAAAGAAAGACAACTTTACTTCAAAAAAATGCAAAATTGGTGCTATTAATTAACACTGTCTTTTCTCTGAATGGGCAAGCTCCTCAACTAGTACCTCTGAAATAAGAGTCAGAATCAAGCTCATTAGGTGTTTTACTAATATTACTTATAACACACTTCCTTAAAAATTAAGGACAAGGATATGTGCCACTTCTGGAACTAAATCCCAGTGTTCAGTCATGCTCAGTCACCTCTATTTAATTAGTAAGTCTGTCAGATATATCAGGGTCAGAACAGGAGGCTTGCTGTACAGCAGCCTTGGTGAAGCTATGTAGAAAGGAATATCCGATTTCTAATCAATTTAATTTTTTACATTTTTGTTTCAAAAGTCTTCCTATTTTTCTTCATCCCTTTACTGACATGGCAATTAATCAACCAACATTTATGTATTTAGGGAACCCCTCATATCTAAACCTCTAAAGACAATAAATAAATTATGCCTATTCTTGATTTGGTGAATCTTCAGGAACTCTGTGAAAGGATGGACTTTGCCTTCCTCTTTCACAGCTCACTTTGTACCATGTCCAGCTGGTAAAATATGGAAGTTTTATGAGTGCACATATAAATCAATCCTTAAAAGACTTAAATTATGCCACTGGAGCTTATATTTCTATATCATCCTTGTATTTCTACTCTTTTATTAATGACATCTGATGTGTCATAATCATATTAATTATTTCATTTTATATTTATATTTGTTATTTAATTTTCTCTTTGCATGCATGACCATTAGGAAGAGTGGCACCTGAGATACAAAGTAGGGGATTTTTAATACAAAGGTAGAGTTGTGAAATCTGCATGAGGTGATGAGCAAGTAAAATGTAAATGGAGATAAACTCATGTGCTCTCAGAAACTCCTTGTTGTTGGGGAAGTGTCTCCACTGCTGTATTTCAGGAGGTAGCTCCAAATTCTATTCAAAATCATAGACTGGATATCTAGGGCACTGTTCAAAAAATTAAGATCTGTGGGCCCAGAAAAAGGACTTAGGTTCCAGGTTTACACACCTTGGAAAATTCTCTAATCTTTTTTTGACAAACAAAACAAAACAAAACAAACTAAACAAGACACTGCAACTCTAACTTTTCCATGAGTAAACAAAGTCTTTACCCTTAGGAAATTCTGAGACTGTTTGAGTTCCCTGTCAGTATTAGGTTCTTAGAAAATTGCAAAGCCTTGTACACTGCGTGGCCCGAGATGTTATGAAGATTTTAGTAGCTAAATTCCACCTCTCTCTACGGTCAGGTTCTTTGTGCTTATGCTTTACTTACTATTTGGTGTATATCAATTTATTTAAAAGGGATTTGAAGACCTATTAATGATAGTGTTTCTCTTTTCCTGTATCCATTAGTTGCCTCATTGGTATAAGCTACATAACTGCTGAATACTTGTAGTTGCAACTGAAAAATCAATGGGAATTAAGATTTGAAGGAATGAGGTGCTACACAGTTAATACATATTGCTATGAGCTCCATACACCACCAGAGCATGTAATTTTAAATGGTTATTCTAAACTGGCAGACAGCTTGACCTTAAATATTGGTCCTTCAATTCTTGCTTTGTAGAAATGGGATGGCATTAATTTTCTTATAACACTGTTGTGAATATAAAGTAGTTGATGCCTGTAAAAACTGTTTTGGTGGTGCATTAGTCCATAATTCTCTGTTCACAACAGTTTTCACATAATGTGAGTTGAATAAATTGTGAGATTTCAAATTGAACAATGAGTAGACTAGCAATCTACTCTCATAGCTGATCAGTAAAATACTATATAAACTCCAAATAGATAGCAAATGAGAAGTAAAAACAGGTCATTAAAGTCTCTATCACAATGCAAATAAGAAATTCTGTCAACACTGTACATTCTAAATGACTGACAGACTACAACAATATTAATGTTAGTATATGATAGGAGGAGAAGAGATATCTTCATAAGAGATATGAGTTTTAAAGATTTTTCTGGAAAGAAATTAGAAGTACAGTCATAGTGCAGTTTGTGTTTAGACTGTATGTAAATACCTGTATGCTACAGTCTGCACATAAGTTAGATATTTAAATTCCCACCACAGTCAGCAGAGATCAGAGTCTTGATTCATCTACTTAAGCATGGAGGTAGTTGAGACATCTAACAGATATGATTGTTGCAGATCTGGCATGGAGCCTGTTGGAGACTCTCAGTGTGGCACTGGAATGACAGCTACTGTACCCTTAGGCATCTCAAATGGTATGAGACAGCTGTGACTGGGACACATGTAAATAAAAGCAAAAGTAGTTGATTCAATTTCTGGAATTGATTCCAGCTTCCCAACTTGTCTAAGTTGAAAAGCAAGAGTTGGTCAACTAGGCTTGTGTATAAAATAAATCTTCCGCACTCCATAAATTTAATATACTGGTTTGTATACTCCCTTTAATATACTAGTTCATACACTTTCTCTGACAACACTTTGGTGTCAGGAATAAAACATGGGTAAAGAATTCTGCTCAACAGTTGATATGGATAAGGCCATCCTGTGTTAGGGAATTAAGAGAAGAAATTAGACTGACCTGAACTATAGTATGTCAGTTAGACCTAGTCTGTATTTCCTGGTTTAGATATAAAGTGATGTGTTCTATTCACAATCTCAGTAGTTCTCCAATGAGAACACTTTTTGAAACACCTGTTGTTTCCAAGATCAATAGAAGTAAAGAACCTGGAGGTAGACTTTACATTCCATTCTCTGCTTTCAACACTTAAACATAAATGCTCCTCCTAAGCCTTAGTCACAATTGAAAAGTGGTAAGTTAGCAAATACAGTCTCAGTAAGTACAATGTACTATTTTTGCGAGGTCAGTTGAGGCTAATGCTATTCATAATCACTTTGCAAATATTTGCCTAACAAAAAATATTTGGATTCCTCAGTGGCAAATAGTTCACAAGACCAGGTGCACTGTACAAAAGATGTTTGTATTATCAAGAGAGGAGGAGTCTTTTGACTCTTTCTACTTAAATAACATCTAAATTTCTTTCAAACTTCCTTCTGAACATGATACTATAATGTTTAAAATCTTAGAGATAAGCATGAAGAAAATGTGCCAGTAGCTAAAAGAGCTTAGTTCTCATGAAGGATTTTTGCCCCCTGATACATGAATTTTCTTGAAGTTTGACACAATTCCAGCTTTTCTCACAGTACCTAGTGAGAATGATAACAAAAAGCAGTCCTAATAAAAATAGGTGTAATTAACATTTAGGGGGTTTGTTTCTTTCTTTGTTTACTGGGGGGTCTTTAAGGTGAACTGTTCAAGGCTAATGTGTGTTAATGATGTTCTTAAAAGTTAGAAGTTGAACATTGTCACATGATCTTTGTGGATTTCAGTGCAGTTTAATATTTACTTGCCATCTCCCTGTGGTGATGAATGGGATGTATCTGCCACTGGAAAACTCATGCATTGAGAGAGAGACAGTTTAATAAGTAAAGCAAAAGATCTGTATACAAGCAAAGTAAAATAAGGAATTAATTCACGATATCCCAGACAAGTGTTCAACCATCTCCAGGAAAGCCAGGCTCCATCACATGTAGTGACTACTTGTGAAGACAAAGTCCATTACTCCAAACATACTCCCCCTTTCTTTTACACATTAACTCACTACCTTCAGTCATTATTAATGATGCAGCTGACCTGTTTCAATACTCTCCCCTATAATAGATGGTCTATATTTCTTTTTTTCCTCGCTAAAGCCTTTCCACATGGTATAAATGCTTTAATATGTTTATCAGAATTATTGTCACCAGTCTCCAGTACTGAAGGAATGTTTTCAAAGGTTTGGGTTTGTAATATAGTACAATCAGGAAAGCCTAGGTAATTTTGAGATTTCCCAACTGATCCTATTGTGGTTTTGGTTTTGACTTATAGCATCTAAATTGCATCTTTGCCTGCATGCATTCTCCACCAATTTATTGCACTGTAACTTACGTAATTTATGAGAACAAAATAAATGCACCTCATACTTAAAGCCAAGACTTAATGGTCAATCTAATTTTAATCTCAACAGTTTAATTATCTTTAATCTGGATCTAATTATTAGAGAAACGAAAAACAAATAAAAGTGAAAACATAAACCAAACTGCAAATTCAAAACCAGCCAAAGACAGAAAAAAATCCCTCTCTGATGAACAATTTGATTAGAATTTCTGTGCTCTGTGCTCACATTTCATGCATCTACTCCTTCCTTCTGCTGTTGTTATGTTCACACACTGGCTGTGTGATTCCTAGGCCTGATGCGCTCAGGGGGTGTGAGGGTGTGTTACACTAAGTTGTCAGCTTTATGAGCCCTTTCCCATGAGAATATGGTATTATGGGAAGTGCTTCTTGTCCGTAGGTTCACTTGGGATTATTTCCATGTATTTTGTAACACTGCCTATACCTTTATCTTTCTCCGTTGCTCCACAATTCCTCATCGTATCTTTGTTTACTATACATGTCGGGGTTTATGTACTTTGGATACTTGTTCTTTGGATACTTGTTTCCTGTTACAGCTGGAAAAAAAGGGCTTTGCCCAGCTTCCAAGGTTATATTTCTTTTATAACAAATAAATGGCTATTAGTGGTTTGTTTATAGTTCTGGAACTGTCATCACAAGTTTGTACTTCTGTAAATTGCTTTTTAATTTTAGGGCTGCAGAGCATTTATTTTACACAGAATAAGTGGCTTTTATATGTTATTTATAGTAATATTTCACCATGTTAAAAACATTGCTGCAATGGGACTTTGCAAAACAAAGCTCTACTAAAGTTCAGTAATAATCACGGGGTTTAGGCAATTGGTGTTGCAACCAAACAAGCTGAAACAAAGTTCTAACCAAGACCAAAGTGGGACCAGACACAGAACACATACCCAGGCTTAGTCCCAAGGCCTCACAGAGTTATTATGGACTGTGGCCTGTAGCATGGACAGTATGACATTTGCTGAGTTAGAGGGTCACAGATCCCTGTGTCCAGGCTTGTTATTCTACCAATTTTTCTTGTATCAGCTGTTAGTGTCAAAAAGCAGAAGACGCCTTCAGGATGTTCACTGTCATTTGGCTGCTTCCAGTCACCTTGTTGGTTTTAAGCATCTTGACTGAAGATTGGCTTTAGATATCTTTAAGGCTTCCTTGGTAATGTGAGATTTTTCTAGTTCACCTTTTCCATCCAGAGGGACCTTGACAGGGTTGAGAGGTGGGCCTGTGCAAACCTCATGAAATTGAATAGGGCAAGTGTACAAGGTGCTGCACATGGGTCAGGGCAATCCCAAGCCCAAGTACAGGATTGTCAGAGTATGGATTGAGAGCAGCCCTGAGGAGAAAGAGGTGATATCTGATAAGAAGTTCAATACAATCTGGCAATGTGCATTTGAGGCCCAGAAAGCCAACTGTATATTGGAATGCATTGAAAGAAAGGTGGCCATCAAGACAAGGAACATGTTTTTGCCCCTCTACTTCCCTCTTCTGAGTGCTCCCCTGGAGTTCTGCATCCAGCTCTGGGGTTCCCAACAGAAGGACATGTACCTGTTGGAGCAAATACACAGGAGGGACACAAAGATGCTTAGAGGGGCAGAACACCCTCTCCTATGAAGACAGGCTGAGAGTTTGGCTCATGCAGCCTGGATAAAACTCTGAGGAGACCTTATTGCAGCCTTCCAAGTCCTACAAGAAAGATGGATAGGGACTTTTTTCAAGTGCGTGTAGTGACAGGACAAAAGGAAATGGTTTTAAACCGAGAGAGGGTAGGTTAAGATTAGATGTTAGGAGAAATTTCATCCCTGTGAGAGTGGTGAGACAGTGCAACAGGTTCCTCAGAGAAGCAGTGGATGTTCCATCGCTGGAAGTGTTCAAGGCTGGGTTAGAAGGAGCTCTGAGCAACTTGGCCTGGTGGGAGGTGTCCCCTCCTTTGGCAGTATATTAGAATTACATGACCTTTAAAGTCCCTTTCAACACAAGCTGTTGTATGGTTCTGATTTTTTATGATTCTATGTCAGTATCTAACTGCGAAAGATGCAGATTATCTTACACTACAAATTAGCAATCACCCTTTGTCACAACCCAGGAGCAGGTGTGATGTTCTTTATAAATAATTGTCAGGCTGAACAGAAGCATCAGTCCATGTGACAAGGAACTCCTACACTTCATTGTAAAATCATCTTAACTCCAGCAAGTAGCTTCCTATTTAGTGTCAAAAGTGTTGGCTAACAAGCTCTAAATTTTACAATAAACTTTACCAAGCTCCCTACTCTCAGAACAAATTTCAGATATGAAGTAAGGAGTAGAATATGATTGCTACACTTGCTGGCATAAAACAAGAGAGACGAGAATAAGATAAAGAAAAGAAAAAGAGAGAAAGAGGAGGAAAAAGACCAGTCCTTAGAACCCATGTCCTTCATGCTGGATCTGGACTCAAGGAAAGAAAGAAAGAGAGAGGGGGCCCGATCAGTTTACAGTTTATCTTGTTTACCTGTTATATGTCTCTTATGTAAAATAATTTTTTTGTACCATTTGTGCTATACAGGTCACACATGCACAGTTAGCCATTTAGAGCCCTCCAGAAAATGAGTGGGGGGAAACTGGGAGCCTGTGGTGGTCCTGAAGCCCCTTTTAGAGAGGTACTTGGGACTCAACCCTTCCCCTGATGCAGGTGCACTCAGCAGGAGTCTCAAGGCGAACTTGACAGCCTAGCAACTAGAAAGGAATTTGGCTTGGAACAGCACTGTCCCACCTCCACAGGACCCTCTCTTCCAACCAGAACTCTCCTGTTGCAACAGACAGAATGCTTCAGGCAAATGATGCTGACGTGTTTGTGCCTGGTCCTTCATGCTGCTTTCTCCTGAATCCCACACTGTCTCACCTCTTTCCACTTCCAATAGGGACTGAAATCTGTCCTCAGTTTTAACTGTAATTTCTCACCATACTGTTGTTTTCATTAACTTTTGTGTTGGTTTCTTTGCTGCTTTCTGTGTTCAGTTCTTTCAGCTTTAGTTTCAGTGTAGCAATGCCAGGAATTTGTAAATGCTGATACAAGCTGCCGAGCATGCCCTCGCAATTTTGGTAGATGACCTGATTTTAAAATTGATGCAGATATAATTAGTTTGTGCTGGATTTATTGTTGTCAGTGTTTTTTATTTTATTTTGCCATCTGGCAGGCTCTGTGTTTCTTTTAAAAGGAACAGGATACTCAAAAACTAGGTCAGAAACATTGAGAACTATTCTGTGAATGATTGCTCATTGTTTTAGATATTGATTCCTCTCAGAGGCTATTGTTGGTCATAATGTGGAGGATGAAAAAGTGATGAAACTGGTTGCCTTTCTTGTGCCCTGATGGAACATCCTTCTCTAGAACTGACATTTCAGGAATCTGGTCCACAAATAACAGATCAAATTCCACCAAGGTCTACCTCTGACAGCAGCCAGCAGCAAATGCCCAGGAAAAAGTAGAATAACAGAGTGAACTCAGAGTAACACTGTAGAAAAATATTTTTCACATAAAAAGTGCTTTTGTTTTTATTTACAAGGGACTGTAGAAGCACAGGATAAATAAGGGTATTTCAATCAGTATCCATGTTCCAGGAAATAGACTAGGTAAGCTGCTGGTGATACAAAAAACCAGCAGATTTTATAATCAGTAATCAACAAATATAAATTCCTCTCTAGAAATATAATAAATAGTAGGCATGATAAATGAAGGATTAGCAGTACTGTTAAAGACAAGAAGGAACAAATTGTTATTGCTGGACAAATAGAGCCTTCACAAATAAAATCAGGTTTTGCCATTATCTTGAATATTGATATCCACAGTGTTTTGCCAAGTAAGATATGTCTTGATATTGCCTCTTATTTTTAAACAAATTATTTGAGTGACATCCAAGTCCATTTGGGTATTCCCCTGTCACCAGAAACCAGTACAATTGCTTGCAGAAGAAAAATTTTCCACTTTGGAGTTGTCAATTTTGCTGTGGAAGTTCTCCCATAGTCTGAAATAGCAATTACTATGTTCAAATAAAAGGAAGGAGTCACAAACACAGTAGCTGCATGCTAGGTCATATTTGGAGACACTGAAGAATACCCCAAGGGCTTATTTACAGCAACCCATATAGTTACATCAAATGTATTTCTTAATCCCAGCAAGAAAATTTAATGAATTAAAAAATAAGGTTGTTTGCTAATCATAACTTGCAATGTTTTTATATGCCTTTGAGCACAAAAGATCTTAAATTAGAAACGAAAACAAGACAGATCTACGACGGAATAAATGACCAGTGGCTGAGAGCTCTGTCTGTATTTAAGTCTTGGTAGTTCTAGGTGACAGTAGATAGCAGCTGAAGACTTCTACCATTTCTAAAATTTAATTTATTTTCCCATCATTCCCATCAACTGACTGCTCAAGAACTCTAACATCCAAGCCTCAGGGACCAATAAATATTGTATCTATTTACTACCCTGATCATGTACTGCCTAGTCTCACCTTTCCCCTATAAACTGGGTGATACATTAAGACTGACTGCAGGAAGTAAAAGCCCCGAGTAGCAGTCCACTTCGTGATCACAGTGACAGCTATAAGATTGCTTGAATTCATAGAGGAAGCTGTTGAACTTGTTTGCAGTTCAGCAAAACAATTCTAGTGGCAATAATGTATTTTAAAGCAAGACATTTATTTACCAGAAAAAGTCTGTACTACCTATTATTTCTTTCTAACATCCCCAATGTCACAGACACCTTTCAGACAAGTATCATTTCAGCAGTGGAAAGAGTTAGACTAGATTATGCCAGGACTGCTGGATATGCATTGAAAGCCCCTGTGACGTTATTGTAAAAGGATACAGAAATCTGTTTTTATGTTTTAACTGGTCTGTCTTAAGCTGCAAAGAGTTAACACCACCCAGATTCTGGCATGCAAAAAGAAGAGTAAATACTTAGGAGAACTCACAACATGAGTAAACAAGGGTGGCATATATGTAAATGTGTATGGATGAGTGATTCATCTCATCTTAAAACAGATCTGTAAAATATTTTGGATTAATTAAGTTCAAGAAGTCCCTTGTTTTTTCTATTAATAATAAAAGAAGTCAAGCCAAACAGGTTGGAGCAAATGCCTGCAGAATAGTTAATTTTAGATGAGATGGATGTCTCTTCAGGTGTGTGAAATTATGAAAGTGGCTCAAAATGTGGTTCTAAAACTGCAGGAAAGCATAAAATAAAGTTGCATTCTGGCAAGTGTTTTACTGTTCTGTACTCCTGTTTCTCACTAAGGAAGCCAGGTCATAAGTATTATCAGCTGTGAATTAATGACACTCATCACACAAGCAGGAATATAAAAAAAATTTTAAAAGTATCTTTCAACAATCCTTCCTCTAATTATAAAGCTTATTGGTATGTAATGTATACTTATAGTGATGTTGCCAGTAAAACTTCCATAAACTTCTTAAAGCATCACAAAACCCCCCCAACATAAACTCAAACAAGCAAAGAAGTAAACAAAACAAATTTATAAGCACAGAATGAAACTTCTTTTAGTATGAGCATTAACACACTCACAGACAGGTGCTTGATATAATTCTTAAGGAAGATGTGTTTTAGAAATTCTGAAATCCTGATGTCAAGTTTTTGTCAAGGTTTCTTGTTTCTGGGCTATTACATGAAAGATAGGGAGTAATATCTTGTAACCAGTTCCTTCAAAGAAAAACAACTATGGAATTTCAAAGAATATTCTGTGTTCTTCATCTTAGATGAAGACATAGCCTTGCTAATCTGATTACAGTGCTAGAGCCATACAAAGAGATGGGGATTCAGGCATTTTCTGCAGCCTGTGTCTTCTAGTGTCTAACTTTAGACAACTTTTTGACCATTTCAGACTATAAAGCCTCCTCCAACACTAAAAGCAGTAAATGTTAGGTTTGTATTCTGCTTTGAGGGATAGGCATTAAAACATCAGTAACATCTTTGTAGGATCCCATCTGCTGTTGGTATGACACATAGAAACAACTGGACCTGAGTTACTAAGTTTAAAAGATAAATGATTGCAGCTTGTAACGTAGATAACAAGCAGCACATTTGAAACATATCCAGAAGAGTTTGGGGCCCATCTTCAAAAAGCACTGCAGGAATATCCTGAGTGCTTTTAGGATCTAACAGTAAATTGCCCTACACAGTAGCATATATGTGTGTCCTACATAGGCAATTTTGTGCGTGTTAAAGGAGAGAAATTTCTTCTTGGGTTGAAAATAGATATATTAGGTCTTTGAATATGAAACAATGTGATCTTCATTTTCATTGCAGTGGGGTTTTGGGTGGCGGTTTATGGGTTTTTTGGGGGGAGAATGGAGGTGGGTTGTTGATTCTGTTCACCCCCAGGTGGTTTTAATGTTTATTTTCAGATAACATTTCTTACATTAGTCCAGACTTTTGAGATACAAAATCATATATCACCACATCTTGGCTTTCAGGGTAAATTTACTCATTCATAAGTACATGTAAAAAGTGTTTATAAAGATATGCTAAGTATTACCTACAAATCGTTGAGTATCAAAGGAAAAAGTATTGTCAAAAAATACCAGTTTCATTACAACTTCACTTAAACCACCCCTAAATTTTAAAAGAAGGAAAAAAATATTCAGACATATTTTAGAATATACAAAAGCCTTATCGTGACAGAATATACAGAAATTTAAGCTAGTCTCAAAGACAGATAATCTTCATCTGGACAACACCCCATCATTTCCAGGAGTTATGGTCACCATATGACAAAGTAATTCTGATGTTTAATATGAAACTAATGAAAAAGTAAGAGTACAAAGAATAGAAATTCTCTGAACCAGAAAACATTAATCTTAACAGTGAGGCTGCTTCACCATATGATTAGAATAAGTATTATGGTAAAAGTATGGGACTGAAAAGCGGTGTGTGTGGGTGTGGTCCTATGAAATCAATTGTATACTAGAAAATATGGCCTCTGAGCATTACAGAAATTCAAACTTGTTGTTACAGATGCTTCTTTGGTGAGAATTTGCATGATGATCACATATAGGTTATGCCTTCTTCATGGGTACCAAAGACAATTCCATAAATGTTAGATGTAAGTGTTTAAAACTGTCTTCTCCTTAAATCAATAGGAGGACTTTTTTTTCAGAAGAATGCTTTCAGATACATAAGAATTTGGAAATGGAACTGCATTAAATAGGAAGAGAATTTGCAAGACTTTATAAATCTCTGTGATACAGGCAACGGTGTGGTGCAGATGAAAAACAGCTTCTCAGGTCATAAAGAGCCTTATAAATTTCACAAAATTCAACAAAATATTTTTGCCCTCTTGCATATGCACAGTAAAAGCCCTGCATGACATCACATCTCTTAACAAAAATAAGCTGTTTTGTACCATACTGTTTATTTGCATTCCGAGGAGTTTAAAAAAAAAAAAAAACACTTTAAGGTTTAGACAAAGCCCATAAAGAGGATGCCACATTTAATTTTTTATTTGGCAAAATATAGCCCGCTCCACAATATATAATTTCTCATAAACATCTGAAGGTATCATTTGCTACTAAATAATACCTTCTAAATTTTATCACTTCTAAAATCAATCTGATTTATTAACTAATCACAATGTAGTCAACAATCGTTTGGAATCTCAGTAATATGGGTTTTATTTATTTTGGGGGGTTGTTTTGTGAAGACTGGTTGCTTTCTAGTCTAACTTCTCTTTGGTGGACATTTTGGTATGACCAACAACAGACCTACAAACAGTCTTTCCAACTCAAAGACTAAACTGTAATTCTACATGGAAAATTATGAATTTTATGTTCTATAAGCAGTGATTTTGTCTATAAGTCATTACAAAGAAGGAGTAAATGGAGAAGGAAACAAAATATATAATTGTATATCTGACACCTTTTAATTCGCTATAAGATCAATGGGTAAAAAATAATCTTTGCTCACGTACTTTCAAACAACCCCAAAAGAGTCTGAGCTGAAAGGTAGAGTACTTGTCTCAAAAATCCAAAAATATTTTCACTGCTGCCTTTAACTTGACTGAGACTTTCAAGGATACTATAAAGTTAGAGAATATTATTTTAGACAGCCTATTTCTGTGCTTCACTTTTTCCATATGTAATAGATATACAAGCAACTTAGGCAGCCATTCCTGAGATAGGTCACCCAGATGTAATCCTAGAACTGAAAGGAACAAAGTCATGAGTGGTCTAAAATGCCAGGATTATGAGCTCCTGTGCCTTGCCCTCATTTACTGTGTGGCTTTCAGGTATAAACTAGCAATCCTTGGTGTGATTCTGTTGTGACACAGTGTGAATATTGTGGCATCATCCTAATCTGGGCCTAAAGACATCCTGTGAAATATATCTATATAGATATAGATATAGATATATACATATAAAAGCAATTTCAGGTCAAAGACCATTGTAGTCCAACTCTGAAATTGCACAGTCAAATTTTTCCTCAGTTTAGTCATTCAAAATTATTAAAAATACAAATATTTGCTATACTTATTTTGTCTGAGGTTTTTCATTACACCTGAAGTCAGTAGGGATGCCACAACTAAAAAAGCTGAGTATGAAATGTTGAGAATGACAAATGAGGATGACAAGAGAACAAATAATTTTCTCCAAAAAAGAGGTCTGGCCATTAAACAAGATGTGCTGGTACTATTTTGTGCTTTTTCACTTAACGATAAAAATATATTATATGGTTCAGGAACAGAAACTGTGCCCCTTCATCCAGAAAATAAAATAATAAACCTTTCTGCAGTGAGAACAATCACCCTTCTAAAATTATCATAGAGATTCAAAAGCAAGGATTGAGGAAAATACATTGACCTTATATTTAGATTTAATTGCATTCAACAACTCTAATGGTAAACTAAACAGTACAGAGGAAGGGTTCCGATCCTGACTTCTTTTACTGTTTTAGATGTACCTACAAACTTGGGGAACAAAAGACACCTTTGTAATATCTACTTGACAACACAACAGAAAACCCTGTAGGTTTCTGTGAGTCTAATAATTGTTTCCTCAGGCAGCCAGTGAGTAAGAGTACATGATCTCATACATTCCTTTTGCTTCCTTTTAAAGGATCATGGGACTAGATTCTAAGGGAGAAATGATGCAAAAATTTCACAAAGTATTCAGTCATCTATAAATCAATGACATTTTGTAAACCTTTTAGAAAGAGATAGATATGGGACAAAGAGAATGTGGGGAAAAATGGCAGTCTTAAAGTAGTTTGACACAATGACAGCAGATGTTCAAATTCTGTTGGCCTCTTCTCCCAGGCAACTGTCAACAGGACAAGAGGACAACAACAAGCCTCATGATGCATCAGGGGAGGTTGGACACTGTGAAGAATTTCTTCACTGAAAATGTGGTTAAGCATTGGAATGGGCTGCCCAAGGAAGTGGTGGAGTCACTATCCCTGGAAGTGTTCAAGAAATGCTTGGAGGTAGCACTTAGTGCTGTGGTATCAAGGGGGCATGGTGATGTTTGGTCAAGGCTTGGACAATGATCTTGGAGGGTTTTTCCAATCTTAATAATTCTATGACTCTACGATTTACAGGGAACTCCTGATTTTAGGGAGAAGCAACTGTGAGCCATATAGAATACCCATGGCTGTATTAAATGTTTACAGATGCTTATAATTAGAGAGCTGAATTCAGCCTCAAGGACCTATATATGTCCTTATTATACTGTGCTTCCTACTCTTGAATGCAAATGGACATACAAAGAAAGAAAAAGATGACTAAAATCTGACCTCTCTGCTTACCAACCAGCTGTACACTTTGGGACTCTGGAAATAATGTTCCCCTCCAGGCAGAAACCTGCAGGACACTGACCCAGACCAGTGAAGTCCTACAACACTTTTTCCTTTGGGCTGTGTCTAAATGGCATGCTAAATCTTCACTAAGCTTCTGTTTGTAAAGCAAATTGTGTTTGTCAGCTGCATTGCTACCAATTTCTCACATCTTACAGGCCAGATTGATAAAGGAGCATGGTGTTACACTTCCAACTCTCAACTTTCTTCCATGTTGCAATCTATTCTACAAAAGAAAGGTCTTCAATGTTTAAACAGATAAGATATTTAAAATGTGACATCTTTGTACAGCATGAATTTGAAGATATATTTTCATATGTTTTGAATAATAAAACACAATAAAAAATTAAACACTTGTTTTAATTATTGCAGAAAATGTGGCATTGTAATAAG
Source organism: Monarcha castaneiventris obscurior (assembly GCA_026261815.1). Lineage (NCBI taxonomy): Eukaryota > Metazoa > Chordata > Aves > Passeriformes > Monarchidae > Monarcha > Monarcha castaneiventris. The sequence continues at coordinate 4,403,331 of JAMPIT010000566.1, read as the reverse complement.
ACAAATTTCAGAAGTATTAAGGTTTCTTCTTTGTCATCTGAAATACAGTAGAAAATGTATTTTTATTTAGAAGATCCTACTTTTCTTTCCTATTTTCTTACCATCTCGCTCTCCTCCTTTAAAGTGAGCAGTGCTGTTGACAGCTGAGCTTGATGATAAGGTAGTTCTGTTTGTCAGCCAATAGAGGGAATACTCAAACCTGGCCCTCCTGCAAGATAACAGGATGAAGTGTTCCTGCTGAGACACTCGGACAATCAAGGCTTTCTTTCCTGTGCTTTGTTACTGTAAACTGTTACGGGTGACCTACTTTCTTTATCCTCTCCAATAATGTAGAAGAATATCAGATCCAACTAAGCTGCCAACGTGGTCTGTAATTTCCAGTTTAGAAAGTAGCTGTATCCCAAAGGAAAGTTAGTGTATAGGATTACCATCTCAGGCTGCATTATGCTAGAAGGACAAGGTTAAATAAAATTTTTAAAAGACTTGAAACCTGACAGCTGATTTCCAATATAAGGTGGGTTGGTTTTTTTTAAAATTTACATGAATTCTTCATCTTAAAAATGAAGTTCAAGTACCATAGTTTAAACTTCATGAAATAGACCTTTCTAAGCTTAGCTAACAATACCTGCCATGTGAAACATTTTTCATTAAAATTAACCACTGGAATATTTTGAGGTAAAGAAGTTGAACAAAGTACATCAAGCATTTTGCTATTTGAATAAAAATAAAAATCTGACCTCGCCTTCCATTTGATGTCTCAACTAATATGCCACAAAAAATGTTATTTATTTCACTTGTACTGAAATGTATAGGCAGGAAACTTCTGACTGAAGCATGAGTTGGATGAATTCTGGTGCAGAACTGGCTCAAGAATTCTAGGAGAGCACTCGCAAGATCCACAGGGAAGGCTGAAAAGTTTCATACCACAGGAAAACTCAATTCTGTATTAGTTTGAGTTGTGTTCAAATTACTGTAGAGAATCAATTACCTTGTCTGGACACCACAGAAAAGACTAAAAGAAATTATTATGCTTGAGGGTATGCTGTAGGGAGACAGAGTTACTAACATGCCTCACAGCAGACAATTCATATGTTCATTTAAATTCCTCTTAAATGTAAGGACATTTTACTGCAGGATGCAGTCCTTTGTTCCAGAACACTTTCTCTGGTTGATTTTGTTCAGTCCAGACTTTAATTCTGGGTCTTTCTAAGTAAGAGCAATGCAATTAAAAAGGCAATTATTCTAAAAAGTTGCAAAAGTTGCTAATTAGCATCTAATCTCTGTTTTCTAATCCTTATATCATCATTATTCATACTCATTTTGGTCATAGGTTTCCACTCAATAATTTTTTTATGCTTTCCTGGTATTTTCCTTTTGTTCACATTTGAAAATCAAGTTAGAAATATGCTGCACATTATTTGGCAAACGATGTAGAAATCCTTTTAACTTTAGATGCTTCGTAAGAAAAAATATGAATATCTCTACTATGGTTATACCAGGGAGTAGGTTTGTAAAGTTATTTCTTGCATGTTTAATAATAAAGCAGAAAGAAATATATCTGTTCTTAGGGTTAACAGTTATTTTAATTATGTAAAAGGTCAGAAGACAAACATTTCATTGCAGTCCACTTGTCCATTGTTCATTCCTATGTCCATCAGTTCATTCCTATGCTTCCTCTCTGTATTTAAATATTCACTTTAACTAGCACTAGCCTAGAACTTCTAGTTCCTTATGACTGTATTCACCTACCTGGAAGAATACAAAGAATAGAATAATGTGCAGGTAATCTTTTTTATGCGACTTCTTTTTCCCCCTCTTCCTCACATATTCCCTAACAGCCAAAACTGCACTATAACAAAAGTGTTTGTATGACATTAAATCTTGCTTTAATATATAAAGAAAAAGTAGGGATTAACCAAAGAAAGCAAAAAGTCTAGTTAAGTAACTTAATGCAGTTTTGCATAAAAGCCAGTTATTCTTCAGTTGTATTATCACAATGAAAAAGAAAGGTCTTCATTTCTGCTGGCATGTATATGTTATTATTTCTTCAAGATCTATTATTGTCACCTAGGATTGGTTACAGAAACACATGAAAGTTCTTGGGCTATTGCAGATAGAAGAAAGTCTCAGCAGATCATTCAGTATGAATGAACACATTGAAATTTAATATAATGCGTGGCTGAGAATTATCTTCACAGAGATAATTCAGTACGTCACGCATATTAGTGCAAGAGAGGTCACTGGTTCATATTTTGTTCAAAAGATAATTCTGGAAGGAATGCCACTTTTATAGAAATCCTCTAACAATGGTACTGAAAAAGTAATTCCTTGAAAGCGATGTTGAATTAGGTCATCAGCACAGCCTGCTGCGCTGTCAATTTTGCCTTTTCCCAAAAGACTAACATAACCCATGTAAGGATTTTGTACTTTGAAAAGAAGACTGGAGAGAAGAAAGCACTATTTAGCACAATTTCAACTTAGCAGCCATAGAGTTCATTTATTCATGAATGCTTTAAAAACTATATGACGCTTAAGAGACTTTAATGAAGCAGAACTGTAGTTCTCACAGTACAGAATTTCATGGGTGCTGAAATTCATACAGAACATAACTCCATTATAAACATGAAACAGTGGACATCAAAGTTTCTAGAACCCTTCTTTTTCAGATTTTAACAAAAAGGCACTATGCCTTACGTGCACAGCTCTTGTAAAAACATATTCCTTGGTAGCTGCACTCATGCTCATGTTGTTTATCTATTATATTAGAACAAGAAATAAACCCCCCAGTTATCTAAAGACCAGTCAAATAAATCTCCTTAGAAGCAATTGATATAAAACTCTTACACACAGAATCATCTTCTGAAAGCACCTTTTAATATTAACTCATTTCTGTTCTATTCTGAAAGTGCTGACAGGGGAAAACGAGAGAAAGAACTTCCACTTTGTCAAGAAATTTATTTTATTTACAGCTTGCTTACATTGAATCTTCTTGAGTCTTGTAAAACAAGACTGATGGTGATGATATTGGAGTACACTCACAATAAATAGCTCTACAGAAAATGCAAGTTCTGTGCACCCCTTCTGGCATTTAAAAGCCCTCAGAAGCTGGAAGTATATTTTGGTCATTCATCTGTTAAAAATAATTAACTAAATCTTCAAATGCCATTCATCAATGTACGTCAAAGTGTAACTCTAAATTATATCAGCCAGGGACCCAACTTGTTTCAGAAATGAACATGAATTACTACATAAGCAATTTACTGATGGAAATGGCTAAGGTGATGAATTTTAACCAATCTTAAGTCTTATATATTGGGGTGAATTTTTGAAGGAATATATGAATGTCTGTGAAAACAGACCATTCCAGATAAAAACAGACCTTTGCATAAAAAAATACAAAATTATGAAAGTGAAGACATAGCAATTTACAAGTTTGTTTAGAAGAGAAGAGGTAGAAGAATAATACATCAACAAATGTAAGGAGTAGGTTAAATCACGGTGAGCTGATGACATTTCAAGCAGGAATGCTGAACCTGCTTTCCTGAACAAGTGTTCCCTATGTTTACGATAAGACATTCAGCTTCCAGTATCTGTTATACTTTTCAATCAAGAGCAAATCTGTTCAGATTTACCATGTCTGATTTTTTGCAAAAAAATAAAAAGATAAAATATATTAGTGATCTGATGGTAGACCTATACTTAAGTTTACTGATATAGTAGTTCTCTTTTTATTAATGCAGTGCCATTCAGATTAAATCTGAATATTCGATAGATCATTTGAGTTTACCACAAACCTTGCAAGTACAAATTTAATTGGCATACACTGGATATGTTAACAGTAATGACTTCATAACTAATCAGTCTAGGAAGGAGTCTCTTAGAGGACCTTCTTAAAGGTCTTCAATGTAGATATTTACAGCTAAAGTAGGCATTCTAGTCTCCCTTTATAAAGAGTAAAGCAGAGCATTTTTTAATTAATGAATTAACTTGATAAAATAATGATGTCCACATAAGGATAACATGAATTGCATCCTAAAAATTATTTCTCTTTACTGTCATTTGAAGCAGATTGATGTGAACAGTTTAGTGCAAATACCCGCATTTAATTAGATAAGCATCAGTGTCACATGTGTTAGCTCAATGAAATTTCCTTACTAAATCTGAACTTTCAGATTTTTAGTTTCCTAATTTCTCAGGTCTATAAATCTTATGCACTTTAAATTGCATAGGAAAATAAAAATACAATTTCCAAATTAAACTGAAATCAGCAAGATATAGTATTTTGTGTCTGCTATATAGATGTGGCAAAAATAAAAAATGCTTTAATATTTTTGAGCAGTTTATCTCAAATTCTATTTCCATAACATTACCTTGAACAGAAAATATTAGGTTTTTCAATATTATTGGTTACTATTGGGTACCAAAGATGACAAAATATAGGAAAGTCTAGTCAGAATAGAATACAGTCTGACTGTATGGATAAGACTATTTCACTTTCTCTGTCTTTACAAGAATCATGTACTATTAAGTTAATTATGTAGACAAGTAAATGTTTTTTTAAATTACAATATGAAAAATAAATAAAATTACTATAAACCTTGGTCCTGGTCATCTTAATAATATCTTATAATACCAAAGTAGAAGAATCTATCTTTTCTCCAGGTTGTTAAAATTTTTATCTCATCTGAGATCCTATTTTTATTCATTACTTATTTATTCTATTTCTTAAAGTATACTTCTATTGGAACATTGCTTAAAATTTTGAAAATCTTCTATGGATTGACTATTTTCCAGTTGCACTTTATTAAATTGTACATTCTAGTAGAATCAGTCCTTCTAGGACCTTGTGAAATTAAGTTTGAGATACATGGGCTGAAAACAATCACTGCAAATATCTCAGATGCTGTAGAACCCTCATAAAACCTTTGACTTGAATTGTTTCTGGGGTTTTTTTCTGAGAGCTCCTCATTCTGGTCTCCTTTTCACATTCTTCCTCTGAATAAACTTTAAAAAAAACCTATATAATATCTTCTTGCAAATGTCTTTAGAAAATAAACAATTGGAGTGATGCTTTAAGGGAAAGGTTGGCATTACAGTTCTGGATCTTCATTAATATACTTAATGGTTTTCTTCAGTATAATCCCCAGAATTTACTTGCAATCTAGAGCTGGCATGTAATTATACTGGTGTACAATTATTTTGGGCTCTCAGCCATGGGATATGCAGCAAAATTACATACATGAGTGGACATTAGTACTTCTCCCTCAATAAAAACTAGAGGATGTCAAATTAAATTATCAGAAGGGAAGGAAGGAAGGGTTGGCCTTGGCTGAACACCCTGTGCCCACTAAAGTTATTCTATCATTCACAACTGGTCAGTGGAGAGAAAATATAATGAAGGACTCATGGAACAAGACAAGGACAGGGAGAGAACACTTCCAGTTACAATCGTGGGTGAAACAGAGTTGACTTGGGGAAATAAATTAATTACCAATTAAATAAGAATAGGATAATAAGAAATAAAACAAAATCTTAAAAGCACCTCACCTTTCCCTTCTTCTTGAGCTCAGTTTTACTCCTGACTTTCTGTACCTCCTTCCCCTCCAGTGGAACAGGGAATGGGGGCTGCAATTAGTTCATCAGAGGTTGTCACTGTCACTGCTTCCTCCTCAGGACAGGACTCCCACTTCCTGGGCTACAGAGTGTTTCCTAGTCACAGGTTAAATCACACAGACTGGCTTGTAGATAATCTATTACCCTCAAGAGTACATTAGCCATGTCCATGCTATACAAAAATTCGCACTTGCATCTGCATTAGACCCCAGTAAGTATAGTTGGAAGGTGAAAAATGATCAAGAAAGCAATCTCCCAAACAGTTCAAACCCTGTAATTTGTTGGCAAAAAGTAAATTAATTACACTTTGGTGAAAAGGAATTTTTACCAAAATTGGAACCAATTTTGAAAACTGTTTTGTTCCTCATGGGAAATAGAGAGTGGAAAGAGAAGAGAGTGGACGATACAAAAGCTATATTATGTGTATTTTCTCATAGCTATAGATACCTGATTTCACCACTTCAAGGTTGTTTTGGGATTTCTTTAGCACCTGGGATTGGTTTTTATGTCCAAGAGAATAATTCCGTAGGAATGCCTAGTATGTATTTACTTCTTCGTGCTCTACTTAATCTTTAAATTAGTCAGGTAATTCAGACGTTTTAAGAGGATATTTCAGTACTTAAGGTGAAATTTGATTAGCTCAGTAAATATTGCTAACGTGTGAGATTTTTTAAATTTTACTTCCACCTGTGCTTTCCCACTCCCACTCCCTGCCCAGTATGTGTATTTATCTGCACTCTCTGGATTTGTTCATGATTCAGAACAGAAACAGTGACATATGATAGGGAAAGAAAGTACTGTCAGACTTCCAAGTGTGCTGAAACTACTTTTGGAAATGAAAGTTTTACAAGAGATGGGTTTTTTGGTTTGTTGGTTTTGTTTTGTTTTGTTTTCTTTGTTTGTGTTTTGGGGGTTATTGTTTGTTTTTGTTTGTGTGTGTTTTTTTTTTTTTTAATTTACAGCTCAACTCATACATTAAGAAATTAATATATTTAGATACATTTCAAAAAATGCCAATTTTTCTATTCATATCTGAACCAAACTTAAAAACATTTTTTATCCTTTACTGATTTTAATATAAATTGTTTTACACTAATTACACTTTTCTGGAGATGCTGTAAAGCTCTCAAGCAAAGCCCTCCTGAGAAATGTTATGGTTTTAAAATATCCTTTATATGATGTACTATGCAAATCAGACTATGAAGGAGCCACTTTTTTTTCTTTACTCTGTGCTGTGGGATCATAAAACTACACTAAAATCTACAAAACAAAGAAAAAGAAAAGAGGGTAAAAAGAGGAATTCAGCATTTTTCTACACTTTTGTTTAAGTCTGGGTATTTAATATAGATTTTTTTTATTTAATAGTATGCAAAGTTGGTATGCCTTAAAGGTAAAGTGATTTGCAGATGAGGACCTCAATCTGATTTTAATACAATATATCAAGACCTGTATTCTCTTATATGTATATGCATGCTATTTTAATTGAGACTAACAAGGAATTGGCTCCCTCTGTATGCTCCCATTTTCCATTTCCCTCTCATGGTGAGTCCTGCAGAGCTGCAGTTTTCTCTGGATTGTCAATCCTATGAACTAGATTAAACTAATGAGCATGACAATCACCTGTAAGGATCCTATAGAAGGTAAAAAGGTATTGTACAAAGTTGTACGGTTCTTCCCAAGTGCAGCCTTAAGAGACCTGTAACAATCTGATGAGGCCATGCTTCCATTGTCACACCTGACACAGGGACAGAACTCCAACTCATATTACGGGATTGTAATGATCAGTTTCCTACCCACCCCTGTCAATGCTGCCGCCACTCTTATTTCTCACATACATCAATCTAAATTATGGTGCCTTTCCTTTGCATAGACAGTGATAAATCAACTAAACCTGACCTGCAAATACAGTGTTATCCTATAAAAGAGAACTTATTGTTTTGCAGGTTGTTTTGTGACATCCACAGAAATTGTATTAATTTGCTGACTATTTGGGGGTGTAGGGAGAGGGCAGAGGGTAGAGGTATACAGAGATTTTTTTAATAGGGGAGCTGTTGCCAATTTTTTTTTTTTTTTGTTCTAGGAAAGTTACTAGGCAGTTCTGACCACCTACCAGAATAACAATGTGGCTTATAACCTGAAGCTGATGTATAAGAGATATTGTCTTGATTATACAAGAAGTTCAAGCAGCCAAACATTTCAAAACTTCACTGGATTTTAGTACCTCAGCATGCATTTTGTTTGTTTTTTGCTGGTTTTGCTAATAAACCAAACCTGGATGAGTGAGCGCTCAATTCTATTTTCATTTAGAGTAGAATGATTACATTGTGAAAGAAAATCAGCATAGTAAGGCATTCAGTGTTTGCTTCTCTTTGTCATCTATCTTGATTTACAAGTGCGTTGAGGAGCCAGCGAAATACTGTTGGTGGTAACTGGTGAATCTGAACCAAAGAGGCAAGAGCACCCTGGTAGCAGATTTGAGATCAACTGTTTTGTTACTGATTTTTGGAATAAAATCTTGCGATATTTTCTTCTGGTTTAGAAATAAAGCCTTTGACTTCAAATTTTGTTTTGAAATTCATGATACGTGGATCATTCTTTCTTCACTGCTCTGTGATATTATTGTTACAAGAACCTGAAAGGAAATTTCCAAATTCCTTTCATTGTGATGTAAAATCCAAGTTTCAACTTTATCATGGTTTGTGAGCATTCTGAACTATTGTCCTTAATCCTGCACCCATTAAAGATATAAAAATAAAATATATTTAAATTATTCATAGCAATAGTTTTCTGACACCCTTCTCTGCCATTAAGAAGGAAGAAAGTGAAAAGAATGTGTTAATTTTCCTTCTCTTTTGGTCATCAATTTTCCATAGGATAGAAAATGTTGAAATACTACTGTGACACTAGAAATAAATGTATCCTTTTAATAAACAGAGAAATTGAGCTGTTATTCCTGAGATCATATCTCTTGACATGAGCTCATGCGGTGAATAAAGGAATCATAAGAAAAGAGGAGACAATGCAATCCACTTAAACTCTCTTGTAGAGCCATAGAAATCCTTTGTTGTAAAGAAGTTTAACTATTTTTCTCAGTTATCCCAGTCAAACAAAATATATTACCTCTCCCTACGAGTCTTACCTCATTTAATTCCAAGTCAGGCAGGACAAAGGCTTTTGCCACTTTGTTCAGGTACGATAATGACAGAAATAATGACTGATTATACCTCCTGACATCTGATGCCATGAATTGTTAACAAACTACACAGGTTTGCAAGCTTTTCTATCTATCATACTGAAAACACTCCCAGAAAAATAGGTTCTGACTATGTGTGGCTTTTTTCATCTATCCATATCAACATCTAATCTTTGTCAGTATCTGTCTTTCTGACATCATGCCACACATGCACAAGTCCATTTTGTTTCATTTCATAACCAGCAATTTTTTGAAGGGGGGGGAAAAAAAAAAGTCAAAAAGTCAAAAAGTCTAGTCCTCCTACCATTACTTCACAATAATATCAGAACATACGAAATATCCTACTGGGCCAGACAGTCTGGGTCAATCTATCTAGCTAAATATGCTGTCTCAGACAGTGACAAGAGGGGATACTGTTAAGGAAAAGAACAGGAGCCATGACAATGCCCTGCGCCATCCCCTTTGTATTTCTCCACTATCCAGAATACTTGTAATAGGGGCATTACACAGTATATCCTTGCATAGTCCTAGTGGTAAGTTAACCTTGGCTGGCTTTCAGATATCCATCTGCTGCTCTCACTCTCACTGCTCTGCAACAAAGGCAGAGAAAAATAATGAGAAAGAGATCATGGGTCAGGATAAAGACAGGGAGGTCACTCACAAATTATAGACACAGGAAAAAATGAATTTACTTGGGGAAGATTAATTTATTGCCAATTAAAAAGACACTAATATAGCTGGAAATAAGAACAAAACTAAAAGCCCCTTCTTCCCCAGCCCTCTTTTCTTCCAAGGATCAGCGTCACTTCTGACTCTTCCACCTACTCACTACCCTTGAGTGGTACAATGGGATGGGGATTGGGTTGTGGTTAATTCATAATACTTTATCTCTGCTGCTCCTTTCTCTTCATGCTATTCCTCTGCTACAGGATGGAGTATTTCCCACGGGAAGTACTTCCTTGAAGAACCTCTCCCACACGTTACAAATTCTGCCAGAAAGTACGTTCCTGTGCTGGGTCTCTACAGACTGCAGGGCACATCCACAACATGCTGACCTTCATGGTTTGCAGGGTGGGTATCTGCTTTGGTGTGGCTCTTTCCACAGGCTGCAGTGGGACAACCTACCTCACCACTGTCTTCTCCATGGGCTGCAGGCATCTGGGAGAACCTCCTCCTCCTTCTTCTTCACTGACCTCGGTGTCTGAAGGGTTTTTCCTCTCACGTTTTTCTCACTCATCTCTTATACAGCTCCAGCCCAGTATTTTTTTCCCTTTTTCAAATATGTTATTATAGAGACATCACCAAAATTGATGATTGGCTCAACTTTGGCCACTGGCAAATCTGTCTTGGACCCACCTGGAGCTGTGTTTCTTACACATAGGGGCAACTCCTGGTTTCTTTCCACAACCACCACCTTTGCAGCTCTACTGCTACAATAATTGCGCCATAAGCCTGATAAAATCTGCTTGAAATGTGGTTTTGGAGTTGTCCTCCTGGAAGACATTTAATTGTTTTTTTGGATGTGTCTTTTTCATAGACCTTTTCTACATTCACACTTTTTTGTTCAGTGTGTTTCTGATGCTTCCTAACTGCTGTTTTAAAAAATGGGCCCCTTTATATACCTGAAATGGATGACCCTCAAGTTTCAGAAATTGTCCCTTAGCAACTGACTGCTCATGTTCAACTTATTTACTCCTTTCACGAGTTTCTAAATCTTAGCCATATTTCTTCTTCATCCTGCTCTATTCCAAGAACTCCAGCTTTCTTAAGCCCAGCTCTCAAGTCAGCTACAATATCCTGATCATCAGTGTATAGCTGTCCTTTTCTGTACCTCTACTACACCCACCTCAAAGTTCTTGAGATGAAGAGAGCAGAAATAAACACAGGATGCTGGTATTTTATTTGGTAGGAAATGATGTTCTCTGTCTTCTTCTTAATGTCTATCCTGTTCATTCTGCGTACCTCATTGGCTTTTCTGGCTGCCACTGCACATGGAAATGGTTATTTCAGGAAAAAACTGTTTATAACTACACTATATCTTTCCATAGCTTGCCTTGCCATGTCATAGGTTGCAGTATTTATAAAGCAGAATATGGTTGGAGATATACTCATCTTTTGTATAACAACTGCATGCGTTGTTGGATAAACAAGCAAAAGATCATTCTGGAAACTGTAGTTCTGTTGTCTTCTAACTGATGCATTAACCAGAAAGATGGAATTAAGAAGAACTATAAATCAAAGTAAAATTATTGCTAAAACATCAAAATGTCAAACAAATGTCTTTAATAGGTATTCCGAGTCTCTGTGTTTATGAAAAATGCAGCATGAAATAGTAACAAAGAACTATGTTTGAAAGCACATGGTATTTGTTCTGGGCCTTTTGCTTACATGGAGGTTTCAAACCATTAAAAAGTTGCTATAATTGTACACTTTGCTTTAGTATAGAAAAGGGGGAAAATAGATCAAAGGCAACACAGAGAATAATATTTTTAGAAAGGTATAGAAAAAGGTTTTAGGCATTTGGGTCCAAATGTGGTAATCTACAATAATAAGGTGATCTATCTGACAATACAAGTTAACAACTGTTGCAGAGTTTAAAACCATGTACATTTGGAAACAGCAATAAAGACAATTTGTAAACAGTAAAGGAAGTGCTATAAATATAATTCATAATTTTCTTTGTAAAAAAACCCTATAAATCAAAAGCAAGGTTATTTATACAAATTCTTGACAGATTTTTTTTCCATAGTGATCATTTTGCAAATAATGATAACAGTAGTAATTCACTGGCCATTGATATTTCTTATGTTCTAAAGCACATAAATGAAATGTAATGAATTTAAATTCATTTCTTCCTGACCTTGTATTTTTGCAGGTCATGCTTAAATCTGTTGGTCCAGTTCAGTAATTGTAAATCTTAAGCAAGTCAGGAGACTATCTCTTGGAGAAAGTTAAATTTTTTCTGGTTCTGTTATGCTTTTTTATGGGGATATGAATTAAATCCATCCATATGTTCAATTCTTTTTTTACATCTAGAAAATAATACCATTAGTTAATACCTGTCTGAGTTAATACAATGACAACAAGCTGGAGCAAACAAAATTGTGTAACACATATTTCCAGAGTTATTCTAAAGAACTAAAGATATTTCAAAGACTTTAGTTTATTTGACTTCAGTAAGAGGCAAAATTTTGAATCAGTTAAGTTGTTAGGGAGCAACCCTAACAAGACCCTTTGTGGGAAAACAAAAAAAATATACAAAACAATACACTATTGGAGTGTTTTAGGAGTCAGCATATCCTGGTTCCTCAGACTGGAAAACAAAATGCACCACCTGTAATATCACTGATAAATGCTGCAGTGACACATTTTTTTAACTCTCCAGCTGAATTAGATGTGTTGACAGCCAGAGACATTTCAGCTGCTTTTGATACAAACAGACTTTTCTTCCTCTCCTTTTCTTTTTATTTTCTATTGTAGTTGTATAAATCTATACATCATTTAAAGCAGCAGCTTCATCTTTGCTTTAAGTGGCTGGAAATTACAACACTGAACTAAGAACCAACTTTAATTGATTTAAAGTGTAAGACCTCTATCCTTGAAAGATAGTTGAATTATTCAATGAAGTTATTGCTAAGCAATTTGGCTTACGGTTCAACACTTTTATTCCAAGTAATTTTGCTAGTTATCACTGACATAGGAATTTTGAAATGTCATCTGCATGGAAGTGCTGCTGCTTAGCTTCTCATCTTTTTTGAGGCAAATATTAGCCCCACCATCTCAATTTGTTCAGCATTGAACTGACTAGGTCTACGCTATTTTTATAGCTGCTTCTGAGAGGCTGTAAGCACGGAATGCTTCGAGTTACCTGGCTTTCCCATCTGAAGGATTCTCTCTAATGAGTTAGTAAGTGAAGGCAGCTAAACAGAATATTACATACTCTGGAAGGCAAACAAACCACTCCCATTTCTGAGGGTGTGCTTCAAGCTCACTCTATGGAATACTAGTGAAGCTGAAACTGATTGTAGCCTCAAAAGTTTTTCACTGCACTGTTTACAGAATGTCACTGAATTACAAAATCCATGAAAGGAATATATTTGGTGCTACAAAATTGAAAGTACTGAAGTAAGGGGAGCACTTCAAGTAAAATATTCTCCTGCAGCAACTGATGGTTAAGTCAATCCAGTGCTGAGGGGGACATCAAGCCTCATCAACAGTTCCATATGATCTATGAAGGATTGGAAGATTTGTCCATCTGTTAAGACTCAGTGTGAGCTATTTTGCCCATTTGTGATATCCAGGCTTATTTTTCTCTTCTCTAAAAATATAATTATGTACTAGAAAAGCAAAACAACAAAAACTCCTTCCCCTATTTGCACACATTTCCTAAGATTGTTTTCTGAGAAAGTCAGGTCTCCAGGGCCTTAATCACTTTCCAGTGCTTTCATGTTAAATGTTCAGCTCTCTTCAATATTTCTGTCTGTGCTTCAAAGCACTTTGTAAGACTGATAAATTAGGTAACTGTTTTTTTGTTCTGTTTTGCAGTCTTCATCCACCTGACACCTACAGCTCATCAGACTTTTAAGAAAAGAGGGCAGTTATCCAACAAGAATGGAAAAAACATTAAGGAATTCACTAATATGATGATAAAGTCCTCAAACATCATCATGTCTTGAACGAAATACATTCACTTCTTTGAGTTTCATTTTCCCTCAGTAAATTATTTTTAGCTATTAACTCAAAGGGACAAAGTGGAATGGAGACAGTCTGTCATTATTTTTCCTACTGAAAGGAGTTACTTTTAATACTCTTCCAGAAAGTGACATAAAAATTGAGGGAAGATGCCAAATTTCAGTTTCCATCTAGATATTGCTTAGCATAGTGGTGAGAAGTTTAATTAGAATTTTTTATTATTATTGAGTTTCCACTCAGAAGAAAAGAAAGTGATGTTTATTAAAAACTTCATAACTGAATTTCAGGTTCTGAAAAGAGAATCCAAAAGGTTTCACTTCAAGACGGAATGATTTACAAAACCACAGTATTTTTAAAATTCTTTGCAAAGGAATTTAGTACAAGTAAGTTAGGTATAACCTCTTTTCTGATGTCAGCTCATCCAAGGCTTTGTAGCTATAGATGATATATATTTAATATGGATTTTGAAAAACAGTGAAATATGTTTTCTTGATTTTAGTTTGAAACTGACTTTCTTAAGATTTTTGTTATTGTTTGACTAACAACTGTATGAAAGAGTAATAAAGAAGAAAGTAATGTTTGGTATATTGAAGAAGAAAATGGACATTTTTCAGTAATCATCAATTGTTATTGAGGTCCAACTCATTTCTTCCTATTTCTTCTCAAAATTCCATCTTCAGTCTCCCAAATGAACTGTATCTACACTGAAGAGAATTAGTTGGGATAGAAGGAAACTGCTCTCCAAAATCTTTAAAGTTGAAGTTCCATTTTGTATGTGGCCACACTGCACTTATATATATTGATAAAATAGTAAACTACATATCTATGCTTTCTACAAGTAGATAAATTATTAATGTATTTTACAGTGCTGTGTCATTACGAGTCTGATGTATTTTCTGGATTGAATCCTTCAGAATTGCTTATCTTTCAACTTGTGATTCACCAATTAAGTTAAATGTGACGTTTCCTCAGTTTCCTCACTGCTTCTCCTCAAATCAGTTTTTATTCTCTTCCTCTTTTAGAATTCTAAAATGGGAGAAGGTTTTGATTTCAGATGCTCTTTTACAGAAACTTAATTAAATTTATTTTACCTGGCTTTGTAGTACCAAATGACTTCCTCATTAGTTAATCAGATTAAATCCAAAATTGAACCTTAATTTAAATAATTCTACAGTAATAGCCTTTCAAGCATTCCCTCAACCAGCCCCTAAGATTCTTTATTAATTATAGGCTTCAACTTACCTTATTTGGGTCAGCCAGCAGGAACCAGAGAGCTGACCCCTTTTTGCTTCTAAAAGTGGATGAAAACTTTAGCTACCTGAAGACTCTTTACATTTCTATATCGTCTTTAAATATACCTAAAGAAAGACAGAAGATATTTCTTCAAAGAGGTTTTATAATAAAATTATATTTCATCAGACCAAAAGCACAAATCTTGTTGCAACATTTCAACTAGGGAAAAAAAAAAAACCAAAACATTTTCACAATATAATAAAAGCTATTTTTTAACTTTTCTGGTAAAAGAAAAAACAAAAAAGGTGAATGCTTTCATTTCAAATATATCTCAGGAATTTTCATTAAAAAAATTCATACATTTAAAAAATAATTTAAATATATCTAAGTAACTATATATCTAAGTAACTAATTTAACTTCCTCAAAATAAATTTTATCTACAATTTTATCCAGTTTTTAGTTAATTAGTTTACTGAGCATAGCTGATTTATAAAATGTGGCTTCCTCATTGAGGTTTGCTCCTTTTAGCATACATCTGAGCCTAGCACATGAGCTTTAGCTTCTCATGAAAGGATAGCTGCTGTACCTTTGTTGCCTTGAAATGAGGCATCTCATTGCAGTGATATTGCAAAGACAGTCCAGTTCTGGTCAGTTTTGTTCTCGATTTCTTGTTCTGTTACGGACTTTTTTTTTAATGCCATTTATCTCAGTAATCAGGTCAAAGGCACATTTGCCACTGGCAGTATTTGAAGCCACAATCCTTCCTGTGCAACTTATTTTCCTTGTAATTCTTTTAGACTTTCACTTGAAAAATCATTTAAAACACAACTGAAAATAATTTATGTAAATAAGTTTTGTGACAAATCAGAGATGACTCACACTATTTGCACATCTTGAAATCAGCAACAACATGATCAATAATTCTTTACAGCTCATGAATTACTTTTGCCAGTTATACATTATATTCCATCAGATTTATATAAATCCCACTTACAGTGTCTGTAAAAATTACTGAAAAATAAAAACCATCCATACTTATTTTTCCTAAAGAAAAATATAAACTAAATCCTTCTTTTTATCTTGTTAGTATAAATATGAACAAGACCTAAGCAGTCTAAGAATCTTAGGAACATTTCATTTTGTGTGAAATCACATTTTTTTCCATCAATAGAAAAAAAATCTAGACTTATTTATATATTTCCCTTAAAAGCATCAATGTAGGCATATATGACCTCTGTACTATAGCTGTTGCTTGCAGACAGGGATGAATGGAGAAAGGATTCATGTTTTAGTGAAGGTGACTTTAGTGAAGATAAAATGTGTTTGTATCAGCTTCAGAATAGAGTCCCCATAGGATTCACAGAGATGAAAATCCCATATATGTGCATATATATATATATATATATATATATATATGCATACAATACAGAGATGTTTAAGGAAGGAAAGACAGGGGTACCAATGTCTCTGAGGTTGCCAGGAGGATGAATGGAATTTCTGTCATACATTGTAGAAAACAAAATGTAGCCTAACCAAGGGATTTGCCTGAGGGTGTCCCTGAAACACAAGACTTGGATGCCCCCATCCAAGCCTCCATCCTCAAGAGCAGAGAAGTGCTTTGTGATTTGCAAAGGGTAGAAGTTACTGATGGTGCGTCTTGTGGGTTAAGACATGAATTCTGATGTGGAGCTTCAGTTCCTGCATTCCTTAATCAGTAAAGACAAATAGACTTCTCCAACTGGAAATCAGACCACCAGTTTATATCTAAAGACTAAATTACACTCTTATAGTAGGCATTCTCTGAATAGAAGATATGAAAAAGGTCAGTGAACAAAAACCTTTTCATTAAAATATGGCCTTGAACTGGACATTGGCCTCACGTATCTCTCCTAAGTCATAAACTTTATGCTTCTTCTTTATATTTGGGAAATAAGACTAATTATATAAATAATAATAGTAAGAGCACAACTTTCATTTAACACCTAAAAAGCATTAAGAGGTGATTGGTGTGATATGTGTGTGATTATCTTTCCATTTAATCATAAAGCGTAAACCGCTTCAATATAGTTTTCTTTTTGTCAGATCCATAAAGCCCTTGATTTCTTTATTCTTTAAAAATAACAACTTTTATTTAACCATGAAACTGAGAAAAAAATTATAAGCATTGCTTTTACGAAATGATGGATGATTCATCGTAATAGAACATAAAGTATTTTAAATTTTGGGAGCAATTTTCATTAGATGTCCATTGTACACAATGCGTATTTAAAATAAGGCCATTAAAGGTTATTTCAAAACCAGTACCTTTCATAATAAATGTTTCTTGACATTACTGATGTGGAACAAATAAACTGTGACAGTTTGCAAACCAGTCAACACGGCCATCAACACTTTGATCTGTCACAAAAATGTATGTATCCACACCATAATTTCCTCTTGACAACTTCTTTTCTGCTTGCATGTGTAGGGAAAAAAAAAAAAAAATAGAAAAAGTTGTATAGCTATGAGGTGTTTTGTCAGCATCAGCAAACAGCAATATGAAAATGAATAATACCAGAAGAAATTTATAGACAAATAAGAAGTAAATTTTAGCTGACATTGAACCACCTTTCAGGTCTCTGATACTCTGTCTCGAAGGATGCTGACTTTTGTTTGGCTACTGCTGAGTAATCACAACGAGATAATGAGAAAACATAAATCACACCAATCTAAATCAGCCTGATACACAAGGCCATATTAGTTATGTTTCCAACTAAAAGATTTTAGTGAAAGCATCGCATTTGCAGAACACTAAAGGCATTTCAATCAGCTGTTGCATATAGCTTTACACCAGCTCTGCATATGATCATGATAGCCTATTTTAGATGGGATTGTTATTTCACTGCATATGTAGTTTAAATTCTGCATTTTAATATACATTTTGTGAAAGTAGCCTCAATTCTTCAGACAAAGTAAGTAATACTGAAAGCTTCATTTTGAGGAACCCTCTCACTTTTTCTTTTTTCTTTCTTTTTGTCTGTTCTGACAATCCAGCAGTCTGTGCAGCTGACACTACATTAGGAGCTTGCCTTTGTTTATAATTCAGTGGGATTACAGTTGATGAATTTCATTAATGGATTTCCGTATAGGACATTTTGAGCCAAATGTGTGCATCTTACTATTGTTTTTCATGTGCTTTTCCGAAACATGACATTTCACTGTAGTATGCAGGATGTATACTTACAGGGAAGAGTAAAGTCAACCAGTCTCCTTTGAGACAATCTATTTGGACAAAAGAAAAATATATAGCACGGTGATATAAAAGAAGAGTGTTCTCAGACTTTCTGCAAGTGTTTCAAGCAGTAAAAAATGTTATTACCATATGTGACTTATGTGTAATTTATTTTCTTTTGGTACTTCTTGGTTACAGTCCATATAAGCATTTTATTCAGATCGGGGGCATTTTTTTAATTAAAGCTCATATTTGTGTCCAGTTACCATGCTTTGTTTCACATCATCATGTGCACAAGCTGCTTTATTTCCAGACATTACTGAAATGGGAGATAAAGTCAGAAGGACATCTGATGCACTCCAGCTGCAAAAGGGCATTCAGTCAATGGGGCAAGGCTATAGATTGTCTAAAGCAAAGCAAACATCGGATCCCCAACACCAAATGTTTTGGATTTTAGATCTGCTCCTTCTGATCCATGCTACTCACTCTCACAATCTTTTTTTTCCTAAGATAGCAGGCAATTTTGCTGTTCATAATACTAGCAAGCTGGGGAAGCACTCTTGAAAGGATGCATTCCACACCAAAGGAAGGGCACCCCTGAAAGACTATGTCCACAGGTGACCAATGCTGAGTCTGGGTGACCTCTGAGGGTCTGAGGCCCGTGGGCAGCACATGCCAAGCCAGAAACACTAATGAGCAAAAAGCAGCAGTAAGAAAACCCTAAAGAACATGACCCCACACCCCAACTCCAGTGCTGCCCATCACCTCATTGGAGAAAATGGGAGAGAATGAGAGTTCCCTGGAGTGAAAACAAGGAAAGCTGAGACAATAAATGAGCAGAGGTGTTTGTCTGAAGTTGAATGTTGAGAAAGGAGAGAAAAGGTATTTAATTTGATATTTATTTTGTTGCAAAGTGAGGTTCCCCCCCCGCCCAGTACTGAAATCAGTGATCAGAAATCATTGCTTATTGGACATAATTTTATTAAAAATAAATTCCCCAAGCCAAGACTGTTTTCAATGCAATATCAATTTAGCTAGGACTGCTTGTCTTCAACTGATTTTTTTGTAATGTACGATTGCATGCAGAAATATTTTTGTGATGTGGTTTGCTTCTTTCTGTCATATGCAGCTGTATTTTTGTTAAAACATAACATGGGCATAGCACTGGGAGAGCTAAGGGGGAAAATATATTCATAGGTTCCTATTCTATACAATATATGAATGTTAATATATATTACACACACAATTTTACCCTAACTCCAGAATGTTGTTAGGATTCCAAAAGATGTCTTTTATTTTATTCTTGCAGACTTATTTTCTTGAGCTGATTCCCTTCTCTAATTACCTATATTTAACATACCACAGACTTTTAGAGGGAAAATAAATCA
The DNA here is from genome assembly GCA_026261815.1 of Monarcha castaneiventris obscurior. Taxonomy (NCBI): domain Eukaryota; kingdom Metazoa; phylum Chordata; class Aves; order Passeriformes; family Monarchidae; genus Monarcha; species Monarcha castaneiventris. Next base: position 4,384,000 of record JAMPIT010000566.1, on the reverse strand, counting down.
CACATTAGGCAGAGGCAAACCAAAGACTGCAGTATCTCTCTATAGCTGTCAAAGCTTTGTTTAGTAAGATACAAAAACTTAGACTTGCGGATCTTTTTGGAAAAATGCTGCATCTACTTCTTTCTTCCACATTTATAGCATGTGTCAAAGTATAGTTTCATATGAAGAGAGAATGTTTTGATACCCTTGGTCTTTCTGTTGGTCTTTTTTTTTTTTTTGCATCCCAAGCAACTTTTTTGCAAACCACAAAACCCAGGGTATGATTGCATTTGGATTGTATTTTTCCTCAAATGCTCATTAGTGACAGAAGTAAGTAGTATAAGTCTTAACTACAACATATGATACCAGTAAATGAGAGCAGAGACATTTTTCCATCTGTTTGACATATTTTGAGAATATTTTTTGCCCCAAAAAATTACATTCTGGTCCATTGCTGTGGATTTTGTTAGTTTTGTTGGTTTTTTTATTGCGTTTTCTTACAAAGCTGCTTTTATCTGTGTATTTGTCATATTTCAAATGACTTAGGCACAACGTTGTGCAAATTAGTAAGCTACAGAGGAAGCAGCAGTGACCGTGGTAAGACCAAGGGAGAAAACTGGATTGAGCCATACAGAGGGGCCCGAGCTCAGGGACATCCAAGCAAGAGCGCTGAACCCCAGCAGGATCCAGAAGCATCAACAGCCAGCCAGGACTGGAGCTTGAAATGCTGAGGCCATTTTAATGTCTCCAAAGAAGCCTGAACAAACAGGAGCCTGGCAAGTCAGGAAGGGTGTGGCACTGCAGTGGGGGCATGGCACAGCAGTTTGTAGGGCAGTTTGCACGGGTGGGGCGAGTGGGAAGGGTTCCTCTTTGTCTGTCCAGGAGGAACCAACAGAGGCAAACAGACTCAGTATCTGGTGTAGAAGAGCACAAACAGGTCCTTTCAGTCCCAGTTTCATTAGCACACAGTGTAAGCCTCCTCAGTCCTGGTGCTGCTGCATTGTGGAGCTCATTCCCCTGCAGCTGCTGCAGTCACTGCCCAGCCATGTCAGAGGCCTCCACTGACCTGCTGTTGGCAGATGGAGCTCTCCAGGTCACAGGCTGCCAGGAGTGCCTGATGCCTCCCTGTGAGACTGGGCCAGAAAAAACTGTTCTTTTGCAGAAGGTGTGCTGTGGTTGAGGAGCTGTGTCACCAAGTGAGGGAGCTACAGTGAAGTGAATAGTCTATATAGTATTCCAGTGAGCAAGCAAGAGATTGGTCACAGAGATGCTACAAGACTCTCAGGAGTCTCACCTCTGTAGCAGGGGAGAAATGGGTGGACTCAGAACCCTGCTTATAAAGACTGTGCAAGGAAGACATGTAATACTTATGTCTTTTTCTTGTTCTGTATAATCAAGTTCCCTGTCTTGTTGAGCAATGGGTCCTCATTTTCCGTAGTCTTGCTTTTGTTGTCTGAGTAATGATAGAAGCTTTTCTTACCTCTGTAATTGCAGAAGAGCACACAACTGCATCACCTGTATTAGAGATAATTAACTCAAACTACCAAATTGATACAACTACTCATCCCAAGGTTCGTATATTGACTTACTTAGAACTTATCCTCAAGTATGTTTACACCATTTTGCATTGCATGCAGTCTTTTCCTTAACATACTATGCCTTCTGGAGTTCTGTGAATAACTCAGAACCTATTTTTTTTAACATTTCTTACTGTCATTTTGTATTGGCATAACAGGAATGAGTTTTCAGCCTTATTTGACAGAACAGGAAGAGAGAATGAGAAGCAGCTTACCCAGATCATGAAAAAGTGAAAGAGCAGCTAATTCTGGAAAACATTTCCTGGCACATGGATGACATGAAAACCACCAAGAGCTATCTGCATAGCTTCACCAAGGAGAAGAATGCTTGAGCAACTTGATAAATTTCTATTATGCAATGACTGGCCTGATAAAGGAAGAAAGAGTGGTGGACACCGTGTGCCTGGAGTTCAGTAAGTAAGGCCTTTGATACTCCCACAAGATCATCATAGACAAGCTGTTGATGTATTGGATGGATGAACAGACAGTGAGGTGGGTCAAAATTTAGTTATATAGCTGGGCCCAAAGAGATGATCATCTGGATCATGGGGCAGAGTGTACCCTCAGCAAGTTACAGATTCATTTCAAAACTCCAGATCTTATAGGAGATACTGGATTGGCTGGAAAAGAGACCCATTAAAAGCAAGATGTATTTGCTAAAATATTGCTTTAATATTGAAAAAAACCCACCAAAACAAAACAAAACATCAAGTAGCACTTATGACAACTCACCCCTTTCTTTCCATTACCATTAATGACATAATTCCTTTTCTAAAAGCAGAGTTTGTCAACCCTGCCTCTTACAAAGTGAGGCTGCAGCAGACAGCCTTCAGGGGAGACAGTCAAGAGAGTTGTTTGGATGAATCTTCATCAAGAACTTAACCTTGGCACCCAGAGCAAATGAGAAGCCTGTCTTAAAAGGAAGTTACTTCTCAGAGATGCCCTGCCTCTGGGAGCCTGTTAGTGAAAGAGGAACATGGCCAGGTCAGGCTTTCATTTTATATGTTTTGCCAAGTGTCACCACAAAGCAGAACATATGTCCTGGCTCAGACAGAACTTGAACAGCCACAAGCCAAATACTGCACTGTGAAGTTTAGAAGAGAGTAGAGCATGTTTGGTTTTTTGGGTTTTTTTTTTTACTCAACAAAGGAAAGAAAGGAACACAAAAAGAGTAAGAAGCTAAGGATGCTCAGAAATATAGGTGGGATCAGACGCGACAGCTTTACATCCCCATGTCTATGCCCAATGATACCTTTAAAAATAATTTTAAATAGATTGTATGTTTAGATTTATATACTGTAAACAGGGGAAAAAAGGGCACATGTGATAACGTATTGCAAAATATGTGACATTTTAAAATTCCCTTAAAGAATAGCCAAAAATATTATTGGAACCCTACTCTGAGAGAATTTGTTTGTACGTATGGCATTTAGGCCTACATTGTATGAAAGACTTTCAAAGTGTAAGATTATGAATGGACTCTACTGTTGTGGTTACTCTGAGCTGTAAAATACAGTGGAGTGCCAGAAACTGCCAGCTGGAAAGATGACAGGGGAATATCAACAGGCTGCATTCAGAAGGAATCCTGATGTGTTGATGTAATAGCCAGATAATGAAATGATTTGCCTGCCTTAATATTCCATTTACAAAAAAGTCATTTAGCCTTTGAAGTGAAAGACTTTGGAGATCATATAAACATATCCTAGGTTGAAAACAGTCTCTTTAAGGACATTATATTTGGCTTTGTAAACATTAATTCTAATACATTAGTAGCTAAGGTTGATGGAGGACAGAGAGGTGATTCAAAAGAGCCAGAATTGTTTCATCAAGAGCAAGTCCTGCCTCACCAACATGTTGTCTTCTATGATGGAATGGCTACATCAGTGGACAAGGGAAGGGCTATGGATGTTATCTGTCTGGGCTTCTGTTAGGCCTTTGATATGGTCCTCCACAACATCCTTCCCTATGAATTGGAGAGAGATGGATTTCATGGGTGGACTGTTAGGCGAATAAGAAATTGGTTGGGTGGTAACATCCGGAGGGTGGTGATCAATGGCTCAATGTTGATGTGAAGATCATTGACCAGTGATGTCCCTCAGGAACCTATATTGGGTCCAGTACTCTTTAATACCTTCATCAGTGACATAGGCAGTGAAATTAAGTTCACCCTCATCAAATTTGCAGATGACAGCAAGCTGAAATGGTGAGGTTGACACACCTGAAGGACAGGATGCCATCCAGAGGGACCTGGAAAACAAGCGTGAGAAGTGGTCCTATGTGAACCTTATGAGGTAGAACAAGGACAAGTGAAAGGAGCTGCACTTGGGTCAGGGTGATCCCCAAAATCAATACAGGCTGAACAGATCCAGGGCAGCCCTGATGACAAGGACTTGGAGGTGGTGGTGGATGAGAGTCTGGACATGACCCAGCACTGTGCACTAGCAGCTGAGAAAGCCAAACGTGTCCTGGGCTGCATCCAAAGCAGCGTGGCCAGCAGGGCAAGGGAGAATTCTGCCCCTTTGCTCCAGTCTCCTGATGCACCACCTGGAGCACTGCATCCAGCTCTGGAGCCCTCAGCACAAGAAAGATGTGGACCTGTTGGAATGGTTCCAGAGAGGGCCACAAAAATGTTCCGAGGGGTGGAGCACCTCTAGTATGAGGAAAGGCCAAGAGAGCTGGATTTATTCAGCTGGGACAATAGAAGGCTGCAGAGTGATCTTATTGCAGTCTTTCACTACTAATACATGGCTTACAAGAAAAATTGGGACAAATTTTTTATATGATATTTTCTATTTCATATCTTACTGTCTCGGAATGTAAAACAAATCATACTTTTCGGTAAGTTCTGGAAAAATCAGATTTTTCTGTCTAGACAGTGACAAGCATATTGTCATCACAATATTAATGAGTAACTAATTTAATAATAACAATATTAGAGAGTAACTGAAAAATTCACAGACACATTGTAGGAAGCAACTGGCAAAAATGTACAGTTTTCAAAAGGCACTAAAGAGACCTGCCCCATAAACAGTTACTTTATGCAAACTTCCCATAAATTATAGTGTATTCTCTAAAAATCTTCATATTTTGTCTAAACACTAAGGTTTTAGCTGATAATGCTTGGAAAAATTTACCTTTCTCTTAATATTTTTCATCACTGCACTGAAGCAACTCTGTTAAATACAGTGACAGAATTAACAGACAGTTAACAGATGGTGGAAACCACAATTTCCACCATGTCATAAAATTTGACAAAGGCCTTCATTATTACTCCTTTACTCATCAACTAAGTTTGCACTCATCTGAAAAATGCATGTTACATGCCACATATTTTTCATTGCACGATACTGTTACACAACTCCATTTGTTTTGGATTTTTTCAGGATGGTCCTTAGATTAATACTAAAACACACTAGGCAATAAACTTGTGATCATTCTACAACTGAAAAATCAAGCTATTTAGGTGTCTAGGTTTGTGTTTGTTTTCATAACATCTAGAGAAGAAGGCTGTTTTCTAGAAGACTTTTTTATACATTTCTGTCACAATGCAAGAATAATCTTGTGGAGCATCACAGCTTTGAAAAAAAGCCCACCTATACATGCAAGGTGCAACAGTATAGTTACCAAATTTGTGCAGAATACAGTGCTATATATACTAATAAGCTGATATACTCTACATGTGGAGATATATCTACACATATGCAGAGATAACTATAGACCTATATAACCTCTGTCTTTCTTTGTCTTTCTCATATATCTACCTGTATATAGAATTGTGCGGCTGTATATGCATATATGCAAACACTAACATATGTAAGGTGTTTCTGCAAATGGGAAGAAATACATCCCTATGACATTATTACTGCTTCAGAAATCATGCTCCACTGACAGTTTAATTAGTAAGTGTGGGTACTAGAAGGTAACTCCCTTGGGCTGTCTGGTGCCCTTATGCCACTGAGAAAGCAAAACAGATGCTTAAAGCATAATACAGAAGCTAATGGGAGGGAGAAAAAATAAACATACCAGTACAAAACATGGAAAAGGAGGCTGGAGAACAGCATAAACTCCAGAAGAAATTATTGCATTTTCAATATATCTGAGAGTGGGGTGACATTTGGGTTCTTCAGCATGAACAGAAATGATTAGTCTTAGCTTCCTTGCTAGTCTTGCTAGCCCTGACAGGAACAGAAGCTTGTTTTCCTTAGAGCAAGGATAAAACCTGTTGCCTTAAGATTTTGGCATACTTATTTCAATTGAAAGAGCTAAATTTCTATTTTGAATGTTGTCAGGGACAGCAAATAGTTTGACTGAGTCCTGTAGAAAAAAAAAGCCCAATTCACTGAATCAAATACATCCCCATTTTCATTTCATTAAAACTACTGTTGTCTCATTACAGGAATCTTTCATTTTTCATTTCAGAACACTAGGTATTTTTGTGAAGGGTTCTTTTTTGCACTAGCTTTTCTCTCATTTGAAATGTTGGTACAATTTGGTAAATTCTATTAATCAATGCTAATATACAACAACAAAAGGTGGTAAATTAAAATTGGGAAATAAGTGCTTTTTTTGTTCATATTTTCACAAACAAGAATGCAAACATAATTTTTTTTAATTCTGAAGAGTAACTGAAAATTCTGGATAGCATACTTCTGTATGTAAATTAAAGAAAAAGATAATATTTTTCTTCTCAATGAAGTAAGTTACACTTTTCACTTTCACTTTTTCCCTCCCTATACCTGTGAGCATACATTTTTATATACCAGCAGAAATATAACAACCCACTCCCCCCCCTATAGAGAACTAGTTGACCTGGCCTGCACAGGCAGGTTGCTCATAGAAATGTATCATGAAAAATATCAGAAGAATGAAAATTTCTGTAGATTGCAATCTAAACTCTTAAATATACATACATACATACATACATATATATATATACACATATAAGATTAATTTATGGATACTTTATAAATGTTGATTGCTTACGGTAAAATAATAATTATCTAATATTTGACTCATTTATTGATGTTAAACAATATAGTAAAAATATCTCTACTTCTATACCTGCAGTGTTAATCCACTCCTCTCAAGATTTGTGAAGATATTTGTGTATTATATTTTTAATTTACAAAACAAACGTAAAACCACTGTAGCATGATGGTCTCTTCACACTTTTTTCAATGGTTGCAGCAAGCTCATTAATGGTATTCCATAAATACAAAACTGAAAATGACATCACACATCACCCAGTCCTGGAATTTGAACATGAATATATACCCTTTTGTAGAGAGTATAAAAGGTCTTTAAAAGGGATTTGCATCATGCATGTTCATCAAAAAATATATTTGGACTGGAAAAATATATGGCTCTTTTGTTCATTGATCTGTAATCTTGTTTATTTTGGAGGATCTTTCAGTTACAACTATGTTACAAGTTCAAGTTACAACTTAGAACTGCCCTTGTTGACAAGAAACTTGTTTAGTTATGCAATGTGAGGAAAATAAAGTTTCCTACCTTCCCATTCCTTATTTTATTCAGCTTAAACTTATGTTTGCAATTCAATTTAGTAGCAATAAGAATATAACTGAAAATGAGCTTTATAGCAACCCAAGTGCTTAAGCCAGGCTTCCCTGCACTTTCCCCTTTTTTGAAGAAAAATGCCGATTTTTTGAGAAATGCGTATTTCCTGGAACTGGTATAGAAGACATCTGTCACCTGTAATTGTGCCAAAGTACCTTAATAGCTATCCTGCTCGAATTACTCATTTCCAACATGACAGGAAAAATCTGGTTGCTAAGTGTATGCAGAACACTGTGCTTTTGTCAGGCCAGCCATATCTGACATGCAGGTTGTTCTCATCACTGCTCACAAGCCGCTGACTGAAATCTCTCTGCTTGTGGGGCATTCTCCCTTGTTGCACTATGCTCATGACAAAAAGCAGAAAGAAAAAGCTCTCTGTTTAGCTGTCAGTACTGTTAGACTAATTTTAATTTGTTTTGTCTTCTAAAGGATATAAAATCCAGGATTGCAGCACTTTAAAGCAGTAATCAAAGTGTACTTCTACATTTTGCAGTGTTAAGCACTGTTGAATTTACTTTCCTGTTTTATATTATAGTGGACGTAAGAATATTGTCTAAATTTTAGGAAGGCTATTTACACATAAAACACACTGAAAAATGGACAAAGAAATGAACAAAGGCAGCATATACTGAAAAATCTACATACTTCCAAGAAATATCATAATTTCTAAGAGAACAAGTGTACCTTTGTGGCTTTTGAGCACTTCAGAAAGAAATGTTCAAAAGCAAAATCTTTGTGTTTATACTTTTTGGACAGGAAAAAAAAAAGTCTCTCTTTGAGGGTAATAGTTATTTAATAATATTTCCTGCCATAAAATAAAGGTATCGTACAAAGTAGCATAACATTATAAAAGTGTGGTAATTTACATACACCTTCTGGAGATTAATCTGTAACAATTATGTGCCATGTACATGGGATTTATTTAAAAATTCCTACAAGGAAGCACTGTACCCCTTGATTTAGTTTGTTTCCCGCCACCATCACCCTCAGGTTATCAGTTTCTCCCTTGGGGAATACAGCTAGGCACTTTGGTCTGAGTGCCTATTACTAGATTTCCTTTCCCAAAGAATTTGATTAATTTCATCCTAGATTAGGCAATAAAGGATGCTTACCTTCTTAGCCCATCTAAGTCATTGGGGGGAACAAAATGATCAATGACATCATTTGACCTAAGTGATCAGGCACTAAGATGTGCTTACACATCTAGAATATGTAATGTATTTAAGAAATTTCTCAAAAATGGTAGCTCTGTTCTGCTAAGTGTTTATGTTTCTATATCAGAGATAGAGGCAGATGTTACTCCTTTTCACTCATGCAAGCTGTTCACCCAGGTATTCTAGTGAGATTTAGTGAGCATATTCTTGTCATTTATTTCATCCTTACCCAGAGTAAGGGGAATAATTTCTAAGTCTAAGTAGGCCAGGTAATATGATTGAGCTGCATATGTACAGGAGCTTAGTTTTGGCTGCAGGGGAAAGTTTTCTAGCTCTGGTGGCAGGCTTGAACTGCAAGCTGGATATTGCAGACGTCTGCCTGCAGAGATGAAAGGTGGCCTCAGCAAGGGCAGGCTGAGGACAGTGATTATCTTTCCAGGGACAACCAGATTTTGGACCCCCAGGCCAGAGCAGTGATAACAAGTTAGAAAGTATCTGTAACAGGTCACTTAGAGAGCCTGGGGCACCAGATGTATGAGGAGAGGTTGAAGGAGACAAGTTTGTTTAGACTGGAGATGACACAGGAAGGGATATTATTGTTGACTTCCAGAACATGAAGAAATGTTAAAAGAAATATGGAGCCAGACTCTTCTCAAAGGTATACACCAAGGGAGAAGAAACAATGGACACAGAAGAAATTCTAAATAACTGTAATGATAAGAAAATTTGTTATGAGAGTGGTTAGGCACAGAGTGATGGTAAAAATTTCATTCTTGGAAAATATTGACAGTTAAGGACCTTCAAGGCCTTCATCTTCATATAATTTTTAACTTAGTTCTGTATTAGGATCTCCAGAGGTCATTTCCAATTAAAAGTTCTCAGTTTTCTGTAATGCCAAAGCTAGCATTTTTATCTCAGGTTTCATTTCTTCAGCATTTTCCTCTGAGGTGCCTAGAGTGATGGCATAAACTTCTCTGTTCAATATTGTTTAGTGCAACAAGGCAAGTCTTACTGCTTGTGATGAATATAATGCGTTATATCTGTTTGCTCCCATTCTACACTTAAAAACCTGATGACTGAGGGTTGTGGGAATACTGGAAAGAATGTGATATTGTGTCTGCCTTTGGCAGTGAATCAGCAAGCTCAGCAGTTTCCAGATTTTATGGAAGGGTAGGAAGACATGGAAACAAGTATGTTCAAAGAAAAGACTGCTTACAGCACAACCAATGTTCATGATAGTAGAATCTTTAGGAAATGGGGGAGTTACTGAGTTGACAAAAACTATGTGAATGCGACTCCTAGTATGGAAGGACACAGTGTACATGGAGATTATTTTCTTATAATTTTTTTGTCTCTGTTCTGTTTTATCTGATCACTTTGAGTGGCCCCAGTTTCAAAATATATACATTATTCTAGTTAGCTTTTTGATAAAACATGGCTTTTTCAGTTCAGAAAGATCCTTTAGGTTTTCTTTGGGAAGCTCAATTTAAGGTGAATATTCAGGGAGGCCTATAATAAAACATCTTGTGTCTTGTCTTAATTCTTAGAGTTACTGAATAAGACCAAAAGTAATCCCACAGCTGTCAAGAAGACAATAGAAAGACTATTATGTCAGCTATTGTAGAACTGGTCATTTGAAAGCCCTTTTTCTGAATCTGTTCTTCAGATAGATTGCCCAAAACTGATTTCAAACCAGAATGGAAAAGGAACCTGGAAAAGTAACTGTAGAAAAGGAAACGGATTACTATTAGTCACAGAGGTGGCAAAAGCACCTAAAATATTTGTCCATAAAGGAAATTAAACTGGACTACAGCTATCAGCTAATCCCAGACGTTGCCTTCTACTGATCTAAGTTATTCATTCCAAAAGGGTAAAGATGAATTTTCAACCAGTTTTCTCCACAGGACTAAATTGCATCAATTAATTTAATGCTTAAATAAAATTAATCCTATTTTTCCAACACTAGAGGAAGGTACTGAATCCGTGATAGTAGTTCTTTAGTGAGTTCCACTGAAAATAAAGCATTGACATAGTGGCTAATTAGGCTGATCATTCCGCTTTGTATTTTAAGGCTGTCTCTCCTTGGCAGCATGAGGACAAATACACAATCTGACTTTATTTAACTATAAAAACTACACCAAATATATGTCTGACATATACCACTACAGACTTCAACAGATCAATCTCATAAATAAAACCCAAGTGTCCTAGTAAACACATGCAGACTGAAATTAAGCTTCCTCTACTTCACTTTTTTGCAATACAGTAATTCATGTTGTTAAATGTACAATAACACAAAACGTTTGATCATCTTGTGACCAAAGTTTAACTCTCAAATTCCACTTGGAAATTCAAATACAAAGGAATAAAATAACCTGTCTATAATTTTCTTCATTAGGAAAATTTCTAATCCTGATCCTTTTGTATCTCTTAAAATTAGAATTCATACTGTCCTTAGCTTTTGCAAGCCATACTCTGTTCCACTGTTTCTAATAGCTCAGCCACATGTAACAGTACTACAGTCTAATTTCATGTTGCTTACTTTACGAATAAAGGACAAGTTACTAATGGAATATGGTTCCCTAACACAAAGTCAGACATTTAATTTACATTGAACCATTTTCTCAGCTACAAAATTGTTTACACTATGCAATAACATATCTCACCATGGTAAATATTTACAATATTTGAGTAAATGTTTCAAGGGAGTTTGCCAAATCAAGTAGTGCTATAAATTTAAAAATCATTCAAACAGTTTTCAGCTTACAAAGCACGTTTATAAATATATGTATGTGCGTGCATGTGTGTTTTACCTTGTTTTTTCCACAACTTTCATGCCAACTTTATGCATTAGACTACTGTATAAACACCCCACTGTCACAGCCATTGTTAGTTCATCACTACTTCATGTCTATTCATGAACTATTTGTCCGCTGGAACTCTTCTGAATTCTACCTCAGTTAACTTTTTTTTGATTGCTTCTTCCAAAAAAAGAGGAAAAAAACCAAACCAAAATGAAAATGTGTTAGTATAAGGGAGTTGGTTTTTTACAGTTTTAAAGAAAAATCTTTCCTTGGCTTTTTCTGAACTTTAGAATTTTTGGATTTACATTTGTAATAAAGTTATTACTCTGGGGTGTTTTGCTTGTGTGTATGAATGAATATAAATTGCTTAAGACTGAAAAAAACCCAAACTAATTATTCCCCCTTTTTCTTCTCAATTCTCCTGTGTGCTTTACTGATCAACCCAAAGCATGAACCTGGTAAAGATGTGAGGTGACTGAAATTTGTATCTGGTAGGAGATGGGAACCAGCACACACAGAAAAGGACTTTTTTTCTTTTTTTCTTTTCCACAGGAAACAGACTTCAGAGGCTAATAGCTGTTGAGTAGTACTTTGAATTCTAGATATCCTTCTACAGTTTAATAGCAAAAGTCTTGCAGTTAGCTTTGGGTTAATTCTGTTTGCCTCATTTTGGTTGTAGGTTTGGTTTCTTTTTTGTCCCTATCCTAGCCAGTTTTGTGTGTAATATTTAGATGTTTAATTCTAATTTAGGCATCTAGAATCCCTTTCGCTGTCGTTATTACAGGCATCGAAAATCACATTAGATAAACACAATTTCTGGGCTCAGATCCAGTCCTGATTGATCAGCTTTCCTAGCTTTTCAAGTATTCCTGCAAATCTACCTCAAATCTGCTCTGTTGCTGTTTCCTACCTTTATTTTAAATCTCATTCCAATTTTTACATCTTCCAAACCAAAATGATTTTTTTCTTATTTCTCCTCTCTAGTTCTCTCCCTTCATTCTGCCAATATCAGTTATTTTTCTGCCAGTTTGATTTTTCATATAGGCTTTCCATTTCTTTGACTGTGGTAACTCTTCTCATCTCTATACATGATTGATGTTTTCCTGTTCCCTAGGTTTCTGGATGTCTTTTGTCCTAGACTTTTTATGAACTAGCTTCTTAACCTAAACTTTTATTTGTTATCACAAATCTCTGCTCCTACTTTTTTCTCATCATCTGTTCTATTATACAGTCTCCTCAGATGTCTGGAAAATCAGCTGACAATTTCATTGAGCATATTTAACTGTGTAGTTATTGATAGCAGTTTCATATTTAAACTTTGCTTCCCATTAACTTTTCCTTTCCTTGCAAGTTATGTTTCAGTCATATGAAAAAGACATTTTAAAAATTCTGTGCAGGAATTTTGATGTTCTTCAATTACACATCCCTTTTCCAGCCTTTTGCTGTTTCTGGTCATCTTGTAGCTTTGACAACATTATGTTTGTTGGAAAGGGCAATAATTTTAGTACTTGTGAAGTAGTTCATGCTATTATGAAGTCTGCTTTAACCACTGAATTTTAATATATGCCACATTACACATCTGTTGTTCCACAATTAACTAGTGATATACTGCTTATGTTTCAAGGGAGTATAGGAAAGGTAGACTAAGAATTAAGTTTCAACTCAAAGCATTACAGAAGAAGGTATTTTTTTCCTGAAATAACATTAACTTTTATTGCCAATTATAAAAGTTTGGAAATTAAATGCATTGATGATAAACACATGTAGATGTTTTAAATGCAAATTAATTATTCACAGGTGATTGGAGGAACTTTCTGCAGGTCTGGGATTTCCTCTATTAAAATGTATGCAAACTATAATTGTGAAAGAAAAACATCACTCTTTATGCATTTTATCATGTCCCCTATCTATTATATTGACTTGAGAAAGATACACTGCAGATAGCTCATTATAGATTATGTTCAATATTCATCTGTGGACAGAAGAGTGAAGAATGATTTGAAGTTGAGATGGGAAAAGAGAAGAAGCAATCTCTAAAGCCAAAATAATATTTGGGCCTTGAAAGCTATGTGAAGCAACAGGCCAAAAGGTTAAAAAAAAGATGATGGGGAACCAGTTAAGGAATATACTAATGGGAATAGAGAATATTTTCTTGTACAAAAGTAAAAAAAATAATGAAACTGTTTTCCTTTGATAAAGAGAGAAAAAAGGTGATAGAAAAATAGTATGACGAACACATACTATTCAGTGGAATAGAAGAAATAAATAGGGATTACTGTTCCCCCTCTTTCATATCACATTTGAAGCATTTAAAAGCCCATGGTGGTAGAAAAATTGGATTTATTGTCAGTAAACTGCTTAAAGTTTGAGTTTCCCTGACAGAAATGTACTTGATTAGGAAAAAGGAATTCTGTAGGAATAAATTGGAACAGAAATAAAGAGTGGAATTCCAGTTCAGATGCAGACATTTACACTAAAGGACCAGTATGTGAGGGATGAGTCTAAGCTCTCATGGCAGTAAATGGAGATACGGAATACCAATCCTTTTCCTAAGCCTTAAGATGAATGGCTCTGATCGCGTGGTTTGCTCAGTCTGGAGAAGAGAAGACTGAGGGGGGACCTTATGGGAGTCTACAACTTCCTCATGAAAGGAAGAGGAGGGACAGACACTGATCTCTTCTCTGTGGTGATAATGATCCTCTTAGTGATAGAACCTGAAGCAATGCCATGAAGCTGTGTCATGGGAGGTTTAGGTTGGATATTACGAAAAGGTTCTAAGATGGTTGGACACATGGTTGGGCACTGGAATGGGCTCTCCAGGGAAATGGTCACACCACTAAGGCTGCCAGAGTCCATGAAGCATTTGGGCAATGCTCTCAGGCATGTGGTGATACTGTTGGGGCTGTCCTGAGCAAGGCCAGGAGTTGGATGGTGATGATGCTTGTAGATCCCTTCCAATTCACGATATTCTATATTTTGATGTTTAGAGATCACATTCAGCTGACCAATTTAAAGAGTTTACCATAAGTCTGCAACTCTAGGTCATATGTGACTATTTCGACTCCATTGTCAACACTGCAAGTTGTTGTCAGTAGCTCACATTTAGATGTTGGCATTGGGGATGTTTAAATACAGGTGTATAATTCTAGACTTGATTCCCACTGCCTTTGATTTAGCCTCGTGTCTCTCTTAACTACCAAACAGATCACTTGAACAGTACTTTGGAGACTTTGTCTTGGGGGTCCTGAGAAACATCCTAGATAAATTACTGAGAAGACAATTGATAAGAAACCAACATTCTAAGAGTTCCTAGGAATCTTAGGTGCCACGTTCTCCTGCTCCTTAACTGCCTTCTGATCAGAGGCATGTTTGATTCTCCAGAGGAAGGATTTCCAGGATTTCCCAGCTGAAATATTAGGTTCCTAGTCCTATTTGTTACAGAAGCCTTATGAAGACAAGCCTCTTAGCATGAAGTGTATAAACATTAAAGAAAATATAATTTAGAAAGATTTCCATCTGCCATGTTCAAGAATTGGGGTTTTTTTTGGTTTTGATTGCCATTCTTTTTATGGGACTGAGGATAAATTGTCCACCATTTCAGAACTTAAGCTTCTCAATAGCTTCATTTTTCAGAGGATTCACTACCATGCATTTTTTGACTGCTTATGCTAAAATGACAATATAAATGTAATAATATGGTCCTAACCTGTGAACCTAGTGAATATTTACAGCATCCTCTGTTCTGATATTAGGTAAGAGCTTCTAAAACTATAATTGATCTACTGTTTGTAACATAGGCTAATTTTGTGTGCTCTTTTAGTGTATAAGATGCAAAATCAATACCTTCATTATCCCAATTGCATAAAATTAGATTTGGTATACATAAATTACCTGCTGTAGATTTAGTTCCTGAGAGACCAACACACTGAACCTGAAACAGTAATAATAAAGTAGTCTGTAGACTTCCTATTTAGGCAAAATAACTTTTCATGTATTAAAAAATGACAAGAGTTGACAAAATACTATGAAATCAGAATCTTAATAAATGCATTGAAAATGGTTAATTTGGTCTGAAGTATCCAAATATCCAAAGTACCCAAATATCCAAAAGTAACTAGGAAGATGTTATTCCTGTTAAGCACTTTGGAGGAAAACCCTTAGTCTAGTGAAAAAAAGCCAATACCAGTCTTGGAAACAACAAAGCCAAATACCAATCTTGGAAACAAACAAGACGTCCATGAGCTGAATATCTCATATTAGTGTCTTCTAAGAACTCCTGTGTTGAATTTATTAATACCACAATGAAGAATTACATCAGTGTCAGCATATTTTACCACATTTTATTCAGGTGTACTGAGTTCATTCACTCATCATTTTTTGATAAGAATGCAGAGAAACAATATTTCTCAGTGGAGACTTTCAGCCAATTCAATAGCATTCAATAGCTATACAATAATATTGATGACAGAAGAAGAAAAGCTATAGTTCTTTTTTTTATTACCCTGTAATAAAGGAAACATACCTTCAGCACAAAATCCTTGAAGCTGATCCAAGATCTAATCTAGCTCTACCATAATTATGTAGATTTCAGAGATGTCAGTGTATAAATACCCATGAGACGCTGCCATCATTCACTATCTACTCATTCAAGTTTCCAGACAGAAATGAAGATATTTTTACAATATTGCAAAGCATCTGTTTTGAGCTGATTAAACAAGGTACTCAGATTTAAAAAAAAAAAAAAAAAAAAGAGCGAAAGAATGGATATTGCTGAAAAAAGATTCTCTAAACATAACAGCCTTCTGATATGTAAGACAGCTAGATATAAACAATAAAAGATGGAATTCTAATTCCTCTGAAGTTATTATTAAACACTTAGCGTATGAAGTTTAACTTTTGTTCTCTTATTCTAAATGCATATTTTGTCACTTCTTCAATATTGTTGCACTGAAATCAAATTGAACCACATAAAATTAATCCACCCTTCCTCTCCTCTAGGCTCTTTTGTAGATTAATACTTTTTATTTGCCCAGACATTGAAATGTGTCAAACAGCATTACAGACATTTACTAATATAATTTTCATATTAGACTAGAGATGATAAAGGACAAAGCTGTATATACTGGGAAATCTAGGCTTGTCCTTAACAAGGTGTCTCTGATCTCTCAAAATATTTGAGTCACAGCTGTCACAGACCAGAAATCTAGTAACTTTCTTTGGCATAAGTTAGTAAATTTTGCTATCTCTACCAACTTGCAGAGATGTGTGAGACTATAATGTATATAAAATAATATTTTTTGATTGATCAGCTCAAAAGGTTTGTCTTCAGTTCTTCTCTTTGTTTTTGTTTGTTTGGTCTGGATTTTTTGTGTGTTGTGTTTTTTAGGGTTTCTTCAGGAGAGGTGGGGGCCTGCTTTATTTTTCCTTTTCCTAAATGTATTTTAAACTTTTGAGACACATAGTATTTACTATCATCTCAACAATTCTGCTGCCTTATGAATTCCTCAAGTAATCTTTGAATCCTACTTTCCATATGCCTTCCCCCATAAAGGAGTGCTTTTTCTTCTTTACCTTGAGCCATACAGAAAATGACTCCTTTTAGATGCTTTTTCAAGAATTGACAAGATTAGCTGAAAATATCATAGATTTTTTTAATTTCTGTGTACGTGCATCATGAGAAAATTTTCTCCAAATGGCAAAATATCTCTCAAGGGCTCTGGAGTTCTAGATTGCTCCTTCTTTGTTTTCTTAAAAATAATATAATTATTAGTATAATATCTATATTTTATCACCTATCTATATCTAAATTTATATGTTATACCTGTATTATGTAAAGATATGTTTATCTTGTTAAAGAAAAGGTCACAGAAAAAAAAAATAAAAAACCCCACATGAAGAATCTCTGATATCCTGTATTCCCTGGACTCTCTTTTTCTCCACTGCAGCTTCTTTACAAATGAAGCCCAGGCATAGTTCTGGGTGCACATCAGTGTATGGCCCCTGCACAGAATCCTACTATAGATTAAGTTATTTGAGTTGGGGGTTTTTCCATCTGTTTTGCATGCATCTTTCACAAATAATTTTGCCTTTAATGAAGGTAAGTTGCAGAAGAAATTCCAGATGGAATTTTAGAATCCTAAAGGAGTGTGACTCTTCCCTGTTTTCATTTTAAGCTTTAGACTATATGCAGATGCCACTCTGTTAGGAGGTCAGATGAAGTCCAGGAGAGACATTTATCTTTAGAATAAACAGACCCATCCTTTCTCTTAAAAAACATAGCTTTCATGGATTCATGAAGGCTCTTGCATAGTGTTCTATTTAAGACCTCTTCTGTATTTAGGGGACAATACTGAGAGCTGCTGTAGAGTGATTTATTAGAGTTAGAAGTATATAGGTTAAGATGTTTATCCTCCTGTTTTCACCAAGCTTTAGATGGCTAATTCTAATGAGATGAAACCTATGAGTAAAAAAAAGAAAAAAATGTTCAGTGAGCTGAACATTATCCTGAAAACCTAAGTATTACCCACCAAAATATCTATTACTGTTGACACTGTAGTTAATCAATAAAGTAGAAGGAATTCAGCAATCATTAAAGTATTAGACCTCACTTTTTATCAGCACTTCTAGTTTAAGCCATATGATTCTTTAACTTAGTTTATGCAGTGCATTGAATATACTTAGCTATTTTGTAAGCAGGTTTCCTTCTGTGTTTCAAAGAAAGTGCTAGAACTGTTCACGTTGAGTTCTGAAGGGGACTCAGAAACATTTAGAAGTCAGCAACAAAGAGATGAATAAACAAAGATTTTGCAGGGAAAATACAAGAAACAGCCTTAGAAACCCCATTAAGTGACCAAGGTTATTAAAGTTGGCATAGCACTTAAATAATCTCTCACCATCTGCGTCTTTATTAGTGTGTCCTCCATGAATAACCAGCAAATTAAAGCTCAGTGAAATAAAACTAATCTATGGGTTCTGGACAGTATACAGCTAGCTTTATAAAGAGAGATTAAGTACAAATGGAAAATTTGTCCAATATCTCTCTTGAAATGGATTAATTAACCTGGATTATTAAATAGAAGAATATTTAGAACTAAAGGATTAATAAAATGAATTATTTTCTTTCCCTTTAAAAATAGTACAGCCACTTATTTTATATGACATAAGATGTTTTCTAATTCACAAAAGAATTAAAGGAAACTCAGAGAGATGTATATTGCATGGGAAATGAAACAGGTGGTGAGACACTGTAGGAAGAGTAACAAAAAGGTGGAAAATACAGTGATATACATCTCATAAGGAGGGGGGAAAGAAAAGAATCAGAAAACCTGCAGGGATTTGAGAAAATAAAATAAAAAAATCTCATTGAAAGGCTTGAGGAAAGCTGTGCCCTATGAATGGTTATGAGCAATTGCTCTGCTAATGCAGAGGAAAGGAGACAGGCAAACTTGCAAGAAAAAACATAAAGGGAAACTAGGAAGGTGGTAATACATTCGTTTCTTTTATTAGCAAGAACAAAAGAAAACCTTTAGAGGAAGCAGTGGGAAGCTTTTATTTGATATTAAAGAAAAAGCTAACCTGAAATTAAGTTTTTAATTAACTATGCCAAGGAAGAATGTAAAACTCATGCTATCAGAGAGAATATTCGAGGTAGACATGTCCCAGATATACAGTTCAGACATAATTTAAGATACCTTTTCATCATGAACAGTATTCCTGAACTTGCCAGTTTTGTTCAGTGGTTACTGCCTCTGTATCTTCTGCCTCCAAAGGCATAATCATTGTCTGATCTAAGCCATTCTGTAATACACTTGCTTATATTGAAGTTACCCTTTCTTAAGCAGGTATATTATTTGTCTGGTAGATCTCATTTCAGTAACAAAATTAAGGGGTTAGTTATAGTCTGAAGTCCATGGAGTTCTACCAAATATCAAAGGCTTCTTGAGTAAGAATCTGTTCTCTATTTCACTAACAAGTTTTTTCTCGAAAGGTGATACTATTTTTTCAACTGTTTATACCAGCAAGGTTAGACTGGAACGCCTGAAATACTTTGAAATAAAAAGGGTTAAATAATTACTGGTAAAAATATGGTAAACATCTACAACCTTTCCAGAATAATCAGTAGTATGATGACATATCACAGTTGGATTAAGAATTAATAAGTCTTAATCCTACAATATTTTAATGTTTATCATGGAATGGTTCACTTAACACTGCAATTTTATGTATTTGGTAAGAATACATTCAGAAAACTTAGCAAAAGCTTGAGATTTTACTTGTACTTCATTAAAATTGTCATAGAAATCTTTAACTATCTCAGAGGAAAATGAGGAATTAGGTCTATTTGTTTATAGAAGTTTCCCCAATCAGCTTTCTGTTTTTTATTCCTCAACACAAGACCTATGGGAGCACTTAAATCTCATTAATATCAGAGCTTTCATGACGGATAGGAGTGGTACTCACTATTTTGCCCTAAGGATAGTGTTCTATTATACATTACAGCAGTTGCTTTCAGAATTAGGCAACTTTCACTTGTGTTAACACATGTACATTAACGATACAGAAATAAGTATGATTAACTAATGGCATATCTGGTTCTCTCCAGTGAGTTGATCTAAATTCCTTAAGTACAAATAAATGTGGAAATTTATGGCCCAGGCTTCCATTCTTAGTTTAAAAACCTCTCTCTTAAAAAAAAAAAAATACCAGCTCCTGAAAGCCTCCTATGTATATGTGCATGCATATAAAGTGAAAAAGATTTAACATACAAAAAGGCATCTTATTTCATCATGCAGTCTGGATTGTGATACTGATGGTTAAATCACCTACAAAACTGTGAGCTTTTCTCATGAGTGGCATTCTCCATAGAGAATAATGTAATGTCTTTAGTAATGACTTCAGTTGCCAGAACAAGCATCAGTCTGGCAAACATAAGAAAAACAGACAAGCTGAAAGTCCTTTAACATTTAACTTCTAAAGTACTTGTGTCTTCACATGTTGTGCCTTGTAATTCAACTGTTTAGATTTTAAATAAATACCTATTCTACAGATTAACTGTTCAATTCTAGCATCATAATTCCTTCTTGCTGCGAGCAACATGGTGTTTACAATATATATTCTATTTCTGTCCACTTTCAGAAAGCAGTAAGTTGTTCTATTTTTTCCTGGTGACCAGGATAAAATTGAAGTTTCAAATTGCAGGGGTTTTTTCCTCATTACTAAGGGTTATTTCTCTGTTTGAGATATGTATTGTGATATTGTACAAGAATTCAGAGGTTATTGCTAACATTCAGTGTGACAATGAAAAGGTTCATTTCATATATGAACCTCTTAAAGAGCAATTTTAGCATACCCACATCTGAGTACAAAAGACACTGAAGAATTTGTGTAATATCCAATTTCCCAAAGGCTGATTATTCTCCATTTCACAAGGCATTTAAAAACAATCTGTAAAGTCTCACAATATAGCAGTGTTTACTGAGGATGCATCATTAAAGATAAACAACTTGAGAACAGGCGCCGTGCTTCACTGAAATACTAGAGTTTTCTGTCGTTCTGTTTTTCAAGCAAGCAGGGTAGTTCAAGTATACTTTAACAAATTCAGAGCCATTGTCTGCTTCTACCAGCAAAATGTTAATTGACTCCACTAACTGAAGCCAGAACCATAATAATTCTTTCTTTATTCCATTAATTCAGGAGGGTTTTGTTCCGTTAAATGCAGATTTAGCACCAGAGATTAGACATGCCATGTGTTTGTATTAAGTTAAAGTGAAGGAAGTTACATTGAATTAGTTTGTGGTTTCTGTGATGACTTAGAAAAATGGCTTCCCCCAAGGTACTGAGCAACACTGTGTGTGTGGCATTTCGGAGCTATTCTGGAAAGTAAGGTGTTTTTGATGAAGTTAAATAATTCCTGGGGAAGAGAAGGAAAACAGGCATATAAAGACCTGGAGTCAAGGAAAGAGATTTGAGAGCAGTAACCCCCTCAGCTCTTTCAAGAGACCCAGTGCAAGCAGGTGGTTAAATTGCCCTTTTTGGAAGCTGAGAAACAGGGGAAGCACAGGTTGGGTAATAAATCCTATTGGTCAGCACACCTACCCAGCAGTCCTGAGCATCCTGGCAAGCAAACAAGAACAGGGTAAGTCTCCATAGTTAGAATCCTACAATAGGCATAGTCCTAGGAAGGGAAATGAGACCCTGTACTCCCCATCTACAAGAGGAATGTTTCCAGTGTATTTTGAAAATACTTGAACATTGCACTAGTGACTCCAGGCGAAGCCTCAGTAATGGCATAAAATGTCTATATATAAACTATCTAACCTACCCCACCTTCCCTGTTACTCAGAAAAATAGGTGTCTCATATATCAGAGTAGATATGTGAAACAGGCCAAAGAAATAACACCCCAAAAGCCCATCTCTTAATTGACCAGAAAGTTTACTAAAATAGGTAAATACTCTGCTTTAAAGACTTAGGGTAAGGTTCTAAGTTAGGTAAAATTTATCTTACCTGTTTCAAAGAATTTAATATCAGAAGAGAAAAGTGGAATTTCCTCTCATCTCACTAATAATTAAGGCAATTCTAATAAAACCTAATAGTGGTGAACACAAAGTGTGCTCCTTGGGCTAACATGAATACAGTGTATTCAGAATTACAAGCTGAACATGAGCATTAACAGATTTTTGAATTCTTCATTATCGTACAAATTGCATTTTATCTAGATTTTGACTCTACTGTGGTTACGACACATACACACACAAAAAAAAAGCTGCATAACATTAAGGAGAGGTTTGATGCTTGACTAATATATTAATTGCACATCATAAGTCTGTATCCCTGGAGCACAAGAACTGATAAAAAGTATTTTACAGGTTCATACTTGAATGATGCTTGAAGCTGCAGTTGCATAAATCAGAGCCAGTGACAGTAATAGCAGTGGTTTTAGCAATGACTTAATGAGAAGTAAAAATAGGCATTAGGGATGATATCACTCTCCTCTCCTTTTTAGTAGAAACTTTGTAATAATTGATCATACAACTTTGCGAGAGGAAAACAGACAGACAGATATGAAATAAAATGCCATATAAATGGGTAGAGATAATAGGTTTTTGTAAACAAAAATGAGGATAGTTTTATACTTATGGTTGGAGAGTGATTTTATTTTTTAAAAGCAACTTAATTTCTTTACCTTTTACAATGTCCTTGGGAGGTCCATGGGCTTGGAAAAATATCAAGTTCCCCCCTTCTATTCTCTTTCTTCTTCCCCTCTACCATATTTGTATTTTTTCATGTTGCAAAGTGTATTTCACCTAAATTCTGGTTGGAAAACGTTCTACTAGTTTTTCAAAATTATTTCTATATATATGAAAAATTATGTTCCTGTTTTGCAGGTGTTCTTAGAGAGGTTAAACAAATTTTAATTGGTGACATTGCAAAGGCTATTTGTGAGCAAGATTATGACACATGCACTTTGTGCAATCCCTCACTGAAAATAATTTCAATCAGTCCCTTCCAATTCAGAATATTTGGTGTGGTTCTGCATGTGGGGGTATCTCTTTTAGGTGCAACTTGAAGGGTAAGAAACTACTGCTGCAGGTGAACAGGGAAGGTGGAATTTCATCCAAATAACTGCATACATAATTAAGGTAAAATCAATGGGGAATTGAGCGCATAATATAAAACAGAATTTTATTCAAGTATTGTGATGACAAGAAAATCAGAACAGAAATTCATGTGTAGTTCTCAAAAAACAATTTTTGCTATTGAAAACAACAAAAAGTGTCCTTCTCCTATATGTTCTATGCTTTTGAAGGTAATTGATTTAAATAAATTTAGGATATTTTAAAATAGCCTAATTTGTCAAGGAAAGTGTTTTTCAATTATGAGTGATTGCCAAATAAAATCATGAAGGCATGAATCATTAATCATAACTCATAAATCACGAACTACTGTAGTAGTGAGTAGCAATAGCAAAACTCAAAAAATAATAGGAGCACAAGGTAATTTATGAAGGGGTTCAGTTTGCTGAACCCTTAGGGAAGGTCTCAGCCTTTCCACTTAGTCATTCACAGTTTTTTGCTCTTGTTTTCTATTAGTTAATGCATTTTAGTTAAAAAGGAAAAAAAACCCACAAAACAATAAAACAATAAGCTGGTCTCTGATACACTTATATCATCTGTAATTGCACCATATTTCATCTGAATGAAATGGGATTACTCATCAGGAAAAATATTCCTTTCCTTGAAGGGTGTAGCCATAACTGAAGGATTTAAAAGAGGCATGAAAACAAAATATGAAATAAGGAGAATAGACATGCCCACAACACTGAGCACAGACAGCACATTTATAGTCTAAAAGTGGCAGAGAGCTTTTATCTTCAGTATGCAAATAAATAGTTAGAGAACTGTTTCTTTTTTAAGAAATACCTCCTGCCAAATACTCTGTCCCTCCTGTGGCTACATTTCCCAAGCATTTTAAAGAGTTCTCTATTACTGAGACTAACCGTCTCTGTAGAATTTCTCTTCAAGTTCAAATGAAGACACACTACAAAATTTTCATGTCAGTTTTTAGCCCAGTACTTTTTAGCCTGAAAAACACCAGCTTTAATGGTAGTAAAAAAATGACACAAAAAAATAGATGTTAAATATGCACCCTTTTATTTATTTTAAAAATGTTATACATTCTAGGAATGGGATTGGGTAAGACACTCTTTTAAAACAAGTATTCACATTTCCATGCATAAGATGCCCAGAATCCATAGTAATAATTTCAGGAATTTAGCTGATTGAACATAAAAACAAGTTTTTTGGGTTCCTCTGCATTAGAACTAGCATCCCATACATCTTGGGAAGATGAGAGTTGAGAACTACTGAAGTTCTGAACAGCATGAAAATTAAATGTCCAGTACACACTATTGTCATTGTAATGCAACTCCCTTACAACCAATAAATGGGTAACATTATCATAGATTAATTTGCCAATTCCCAAATGTTTAATTACACAGAGATGCTACCTACTGCTTTATCTTTTCATGTGTTCTGTTGATGTATAAAACAACACAAGTGCCTTAGCATCATGTATTTATATGTTTTTGGTATTTATGCCTACAGATTGTCATATTTGCCTTTTTTGGGAAAAGAATCCAAGTTCAATATGTACCATGAGAAGTGCCTGTCCAGTATAGAAAATACTGAACAAGCTTAACACCACTTAAATAATACTATGCTGCATACTCTACTCATAC
This sequence comes from Monarcha castaneiventris obscurior, assembly GCA_026261815.1. Taxonomy (NCBI): domain Eukaryota; kingdom Metazoa; phylum Chordata; class Aves; order Passeriformes; family Monarchidae; genus Monarcha; species Monarcha castaneiventris. Next base: position 4,359,670 of record JAMPIT010000566.1, on the reverse strand, counting down.
ACTACTGGAATAGCAAAGATGAAGCATGTTCTGACCTTTGAAAATAGAAGGACGAGAACTGGAAATTCATTTAACAGAGGCCTAGTTGATTGAAAGTGGCTGCAATGTCTTTCATTTTCAACACTAAATTTCTGTTTGAAAAAAAAACTTCAGTGTTAGAAGTGACATAAATATTGTCACATTTTTCAGAGATGAGGAGTAGACTTTGACATCTTTGTTTCAGAGTTGTATTACACAATCGTTTGCTACTTTGCCACTGACAATCACTTGCCACTTGGAAAATGAACACTGTACATTAGTCTAGTCAGTTATGCTAAAAGTTGACAATGGAAAGAGTAAGTTCTGTTAGTGAAGAATGCAGCAAATCCAAAATATACCAAAAGGAACATTTGAGAATTATTTACATTACAAATTCCATGCACTTACAAAATTTTATTTAAGGTTGGCATATATACACATATATATATATATATATGTGTGTATATACATATATATGCTCTGCATTTAAGAACTCAAAGACTTTTCCCAGATCTCACAGCTCACTAACAGCTCTTCCCTGTTCTCTCTTGCATGCTCTCTGTTTCATACTTCACTGCTCTGGTAATACCTTGAACACTGCATGTACCTATTGGACACCTTTTTCAGAGATGAAAAGTATGAAACCCTTCAGATTGCAAACAAATTCTTACTTTTTTTAAATCCACAAAACCCAATCACTTATCACTAAGACCTGTGAAACACACATTTCTGTTTCACAGACAAGCCTTTTCCTTCACTAAAAAAACAACAAAGGAAATAAAATAATGGGCAAATCATTCATCTACATCATACCTGTACTTAATCTGGTCACATCTATTCCTCACCTAATGAAACATTTGAGACCCTGAAATCTTGCCCTTTTTTGTTCCTTTTCTTGCACTAATGATATTTGTTCTCTTTATGAAGTTACTTTCATTTATAGAGATATGTATAGTCTGAAAACAAGTTGGAACAGATTTTTAAGACTTAGACTTTGCTCTGAGTTTTTGTGTGTTTTTTGGTACTAGGAATGGCTTCATAATTATATCTGTTTCAAATTGTCAGCAACCCTTCACAAATGTGAAAATACATTTGCAAAATACATGAGAACTTAACTAAATAACCACCATTTTATACTAATATGAACTTTAGCATTTAATCTTGTTTTGCCGTCTCTGTGAGAAATACCATTAGTAAAGACACTAACAGCAAGATAAAACATTTCTTCACTCTTTAAGTAGTAGATGTCTCTGCAAAGACATCTCAGAGATTGTCAGAGAGACTCCATACAATAACACTGCCTACATCTTTACTAGATGACCTGAGCTCTCCTAGGTTATCCCTATTTATCAAGTAGTCTGAGCCAAGAAGTGATAATTTATACACTGAAAATTCCTTCTGAAGATGTGGAATCACACTACTTTTCAAATGGTGTAGTAGTACCATTTGTTAAAATTTATCTTGTTCCCTGGCACTTTTTTTGCTTGTAGACTTAGATTATATGATACATCACATGATTCTAAGATTCTAGGTGAATTTACTGTATTTAATATAGAGAGATCCTTCACAGAAATTCAAAAATGTTGAGTGTAGAAGATGCAGTAAATAATCTCAAATGAATAGTTCTGTGACTCAAGGAATGAAAGGGGAACTTTATATTTGTTTTTCACAAATATATTTACTATTCATGAACTGATACATCTTCATTTTGAGGGTATACTATGAGGACTTATGCATCCATTAAACCCCATCAAATCTAGACTACCATTTCAAGAACAGAAACATAATGAGCCAGTTAGTATGGCATTCAATAAGATATTTTTCTCTTTTGAATTTAGGAAACATGGCATACAACAGGGAAGACAATATATCTGGAACATCGGTATGTCATAGAACCATAGAATCATAGAATGGCTGGTGTTGGAAGGGACCTTAAATATCATCCAATTTCAACCCCTCTGCAGTGGATAGGGACACCTTTCACTAGATAAGGCTGCTCCATCCAACCCGGTCTTGAACACTCCCAGGGATGGGGCATCCAAAACTTCTCTGGTCAACTTGTTCCAGAGTCTCACCACCCTCACAGTAAAGAATTTCTTCCTGATATCTAATCTAAACCTACCCTCTTTCATTTTAAAGCCTTTTTTTTTTCATTTTTAAGGATGTAATCAGGTCACCCTAAAGCCTTCTCTAACATACGTCCTCCTCTGTTGCTAACTGAATTTTTCCCTAAGTCACATAAACATGGTAAAACTTTGGCTTAGGGCAGGAGGATTAGCTTCTCTATAATTTCTTGCATCAGTGCTTGGGAAGAAAACATATGAGGTCTTTTTTGGTTTTATTAATTCTGCTACCTTTTTCTTTCATGCATTTTTTAACCTGATATCCCAGGTGAGATGATACAGTTAAATTTAAGATGCCTCTGAGATGCATACTGATCAATAGTTTCACCTGTGACATGTGAGATGATTTTACAATAAATCCCTTATAATATTAAGGCTCACATTAATGTTATACAGAATTTTCTCACGATCATAGATCAATCCTCCAAATTCCTTTTGATAATTCAGTTACTACCTGGGCTATTTGTGGAATTTACAAAACCTTTTCAGTAAGTGCCCATGCTGTTTCTAACAGCACTTAGGTGTGGTAAGACAATGATAAATAAAAGTTCCATCAAGTTTTCAATGCATTAAGTAAATATAATCCTATGTAGGAAAATCCAAAATCCAATGTAAGAATAAAAGGGAAGGTATTTTTTGTGAGTTCAGCAAAAGAACTTGGTTACAGAAGCAGGACTTTTCAATAGGGTTTTCAATAGGGGTTTCAGCAGTGATAGAGCAACAACAGTAACAATTCTAATAGCAACAATTTCTGCAGTGAGAGGATGACAGATGGAAATTCTGATTTAGCCTAGAATATTTACAGATTTCTCTGGTTTTTGGAAAAATTAAAGATTTTCCTTCACTGGGAGGAAAAAATTATGAACTGTCAATTTTATTTTTTTTTATCTTCAAAAAACCCTAAACCTCTGTATTCAGAATAAAGATAAGAATCTAAAGAGAAATTACCAAGATGGATGAAGATATTAAACATTCTACCTTAGCTACTAAAGTTGAGAGCCTTTATTTTAAAAAGAAAGGCAAATATCTGCAGGAAGAAACAGCATGAGAATCTGTTGGCACTTCAAGATCTTGCTTGCAAAATTTCACTAACAGTGAAAAAATAAATGCTGTTCAGTCTGCAGGGTGCAGGGTCATCATCACTGGGGAAATCCTCAAAAAAAAAAAAGAAAGAAAGTAGAGAAAAAAATAATCAATGATTAGCTGCATTAAATGCTATGTTTTCTCTTTCCTCTCACTGTTCTTTTCCTCTCACTTTCTGAATGTTCTTTGAGTCGAAATGTAGGGCTGTTACAGGATTACAGATTTGACATAGTTATTGGTCTTTTTTCTTTTAAAGGATTTTTTCAGTGTACAGATACAACCAAGTGTGCTTTTTTTCATGTCTCAATGGGAATAAACTTTCATCTAAAAAAGTCCTGCCAACTACAGGACATGGTGACTGGAAAGATACAGCTTATACAGATAATATAATCACTAATGTGAATTATCTCACACACAGTTTCTGTTGTGTAAGATACGAATTTTAGGGGTATTATTTGTTTGCTTTTGTTTTTTGGGGTTTTTTTGAGAGAACAGCCATTTTTTCTGCTTTTAAAATGAGCTTCAGGAATCAAAGAGGTGCATATAAACACAGTGAAGTATAATCGAGAGATTTTTAATCTACCACAAAGTAGGTACAATACCACTTAATCAAAGACAAAAGCACTTCCAAGCATATCCAAATTTTTACAAGAGAAACTAAGCCATAAAAATCTGCAACACAATGCACATTTCAGCCTGAGCTTTCCAGTTGCTAACAGAATCCAGGTGTTGAGACAGTCTGATTAAGCTGGAATGTTTCCCCCATTCTGTTAGTGGTGATTCTTGTTTTCATTTCTGTATGTAAGCTGCCTGTGTATTTTTGGTGCTATTTCCTGTTTGGTGGGTTTCGTTCTTTACAGTCCATTTGTGTGAACCACCTCCAGTCTCATTTAATTTCATGCAACAACATTTAGTAAATGATCTGTTCTCATTATTTTCAGTAGACTGCAGTGGTCTACAAGAAAGAATTAAATCATAATGAAAATGCACCTCAATTTTCATCATAATGAAAATTTCCTCAGTCTGAAAAGGAAAAAAGAAAGTCACTAAAGAAAGCAACAGCATTACTGTCAGGTTTACTGAAGTAAACTGACTACCTTGTTGCAAACATACAGATGCATTTTGAGTAGTGTGTATCTTTGAGGGTGGAGAGGAAGGAGAAAGAAAGAAAGAAAGAATGAAAGAACAAAATAAAGAAAGAGAAAAACAACTTAATTTATCTGAAAATTCTGCTTCAACTGTGATTCCACTCTGAGAACTTACACAGAAAATGGCTCAAATTAATCCTTTTGCTTGTGGTGGGAAGAGTATCCCACATAGCACACATCATTTTACAAACTTTACTTTCATCAGTAATCACAGAATCACTGAACAGGAAAGGTTGGAAGGGACCACAGTGGGTCACCTGGTCCAACCTCCCTGCTCAAGCAGGGTCATCCTAGAGGATACAGCACAGGATTGTGTCCTGGTGGTTCTTGAATATCTCCACTGAGGGAGACTCCACAACCTTTCTGGGCTACCTGTTGCAGTGCTCGGTCACCTGCACAGTAGACAAGTTCTTCCTCCTGTTTAAGCAGAACTTCTGTTCTGTTTCTGCCTGCTGCCTCTTGTCCTATTGATTGGCACCACTGAGTAGATCCTGGCTCCATCCTCACAGATCCTGGCTCCATCTTCTTGACTCTCTCCCTTCAGATACTTACAGACATTGATGAGGTCCTCTCTCAGTCATCTCTTCTTGAGGCTGAACAGACCCAGCTTCCTCAGGCTATCATGGTAAGAGATGCTCCAGTCCCTTAATCAGAACTGGACACGAAAATTGTGTTCACAAATTCATGCTCAAATTCCCCACACCAAAGTCTAAGGAACATTATCACAATACCAACAAAGGTGGACAATTATCACTCACGCCACCCCTTGTCCATAACATTACAACAGCAAAGACTGGCTGTGATTTCTTGGCCATGGATTTTCCAGCAGGCTATTAAATCATTCGCACAATTCCACAGATCAATGAGCTGATATAATTATAATGAAGCAGGATTTCTCACTTTTACTGGCTCAGACAATTTCACCAAGTATGTGGCAATCTTGAGAGAAGTATTGATAAAACTGTCAATCATTAAAACAGTGATGGGTTTAACTCACACACAAACAAACAAGACAGAATTTTAATTTGGTCTTCCCTGTAGTTGCCTTTTTTAAGAAAAAAGGCAACTGATATAGTATTATTCTTAAATGACTATTTTTAGAAGATAGTATTTTCAGGACATGTAATTACGCTGTCCAAAGTTTTAATATTCTGATCCTAAATAGTTTGCAGAATAGTCAGTGAATTTATCTGCATGTGCCTTTTTTGAAAGATGACTTAAGAAAAGTGAAGAATTTATGCTGTACAGGAAGGTTTCTTACCTCATTTCAGCAAGAATGAATCTTTTGTAATTTATTAAAGAATATCTAATGCTTAAAGGTATTGTATCTTTGCTGCTTTAATAAGTTAAGCCAACTGGACTTAGAACTAATTTCTGTTAAAGGGTCCTTATGTCTGATAACTGGATCCTAAGCTCATGACCTCAAATTACTCTGTTACTAGTCCACACAGCATAACTGCAGATACAGAGGGATTTTTCATTTATAAAGTATAGTCAGTGAAATATTTTCTGAAAGTATGTTGAGGGATTTTTTTTCATTCTTCTTTTTGAGATAAATGGGAAAGCTGATTCTATAAATGAACTTGAAGACCAGAAAATCCAAGAGACCTCAGAATCATCAGGAATTTATCTTACACTGCTTAGTATCCAGTCTTTACAACAAGATTTTCTTTAATGCCATGCTCAATCCTTTTTTTTTCCCTTTGAAAATACACTCACTCATTCCTCTGGCCATACCCTTCTGCTTATGTGCAGTACCAAGAAAGTCATTCCTTTCTAAGCTACTGGCAGGCAGCAGTGTGAGTGTGGCAGTTTAAATTTCTACAGCAGTTTGGGTTGGGTATCAATACAAATTCTGCAATTGCAATGTTAAACTTTGTTGTTTCAATATACCAAGAAAAGTGGTATAGTGCCATATTAATTCCTTTGAAAACCTGATTAATTACCTCTGCAACAATAGATTCTTATTCTCATACTTAGTGATAAAAAAAAAAAAAAGCTCTTGCTGTCTTGGATCATGAATTTTTAAAAAGTAATAGGAACATGACTCTACATATTGTCTGTAATCTTGACAGCCCAAGTGTAACAGCAAACTAAATCCACCTCTTTCAGTCTTTCTCCCAGTAGAAATTCTGGTCACACTTTTCATTATCATGTTTCCATGATAAAATACTGCTTTATGTTATCATGGAAAGTACCTGGAGTCCTGCCCTAAAAACAAGATCCTACATAATGGCCATCTGTCATTAGAAAATGTTAATTGTGCAAAAAAAAAGCAGCCAACAAAACCAGAAACATTTCATTTCCTTTCTGTAGGCCAGCATGGCATTTCTATCTGCTTCTCACTGAAGGCTACCTGGGTCTGCAGAACTATCACTGGGACTTCTGAGTCTCTAAAAGATGCTTTTCTTCTTTTGACGTATAACAGTTAGGGAGACATGATTGCAAACCCCTGGCTGAATGTTACATGTAAAAATACATGAAAAAATTGTGTGTGTTTTTCACAGGAAATTAATATTCCAGCCTGAGACCCAGCCTCAAAAATATACAAATAGATTTTTCACAATCAAGCTAGAAATACAATCCGGTGGTAATGCAAACAGAAACAAGATGCACACCAGAAGAGAATTGTTGCTTCTCATAGCATTAAAATCTTAAGAGTAACCATGGGTTGCATATTGGCAAAACAGTTTAAATATTATCTATTGTGTAATACTTACTAGTAATGTATATATACTGTTGTAATTAATAATACTTGGTCATAGACAGCATTTTAGGGATGACTTAGTAATGGAGAAGCTTCAGAAGCAGGACATGATATTTTCCAGTCTGATTGTAATAGATCTAGTGAGTTTTATTTTCTAATTAGAAACATTAAATTTGGTCACTGTTAAACAAGGGGCTTAGTACCTGACAATTCACGTTTTTTAATGCATTAAAAGATCAGAACTCAGATCTAAATCCCTTGCAAAACATATTTTGTGATCCACTTTAATTATAAGCAGGTAAATGAGCTTTGGAAAAGAATAATAAGTGAATGATAAAACTTGCATTTTGTCGGAAAGAATGAACTGACAATTAGGAAGTGCCAGCACTAAGAACAGGAAATGGGAGAAGTGCATTTTCAGAACTGGATGAAAAACTTGTAGAAACCCAGAAAGGGAAAAACAGGGTTGTCCAAAACTGTGCTTCATATGGATGTTGGCTGAGAATATTGAGATCCCACAACGAGATTGAGAAACTCTAAAGCAATTTTCAGTCCATTAAGACAGTTACACTTCTCGTGAAGCCTTAAAAGACAATAAATTGGTATTCTTACATCATGAGATGAAAATGAATATCCAAAGAAAGCAATGTAAAGCACATGCCTAGAAGGAACCTTTCTATAATACACTGTAAAGTCATTTACAGTAATTACTGCAAAGCACAATTAAACCCGGGTTTCTTTGTGACTTCCAGATATTGGCTGACTGGCAGAAGCAATCACAGCTTTAGGTTCTCCAGAACATTCTGTCTGGTCTGTGCATGGAAAGCCATATAATATTTTCTCTTTCTCATGATCAGATCTTATTCTGGATAGGTTTGATTAAGGTACGCCACACTTCTTTTTGTATGAAAATATGCCCAGCATTTCCTCTGAATTACCATTTTGAACTTTTATTTCTCCAGGTTTCTATAGAAAAGCCAGGGACTGATCATTTGATTTCCTTTAAAATGAACACAAATGTGTTAGTTATGATTTTAGGTCCTTTTGTCTGCCAGTGGGTAGGTATTCATGTGTGTTTCAGAGAACAAAAAGAGATATCCGCTGTGTCACTCACAGTGGAGACAGTGAAGGAAATCTAAGAGCTGATATAGCAGGAAAAGTTGCTATTGCAGCTGGAGACTTTGAAGTCAATTTTTCAAAGGTTATTTCTTGTCAGATTTTAAAAGTTAATGTCTGTGAACAGGAGGGAGCCTCCAAACAAACTGCAGTTTTAGGAATCTCAGAATACCTCTTTTCTCTCCTCTTCCCTAGTGCAAATTTATGCCTCTATAGCATAGGAGGTATGATCACAGGTGCTGGAATAAAGGGGGAGATCTTGTTATTTAATTACAATGCACGTCATAGTCTGTCATGTCAAAATGCTACATGCCATAAGTCATAGCAGTTGTAGCATGGTTCTAAAAGTGGCAAACAAGTTCATGGCAAAAAAAAAAAAAAAAAGAAAAGGTACAATAAAATCTACTAAAAAAAAAAAAATCAGATCAGGTAGGCCCTGAGGGATTGTATAGTTCAGGGTGTTCCACTGTAGCCAGTAATATCTGGTACTGGACACAATTAGAGACAAGGTATTATATAGAACACTTCTACCAGAATGCTATTCTCAAAAGGGCTGATTTAACTGTGCTCACATTGTCAATGCACTCAAAAAAAACCAAATAAAGGTCTGGTACAAGTTTTCTTTTAAAAAGTATGCTAAATATAGCACTTAAAGACTGGATCTCAAAATTATACTAGATAGTTGAAACAAAAAAATCCACTGAAGAAAAGGGTGCTTTTTACATCAGATGTAAACACATGATGAAAGGTGAGGTGGGAAGTCTTCTCGGCATGCTGATAGTTTTCACAGAAATCAGAACATTTCTTCTAATAAGAAAGGGCTTAATGTGATTAAAATACAGAAAGGAGAAGCAGAAGACTTCAACATTGTTAAAAGTGAATGATTCTTAAAAGTCTTAATTTCCTTCCTTTGGTGTTTAGAAAGGATTGGAAATTATTTAGAGCAGTCACACATTAATCACAGACTTATTTTTTCTGTATTTATTGGAAAAATGTGTATAGGACTTTCCTTGTGACAGCTGTACACAAACTCTAATTTCATTCCTAAAAAACAGCTTATCTTTTACTTGAAATATTTGATAATTAATCTTTGTGTAGAAGATACTTTTCTTTCCTTGGACATTTCACCTTTGAAAGTATTTTGTATCACATAAGCTCTCAAGTGCTAGTTAGGAGCCCTATATCTTGGATAAAGTCAAACAAATTAGACACTTAGGAAAAGGGACTTAGAAGTCACATTTGCCATACCTACATATACGAAAAGCCTTTTAATCAAGGAAAGATTCAGAACCAAGTCACTGAGTTGCTGAAACACTCATTTAGCTAATCTTTAAATGGACTGATTTTATAGAGTACGTAGACCTACCTCAGTATAATTGTAACAAGATAATCTTTAAGGGTGTGCAAGAACTATGGTGCAGCTTTACAATAGAAACAACAGTTTAAACCAGTGTCATATGATGTGATTTTCTGACACATAAGCAGTTGAATACTTTTAGCTTCACATCATCTGCAAAACCTTTTAACAGTGCAAATTAGTATAAAAATGCTACAGTGGGCAGGACAATAGTTTTATATCTCAAATAAGCATGCAAGCATGTAGGTGAGTTCATATAAGAATTCTTTGGGCTAGTTTTATTTTCTTGAGTCCTTGTTAAATTTTAAATTTTGTTATTGTTTTTCAAAATTGTAATTTTTTTTTTTCATTTTTATGCAGGTCATTTTACAATTTGCATGTTCCCGGGCACTGCTGGTCATTCTCAACATACAGGGTGTGGTGAGGACAGGTTCAGGTCTCACCCTTTGCAGTTACATCAGAGTTATCTAAAATTGTGGTTAAAGGAAAAGATTTCACAAAGAAAGATTGAAACTTAAATGTCCACATAATCTCTGCTGGCCTTTCTGGTTTTTACCTCAGAATATTTCCTGGGTACTGATATTCCTCTTCTCAAGTTTATATATTTTTCTTAGAATTTAACAGTGTTGAGAGATTTCTAGGCTAGTGGTAAATTTTACTGACTGCAGAAAACTTCAGGACTTCACAGAAATAAAAGGTGGTTCTTTTCTCTTCTTTATCACTTCATTGAGGATAAATATTGAAACAAACCCAAGAAATTTTTATGTACACAGTGATGGAAAAGACTTCAATCTTACATTTTTTAAAACTGTTTATTCTTGTATTTTTCTAACTGATAAAACAAGGTGTGGTTAAAAGGTTTAAACAAAACCAAGAGTTAAGAAGTCAGACAGGTTTGAAAGAAGAACTCCAGGTAGACCAAATCTGAAGTCTTGAAAAAGTAATTTTTCAAGCTCTGTGTTTTGAGGTTAAAAAACCACGACAAAAGAAAAAAAAAATTAAATGGAATAAGAAACTGAAAATGTGATGGGCTGTTTTACTTTTGCCTACTCGTTGTAGATCTATTACATATTCCCAGAGTAGTGACAAGTCCAGTGCACCAGAAGAGACACTTCAGCACTGACTAGGACCAGCAGTCTCACCGTGAATGCCTGTCAAGACCTCTCCAGCACATCTGTTTTTATGAAACTCCATTTCCTGAAAGAAAATAATTGAGGGAAGTATTTTTTCTTGCTCTAACTATAGCTGAAACCTGACCAAATAATCAGAGAGGAATCAAGGTAGAGGGGCATTGCCGTGATCCAGGAGCAAGTGTGAGGCTGTGTCCTGATCAGAGGCACTGGCAACAGGACTTGATTTGTATGGCCAGGCCATGCTCGCCACATGGGTAAAGGTGGGACTCTGCCTCAGGAAAGCAGGTTGGAGAACTGTGTCTCTTGCTACACTCTTTTAGGAACACAGAACACAATTTGGTCCCTCTGTCACACGGGAGGTGTTTGTCAGAGCAACGTTTCTCCACAAAAAAGAGGCAGTTCCTTTCACACAGTGAGCTAAGCTTGTGAAAAGTACTCTTAAATAAACTAAATGCTAGAACCTTCCCCTTCAAATATGCAGTGCATTTCTAAAGGCTTTGTAGCCTGTGATAAAACTACATGGCAATATGAGTATTGAACACTCATGAACAAAGACATTCCAAACAAATATTGAGAGACTCTTACCAAAACAAAGAACTCTGCTCCCTTGTTCCCATGTCACTACAAAGTATGAAAATATAAAATGTATGAGAAATGTCAGCAGAGTTTCTGGGATGTTCTTACATACTCCAGTGAAAGACATGCTGAAAGAGTACATAATAAACTGCAGCATCCAGCTGACAACTCTAAACATTGCAGCACAGAAAACAAGAGCATCAGCTGCCTTCTCCTCATCTTCTTCATCTAATCTAGCAGAGTCTGTTGCAAGGGAAATGTAATTATGAATAAATAAGCATTTCCTGTCTTTCACAGGACCTCAGTGCTGTACACAAGATGCAAACAGTACCATGGTCATAGCAAGGCATGAATGACAGGAATGAAGGGCAGGATGGGGAAGAAGGGAGGGAGGGAGGGAGGGAGAAGCCCTTGTTGCAGCTAATCTTGAGATGGTACTGTAGTTACAGTGCACAAGCTGGAATCTCAGCGTGACTGTTCTGGGGAATGTATACCTCCTCTGTGTATAACTGTGGGGTAAGGTAGTCCACACTGGATCTGTATTTACCATCAAAAAAGCAGTGCTTAAAAATTCTGGTTTAAGTTACATAAAAGAGGATGCATGAATTCATAACTACCAGACTACTTTTGTATTCACAGAGCTATTAAAAATCAATTTTTCTCCAGATAAAAAATGTATGAACAAGGGAGAAAATGTATGTATTATTTCAAGATGAATTTCAAAATATCGTATTCTGAGTATCTCTATAGTTCTTTTATCTATGAACCTAACATATTAAAGCATCTTGAAGCAAATGCTAGAATGGAACATGGCAGTTGACTGAGCTTTTCATTAGATTCTTAATCTACTAATCTTGCTCACAGAAGTACAAAGTATTGTGTCAAGACTTCTTTGCATAGATTTTTTCCTGTGCAAGGAAATGATGCTATCTAAAACATTTTTCACATAAATCTTTTTCTGAGATTTTCAACACTACTTAGGAAAGTTAAAATCCCTGTATGTGTTAAGAAGCAAGCTTTCAAAAACATCCTAAAGCAACAGTATCTTAGCCTTTCACATTCAGCAACTTGTAAACAATAGTTGTCCTTGCCCATAAACTACATTTCATCACACCATTTCCACAATTCAATAACTTACATAAAACCAGAGCAGAGGTAGTGTACTGATAGATTTACACCCTGGATTAAATTCTTCTGCATAAAGATAAAGGCTATCTCGGTATCATCAACACAGAAATCTCAGTACCAGCATCTGGTGTAAATTAACTGTGAGTCTGAAGAGATGTGACTACCAAAACCTGCAAGCATGTCCTTATTAAGCAGGGGTATTTCCTTACATGGGAAAAAAAATATTTGTCAAAATAATAGCAACTTATTTACAGGAAACATCATTGTTTGCTTGTGTGCAAAAACCCCAACAAACCCAAATAATTAATTTTGACTCAGCCATTATTTTATTTTCATTGAAATTGATTTTAAATATTTTTTAGCAAGAACCAAAACATAATATTGTGTTGCTAAATTGAACAAAAAAAAAATTCTTTTTTTTTTTAAACTCATATGTATAAGGTTTTGTTTTTTTTCCCCAAAGTCGAACCAAAAAATTACTCTTTATGGTATATACACGTCCTGCAAGTTTAATATAAACCACAATGCACATTTTAGAAACCTTCTGAAAAGTTTTTACCTGGTTATCTTCAGTGTCTTTCACTATACAGTTAAAAGTCATTAAAAATGAATATTTTATGAGATTGAATTGAAACATAAAACTTCAGATGTAAAGGAATAAAACAGTTTTGGTAGACCAGAAACTTTATTCAGATTTGTTGACCTGTGATGTTATAATTGTGTAAATTGGACAGCAGATTACAGAAATGGATAAATAAATACCCTCAACTATTTTTCCTAATACAACAGGCACAACTTTTTCCTTTGTACATGCATAATTCTCTGATTTATTAATTCCTGGATCTATTATTCCAAGTCTTTATTCTCCTATGCTATTTTGGACTAATCACATTAACCATTAGCTAATTAAAGTGCTCAGATGTTTGGAAATGTTTATAGAGAATGATATTATCTCCATTTCAATTGCATAATTGATATACAATAATTAAAAATTACCTACATTACCTTCGAACTTAACAATGAGTATTTGTTTCTCTTGGGTTTTATTAATTGCTTTTATGCATGTGAACATTGTATTAATTCTAGTTAAGCATCTGCTAATTGGAAAACAATAACCGGTCTTTCCAACACAGCACAGTGGGTAGGAATACAGGATTGGTTTCTGTTTCCAGATTAAAAAAAAAAAAAAGAAGAAAAAGAAAAGGAAAGTCCAGTAGCTGAACATAGGGAATGTACCCTTTCTTCCCACCACACTACATAACAGTCTGATACCTTATCTTTTCCTTTTTTTTTTTCCTGCAGTAATGCATCACACTAATATTATCAGTGGGAATTCATCTCCCATCATTTGCACATAAATGGAGCTATATCAATTTAGGTTCTCTAGGAGCTCTGGGCTGATTTTGGTGTGCAGATAGTTTTCTATCTCTATTCATTCAGGGCAGCCTCAAAGTGCAGTGATTTATCCCTTGATACAGAGCTATGACATGAGAACACAGAGGGTGATTTATTCTGCACGATTTAGTTGAGTGAACGTGAACTGTCAAATAGTAAAATGAAGTGTGTATATTGTATAATGTGGGAATTGAAATAGAATTTATAAACTGTCAGCTTATTGTAAAACCCTGTGCAATTTCTACTAAACTCTTCACAAAAAAGCTCTACTGCGAGTTGTTTCAGCAGCAGCTGCAGCTGTTTAAGACATGCTGGGAAGAAGCGGTAATGGCAGTGCTTAGCACTTCATTACATGTCATTAATTCGTGTCACCATTATGCTCCTCTATTTACATTGTGCTGGCACATAACTTATCTCCTTACTTTCCTATAAAATCTGTCCAAGGATTATTGCTATTAACATCCATCGCCAGATTTTTCTCAAATAAAATTGGAACTCCCTGTTAGCCTCCTGCATGGGTGTTTGAAGGCTTGCTTTTCTGCTTCTGAGGGTCCTGCAGCTATCCCTAGGAAGATAATCAATGGTGAGTTAGCTTCAGGCATCCTCACTCAGGAGGAACCAGCAGGCCCTTCACAGCCCAGCCAGATTCCTTGTAAGTTTTCAAATCTCTTATAAGGAACATAAGGTTCATAGGGTGATAGGAAATGGTATCTCCTAGGTCAGGCTATTGTGAAGTTCATCCCATCATACTGAGGCATAAAAAGAGCAACATCCTCTTCACCTGGGAAGAGAAGTAGAACTGGCTCATCTCTCCTAAGGCCAATGCTAATGCTCTTCCTTTACTAAATTGCTCAAGAATGATTCAAACTGCAAGAGACTGAAAAGGTCACCTTGCAATGCCTCCTGTTAATGTTAGTCCAGTGAACAGTAAACCTAAGGCTAAGTACAGAGTAAATTCTTGTCCTTAACAAACTGCCAAGTAACCCTGTCAAAGGATCCACCAGGCAACTTTATATCTTCATCTAAACAGAACATTTTAACTGTTATAACTATTGCATGTGGTTAATGAAGGTACATTTTTGTCACCCTTGCTTCATATGCCACTGCTTCCAAACATCTGTGCTCTCTGATTTTTGCTCTCTGGCAAATATGCAGCTATTTCACTGGGTATATCTGTACCTTGTAGTTTTTTTGGCGTTTTTCTAACTTTAAAATTGCTTCTGTGAGCATTTTGAAACAAGAAAAGGAAGCCAACATTACGATGTTGAAATTAATGTTTATCTTGTGGCCTGAGATGCTTGCCTCAAGAGTAAGAGTGTCTCCAGCAAATTTCATTTGAACACGTGATTTTCTTTCAAAATCTGAGTCCCCAGCGACTGAAATAGGACTGCAAGGAATCTACAGCAGCAGCCTAGTGTAAAACCCATCAAAATAGGTTCCATATCAAGAACAGTATGGAAGCACTGGCAGACATAGGGTTTAAAAAACTTGTGACTATTTTTATTTGTTTATATATATATATATATGTATGTGTGTGTGCGTGCGTGTGTGTAGAGATACGTAGTTTGCCTATTAAGAAATTTATATTCAAAATATTTGCCTATCTAGAGATAGCTTCCTCTAACCAAATATTAAAACCCTTGTGATGTTGGAGAGTTTTTTTCAAGAATCTTGAAATAAACCATTCATTTTCATGGAAGAAAACACGGGGAAACTTGAATACATAACACTTGGAAATTCCTCTTATTATGTCGTGATATCTGGGAATGAATGGAAAAAAAGAAAAATAAACTCCTGACTAAAACTCTGAAGCCCTGGGCTGAAAAATACCAGGGGCACATGTGCAGAATTATTGTAGCACATGAATGTTCCTCCAGGGCTAAGCATGGTTTGCACAATGAGAATATATCAGGCTCTAGTACCAAGCATATAAAAATGATATTTTGCAGAACAATTTTCTTTGGAAGATGAGCCCAGGTATTTTGCTTAAAGAAAAAATCTGAAACATGGAAAATCCTCCATATTTTTACTTCTGGTTTAACTTGCTAGAAAAAAAACAAAAAACAAACAAAAAAAAAACCCAAAAGAAAACAACAAAAGCGACAAAATCAACACACCCACACACACTCTTGCTTTTTTGTAATAGATTGCAGTGTTGCAGTGTAAACATAGATACATAATTGGCCTGAGGCAGACAACAGTGCTACTATCATTATGGAAAAAAACTTTAGAGGGTTCCAGGTTTTCAGCCCAGCTGAGCTGACAGCAAATTCAACTGAGTGTATCAGGGAGAAAATGTGTTTCACATACATCTTGGGATGCACAGAATGTACTATGGCTTCTTCCTGATCAGTCCTCTATAGGCCTGTGCTAATTCAATATCATCCTACCATCCCTGTCTATTGTGGAACACTCCATGTGCTCTGTGATATCTTGTTTTTTCTCACAATGCAGAAAAGGCATTGAGGGATGAACATCAGAACTCTACCTCATTTAATGCATGTCTTATTTGTAGACAGTGATTTTTGTTGGCCATGTGGGCAGTCATGTAATTAATGACAAAGTTCATCCTAGTCCAGACACACCAGCTCCCACTTAGGCTAAATTATTCTCATTAACTGACTGTTGTATGGAAGTTGTGATCCATGGTTGCAATCCTTGCACAAAGCTTTCAAGGCTCTAGTTACTGCTTATTGATCAAGGGAATCACGAAAGCATGGACTGGCATCGGTTACCATTCTTTTTCTTCTAGAAAAATGTATTCATCTCTACAGCCAAGCTGCTCCCAGAGGGAAGAACTGCCTGTTCTCTGCTATTATGAGCACTTTCTACGTTTTAATCTATGTTCTTTGCTGCACAGCTGGTAGGAGCAGCAATGAACTGAGGGACAGGGGAGGTTTTCAAGTGCCGTGTCAGGAGTCTAATCAGAATTTCCTAAAGTTCAGTATCTAGGTGCGAGAGAAGATGAAGAAAGCCCAGTCTCTCTCAAGGAGGCAAACTCTTACTATGCATCTGGACTCTACTAATGAAACAAATGCTTTTTGCTTTTCTTTCCTTTTCTCCATTATATTATTTAGAAGGATTTTAACTATTCTTAGGACTGCATTTCATAGAACTTTTTCTCAAACTCTCTGCCAACTGTAGACTAACCAAGCTTCAGTTCTTGACAAGTTTTCACCAATACACACATACTGCAAAAATGAAGGTCCAGGGCTATGTTTTTGATGTCCCACAAGTGTAAAACTTAAATTTAGAGGTAAGACCAAATTAAAGACCGAATGTCATATTCTTCAGTGGAAGGAATTGAGGTAAATTTTTGATATCTTAATATCTACAATCTAAACACCTAGAATTCCAGTAGTCACTTCAGGCTTCTGTTCTGATTAGCTTAGGAATGTTTTTGACATCTACATTTAAATGCTTGAATTGCATCACTGAAATCTCTTTGTTTCTCTAGTGTAGAGAGGCTAGAAAATTAGATCAGAATTCCACTCTCTAGGATCACAAGAGAAAAATACTGTGTTGAGTAGTGGGCACAAGGTAGGATCAGCTAAAACTATGCTTGCTAGTCAGGACTCGTTAATAAATTCAGCATATGCTTTCTGAACAGACTAATAATGAAAGAAAAGAAAAAAAATTCAGAAAAAGAATCACATCCAAATAAAACTGATTTCAAGATTTAAGGTATAAACTATTCCTTGTCAAAGTATATAAAGGATATGCCTCCAGCAAGGGACACACCTTCAACAGATTCTCTAAGTGCTTCAAAAGCCTGTAACATCATTGTCTTAGAATTATGTATGAAAGGAAAGATTCCACAGATTAAGATCTAAGGATATTAAATGTTAAAAAATCTTTTGCTTTTGTGTGCTTTTGTACATTTTAGATGGAAATGTAAAATACTGGAACTTTGTATAAGAGTTTACTTGTGAGTTTAGGGAGGGTATTTATTTTATGTAAGATATTTAGCATTTAATGGCTCTACTAAATTCATTGGATTTTGCAATAGAATGTGTTTAAAAAGGATTTTAAAAGTTAATGTACAATAGCACTGAAGACATTTATGCAGACAACTGCAGAATATTTTAAAATATATATGTATATTCATTTTTAACAACTAAAATTCAACAATTCCATCGGTGTATACTGGGGACTGACTGGCACATTGTCCATAAGCCAGCCTTTATGGTGAAGAAAGGCTGCATTAGGAGTAATTTCACCATTAGGTTGAGTGGGGGGAGGATCCTTTCCCCCTGTCCAGCACTGGTGAGGTGACACCCTGTGTCTCATTCAGAGGGCTGGCCCTTCTGAACATCAGAAGTTTTCTTACTGGGAGGGTGATTAAGCACTGCAACAGAATGCCCAAGAAGGCTGTGATGTTTCCATCCTTGGAGATATTCAAAAGCTGTCTCAATATGGTCCTGGGCGACTGGCTACAGGTGGCTCTCCTGAAGCAGAGCATTTGAACCAGATTACCTCCAGAGGTCACTTCCAACCTCAACTGCTCTGTGAGTCTATGAACTAAAATTCAGTGGTGTCATATGCCTTCACACTACTGCAGCACTTCTTCTGAAAGATCTGAAGTTTTTTTATTTGTCTATTTTTTTAATATATTGTCATGTAGCATAATTCTATACCATTATATTTTTCCGAAGTGAAAGCTAATACCTAAAGAGAAATACAAAAATGTGCATCTACGTAAAGCACATTTGGAAACTCTGAGTTTCCCACCAAGAACTAATTGAGTTAACTCGATTAAACTAAACTAAACTTTCAGAAAGAACGTTAGCTGAGATAAGCTAAAGCTAGTGCCACCATCCCATCTGACCCAACTTGTCATGCAGGAGATTACTGTGGCTAAACAGAGCAGCTGACAGGAGAAAATCTCAGAGACAGGAAGGGAGCATGAATCATCACTCTCTATGCTTATTGTAGCTTTGTGCTGAGAATGTGTTTGCAAATGCTAATAAATGTGCAGGGGAATAGGAACATGTCATACCTAAGTCCATTCTTTCTGATGAGGAGCATGAAAAGGTCTAACTGTTCCTTCATCTGCGCTAAACTTGAAAATGTTAGAATCAGGATTCTGATTGACTTATATTTTTTTTCTTCAGATGCTGAATTATGTACCTCTCACTGGTTGTCTCCAATCATAAACTCTGTGTATGTCTATATCTATATCATCTATATCTATATCTATATCTATATAAATCTATATCATCTATATCTATATATATATATTGTGTATGCCTTAAGGAAATTGCAAAATTTCTGAGGAAAGACTGCTTTTACTATTGGTTAGATTTCCCTGTCTCTGCCTCCTGATCCAGCAATGATCCTCCTTTTCAGGTGTGGGAAGAAGTTGTTTTGGCTATTCTTATTTTCTTCTTCACATCTAAATCTTCACATTTTTCTAAGACATCATACTAGACATTTTTTTCTTACCATCATGAACCTCATTAATTATATTGACATGTAATTTCAGTAGTGATCCCGTGGAGGGAGAAACAATAGGGAATGATATGCTGTGCTTTTAGTATACAGTCAGGCAAGAAATGGGAAGAAGGATTTGTAGCTTATTTAGCAGCATGTACTCAAGTGCAAATACAAATTCAAACACGTCTTACCTAATTTTAGGGTCTTTGGTGAGAAGACTTTACTCCTGCACTGTCACTGACTGCAAAGAGAACTAAGGAAGCCATGACAATTCACTTAGGTGGCTTGGTCAGGGGTTTAAATGGAATAAGTAAAATAAGTCTTCTGGGTTGTCTTTACCACATGTGCCAGACTCTGACCTAGCAAAGCATCCTGGGTGATCCCGTCTCTCCACTACTCACTGAGGAAAGCTTCCAACAGGTAGCCTACTGCCTACAATACTGTGAATCACCCAAATTATGTCATACATAGTTATTTTGGTACTGAGGCACTAGAAATGGCATACCCGCAACTGACTGGAAAAACAGTTATCATATAACTAAAATGTTATTGTATAACTAAAGACAAGGATAATTAAGGGTACAATTTTGCAAATCTGGAATGCCCTAGCTTACTGCTATTTCAGACTACTATTGTATGACTTTATTTTACAGATATAAACCCAAAATATTGGTATGTGCAAGAAAGACAAAAAATCCCAGGAATTTTAAATAGTATCTTACACAGGTGATAAAGAAAAAAGTACTTCTTTAGCCTAGGGGATACAAAGCTTTAGAGGCTTGCTGTAAACATTGTCTCTATTCCTCCCTCCTAGAAAAACAAGTACGAGCACACATAAAAAACATCCACAAAATAAAGACAGACCATAAAAATAACAATCCTGCTGGGTTAGGAGGAAGATCTATCTAAACTATTTTCCTACCTCTTATGGGGGCTAATACAGACATAAAAGAAATAATAATGAATAAAAATTACAGCGGTACTTTGCTGGAATACTTGCTTGTCTTTCACTAATTTGCAATTCACAAAGGTGATAACTTTGCAATGAATGCTCCTTCATGGGTTTCCTTTTCACAAACTCCTCTCTTAAGCTTCTATTTCATCTTGTATTCGGTGGCAAGTATCATTAATGACGAAAAATGTTAGGAAAGCCTAATTATAAACATTGCTTTTATGCTTCTATACACAGATAATTGTTATTAGTCAAAACTCCATTAAAAATAGGTATAATGCCAATTAAATTATGCTTTCTCAGTACAAGCACAGCACAAAAAAGATATATATGGAGGGAGAAAAATATGACCTGTATGTTAGTAGTGACATGGAGGCAGATACTTTTTACCTTGATATAACTCCAGTGACAAACCTGCTGAATGACTGATTAAGCAACCTAGTATCTTAATTAGCTGATTCTCACTTCACTTACTTCGATGCAATCTTCTCTAAATGGCACTGACTACTTTCAAAGCTCAATCTTTCTTTGCAAGTACTCTAAAGTATTGTAGAAATGAAACTGAACATGCATAGAATATTTGAATGTATTCAAACAAGACTTAGTTAGTTCCTTGTATCACAACTCCATGATTTTTCATGCATGTCTAACAGAAAAGCTCAGTATTACATGCCATAAAAGGATTTGCAAAAAGATCACTTCTGAAAGTCATACAGAACAGCAAAGTTCTCATCTTTCCTATTCCCTGTGAGATACAGACTACCCATGGTGACCAATATGTCCTCTGAGAGATTTCCTTTCTTTTTTTTGTTTGAGAGAAAGTGGATGGCATGTGGTGTGGCTTATTGCATCTCTTCCATCCCCACAAGCCTTGTGGAGAGACAGAGAAAACTCTCCTTACCCTAGGTCTTTCTCTCAGCCCTTTGCCATTCACGCTGTTCTTCCCTTTCTTGCTGCATGGCCACAGGTGACTGTGCTGGGGCTGCTGCAGAGAAAGCAGGTGTCCTGAGTGAAGGCAGCTCGTGGGGAAATGGGGAGGATTGATCATGGAGAAATGAGATATAATTATGAGGGAAATGGTTGTCTGTGTTATGGATGAGGATCATCTGCCCAACTAGGAGGCAGAACAGGAGAATAGAGTAGCTCTTCTTCGTATTGCCAGGAAAGGAGAAAGAAGGTAGGAGAGTAAAGTGAAGTTGAAAAGTCTAAAGAAGGGGAGTAAAAGAGATTTCTTCCAGCAAGCTGCAGGACTGTGGAAGCCATGTTAATTGTGCCTAGCCCTCTAGTTGCACCTTCATTCCCAGGAAATTCTTCTGATTTTTTCAGGCTCCCTTTCTCCTTCATGACCTGCTAAAAAACAGCTCTAGACCTTGGCAAACTTCTCCTTTCTATCATCAACCTTTCAAAATACTAATAGTTTCTCCTTAAATTCATTTTGCTGTCACCTCAAAACCAAATTTTGCCTGCACTACGAATAAAGCTTTGAACTATTTCTCAGTGTACCCTGGAGCAAATTAGTTGGGCAACTAACCAAGCAATCAGATTTCTTCTCCTCACCAAGAGCCTGTAATGAAAAGATGCAAAGGAAGAAAATCAGTCATACCCTTCCTGTCTAAACTGTTTCTGACAGCTCATTATAATTATTGAATGTCAACAGTGAATTCAGCCATATGCAAATATGTGGATGGAGGTGATTCCTGCACAGTACTCAGCTGATTCAGAGACATAACAAAGCCTCAGAAAAAAAGGACAGTGGTTAAAGAATTTTCACAAATATTTATGAATGCACTAATATACAAGACCACAGTCAGTAGCTCAAAATTATTTTTTAAAATATTAACTTTGTCAATGATTCTTATGAGACTTTAGACTGTGTCTCTTCTGAATGAGGGTACAATATAGTACTAGACCAAAATGAGAGCACAGTATCAGTTTGTCTATGACAACATAAAAATGCTTCAGAACCTTTATCATTGTCAACAGTTTTTCAAGAAACTGAGAAGATTTTGTAAAGAAAGCATGTTTAACAGAAGTGCATGATGCAAAACAAAACATCTCTGTCATATGTTTATATCAGATCTGTCATAGTGTAAGTCAAAATCAATACAATGTAGGTAGCAGTAGTTTTAATTATGTACTTACATATTAGTCCTTATTTTTCTCATAAATGACACTCTTTCCCAAATTTTCCAGTTTTACTTGCAATATTTACACAGCAACATCAGTGTTTACAGTAATTTAAAATTTATATTCTTTTAGAAATTGCAGTTCTTGCCTTGTTATTTTTCTAAGGTGCTTTTAACATTTCCAGAGTCCTTTATCCACTTTATTCAAGTAGTCTTTATGCATAAAAACAGATGGTCCAAACATTTTGTGAAAATCAGCTTCCACTGCATTTTCTTGCATAGAGAGTGAATTGAATGAGGTACCTAGAAATGAGGATGAGGACAAATATCTCGTTAACTGACACAGAGGCTTAAACATCTTTAAATCTAAAAGGCCAAAGGAGGCTTTATCTATCTGAAGCTTTGCATATTCAGGGCTTCAGTCACATACTTTTGAAGCCAAGACTGAAAGTCTGAAATATTCCTCAGGTTTACATAAATATTTCTCTTTTCACTCCAGAGAAGTCATTTCCTTATGAAATATTTTTACATTCTAGAGAAACGGCACAAATTACCTCTTTGCCATTCAGATCACTTCAGTGTCCTCAAAGTTCCCCTTAATACTGAATATGAGCTGTATAACATTTGTTCCACATTTTTGTGACTTATTTTTTCATTAGTAACTTGAGAGTGATGTTGCTTCAGTGATGAGATATATCCAGGCACTTGAGAAATTTTCTCTATTAGGGGTCTTGCATTGATACATTTGTCAAGAATTTTAGGAGCAGGGATTTCTTTTTGTCAGATTCTTTGTGCTTTTTTATAGTCTGAACAGCAAAGCAGCCATGTTTGACACAAGTAGTTAAATGGTTTAGTCCCTTTCAAAAGATTTTTGATTTCAATTTAAAGTAGGTGGGGCTTCTCAGACACTAGGAAGGTTAGAGAAAATCTCCAGAATGGAGGCTGCCAAACTCTATAATAACAGTTCACAGCTTGCTTGGGCTCACCCACGCAGCATGTACAAGACTTGGACATGTCATAAGGAATTTGTAGTAGTGTCTTTTGAGGGCATTCATAAATTTTGACCTTACTCCTGTACTGTGACCACAAAGTACTTCTCCACCTGGTTATCTACAAGGAGAGAAGTTTACAACAAAATCTTCATGTCCTTTTCTTACAAAAGCTGTAGGCAATCATAGTGCTGCAGTGCTGTTGCATCCATCCAGTCCTTGGTAGCCCATTGTAGAACACAGCCTAGCTTTATTTTAGTGAAAATTTTTAAGTTTTAAGGTTTCAAGCTATTTTAGCTGCTCTGTTAAGTAAACAACCCCTCAAATATATTTCAATATCAGGAAATTGGTGTTATTTGTTTTTTCTCTTCATGTAAGAGCCTGACCCCATGGGAATTTGTGAAGACACAGGGTCAAGAAAGAAAGGGCAGTAATTGGAGGAGACAGATTTGGTTCATTAAGTATTTATATATTCTCTATATGCTGGTGTTTGTCAGCATGTTCACCATATCTGTTCCCTTTCTAATTTAATGTCGGTTCCCATCAGTGCTTTTCCTTTTCTTACTGAAGAATAAATAGACTGACAGGGTACAATAGTAACAGAGCTGATCCTGCAATCATAAAGAAGGCAGTGAATGTTTTTGTTGCTATTTTTAAATGTAAAGTCCTGAAAATTTTATCTTTACAAAAAGATAATTCCTTTCTTTTTTTATGCCCTTATAAAAATGAAAACAATGATTATATCACATATACACCATATTTTGGAATCAAGCTATTTTTATAGTAATTTTGACTTAAGATAATTTATAACACCAATTAAGACATAGAAACAAAAGATTAGTCTACAGAACAGAAGTAAGAGAAATAAGCAAAGAGCGTGTAATTATATCTAGGTATTCAGTGTAAGCTTTAATTATTATTTCAGAGCCAAATGGTTAAATACAATACAGATACCCCTAAACTTCCATCCATCTAAGTATTTAAGCTGATCATTACCCCATCTGATTTCACTGACAATATTTCTGCTTCCTGATGAGATGTGAATATTAACCTCTACACTTCTTCCTTGTCTAAATGAACAGTCATCTAGCTGAATTCCCTGCTCTTTAGGAAAAAAAAAAAAAAGCCAGGTGAAAGTTGTGCAACTTTTTAAAAAAAGATCTAAGATATTGTAAATTCAACTAAAAAACTTCACAGATGAACAACAATAATCTCACAATTAAAGATTAGTGCAAAATTCTAAAATAAATGGATATTAAATCAAAAATATTTTTAAAAGAAAAAGTTTAAATTGGATGTATACTTTGATTGTAAGTATAGCTTAGTTATTTCTACTACAATGAGCCATACAGAGTGAGGTCTTTCTGAAAATACACAAACATTTCTAGTACAAATACTGAGAAATGTGCTTATTAAGGATGGTTCTTCCTCTACACAAAGTAACTGAAATAATAATGAAAGGAGAACAAGGAAAAATTAATTGGAACTTATGCCAAATATTTGTAGAATTTTCTCTCTAATATTTTCTCCATTTTATTTAGCTTTGCAAACATTACTTAAGACATAATATGCTATGAATTTAAATATGGAGAAATTACTAGGACTGAAACTTCAGTGTAGACAATTATAAAAGTAACTACTATTACTCTTTTTGCAAGACGCTGATAAATAATAATTATGCTTAAATAAAATCCTGTGTTTTAAATCTCAGACTCAGAGTACACTTATACTCAATCTTTTAAGTAGATTATATACATCCATAGGGAATTTCTAGTTCTATTCCTTTTGAAGCAGGATAATTGAAGTAAAAAAAAGGACTTTTTTAATATATATTTCAAGAGAAAGCTAATGTTTAATTCAGCTTTGGACTACCTCTTCAAGTGCTTTTTTGTTCCATTAAAGGAACTATTTGTTATGAAGAAGATCTTGAACAAATAGGCATTTTTGTCAAGTTGCAGACTCCCCCTTACTAACCTATAAATGTCAAATAAAAAATGGTGGAGAACATTTTTCATTTTTTCCAAGCCTCGATGCCTTTAAAGTTAATTTTGGCCGGTTACAAAATTCTTAAATGGGTCTCAGAAGTCCAGCATACAGATGTTTATCTGCAGTATTTTTTATATTTGGATTAATTGCTTTTGAAGATAAAATGCACTCCAACTGGCAGTTGCATAAAATTTCCCCGTCTCTTTAGAAAGTCTTAGTCACTTATTTCAACTTTCATCTGGGGCTCCACAGGATTCTTTCCTTCTTGTTCTGGTTTTCTTCTGCCTCAGCTTAATGTTGCGCAAACAGAGTTATAAGTGCATGTCTCTCTTGTAGATCAATTTAATTCTGTCCAAAATGAAATCTCAGCCTTTCTGCTAAGTTAAAATTTTCGTAGATTTGTGTGGTGAGTTGAGCTTATCAAGGGTATAGGGGGAGAAAATAAAATGTAATAGCTTCTGGGACAAACTAAATGTAAGCTCACTCACCAGTTACCATCGTGGGCAAAACAGACTTGACTTGAGGAAATTAGTTTTATTTATTGCTAGTTGATAACAGGTCAGGATAGTGACAAATAAAAACAAAAATAAACACACTTTCATTTCACCTCCCTCTTCTTCCCATGTTAAGCTTTATTCTCAGCTCTTCTACCTCCTTCCCCTCCCCCAAACAGTACAGTAGGATGGGGGATGAGGGTTAGGGTCATGACTCTTTGTTTCTGCTACTCTTTCCTCACACTCATCCCCTGCTCCAACATGAGGTCCCTCCTGTGGGATACAGTCCTCCAAGAACTGCTCCAGTGTGAGTCCTTCCCACAGGACTTTGCTTCAAGAATTGCTCCAGCATTAGTTCTCTGAATGGACTGCAGTCCTTTGGGAAAAGACTGTTCCAGCATGGGTCCTGCATAGGTCTCCATTCCTGCCAGCAGTCTGCTCCAGTGCAGACTCTTCATGGACTGCAGTTCCCTTCAAGTGTTATCCACTTGCTTTGCTGTGAATTCCCTCTTGGTCAACAGCGTGGGTGTCTACTCCACTGCAGTCCTTCTTAGGCAGAGCTGGGATAACCTGCTGTGGCAGGACGTGTCTACCCCTCTCTATGGTTGGTGCACATGCAAGAGATAACTCGGGCAGGTCACAGGCCCAGCATGGGCTATCTCTGATGCCAAAAGGACTCAGGCCCCCAGCTAAGAATCAAACATCTTAGTCTGGAAAGAAAATGTGGGAAGAGATGAAAGAAATATTCTTGACCAAAAGACACGGTTCTAATGTCTCTAAAAGCCCACACAATTATCACATAAGCAGAAGTCTCTTACACACTCTTCGGAAAGGTGTGAGAAGATTTATCCCTGGAGCCTTGGACCAACTCCAGGGCCCTTTCCCCAGGAATTGAGAGAGAGGATTTTTCAATATGTACTCCATCAAGATTGGATGGTAAGAAACATTGGATCCTAAGTTATATTATTTCATAGCTAGCTGTAAATTTAATGGTACCTTTTAACTCTGTGCATATACCACTACATTCCCTTTTTGTCTTATCCCTGTGTAGTAATAGTCTGTTTTAAGTCTTATGTCTCTTAGTTTTGTGTCTATAAATAAATAATCCATTTCATAATAGACAGAATCAGCCATTATTAAAGAACTCACAAATAAGAGTGGGTCTTGGGTTGCTGGACACCTCATTACATCTACTGCCTGTTGCCAGAGGCCTGTGCAAAAGACAGGAGCTGATTTAAACCTACATCATCTGTTCATAACACCTGCTTTACCATGATCTTCTCTGAGGGTGTTAAGATCTAGTTTTAACGTTCTTAGAAATTTCTCTGTCCCAATTAAGGTGCAAACGAGACCATATGCCAGTGACAATAGTAAGGGTTTTATTTGATGGTAAATATGAGAGAGAGAGAGAGAGACGGAGAGAAAGAAAGAAAGAAAGAAGTAGAAAATAGTTGGGGGGGACAGAAAGAGAGACAGAGACAGAATAAGGAAAATATCACCACTCCATGGATCCTAGGATGTTCCGGTGATCCTCTGCAGCTGGTCTTGGTGGTGAAAGTCCCCCCAAAGAAGCACAGAACCTGGTGGGTTTATATGCTTAGGCCAGGCAGGCATGTCCAGGCATGTCCCCCTGGAGGAGGGGGATGCAGTCTCTCACAGCAGCCTCTGGGTCTGTGCATCACAGGCAGTCCTGTGGGCCAAGCCCCTCACATGAAAGTCCCGTGGATGCACCCTGTGGGGATGGGGGTTCCACAGCTGGGCCAGTTTGTGTAATGGAGGATGGGTGTTTATTGCCTCTCCCCAGAGGTTACACCATGCACCCAACACCTCCTCCTGCCCCCTCAGCTGGGGGGAGTCTGTGTAAACCTGGCTTCTGTGAGCTGTGCTCTCCCCCCACCCCAAACACAGACAGGGATGGTGACATCCTTTTGTGGATGCATACCTTTCCTTCAGCCTGAGATGACTGAACAATGGGTTTCCCTTTATCTAATCAGCAGTTTGATTTTCAGTCCAAAGTCCCAGTCTTCAGAGAAGCTCCTTCACTTGTAGCTTCTTCATAAGGAGCAAAACTTTGTATCAATGTTTGAGGCATGAACTATTTTCAGTCTCTTACAGAGGGCTAGAGAGGAATCTCTGCTCCAGCACCTGGACCACCTCCTGCTTGATTTCTGGAGTGTGCTATGAACCACCACTTACATGGACTGTAGCAGTTGTGCATGAGAATTCCTCCCCATTGCAGGGATCTGTTCAGCCTGGAGGACAGAATGCTCAGGACTATCTTAGCAATACTGATCTATTCTACTAGCTTAGAAATACCTGACAGAAGGCTGTAAAGAAAACAGAGACAGGCCGTGCTCAGAGGTATCCAGTAAGAGGGCAAGAGAATATGGGCACAAACTGAATTACAGGAAATTCCATCAAAACATGTGTCATCTGAAAAAAATTAAAAAAAAAAAAAGAAAAAGAGAAATCAGACAGAATCCAAGTCAACCCCTAGAGACAGAAAACGCAGACTTCCAAAAAAAGCCCACGAATACATAGGCTCAAAGATACCTAGCCGAAAGGTCACTACTGGTGAAACTAACAGTGCAGTTTCCCTGAATTTTAGCTTCTTCTATCTGTATGTCTCCTGTGATGTATTTAGAAAGAAATCTTTTGGAGCAAGGGGTCACTCTTTGCTTTGACTTCATGCAACACTGAGGACCCCCATTTCCCAAAAGTATATTTTCTGCAGAGCTTCATGCTTCAGAGAAACCACTATTATTTTCAATATAATGCTGCTTATTTTATCGCAGTTTTGAACAGCACAGAAAATCAGTGTAAGACCAGAAGTGGGTCAGAACTGATCATGTATTAAAACAAAAAGTGAGGAAGGGGAAAAAAAAAGATGATACAAAGATTTTAATTAAAATTCAAGTTATTTACTAATGCATTTAATATTTATATACTTACTTTTAAAATATTTATTATATATATTTATATAATAAATATAAATACCCATTGTCACTTTGAAGGAAGTACTAATATTTGAATGAAGAAAAATTAATAAAAAGATAAACAAAAGACATGCTTTACCCATGAAGACCAATTTATCTTATTGTGAAAATTCCTATGTTATTTTGTGCACAAATTGGAAGAAACAGTAAAAGAAAATTTTCCAATCTCTTAAAGTAAACATACGCTCATAGAGATATAAGATAATTCAGGTGGGCAGAACCTTGGGAAGCCTTTTGTCCAATGCACAGCTCAGAGCATGAATAAATCTGATATAAAATAAGGATACCTAAGTTTGTGTCCAGTTAGGTCTTGAGAGCAAGCGAGGACTGAAACATCCTGCCTGGGCAATCTATCCCATTACTTGACGGTCCACAGAGGAAAAGAAAATCTTCTCTGAATTTCCCTTGCTTAACTCATGTGTATGTTCTCTTGTCCTCCAGCCACCCACTGCTGTGAAGACCCTGGTTCTGTGTCCTTGCTGACCTACCCATAGCTATGGGTGCTGCTCTTAGGTCCCCCACAGTGACCTCTTCTCCAGGCTGAAAAATCCTTGGTGTCTCAATCTCTCCTCAGAGGACCAGTGCTCCAGCTCTGGACCATCCTAATGGCTCTCCCCTGAGCCCATTCCAGTGTAACAATGACTTAAACATCTGAAAACCATAATAAAAAGGTTATCAAGTCCTTTCTATCAGTCAAAATGAAATTGGATATGCAGTAGAAAGCATTCTAAAATAGAAAAAGATAAAGTTCAATTTTACAACAGAAGAAAAAGTTTGGGGACCAAGATGACTTATCCTTCTATAATCAAGATAAAAGCTGTGCTGCATATTGTAGAACATATGTTTTAGATACTAGAATTATGGTTTTAAATGTAATTATATGTTACTATGCTGTTCATATTAATGGAATCTCATTTGTGGTGAATGCAACAGAGCAGGACAAAGATGACTCTTTACACCAGTAATGTTTTTTGATGGGCAAGCTTAAAAACACCGATTTTCCTCCAGAAGTCTGAAGATTAAACCACAGTCTTCTCCTGCTGATATTGGACAAAACAGTGGCTAAAAGAGACCTGGTCTTAGAAAAGTGGCACACAAGAAATTGATCACTGTGCTTCAGAACAGTTTGTCATTCTTAGCTCTGCATGTTCCTTTTCTGTTTCTAGCCTCTGTTTCTAACGAGTTAGCTATTTTTAGAGCAGCAGTCCCTGTGCTTTGTATGTCCACTTAAAATACCTGAAATATTATCACATATCACTATCAGAAGACTGTGAAAAGTCCTGGTTTCTGAAAGTTTAGTGTCAAACTTTCAGACTAAATTTATTTCTATCTATCCTCTATAAAGGAAGTCAACGTGAAAAACTTACCACATGCATAGATGTTATGTAGAATTTAGTGTCAATGCAAGTTCATAGCACCTGCCTCTGTCCCTCTGCACATCCTCCACTTGTTTGTGTCTCTTAGTAGTCCCTGCACTGGTTCAGAAAACTGTTTTAATTGGAAAAAGAATATATGTATAACTTTAATTCACGAAGTGGTTGTTTTTTTAATTCACAAAGGTAGTGCAAATCAACTGAATTAAATGATTTGTGTAAGGTGGAAATGACAAGAAGCTTAAGTTGATATTTTCAGGGTGCAGTGTCACATAACAGCCATAGAAGATAACCCATAGGCAGCCTAATTTGGAATAGCTAAATTTAACCTCCATTTGGGAAAATAATTAAAAAAAAAAAATTAATAACAAACCGTAAAAATGATGGGGCAGTATTTACTGAAGTTAGCTATTTTCAATACTTGTCAATAAGATGTATCAGTTTCAGTTTTTCTTTCCTTTTGCTTGGGGAGTGAGAAGAAAGAATTTTAATATAGTATTTTAGAATATTTTATAAAATCTGGAATATATGTTTCTATGAGATTGAGGTACTTGCCTTCATTCTTAGTGTCCCATTTTTATTTTATTTCCTTTTTTATTAATGTAAGAAATCCTGAGCATATTATTTCCAGTTCCATCCATCAAGTAAGGAAAAAAATGTGGTTTATTGCTGTTCTGGAATTTTTAATCTAAAATTAGAAGATACTTTTAAAAAAATTGATTGTTACTTGGTTTCTTAAGTCCTTTTTTATTGTTTCTGTTCCTCCAGGCAGAGGAAAAATTATTTTATACAATGTATTTATTAAACTCTGATGTTACTTTTGCCACAAAAGAAAAAAAAATGAAACAAATATGAACTATTTATTTTGTAATATAAATTAGATCTGGTAAATTCCGTGGGTTATTTAAAAGAGAAAAACTTGCAGATTAGAAAAGTTCAAAAACATTCACAATATCCTTATGACAAGTTCCAGATAATACCTTAGAGGTCTGAAGTAAGGCTTAGGTGGAAACAACTAGGTCTAATATTATGACCTAAATTCCTGATTCAGATCCTGACCATTCCCACACTTTTTATCAATATAACACTTTTCAAGCACTCCTAGAATTGCTCGGAAGTGATGCTCTGAGTCTTGATGAAGGTGAGTGTGCTGTCATTGATGCTCTGGCATAATCCTAAACAGACTCTGCAGTTTATTCATCCTGTCCAAGAAAATCATTGTTGTAACAATTAATTGTCAATGAATTCCTGCTATTTGCCCAAAAATTTGAACTCCACTAAAATACAATGTGGTTGATTTTTTTCCTACACACCTAGGCTTAGTCTCCCTTTCTATTACTGCCTAAGAGGTGAAATATTTGTCAGGCAAATTGTTGCTTTTCATTACCAAGGAGATTCAAATTTTCTGAGCTCTAATTTCCTAAAACAATATGGTAGCTAAATCAAAGCTAAGCTTGAAAATCAGAAGCAAACTACATAGCCTTCTGAAGTTGCTTCATTGTGCAGTGAAAAGTTCTTTACTATGCAGTAAAAAACTCGAGGGTTTGGAGTAATAAAACTAAGTAAGAGAAACACAGACACAATGGCTATTAAAGTATGCAGGAAATACAGTCTTTGGTTTTCCAGTAAACCCACACCAGACTGGGGATGAGATTGCTGGATTTTTCCCTTCTTAATTCTGTATTTTGCCCTCTCCCCCCTCAAAAAAATCCACAAACAAACATAAACAAACAAAACAACATCAACAAAAACCCCAAACCAAACAACTAAATCAAAGTCTGAGATTTCTCAATCGCTGAAACTACAGAGTAATGTCCTTTCTTGTTCCTTGCCTGAACTGGTAAATCTGTAACTATTTGCTATAGAGCATAAAATCTCCCAGAGAGGAGCAACAAATAATGTTTCCTCTGCCTTGTAGACAGAATCACCTCTCAGTTAACGTGTTTTCCTGAAAGACAGGAGAATTCAGTTTCTGTTACCTGAGAGTTACATTGGGAGGTCAGTTTGGGTCTCTTGCTTGCTGGGCTGAGAGGGGAGGTGTGAACATTAAGTTCTTGACAAGGGTAAGTAATTAGAGGTTTTTCCCCAGTATTTTACACTGCTCTGCTAAGGTTGCAGGCAGAAGCCTGAGGTGCACCTGATGGAAGAGATGATGAGAAATTGCTGAGTGTGGTATGAGAAAAGATTGAAGATGCCCAGAACCAGAGACAGAAACCAGCAGAAGTTACAGATAGGGTTGTGAGACATTTACATATCACAGTTCGGGTGGACGCATGCAGGAGTTGGCTGATCTTCAACGGGCCCATAGGGGCCTTTTGGGGAAAGGAATCTCACCAGAACAGGGAAAATCAGTAATATTGCTTCTAGGGAGACAGCAGGGAAGAATCATCTGGGTCTTTCAATCTTACAGATTCAGTTGTGCTTAACAAGTACCCTTGTTCTCCTGTGAGATTTGTACATTCCTAGGTGAGTGAGCAAAACCAAGTTCTTGTGTTATGCTTTTCAAGTAGACATTTTGCTAAATGTCATAAAAGCCGTAAAACTTCAGTATCTTAAGTCAGTATCAAAAGTATTCTGAAATGAAACTCCTTTCATTCTGAAATACAGAACCTAAATTTTTCAGTGAATTGTATAATCAACTGAGAACCCTAGTTTAGAGATATTTAGGGAATATGGGTTTAGAACTGTCTGTTTATGCACTTTAGATGTTTTGAATTTAACCTTAATCTCATACATCTTTTGAATATTCAATTCCTGGTGAGAGAAGAATACCTGTGTACTTTGTATTTTTAAGTTTTTCGTAAATAGAACAATAAATAGCTAAACAAGTATTCTACTATGTTAAATATTTATCAATACTTTTAGTATTTTTGTTGGCTGGGATTTAGTGTTTCTCATTTTCTTTTAGTCAGTTTTGCTTACAGTTATATTTTTTTTCTGAATGCTTTTGTCTTTCTTTTCCTCATTTTTTATGTTTAAGACTTTTTTGTCAGCTTTTTTTTTTTCCTGTTTATGAAAGTAAATAATAAATACTTAAGGAGATAGAACATCTGTTTTGTACTAGATAATTCCATTTTAGTGCCTGACAGCCTCAGCAGTATGGCTTAGAAATGTTATATTGGCACATTCTTCACTTGAATTGAACATGGTAGATCAAAGAGAAAGAATAACTGCAAATTACAACTTCATAATCTCCAGGTATTTCACCCCAGTGCAAAATAAGGACACGAGATGCAAGCTCTAACTCATTCCTTTGGAGAACTTAGCACAGCAATTTTCTATCCTTCCCTCCTTCATGCTTTTATTAAGATGTTCATATCTCATGTAGTGTTTCTTTGAAAGTCACCCTACTGTCCTGTATTATTTGAGAATATGGGGACATATTATGCAGGAGAAGGGGGAGTGAATTTTCCCAGCTTGGTTTTTTTTTGTAAAAGTTATGTATTTCACTATATGCTTTCTATTGAGAGCAAACATCAGAAAACACTTTAAATATTTTTAAATTTGTCAGTGTACTTGACAGCTGTATGTATGGATTTGAGAGAGGAAAAGCAGATTTTTTTCTTTTTTAATATTTTTATGCATTAGGTGATCTGGAAGGAGAAATTATAACAAAAGAAAAAAAGGAGGAAAAAGCAAAGATCAAAAAGCAAAATACAATTGGAAACCAGATGAATAAAGAAACAAATTATGGATAAATAAATAAAAATAAATAAATTAAGGATAAATAGTATTAAATGCTATGTAGGTCTGTTTTATGCTCTTAAATTCTTTGTCATTATGTTACATTAAAAACTTGTAAATGCAAAAAGATTAACAATGACTATGAGGGGAAATTAACCTACTGATTTTATGGGCTATATATAGTCTATATAGTCCTACTCTTTTTTTTTTTTAAATACTGTGGTTTATATCAAGCAGAAAGGTTAATATCAAGAAAGAAAGCTGTAGTAACAGGAATTAATAAACAAGGGCAGAATTGTTTTCTGCTGATAACACAGAAATATTGATCAACCCTGATCACTGCCATCAAAGAAATATTATTCCACAACATGTCTCTGAAAAGTTGGGAATATGAAAGTGTTTTCACAAAAAATAGTAAAAGAAAGAGAATAGTAGACTATTGTAGGGTGAAGGAATTCACCCAAGTGGTGGTCTGGATAGTTGGTAAGGTATAACAATGTAATGTAGTTAAAACACTTTGTAGTTTCCAGGCCTTTTCCTAAGGCTACACTTCAACACATATTTCTCTCTCTAGAAATGCGATCAGGAGGACTGGAGACAACCACACAACTTCTTACGAAAGCAACCTACCAGAGTCATTCCCTCAATTTTTTTTTCCTGCCTTAAATATTCCTTAATTACTTTATTTTAAAAAAAAAATCTGTATCTTTTTGTTAGTCTCTACAGAATGGATGGGTTTTCTTTGTGGTCATAAAAACAATCACCTCCTCGTCCTACTTCAATGTCATTTTAGAAGGTTTGTTTAGTTGCCCTAGGCTTTTATGAATTGAACCCAGATGTATTTTCTCTTTGGAGCTGTTGAACATCCTGAACTAAATGTGTCCCTTGTGCAATAATTGAGTGGAAGAAAATGTTTTACTTCTATGTTGATACCTTTCAGGGCTTTTTACGTGCTAGTTGCAAAGGCAGCTTTATTTAGATACAAAAATGCTTTTCCATAATAAAAAGAAAAACAGAAACAAACCAACCAACCAAAAAAGACAAAACCAGAACCCCTGAAGCCATGAAAATACCAAGCTGACTAGTTAAAATATTCCGTGGCTTGGGGCATTTCGAGCTCAGACTACCAAAATAGACATAACTTAAGAGACTCATCAATGCTGCCACACACGCTGTCAATCAACAAAAGCCTGGAAACAGCCACCTGGCTACACTCAGCTCTCCAGGGGACGGACGGCTGCACTGCAAGAGTGAATGGCAGTGTGCTCTATTCCCTAATTGCAAAGCAAATCTATTTGTTGCTTTTGGCTTCTGGCAGGATGTTGCTTTGCTCAACAGATTTTGTGTATCCTACCCCCTTCTCCAAAACACCTGCATTCACCAGACTGGTGTTTTTGCCACCCTGGCCTTGCTTTTGGCCATATGTCTCACCTGGTGGAAAGAGCTGGATGGACCTGGTTTAAGCTCTAGCATCCTGCTCCTAACCACAGCGGCAGACTTTGCATGTGCATTTGTCTGTCCCTGAAAAGATCTGACTACTTGGACATCAGTTCACAATCTCAGGACATCAAGTACCAAAACCTTGTTGCACTTTTTTCTCATTTCATTTTAAAGTTTGCTTAGCTTTTTCCGTCAGTGGCTCTTCTTAATGCAGATAAAGAAATCCATTTAACTTGGAAATTCTTAGTAAATATAATATGAAATATTAAGCCCATTTCTGTGCTACAATCTAACAGATAAATCTCCCATTTTTGTGCAGCCTAACATCTTGATTTTTGTTTGCTTTCCTGTTACTCATCATGTTGTTTTAACTTTAGGAAAAAACAAAACAAAACCTAGAAACAATCAAGCAAACAAACAAAAACAAAAAGGTGAAAAACAGTCAGACCTATGACAGGGCCTCTTTTTGCAGATGTTTTCCTGGTAAGGACAGTGGCCATAATCACACAGATAATGCATTTAGTTTAGCTCTGATTTCAGCTAACAGAATCTGACAGCGTTTTGCAGAGTCTCTTGTTCTTAACTATGCTACAGCAGTGACTCTACTTTTATTGTATTAGACATGATACTGATATATTTTAAACAGCCTAGTAATTACAGTAATGTCCTTAGGCCACTGCTAATTTCAACTTCAGCTTTCATCTAAGTTCACTTCAGAGTGTGTGCGCATGTGAAAAGGAAAACAAGTGGAATGTTCAGAAATTTGTCAATTTAAAACCACTTCAAAATAATAATTCATAAACCAATCCTTGAAATAACCTAATATTGCCAAGCTGCCAATAATCAAACACTATTTAATCATAACTGCTTCTCAATAGATAAATTAAAATTAATCATCTTAATTCCTCAATTTGCTCATGTGCTGGTTCTTGGTTTTTGTTGTTTTTTTTTTTCCAGGTCTTGACTGATAAATTATAATTATCAGCCTGGTACAAGCAATGTATTAAGTCAATTATCCAAATAGAAAACTGGATGTGATCATATACTAGCTACTTCTGCCTCTTGAAAACATATACGTCATAGGAAAATTTAAAAAATAAAATTGAATTTGTATTCTCAGATAACAAACTTTAAGGGATTTTTTTAAAGAAGGAGGAAGAAAAAAGGAAAAAAAACAATTCCATTAAGCACCTGAAACAAGTTACATTGGCCATGGTAAACAGTCAAAGACAAAATAAACTTTTCTTTTTCCTCTCCTTGATATATCAAAGTATATAAAGGCTTTTTTAAAATTTAATCTTTAAACCTTTATAGAAAATAAAAACTTGAAAAGCATTTACAGTGTACTAATTTTTTTATGCTCAGCTAGTATTTGCGAAACTGAGTAATCATCACAATGTGCATTCATGCCAGTAGTGTTTGCTTTGTTTTCTGAATAACTTGAAAGCTTTTTATGCTCTTTCTCCTTTTCACTGTCATGTGAAACATTCACAACAAAGCAAAAGAAATATGAAGCAATAAGGGGAATGTACATACAGTTTCTTTGTTTTCCCTGTCTTTTTAAACACAGGATGTGGTTTTAATTTTTTAGTCTAACCTCCAATGTTATTTTCTTTAAATTTTAAAAGAAACAGGTTTTCAGAACTGTTTGTGGTTTCCCATATACATAATCTAGGTAAGGATCTGTTTGCTGACTTACAATAACATTACAGACTCCCTCTGGCATTGTTGTATCTCCCCTGTCTCTGTATGTGAGAAAGATGTTACACCTTTACAAGTATGTAGCCAGATATGAAATGAGCATCTGGCAGATTTTTTTTTTTAAACTGAACTTGCTGTATCCTGAAGCAATTAAAGCGTCTTTTATAGCATCTCTACAAACCTCAGTCATGAGACTGTTAGTGTGAAGAAACCTAGGAGGGGAAAAAAGCCAGAAAAAAGAAGGAAGGAAAAATAGTAATCTCTCATCACTTTTGGAAGTATTTAGGCTTAGCTTTCTGAGATATAGGCTCAACATTAGCAATTTAGGGACTTATTCTGTACCAGGAGGAAATATGTCCACTTTCTTTTACAGAGAATAGTAAGTCACTACTATAATTTTCTTCAGATAGTAATTTACTTGAAGGAGAAATTGGGAACTGAGAAACACACGTTATGCTTACTGATTTCCTACTCACATAATCACTTTACAATATTTTTATTGAGTTATAAATATAAAAACTTCAGTACTGGCAGACCTCTTTAAAAGTTTATCTGCTGCATCACTGAAATAAAAGATGTTTTTACAAAGCTAATGCTAAAGGAAGTCAAATAGTATGGGTCAGCTCTGATGTGGGGAGATACAAACAGGCTTCTGTACTTATTTTGAACCTTAAAAAAAAAACAAAACCCAAAGAATCCTTCCCTCTTTGTCAAAGGTTGAATTAGGCTATAGTTTAAAGACTTCATACATTATATGCTTTCCTTACAAATTTAGTTCTTTCTGTCACAGAAATGCTGCAAGTAGGGAGGGCTCCTGTCTGTGCCATCCCCAGTGTTCTACACCAAGCTGTGCTTCAGTACATGAATAATGTATGTTTGTGCGTGTGCACACACACAGAGCATCCTAAAGGTCATTCCAGGAGAAAATGTATTCTAAAATGGCTAAGACATGACACGCCTTGCAATTAGGAATGCATTAAATGACTAATAACTAACGTACGCATACACAAAGATTATTTTTAGGATGTTGATTGCCTTAGAACATGGTGCTGAGTAAAGAACCCTGAACCATTTAAATAACCATTGAGGAAACATGGGTGGAAAAAGGAAGGAGTAAAACTATATAATTTTATGATCCTGCTTTTCAGATGCCATTTGAAAATCTGCATACCATGTTGTCATCATTTTTCACCTTCAGAAGAGCTCAAATCCTTTTTGTTCATATGTTACACTATTTCTGTTAGCAAAAAATCTTCCTAATTCACAGACAGGTGACATTAAAGATCCACATTACTTTCCATTTAAAAAGAAAAAAGTGCAGAAACAACTAGATATGTCTCCAAAGGGGAAAAAATTTTAAAATTCCTTACATAAATTATTTGTTTTAATATCACCACTTTGTGACACCTGTGCCTGTTTACAGATGTGTATTTAAAGCTAGGCCAGGCTGATCCTAAAAAAGAGTTAATATATCCATCCCATTTAAGAAAATGAGAGCAAAATTTCTCCTAGATTTGTACAAACAGTTTCATAGGCATATTTTTGGTGCTATTATGAATTATAGAAACAGGCTAAATAATTAATATTCTTGAGTGGTTTTTGGGGGTTTTTTTGGTATGGATGGGCTGATATGAAACTTTTGGACTAAGAGAGAGAAAGAGAGAAATATTTCTTTCCCAAAGAGAGAAAGAAATAAAATTGATACCTGAATTATCTGTTCGTGCCAGTTGAGGCATTTTGCTTCAGTTTTTGTTTTGGTAAAAATCCAGATTTTCAGGTTTTAAAAGTGTTTGCAAATTCCTTTGAATCAAGGAATAAGAATAATTTGTTTCATGAGAGACACCTGAAGCAATACACCTAAATAGTAAGCAATAATATGTGCATCAATGTAATTTTTAAGTACCTAGTGTTTATGTAACACCTTTAATATATTTTCAAGTCCATATTCCTGTGATTTTTTTATTATGATCTTTTATTTTCCAGCACTCTCAAATGTGATATTGTTCAACGTCCATCCATTCAAAAGCATGCTGAATGCACCTTTTGGCATTCTTCTTCTTTGTCTAGACAGTTAGACTAGAGGAAGGGACTTGGACTAGACTTAAGCAGTTGGACCAGATGGTCACTGTAGGTTCCTTCTAAATCAACTGCTCTATTCTGTTCTAATTTTCCAAGCTTATCACTTTGATAAAATTATTCCTGTATTAGCATCTTTCCATTATACCTACAATAAGACACTCATCCAGATGACTGTCACAGCCTATTTTGGACTTAATTGTTATCTCTTAAAGGTTAACAGTGCGTGAAAAGCCCAATTCTCATCTCCCTTCATCATAACCCATGTAGGTTTCATTTCAAATACTGCCTTAGGGCTTTCTGTCATGATTTACCTCATGCATGGAATAAAATCTTGAACAGTAGCATAGACAGCTCATTGGTCTTCCTAAAATGTTATTTAACCAGGCTACCTGGGATATAGAAATGGTAATGACTATAAAATTGGCATTTCCTTAGCTACAGGTTCTTAAAGTGCACATTTTTCCTTCCAGAAATGTAGTCCCCTTTTCACTTCTGACTCTGATTCCTTGATTACCTCTATTGCTCAAATGCACCTTCTCTACCTGGCTATCTTTTTGACTGCAACATCCAGATGCTTCTAGACAAAGTTGGGCTGAAGTTTGAGGTTGTGGGGATGACTCCAAGAAAGACAATGCAGATAAGATTTCACTAGCCCTGGCTTCTCCTTCTCAACATGTGTTTCAACAGGATTTATGCCTCAGAGACCTCATCTCCTTTCATAGCACCCGGAACAAGCAATGTATTATTTCACCTTTCCTCTATAGGACTATTACTCTAGCAGGACATAATTTCCCCATGACTGTAACACACAGGATTTCAGGGGAGCACAGTAATTCTCTCAGAGAGTGATGGAAAACTCCATCTGGATACAAATGCTTTGCAAGCTGGCTGTAGCTGCTCTGCCACATCCATCGGCCTAAATGCCAGGGATAGGCTTTGTGGTGCATTCAGTGGTCTTGTAATCTTTCTTCCCTTTGCTGTCTAGTGTATGTACCTGCCTAAAAATTCACAAGAAACTGAAGTACTGTGTGTCTGCAGTGGAAGAGCTGTAGGGACAGGAACAGACTCATGCAGAATCTTCCTCTAGAAACAGTGGAAGGAATTGAGGTTTTAAGGTTCCCTAGAAATAAGATAATGCCTCAGACAGTTTTTCATCTGTGAACTCACAGTTTAAACTCCTCATAGCTAGAATTTCTAAGATAATTACTACCTCCCTTCAAACCAATCACAAAAAACAAATTTAGTAAAAGAAGTCCCAGCTTGCTAAAAACAGGGTTGTCACAAGCTTGGTTCCTCTCTAGAATTATGTGTTGGATTTTATTGGTTGAATGTTTCTTTAGAAAAAACCTAAATATTGAAATGCATGCATAAAATTCTGATTTATTTTCAGTGGCATTTAGAGCTTTCTATACCCTTTCAGAGTGCTTTGTCCCCTTTTATGAAAATCTTTTCTGAGGTGTCTTGACATGTAACTTTTTTTTCC
Organism: Monarcha castaneiventris obscurior; assembly: GCA_026261815.1. Classification (NCBI taxonomy): domain Eukaryota; kingdom Metazoa; phylum Chordata; class Aves; order Passeriformes; family Monarchidae; genus Monarcha; species Monarcha castaneiventris. The sequence continues at coordinate 4,319,147 of JAMPIT010000566.1, read as the reverse complement.
CCCAGAGATTATTTGGATGGTTATTTAACTACATGCAGAAAAAAATGACTGTGATAATAAACAAAAAATATGTATATATCACAAGAACTGAAGGAAATAATTTGTTTGTACCATTAAAAAAAAAGTTTCTTGCCTTCTCTGAGAATTGCAAATGCAAGCTTTGAAATACATATTCTTTTCTTTGTGTACTGCATGGAGGAATCATAGAATGGTTTGGGTTAGAAGGGACCTAAATTATCATTGAGTTGCAACCCAAGTGCCATGGGCGGGGAACCTTTCACTAGAGCAGGTTGCTCAATGCACTAAGGACTTTAACACTTCCAGGGATGGGGGATCCCCAACCACTCTGGGCAACCTGTTCCAGTATCTTTGCCACCCTCACAGTGAAAAAGTTCAGGAAGCTCAGAGATGGGAAATGAGGTACAGGGAAGAAGATGTGATAGCCTGTATCCCTTGCATATATGTAACCACTTACACACGGCTAGGTCTGACATTTCTTTCCAAAAGTCTTCCAACACAAAATCAGCAAAGGTCTACCAAAAGGAGATATACACTGGGCAGTGCTCATGGAGTAGACACAATTAAGTTTTCTGTAATGTGTAGAGCTCATGCATGATGCATACGCACAAGGATGTCTTGTCAGATGGCAGGTGTAGGCTCAGAGGTGCATGGTCTTTGTGCCAATGCACAGGATGGCATCTAGGCCACTAAGAAAGAAGTCTGGATGCAGCTGTTGTATGCAGCTAATCATTTTCACCCTGGCTAGTTCACAATACGCCTCTCTTAACTATTTTCAAATCATGTGATTTTTTTATTATTAATAATTTTAAAATTTTTTGTCCACATTAATTCTTTTTTTTTTAAGCTTGACCCACCTTGAAATGTAAATTCCAAGCTTCATGACTTCTTTATCTAATTAAAAGTCATCATTATGTTGCCTAAATGTAAGCTCTATTGGATAGATTTTCTGATTTACTAAGCTAACACTTCAATTCCTCAGTGGTCCATCACATTCATTAATATTAAGACAAAAATTTAGAAGAAGACAACTATATTCCACTTTTAATCATAGCCTCAGCTGAGGCGAAGCTACATTAATGGAAGGTACATCTGTGCTGGTATTAATATTAGGAGACATCAGCATTGCACTAGTATTTTTAATATCAGTAGTATATTTAATATCAGAAATCAGTAAGAGTTGTGTTATTTCTAGATGTCTCTACATTTCCCTGTGGCAGAGCCCTTTTCTTTTCAGAATGATTCTATTCAAAATGGCCATAAATTATTGACAGAAGATTTGGTCTCTAGAGTAATAATTTGTCAGAAGCAAACAGAACGGTGAATTGAGGCACTTCTGAAAATCACTATACAGTCTTTAATTTAATTGAAAACAGACAGTTTTGTGTGCTTGAGGATCTGTTAATTAGGGCGTCTGTGCCTTGAGGGCACACAGGGCTCTATCTTGCCTATGTTGCACAGCTATACGGTAAGAATACATGGAATTTCCCCTTTTATTGTATTTTAAAGACAGGTACATGAAAAACTTCAAACATTGTGATTGTTAGATTACAAAGAACGTTATTTTCAGTGGGAAATTTGACTGTGCCATAAGTGAAGAACTTGGGTATCAATTTTATAATACTTTTTGACTTAGAAATCACTTTTTTAAAAAGGACGTTCTGCATCTCATGATACTGTAGTTCTGGTTGTTTGTTGTTTTTTTTCTTGCTTCTCCTCCCCCTCCCTCCCCCCCTTGCATTCCTCCCCCAAAGTCTTAGTGAAACAGTTTATTGTGAAATTTCAAACTTCTGGATCAGATACACTGGCTGGATCTATCCCAACCAGAAGATCATTAGCAAGGCAGCAAAAGGCTACTGTGAACAAGTAACCACTTTAACAAGCCAGACTTAAGAATTTCAGCATTTGAAACCTTCAAAGCCTTTTCTCTATTTTTATTTTTGTCATGATACAGCTACAGTTCTTGATCTGGAGTCAAAGGCAAGTGTGATACAATTTCCCTGGCCTCAAGCATAAAAATTGCTAACAGCATTGTGTCTCTATCATGGAATGCAGTATCTGTGTGTCTCTGTGTATGAAAGTAAGTTGACCCAAAAAAAAAAGAGATCAAACAAGAAAAGTGTTACTGTAGATATATTTTTCCTATGGCTAAAAGAGTCTCTGTCAAAAGCGAACATCTTGAGCTTTTAATTAAATATTAATATAGAGGAGAAGAAAAGTATCCCATTTACTTGCTTTCCTCAAGCACTAAATACACAGCATGAATGTGTATGCACAAATTATATTATTTTCAGCAAATAGGGTTCCTTAAGAGGAATATTTTTTTTAAGTCTTCATCCTAAATGTGAGCAAATGGTAACAGATGTAGAGGCAATTCTACATCTCATTAGTTTGCATACTGCCTTGAAGGTTACAGACAAACTTAATTTCAGGCATCCGGTACCCTTCTCCTCCTCAACACACACATTCAATTAAAATCCCTTCTTTTCCAAGAGCAGCTTTCAAAAAGTAATGGATTCAACATGTTATGCTGTGGGTGCCTGAATCAGAGTTGTTAGACTGCTAAAATGGGTATGACATGCTCTGGTGTTACTATATGTAAGTCCACCTCAGCATCTTTCCAGCTCAGAGATGATCTGCTAAGTTTACACATGAACTGCTCAAATGCTCAACTTGTAGGATGAAAACTTTAATTTTTTAATTATCTTTGGCATAGAATGCTTAAAGCACAAATAGGTTAAATATTTAGGCAAATTTTTCAAAAAATAATAATAAAAAAAAAGACAACAAAAATAAAATTTCAATACTGTGTGACATGCTTTGGTTAAATAAATTGATAAATGAAAACTGTTTTTGTAATGATTTCAAACAACCGGCTAAAAACATGACCTCAAGCCAAATGTGGAATTGTAGAAAATACACACAGACTGATTTCTATGTTGTACAAATTTAGAACTGACTGTGACAAGCTTCCAGCTGAGCCTTACTGGCCACACAACAGTCTCAATGCTGCAAATCATCATTTCTCACAGAAACCAGCAGGATTCCTCATGTGAGAGCATGTTTTAATTTGCATCAAATATTTGTAGAAGGCAGCTCCTCAATCAGATGTTACATGTGATAAAAACATGTTGGCCCCATCTAGAAAATGCATTTATATACTTTGGGGCCTCTGCAGATTTGTTTTATCCTCTGTATTGTTTGACAAGCAGCTAAGTGACCTAGCAATACTGGCCTCACACTTGAAACCTTTCAAACTTTCAGTGAACCCCTGATTAAAGAATAAAAAAAAAAAAAAAAAAAAAAAAAAAAAAGAAGGAGGAAGAAGGGGGTATTCAGTAGCACAGCATCCAGGAGACCTGTGTTTCAATTCTCACTTTCTCTCACCCCCTGTAATGGCAAAGCTGTTGAGGCAGCTGTTCAGTGTTGCTGCCGTTTGGTTGCCATTCAGCAGTGACCTCCACACAAATAGCTGGTGGTGCTGATGAGAACCAAACTGCGAATTCCCTCTCAGCCCTTGACAGTGATAAAGATGGAAGGAGATTCCCTGGCAGTCTGAGATGCTAGAAATGCTATCTCAGAATCCAAATATTATGTTTATGTCAATATTGCTAACATTTGCTGTTTTACCATAGGTCTTGGTATGTGCATTTATTTTAAAATTCCTGTCTTCTAATGAGGTGATTATGTTACAGTTTTAATTTTCAGCTACAAAGCTCTCCTTTCTGATTATAAAGAAATGGTAAAAACAGGTTCAAATCTGTGAGGATGTAACAAGTTCAATATTTTTTTTTTCTTTTTACCTAATTTGTGTAAAAATAACAACTGAAAAAAAAGCAACTGTTCCCACTTGCTATTCAAAGCCACTCCCTGCCCTTAAAATACATACTTAAATATAATTTCTTATCTATTAATGAATTTGAGAAAAGCATCATTCTCCTCTTGTTATTTTATGTAAAGAGGAAAAAGTTAAAATCATCTCTCTCTGCTATTCCTTCTTTCTCCATATTTCTTCATTTCAGGACCAGAACCTTCTCTCAAAGGCAGAGATAGCTCCAGTATTTTTATAGCTTGTATCATTTTATTTACTTCATGTAAGTGAAAGTTGCTTTTTATCAACATTTCTCAGGAAATCGGCTCACCACCCATCAGAAATATGAATCTCAAATTTGGTTCAAATAATACAGTGTGAGTTTGCCGACATTTCAAAATATTTAAACAAGTTTTGATATCATGCTGGTTGCCAAGGGACATTTCATTTGGTGACACCTTCCCTGTTTTTGCTTTAACAGTCCAATATTATTTTACACCTCTCCTGATGTGCAGTACTGTGACAGCACTTTTGCAAAATTTATGAACCTGACCTGTTTTATTTGACTATGTAGAACTACTCAGAAGAAAAGCTTTCTTTTTATGGCAATTGTATTATCTGTAAATAATTAGAGAAAATGGTAGAATTTTGGCTGAAAAAAATCCCTAAAATTTAATAGGAGAAATTTATAATGAAAAGTCTTTGCAATAAATCAAACCACATAGAAGTGGGTTTTTTTGGTGTGGTTTTTTTGGTTTTTGTTTTGGAGGGTATCTTTATTAGGAAGCAAAAGAAGACCTTTTTGTTCCTTGAAAGATAGGTACATTTCATTGTGCTGTAAAGATCAGAGAGACAGTCAGGAAATAAAAGTTCTAAAAAACTAGTTTTCCATGTAGTGTTCTCAAACTAGAGCAGTTAGAATAAAATTAAAGGAAAGCCCTTGTGATTTTTTCAAACTTTTTAACCTACCTTTAAATAGGATTTCTATTCCAAGCAGAACTATGTGAGCAAAGATCATGCTCAGAGATCATGATCAAAGATCTATGTAGAATCATTCTGGCAAGGATTATGTTAGTGTATGCACTAGTTTACTGAAATAATTGTCAGATTTGTACAGGAAGTGTTGGAGGGGAGTAAGATAATAATGATAGATATTTATTTTTAATCCAAATAAGTTTATGTGTTTAAATAAGGAACACAAACACGGATCTCTCAACAGAGAGGAAGACAGACACAGAGACTTTTAAGTCAATGAACTTATAAGTTGCTGTGCCCTTCTGTCAAAATAGCTATAGCAGATATTCTCTTGATATATTTTCTATAAAACCAGACCCAAAGATTAATGAAAAAAAATAATTTATAAAATAATCCCTGAGTATTCCTCTTATTATAAAATTTCTGCATTATAAATAATCTCTTTCCAACCTGAAACAACAGTAGCACAGTATATGAAAAATTCTTACTTTCAAATGATGTATTTTTTTTGTCTTAACAAGATGTAGTGCAATTGCCCTCCAGTACAGGAAAAGTTGGCTCAGTTCTTTTTCCCATCAAGTGTTTTCTAAGGATTTGGTAGTTTAATAAACATAATTGAAAATATTTACTGCACTGTTCAGAATTCCTGAGCTGATACCTAAATCTAAAGGTTTCAGCTTCTGAATCCTCACTAAAATATGCGAAAAAAACAAAAACAGCCATCTAAACAAACCAAAAACCCCCTAATAAAGAAGAAAGATAAATATGGTTTACATAAATATAGCATAGTATGTACTATAAAAATATAGCATAAATACATTTTATTGTAAAATATTAATTTATATATGAGTTGAATTTCTGACAAATGCATGTCCTTGTATTCCAAAGACATAAGCAGCCACATGCTGTTATATGCAATCATCCCATTTGAAAATCTCTGTAATTCCTGCTGAAACACACCTGTTGCATCCTGGGGTCCTTCTTTCCCTAATCATTCAGGCATTCAGAAGCAGTCCATGGCTTCCTGCCAGCACAGATGGAGCATCTTTTTTCATCCAATAGAAATTAAGGCTCAAGGAAAACTGCTTCATGCTTAAGTCTCACTCTGGTTGAAAGTCATTGAGCCATAGTGAACCTCGAGGTTAAGCCGGAGAGAGCTCCAGGCCACTCTGGTACTAGTCATAGTCAATAACACAGGCAAAAAGTGCATGTTTCAGGTGTTATTTTGCAAGGTATTTGCAGACAAGGATGGTTCTAGAAAAGTGTCCTGAGAAATAGGCAACAGAAGTGTTTTGAACTGAGACCTTAATCCCTTTTGTTTACAACAATGCCAGGTGACGAAGTGACAGTCCTGTTCATGGCTGTCATCCATGAGAAGAAAGCATCAGATGAGCCTAAAGGAATATGAAAGAGCTTCCTGTGTGCTTGCAAGATAAGCTCAATGCTGAGCTATAGCCCCTGATCATATTTCCATGAACAGAGTGGTAAAAGATCTGTCTCTTAAGCAGCAACTAAGAGAAAAATGGGTGAAATTCTTCTGATACTAATCTTAATGAGATCTCTTCCATTTATTTTCATGGGACCATAATTTCACCCACCATGTGATAAAGTTAAAAGAAGAAACTATATTTAGTGTTAGTGAGACCTAGTCTATATTTACTTTCATATGCCAAGTTAGAAAATCCCAAGGAGTGAGATATTAATTATGAAAAACAAATAAAGCTAAGATAATTTTTCATGCACTGTGTTTTCAAAGAATGAAATGCTATTGCAAAGATACTTATATAGAAAGCAAAATATTTTGAAATCAGGGTGTAAAGGTAACAAGCCTCTCTTCTTGATAATCATCCTTAGAACACACAAGTGAAGCACTCGAAGTTCTTGCAAAATTCTCAATATATACCTCAATCTCATCTTAGTGTAGAGAAATAAATCAAAGTAGAAAGTGTAGTTTTCTCATTTTTATTTTTGTTTAAGAAACATATTTGAAAACTTTATGAAAACAAATTTCTTATGTGCACGAGTATTTTATGTTATTCCTCTTGTAGATATTTAAAGTGAGGAAGTGAAATGACTTCATGGACATTTCTTTGCATACATGAATAGGTACAGAACTGAAAGAAGTATTCTGAAGTTTAGGCAAAATATTTTTTCTGAAAATTAAGGAAACCATCTAGATGCTTTATGTTCTTCAAAGTCCTGAGAGGCAGACAGTACTTTATTAATTTACAAAATTACAGAAGAAGCTCAAAATGATGAACCATTTTAGTTCCAGAAGTCAGCTTGCACTAGATGGGTTAAATTAAAACATAAAGTTATTATGATGGTACTTTTTGCACAGAAATCTGCTGGTTAGGGTATTGCACAGGAAATGTTGAAAATTGGCAACAGAAATCACTTGACCCAACAGACAGGGAAGAATCTGATTCAGCTGTGCCTTCCTGCAGCTGGCTGGAGGGCCATGATCCTTCTCTTAAGTTAATTCTTTAACAATTGTTCAAGGAAAACAAATATAATGAGGGAACAGGCTTTCCAGTCGTTTGCTCCTGGCTGAGTGATTTCATCACTGGGCAATGATTAAGCTTTCAATAGCGTCACAACAATCTAATAAAGCAGGAGCACCCTGTTGTCTTGTATTGCTGTCATGAAACTGAGTGGACTGGAGGTAAAGCAACTTTTGTAATATCACAGAAGTCATCTGTGGCAAAACAAAGTGCTTGAATCAAGCTCTCTTAGTTCCTGTCGTATTAACACCACCATCCTTCCACTTCTTAGGGTATCTGAAAGCAGTGTGTTCAGTACAACTGGAGACAAAGCTGGTAACAGGATTTAAAAACTGATGATGGCCTTTTATAAACAAAAATGCAACTGTTGTCCAGGGTGCTGCTTTTTCCAGTTGCTAAGAAGACCCTAGGATAGGTCAATGTAAAATGTGTACTAATGTGTTTTGAATTTAAAACCTGGTTTATTTCAAAAATCCAGAGAGAATTTATCCAATTATCATTTACAATTCTGGAAGACATTATAAGAATATCACATTTGATACTGCTAGGAGTTAAAAGAGTATTGGTAATGTTTATTAATATGCTGGTATTGCTTATTCTCTGGGTAATGTTTATAAATAAGCTGTTATTCTGTCAGGGTAGTTAAATAGAAAGAAGAAAAGACAGCAACACCCCTGCTTGTACTTTCAAAATATGACAAACATTAAAACAAGCAACATATTGCAAAATAAGAGAAAGAAAACATGGTGAAGAGAAGTCAAGTCTAAGGTGTTTTTAACACCAAAACGAAGCCTTTATTTAAGCAAAAAGATGTTAAAGTTGACACTGTCCCTCTAAGCAAGAAGTGTCCTCCATCTAAAACACTTAATCTCACCCATCAAAACACAGTATTTCAAAATATCTGTGTGGAGGAATTATTTGTCATTTTTTTTCCAGACTGTCATCCTGATGAAAGGGTTTTGTTGTTTTTCAAACAATACTCAGACAGCATTGCTCAAGTTGTTCAAGATGCAAGTGGTGTTTGAAGCTTTAAAAACAGTGAAAAACATCTATTTAAAAATGGTTAGCATTATCTACCTATCTCACTACATTAACTCTTCTGACTGTGAGCTTTCAGAAGCGGGAGAAAAAGCAGGCAAATATACAACCTTAAAGTAAAGGTCAGTTCCTAAAGTAAGTTTTTTCAACTGTCCTCTGAAGCCCAAATTAAGCCTGTACAGAATTTCAGGTCTTCAGTATCTTTACTAACATTATGTCAGTGAATATAATAATGGAAATCAATAATTATGTTCATAAATCTGCTTTTTAATTTAAAAAAAATGTAGACATTTGCTTGTATGTTAATCACAGGATAAAATGAAAAAAAATAAAAGAGAGGAGGAAAAGTAAAGGGCTACATGATTTACAATATCCTTCCTAATACAATAGAATAATTACACTGCAGGGGCTTGTCCTGTTGGCTATAGCTTTTCAGAATGTTCCCTAGGCCAAACCCAAAATAAAGTATTCTCTTATGAAAAAGAAATTAAACCGAATTTTTCTGTAGGTGATATCAGAGGGAATAGCGAAGCCTGATATTTTGTAATATAATGCAGACACAGAAAGAAAAAAACAACCCCCTCCCCTCCAAAGAACCCAAACAACCCAACCCAGACCAAGTTTGACAACCTAAGTTCTATTTTCTCTGCACACAAATCCAAAACTTGCTAGAATACATTTGATATTAGTCCATTTAATAACTGAATGGAACCTCTGTATAGCATTTATCCCCTCTTGGGGCTCAACTCAGCTTTTATCCAAATGATTATTCATGTATGTGGATGAAGATGCCAGATCTTTTACCAGCACCATTTTTAACCTGAATGAAAAAGGAAAACTGTCAAATGATTGCATAATGAACTTTGGTCAGCAATTCCTTAAAGCACATTTTTTTAAAAGCTTTTACAGAAAGAGGGAATGCAAAAGGGAGAAAGACCATTTCTGACACTGCTTCAGCAGACTGCTCAAGTTTCTTTTTATCCCAGTGTAATGCACTGCTATTTTATATGATTATAATGAGAAATAGACCACGACACTGTCAAGAAATTGGGTAATGCATCTCTTATCTTGACTTCTCTAAACACAAGGCACTGGTAGGTGCCAGTTCCTCAAGAAAAACACAACAACTTGATCTCAGTCATAGTCATGCTGAAAAATGCCACTAATCATCTTATTACACTGGCGATATTAGAGAAACCAGAGATGAGCTTCAAATTTATCTATGTGATAACGTAATTAATAGAATAAGAGTGTTTGAGGTTAGAAGAGACCTCAGGAGGTGATCTGGCCCAATCACCTTAATCAATGAGGACAGCCTAAAGCCAGTCATTGAGGACTGCATTGAGAAGAGTTTTGAATCTTGCTAAGGAGAGACTCCACAGTCTTTCTTAACTTGTGTTCCCCCCTGCAACACTCTAGTCAGGGGAGCCATCTCACGAGTTTTTCATTATCCCTAGGTCGTAGGCCTGCAACTGAGAAGAGTCGGAAGCCAACCAAAACATTCTTAGAGCTTGTAAATGTCACTATAGTGGAGGTGGAGTGTTAAATGAGGAAATAAAATTAAACATGCCTTTACAAATTAGCAGCTACGATTTTGTGCTGTAGCTACAAAGATGTTATGGACAAGAGTATTGTAAATAAATCCTAAACATGAGAAATTTTATTTGACTCAGATTGGAGGTAAAACCTTGTTCCCCCAGTCTCTGCATTTCTATTTTACCTTACTTTGCATTATTACATGCTGACAAAACTGAAAGATAAACAATACTTTTTTTTTTTAGTTCCACTGATACACTTGGGAAAAAAAGGAAGTAGTCATGGTTTTTTGGTTTTGATTTTTTTTTTCCCAAATATTCTTCAGGTCTGAAAAAGAAGAACCAAACTTGATACTATAGCAGCACTGGGAACAGTTGCCATGAAATGGGGTTCATTATGTTAACTGATCAGTTGGACAGAAAAGGGTAGTTAACATTTGGAGTCGATTGACAGGTTAGCAAGGAAAGAAGTAAAAGATAAAGCAATTGGGTAAAAGATGTAATTTCATGACGCTGTTTTTTTTTCAGGAAAGACAATTTATGAGTTCCTCATATAGTCCCTGTTTGTGTCCTTCAACAAATGTAGCTGAATGAAATTGTAGGGGTCAAAATGGTGTCATATTCCCAGCGCAGGTAATTTCAGGGAGCCGGTTTACAGCTGGTGCTCAAGCTGTTGTGCAGGTGAGCTATGATCAAAGGGAGAAAATGGCACAGCTACTCCAAAGTGGCTTTGAAAGAAAAGCCATTGTCTTGTGAAACTATACACTGAGAAGAAGAGAGAAAGAGAGGGAGATGTAACTAATTCTTGTGCAATAATGAAGGTTAGCAGAAGGTGAGGGTGAAAAATTTGCAATGGACCATGAAACACTTAAAAGTCCACTAATCAAGGAAGTCAGAAATGATTTTAAATTTTTTCCCCTGCAGAAGCTACCCCAGTATTTTCCTTCCTAGGTGATGGCACCTCCAAGACCATAATTGTAAAATGATGTATATTGGTTTTAGACAAATATCTGAAAAAGGAAGAAAAAAATATTTGAAAGCTTATGTTTCCTCACAAATATTAAAAAAACCCAAACCAAACCAAAAAAGCAATGACATAAGATATTAATTCTCCACCTCTGTTGCTATATAATCTGGTTTTGGAAAGAAAGAAGGGAAATTTGATAGAACAGCTTTTGTATACTCTACCATTCATTTTAATTGACTGACTGCTTTCTTCTAGTTCCATGGAAGTTATAATAGAGAATAATAATAATAATAGAGAATTCGTTAGAATTCACTTCTATTGCTTAAATTTCTTAATTTCCCCAAGTTGCAAAAAATAGACATTTTTTCATTGAGCAGGGATTGATAATTAAATAAAATTTTTGTCATGGTGTGGTTATGGGTATAGTTGATGGGTCTGTGCATTAACATTCTGACTTTCAGATAATTGGTACAACATGTTCTGTGAGATTGGCACTGTAGCGCAGCCACTTAACACAATGTTCTATAGCATATTGCTCTCTGTCAGTATCTGACCTGTATCTTTCTTTAATAATTTCATTGTACTTTAAAACATTAAGTGAAATTATTTTTGATTTAGAAGTTATTCTGGATCACAGAACAACCATCTTACCTCCATATATTTCCCTCATTTCCTTTTATTAAAGCACAAAATTAAAGGGAAAGAAATAAATAAAAAAAAAGAAAAAAGAGAAAAAAGTTTTAACCTTTTTTTCTCAATTAGTGCTACTGTAAACATAAGAATTGACATCAGCAGATTTATCAATTTGAAAATTTGTTTCAAACTTTTTGAGTTTATTCAAACCTTGTAGAGAAGTATTGCTATACAGTTTTCAGTACCAACCTTTTTATCCTTGTTTTGACAGGCCTTTATCTAGGGTTATACAACATAAAAGGGATGCAGGGATAGGCTTAGACTGTAATTGAAAAATGGCATAATTCATAATTATAATTTGCTTTTTATTTAGAGTCCTTTTCTATCAAGTATCTGTGTCTCTCAGCAGCTGGATTGATTTATTTGAGGGGGAAAAGATAAAGTTTGTTTTGGTGCAAGTTGCAGTTCACCTTGTTAATAAATACTCATCTCAATCAGTGCAAATAATAAAAACATTAACTGTAAAACCACATGTATGTCTGCTTTTAACAAGAACATGCTTTTCATTAGGGAGAACGATTCAACTCTTAATTTGATTATGTCTCTTAGAGTTGGTATTATCTATACACCAAGATGCATCGGTTATATCAGAGTGTTTTCAAAGTGACAACTTGTGGCAGTATCAGAGTGGAAAAAGAACTGGGGCCATCATCTCCAATGTAGCCTAAAAGTCTGTAAAGAACTGTTAAAACACTTTAACATAAGATAAATTCTCATTCCATTGTCCGAGAATGTTCCAAAGTGATATTTAATATACATGTATCCTCATGGGTTTAGCTCAGTTTTGTAAATAAATGAGGCTTCAATCCATATTCTAGGTGCTAAAAAAGATAAAAGATATGGAGCTTTAACCTATTGCTATGAGAAATGTTTGGTGTTGTCACATTTTCCTTACTGAAGAATTTTGAAAGAAATTAAATTAGTAATTAGTCAGACTGTTAGCCTGGACTTCTTGCCGCCATTAAATTATACAAATGGTTGCTTTGTTTCATTATTATACCTGTATTCTTTGATGAACTGACCTTTTTCAGTCTGAAAACTAAACAGTCTGCTTGCAATGAAAAGACCACATGCAATGAATAAATATTTATATATGGAGAATATAATGTTTAAATTAGAACGAAAAGGTCTCTTAGAACTAAACATTATTCAATTATAAAAGGGCAAAATAAATATCCAAATTAATGTCAGACTTTCCATGTCAGAATGGAAGATTTCAACTTGAAACAGAGCAATAAGTCACAGAAAACTAAGATGTTTTGTTTCTTGTTTGTTCTTGCATGACTGGATTTTCTTTATGTTTTCCTCAGTTTACATCAGAGCCAGCAGGTTTGTATCATTAATGCTAGAGCAATCGTTTGTTTCCCATACCAATAACATTCTGTTAAACAATTTCTCAGGCAGAGGACTGGTGCCTGGAAATGAAGATCCTTATCCGTCTCACTCTCACACAGCTAGTCTGAAAATAAGGGTACAAGCTGGAGACCAGTTGTGCTACCATGCGTTAAGTCATGTACTGTAAGGCTCTAATTGCCAGTGAAGAAATTTTAAGTCAACCTCAATTATAAAAGAAGTATATTAAACTAAAATACATCATGCAGCAGACTGAGCATGAACAATAAGATGTCAAAACAGAGTAGTTTGATCTTAGCTGTACGCTGGTATCTCCATAGCTTCTGTCTTGCTGGGGAAGTAAGTGATGTTTGTCAACATTAGCTATTTGAGCATGACTATGGTTAAATGATTTTATAAGTAAACCAAAACAATAGGTTAACATTTTTGACATCAGAACCATCTGTCTTTTCAGGTTTTTGTGTTGGATTTGCCCAGATTGGAAGTCCACAACATACTCTACTTCTTCTGACCTAAACTGGCATAGAGGAGTAAAGGCTAAAGGAATACTTCAAATTCTTGTAAACTAATATTGGAAAAAAATAGATAAGTAAGATATCTGGGAGATTTAAACAAGGATTTGCTTCCTGACCATATAGGATTTCTTCATTTTACTTTACCAGCTGAAAAGTCATTTTCTTAGGCGAGACCATAGGTTCCTTCAGCACTGAGGTCAGCTGTTGGTACTTTATGGCATCGTTCCCAGACACTGGAGGAGTCTAGCTTATTCAAACATGACACTTTAATTTGGAAGATGTGTGAAATATTTTATATCTTTCCCTCTGAACAAAATCATATGGCAAGCATTTTTTTATAAACTAATTCACAAAGAACATTCTCTTCTATTTATTTCATCTGGAATCCTATCAGTTTCCTTCATAGACCACAAAGAGTTTAAAATCTAAGCCCAAACTCTGCTTTGTGTTTCTTTATTACTGTTTTAGCATTGTTATATCCCTACTGGCTCTGCAATTGAGAAAATCAGCCTTGTCTTCCCATGGTAATTTCTAAAACAACAGACTTCCTCCAAAACAGGCAAATTACAGCCACAAAAGGAAAGAGGAGGAAATGAAGACACATAAATCCTTTTTATCTCCCATTGTATCTCATAGATTTAAAACGCACAGCACTCTTTTTTGGACAAAGTGGAGCACTCCTTGCAGTGCTACACCTCCTCCCTCCTTTCATTCCACACAAAGCATGATACCATGCACATATTGTGCAAACTCCAAAGTCCTGGTTAGCTGGGGATATTTTCTCTAGGGTTTCGTTTTGGTTTCATTTGTTTATTTGGTTGTTGTTTTTTCAAGATGTGTTATATACAGCTGTTTCTAAGGTCTGTGTTTTCCATCAGCCAGCAGACATTCTCTTTCCTAATCTCCATATCTAACAATATCAAAAACCTGATCAGGGAACAAAAAGAATCATTTACTTTTTCATGAGCTAAAGCTACACTTTGCCTCTGAAACTCTGCTACACTTTTTCCCTCTGAAAAAAAATACTTTCACACATAATATTACAATCTTGGTAATTCATTCCAAAATATTTTGCTTATTTTATACACACACAGCACTTGTTTTTATGTATGTCATACATTCTTGTCATGTTTGCAGACAGTCTAGCTTTCAGCAGCCTTTTGATGTAGGTATAATACATTTGGATGCCATGCACTCACTTGCTGGAAGTCCAGCTTGGTTCACTTCAGTTGCAGGCCTTCAGTCTCAGTTGGTTTCATCACAATGCAGAAATCCTGCCAGGTGAATCAGCAGTGATTTCTAATTTCACTGGTCCATTAGACACCTAGTGCCCTTGATAAGGTGAACTTGTGATGCATTTGAAAAGAGACAGCAGAAAAATATTGCAGACTTAGAAGCACAGAAAGTTATTGTGGTGTTTCATATGACTTTAATTTTCCTTTTCAGAGGGAAGCACTCTTTATTTTCTGAATGACAAGTCACGGCTATTGGCTTGCTAGGCTTGAAGTAACAGGTGTTAAGTTTCTAGATTTAACTCGAGGTGTGTAAAACTATTGAATATTAATTGTTATTTTTCCAGCTTTAATTTAAATGCCATGCAAATATTTCAGCAACATGTTGTATTTCCTCTAAACATATATTTGCTTTGGCACATGCTGCAATCTTTTGAAATTATGTATATTTGCATTTGGCTTTTTGGTTTTTTTTCCTTTTTACTGGTCAGCTGGACATTATGCAAACTTCAAAGAAGAGAACAAACTAGAAAACAAGGAATTTCCTTCTCTATTAGTAAAGTAATATCCAGACTTTGCATAAACAAACCCACAGAGCTGAAAAAATGCTGAAAAAGTGGCAGTAAACAATGTTATGAATTTATTATAGAGACACAGGCTTGGGATCAGGGGAAAGTGAAATACATATAATAATGCACACATATGAGCCTTGCCTTTAAAATAAGTAAAGGTTTCAATGAGCTAATTTAGGAATAGGAATAACTTTAATGCACACTATGTTGAATGCCATTTTAATTTGATCCCTCCGGGAAACTTCCAACTTTTTCAAATTCAGTTCCAGATACATATGTGCTTATGTTCAATTTACTACAACTACATTTTTAAGTTTTCCTTTCACATCTGAAGTTAATTTCTAGTGACCTTGTTTGTATTAAAGTTTTGTTTTGAGGGTTGGATGGTGGCGGTGTTGTTTTGGAGAATTTCTTTAGGTTTCGTTGCATTTCCTGTGATTTAGAAGGTTAGTTAGTCAGCTTTTTGTTTGTTTTCCCAACAGGTCAGCTGTTGAGTGATTGCTTATTTAATTAAGTAGCAATTCTATTTGGTATCCCGGCAGCATTGCAGATGTTGGCGCAACACTAATCAATATATAGGATGCTATTTGACAACCTTAACTAAGGCTGAACAGTACTTACACATGCAATCTAATTTCAGACTGACCATAAAATGGCAGTCAGCATAAGTAAAGAGTGTAAAATAGAATCCCAGACATTGATTTATATGGAACAGTATTTTTCTGTGCACTATTAATGTCTTTCCAGTGCTTTATTTTGATTGGTGGACATGAAGCCATGAAATCAGTTATAGCTTTCATTTACTGTTTTAATTGCTTTTATACTGTATCAGGAGATTTTGCACACTTACATAAACACATAAGATACATGCAAACTAGAAGATAATGAGCATTTGAAAATCACTGAAAAGTCATGGGATCACTGAAGTGAAAAACAAAGATGAAGGAGAAGGAAACATTCTATTTTTACATACTATCTCCCCTCTTCTCAAAATCATGTCAAAATTAATGACTTGGACAATCCAATGTTTAAGATAATGGTTAAAAGAGGCTACTTAAAGTCAGCTTATGAATAGCATAGCTCTTTCAGCTTTAAAAGTTTAGGGAATAATATTTCCCTTTGTGAAGAGTTTTGGCTGCATTAACTGGGCAAATGTTAATCTGCCATAACTCCACTACTTCTAAGTGAATGTCTTATGTAACAGAAAATACTGAGTTCTAGAAATGAAATATTATTATTGCTATTTAGGTTAGTAAAATCAAAATAATCTCTTAATTGAAACACCTGGGGTCAGGGGTCCTACTAAAGATACTACTATTTTACAATTTTTAATTAACACTCACTAAATTACATGTGTTGCAGAACCAGAAAAAGGGACGCACAGAACAATGTCCTCATTACCAAACAGAACTAGCCCCCCTGCCCTTTTTTTTCATCCTGAATGAAGTAATTAACTTTACAAAGTTTACAGATAGTAATTCTGAAGGCCCATCTTTGTAATTTCTATTGCTTTTATAGGGACTAAAGCAAATGGGTTCAAGCAAGCAGAGCATGCTGCAGTCACAAGTTTCCAACACAGTAGGCATTGTGTCCCCCATACTTAAGCTTTAAATCAGTCTTTCAGTCTCATTACCCCTAGAAAATTCTGCACAAAGTAGAAACTCCTGGAGACAGGAATTTCTCTACAGTCAAGAGGTAGATGCAGTAGTGGCAGGAAGAGAAAACTCCATCTCCTGTCCCTAGGTATGAAGATGACCTCTCTAAAGATACATGATATGGCAACAATTAACACCAGAGCCCCAAAATTCAGCACCCTTTTGCCTTGTCAAGCAGCCTCTGATGGAAGTGTAGAATTAAACTCATCCAGGCTGTTTGACTGAGACAATTTTAGCTCATATAGTCCAGGTTGAAAGCTGCCCAATGTACACAAAGCTGGTGAATTTTTTTTAGTTCCTATCCAACCAACCACTACAGAAATGTGTGCAGGTGGCAACTTGCTTCATAACAATGATTCCACAGGGAAAAGAAAAGTTTTATTTGTTTCATGATGTTCCACATTTACATGTACATTTTTGGCCAATTTAGGTTATCAGCAGCATTTAGAGTAGAAAACAACATTTAATAAAATTTACTATTGCAATCTTAAAAGAAAAATTTAGAGAACTAAAATTGCAACTTTCAGCAGGTGCAAATAAGTTTATTTTCTTATATGGCACCCTATTTTGACTAGAGGTTTCCTTCTCTAGGACTTCCACACTGTTTATGTATTTTGCAATTTTTTTTTGATCAAAGCAAATCTTATCTATGCAATTCTCATTGTCTCGCTACAGAGCTGGAGAGAATATGAATACACTTGTCCCTTTACACTCACTGCCTCAATATCATGATAAACAGCTGAGTGTGCCGTACTGATTTCTAGGCATTGTGGTCTCTCAAGTGTCTTAGAAGTTTGCAATTAATGATGGCCTCAAAGATGATGTAAAACAGCAGCCACAACTGATCCAAGCCCTGTGTTGTAAGTGAAGAGAGCAGCAGAAGCAGCTGTGTTCAGGCCTGTGGCTTACGTGCCGTTAATGTTATGCATAAGTTTAGGGATTCTTGTCTTACATGATTCATGTGTTGCTCACAGTATTCAAAAACTACTATAATATTGAAAAAAAAAACCAAAAACAAAACCAACAATCCACAAGTATTGAAGCACAGTGTACATTTTTCCCTTTGTTCTTTTGCTCCCAGAATTACTGTCTGTTATTTAAAGGGGGCATCTTTTGTCATCTGGATGAGCTTGACTTCATTAGTTGCTGATTCTTGTGATGGTCTGAGAATAAAATTCTCTATCCTTTGTAACCCTCATTTTAAGATTGCTTTTCCTTTCTGGTATGTTTGCAATAGTCAAACAAGTACCTGAGTTCAAGAGTTATGAATGAAACTTGGCAGCCTTGGATGTTCAGGAGGTCACATCAGATTAAGATTTTGTAACCTTTAGTTATACAGCTGCCATCCATTAAGTAGGATTAAGGATTGCAATTGTGCTCTGATGAAGAAAGGTGTTGGAAAAAAATATAAGAGTATTATTCTTTTATTTTCTTTTGGTGCAATAAAACCTATCTACGTCTGGGTGGATCCTTTCAGCTTCTTTTACATTTGGTGAAGACATGAAAATTCTTGTTTACAGTGATTACACAAGGAGATTGGGGAATTGTCTCAGAAGTAGACTCCATTTAGTCACACAGACACCCCACTTTTGCACTTAGTAACTTCCTTGTTCAGTCAGTGCTTACACAACTCTAATATACAAAATTGATCACTGAAATACTTTGCAAGATAGATATGCAAAAGTTGAATATTTTTTTTAGGCCCAGCTGTCAACTTAAGTTTCCATCATGGTTCCAGTAGCCATGGCCATCACAGGTCAGTTGGTACTGTGCTTCTTGTTGAGGAGACTCAGAGATCCCTCACCCGGACTGCAGAGCTTCCATTAAACTTAACTAAAGACAAGACCTTAAACTGGAGCCTGTCACACCTAGAACTTCTACTATCATGAATGCTGCACCGATTATTTGCAAACTTCTTTTTATCCCAGAAAAATAGAAAATAAAATAGTTCAGGGTAACTGAACTGTTATATACTATTATATATAATATACTACTATATAAACTAATATACTACTATATTTAAACTACTAAAAAATAGTTCAGGAAAATTAATTTGAACAAAGGAAAGATTTTAACTCATTCTTACAAAAGGCTTATTTCATAAGAAACAATATAAAATGTTGGGGATCCGGTCTTACAGGAATTTTACAAATTCAGATTTGCTGAGAAGACAAATATAATATGCCATCTACCCGTTTAATGAAAGGGATGGAGGAGATTTGCACCTTGAAATACCAATAAAAAAAAAAAAAGGAATGACAAAATTAGGACCATAGAGTTAACATATTTTTTGCTGTTTCTCTTCCAAATATGTACACATTTATTTTCCTTAAAATGTTTAGAGCACATAAATGTTTTAGAAATTCAGGACCCTTATTTTTTATCTTCAAAGTCACATTAGATGTAATTTTACTCCTGCCAGAAAAAATGTAGATGGTTTAGAAGAATCTGTGCCATAGTCCTATTCATGAGATTTCAGTCACTTTTCCTTTATATCTTTTCCCCTAACCTTTGATAACAGAAATTAATGAATCCCTCCTGAAGAGCAGTGGTTCAGAGAAGTCTTATGAGATAGAGAGAAATTGAGCATCAAATTTTAAAATGACTAGTATAATAGTTTCTTTAGCAGCCAATATAAGTTGTTGAAGTGGTAATTTTGTGCATCTGAATTGCTTAACATTGACACAGGGACCATAATGAATAGCCTTCCTTTTCTCCTAAGAACCTACTATCTACTAAAATTCATCTACATAAAGGAGGAATTTGGATGTGAGGTAAACCTCATTAAGCAGATCTGTGGTTTTAATTTAGTAGATGAGAGCACTGTTAGTCCCTCTGGGTTGGGTGCAGATTCTGCCTTTTCTGCCCTTGCTTGTTCATTTGATGATATTATAAATGAATAGGAAAAGGATCAAATATGTCCAATGGTGTAATATGAGGACCATGCGTACATTTTCTCTTCATTTGAGTAGGAAAAAACAAAAAGCTTTTCTTTGATTTCCAGTAATTAACCTTGCCAGACAGACGATGAAGAGCAAACAGGCAATCTGCAGTCAAGCATGCAGTTGCCTTTCTATAGGGTCATGTGTTGAATTTCTAAAAAAGAACAATTACTTACTCCTCAGGAAATCTTGTTCAAGATATTGTAATCAGGAGGAAGATAGAGAAGAAATAAATGTAATCAATGCATGTAGGTTTTGATTAAAGTGTCAAGAGTAGCTATATCTCTTGATTTTTTTTTCATATTCTCAGGTAAGACTAGGAAAGATGGGTCTATCTGAAGTATCTTTCAGTTTTATTCCCATCCAGAGAATATGATATCTCAAAAGCAAGAAGGAAGTCTGAGCGGACATTGTCATCTCAGATTTTATATTAAAGGGCACCTCAGGGTTTACTTGAAAGGTCCTTGTTCAGAAGTCACCAACAACAATCTACCTCATGCATAAGAGGTGGGGGTAGGGGCCACAAATTTCAGAGAAGCTATGTTCCATGTATTAGAAACAGGATACTTCGTGGCTATGTAAGTGTCAATATATCCTGGGGACTAAAATTAGTGGATCTGTAGCAAAGAATTGTTGATGATTAAAATCTTACTTGTCAGAAAGAAAAGAGTTCTAGTCTCATACTTTTCTTCCTTTCCCTTTTTCTTTTTTTCCTAATTCACACTAGTTAGTCTGATGCCCATTTGCAACTGTGTTCACTAAACACACTCTTGGAAAGATCTTCCAATTCACATTCATCCAAATGAAATTCTCTTCGTTTGTCGTGAAATGCTTCCACATTATGCTCTGATCTCAAAATCTGTCATAAGGAGGTGCACCATAATACCTGCAGGGACCTAAACTCTTATAGGGCCACAATCTGAAATCATGCTGCAGGTTAATAACTGAAATAAATTAGATTTACATGCTGGCTGGGGCTCATCTGGCCTTAATTCCATCTGTAGCCTGGTGGCTAATGCCATATAACATCTAAGTAAGACTATTCTGGTAGTAATTAGGGTAGGAATCATAGGAATTTTGGCTGGATGGGACCTTTGAACTTTGTGTTGTGTGTCAAGTTTTAACCCCTAGACCACTGTGGTGGCAGCAATCATGCTGAAAAACACTTTATACATGTGTTTAATAATAACTTCAGGCATACAATTCTGATAAAAGAAGACATGTAGTCCTTCAAATTAGTCTCTAAGCAGAAAAGAGAAGAATCAAATTAAGCTTGGGTTCCTTTTCACTGCCTTAAGTAACAAGAGGATACAGTGGGAGAACTGTTCCCACTCAAACTCCTGTACTTTTTATGGTGTTTAAGGATAAAGATGGGATTGTTATAATATACTATGTGCTTGTAATTTAATCTCCATGTAATTATTGCAGACTTACTTTATTATCAAAATAGAAAATCAGAAATTCTTCATATGTCATTAATTTAATCTGGAAACAGCCATGACAAAAAAAAAAATCAGTCAAATATTGGTATCCAAGGAAGTGACTAGTGGTATACAAGCAACTTTCCACTTAGTTTTATTCAGAGTAGTTGTCTGAAGCAGACTGTGACAAAGTCAGTGGAAAACACTCACTCAGCCATGCAAATACCTTATACTACTTCTGGATGCTTGGCTGACCCGGATGCAGCATTGCAGAGAGTGCACTCCCCATTCACCGGGTGTCTTGCAGCTTTGATTCAGTGTGCATAGCAAAATAAGTCCCTCAGCAGTGCTAGGTCCTTGTCCTTTCACAGCTGAAAGGCTTCCTGGATGAGTCCCTGGGGCTGCCAGCTGAATCTCCAGCAGGCAGCTTATGCCTGCACAATGCAGCCAAGCCCAGACAGAGCATTTTGGTGCATTCAAGCCCCTTTTCTCTTCAGCCAGCTCAATCCCACATTGGTGAGAGCTCATTCAACCCTCTTGCTCACACAGTGAGACTCAGTAAGGTAAATTGCTAATGTGACCTGCAGCGTGATTTTCTGAGGAGGACACAGCAGAAGTTGGCAGTCCCTGTTCTAGCATCACCATACTTCCCAGCCCACACACATGTAGGGCATCCCTTGCCTCATAAGGGATATCTCATCTGTTCATGTGGTGTGAATACTCACATCATTTCTAGAATGTAACTGCAAAATTCACCAAAGACTTCTTCTAGATCAGTCATATTTTACCCTGTGGAAACCCAAACCTCTCTGCCTGCTGAATGATTTTTTTTTTTTTTTCCAACACAGAGGAATTCCTAAAAAAACCCCAGGAAAATGGGAGAAGGAGAGAACAAGTGACCACAGATTTAGAACTAAAGAAATCAATGTACAAGAGCAAATGAGGAAGAAAAGAAAAAAATAAATTTCTTATATAGTCCTGATGTTTGTGGGCACAAATGTCCCAACAGTATTACTCAATTTGTGCAGAAAGGTTAATGTGGCTCAGGAATTAATGAACAAAATATTATAAACTACTAGGAGGATAAGTCAGCAAGAAAAAATGATAATATATATGAAATATACATTATGTTTTTCTGAAAACAACTGAAGACAACTGAAAAATAACCTTGATTGCCTATGGATTAGCAGCCTAAGAAAAAGTACAATGTGTACCCCACAAGCTATAAAATCATGCAGTAAAACAACAAGACCAGACTCTTTAATCTTTCATAATGCGCAGTAAAATTTCAATTTGGTGAACTTCCATTCTTGTGGTATGAACAGGGATTTGAAAGGATACAGATACAAAGCAATGTTTTAAGTTAAAAGAGCACATACAGAACCAGAAAAAACTTTATCTTGAGGAGCATCTTGAGAAATGAAGCATTGATCAAAAAAGATCAGATAAATGAAATAGGATACTCATAATTAAAAAGTTGCTGAGGGAGTGTCTGTGTTTGAACATGTCTTAGTTGCCCTGATGAACATTTTGAGGACCTGATTAGATAGGCTACTATTACATTTGTGATAACATTAGGTCCACATTAAATGTACATATATAAAAATACATATACATGTAATATATAAAGGGACACACATGCATACTATACATGTACACTTACACATACATGCCTGCATATAGCAAATTAAGAACAAGAAATTGATCATTTTAAGTCACTGCTAGAAACAACTTCAGAAAATTAATAAGGAAAGTGAAAATGTAGGGTGTGAGCACAAAAATGTACTGAGTAGTAACAAAGATATTGGTAAAAATGTCAGGATGTACATTTATATATTCATGTATATCAAATATTAATATCCTATGAACTACTTAGCGAAAAAGCCAAGTGAACGTCATGTCACATGATAAGGAATTTCCCACTTCATCACTATTAAGAGGTCAATAAGGGGTATCTATTAACATTAAAATTGTAATGCTATCAGATCTAGATAATGTACTTTAGAAAATTTTAGGAGACCTAGCTGCTGGAAGCTTTGGAAGATAAAGGTCAATTTCTGCTAAGTGTCTGGAACTGATGAAATTACAATTCCCTGAGAGAAAGCAAGTATGGTGCCAGTATCTGAAAATCATGAATAGGGCGAGTTATGTAATTAAAAACTAATAAATTAAGTCACTTAGGCCATTATTGTTCTGACACTGATACCAAAATTATGTCAGAACTGATACAAAACTTGGTTTTCTTTCTCTTCAATATTTCCTTCTACCAAAGCTTAAATTTGTTTAGTAGAAATAATTGAATGATGTATTATTTCAAATATTTACAAGCAAATGTTTAAGGAAATTATTTAGATGATTGATCTGATGGTAGATGAATAAGTTTATCACAATACATAATATTATTCAGGATGCATTGTATTTCAGGCTTTATATAGACATGAATTGTTAATATATGCTTTCAGTAAGTGATGTCACACAATATGCAGTTCTTAGTCTGCCTCCTTTTTATCATTTATACAGAATGAAAAGTCACTGGTGAAATTAGAAGACAACAGTTGTGAAAGTTATATTAAACAAATAGGTTAATGGTATTAAAAAGTCTGCTTTTCACAGCAAAATATGCACTATTATGATGCTTTTCCTGGTCTTAAAAATCAAGAGGCGAACACGGTTAGAAGGGGGAAAAGGGTTTTACCTTGGTATTTATTGTAAGGATCCTTAGGTGCACCACGAACAGGTCGAATACACCTCTGTGCACCCCACCATCACCACCGCAAAGTCCCTCTCTCCTAGATCTGGTCTTACATTCCAGGTCTTACTAATTAACGTATCTATCAAATATTCTCCAATGAGAGGCTCAAATGAGCCCCCCCTCCCAAGGAACCTTCCCCTGGATGGTTCTATCTTAGTTTACAAAATGTGTTCTGGAGAGGACCTTGGGGTCTGGGCACCTTGGCACCCTAACTACAAAGCCTCTAAAATGTTTAGTCTCTTAGCTTAACAAACAAGTCGAAGAATGTAGGCAAAAAGCACCAAGAATACAGAAGTTGCTAAAGGTATAACAGGGGTATAAAAGAAAAGACAAAATTCATCATGGCATCATTAGAAAGCATTCATTTTACTACAGTCTAAAACCAATTTCTGCATCTCAGAGGGAAGAAAGAAGATAATGCTGGACAGGAAAAGGGTATCTCAGAGAGTAATCCTAACAAAGGCATAAAATATTGATTAACTAATGACACAAGGAGTGCTATCTTCTAGAGTTAGACATGCAAAAAATGTAATTTCAGATTGATAAATTAAAACACTAGCAAAAATATTATAGTCACTTTCTCCAATTTTTTTCTCCTTGTATAAGAGGGCTTTAGATTTGCTCTTTTATTGAGTAACCAGGATAGCCAATGAAACTAGAAATCTAAGAAAGGACCATGATTATCTTGGGTATGCAGACAAGTCAGTGAAAGTTTCTTTGCCACACATTTGATGCAGTAATGTTCAAGACAGTGAAACAAAAAAAACCTAAAAAATTGTGAGGAGATTAGGCTCACAATTAGAATTAACTCAGAGCAGATGTTGGCAAGGGAGTTAATCCAGGTGATAAAAACTAAAGAGCTTGAATCATTATTGACTACTGGGTCTGCCATGGGCACTATGCCCAAACAGTAAGCCAGAGACAGATAATAAGATGGAGCTGTTAAGTATATAGTCTGATCCAAACATCTTGGAACAGGATTTAGATTTAGAAATACTGCTGAAAATAATTTGAAATGTTTCTTAAGAATGATTTTTTGGTAAAGACGCTATGTAAAATTTTGGTTTGCTGTACTGGCAAAAAAAGAACCACAGCGGAAGTTAGTAATCTGTGGATTTTCTGCTAAGAAAAGAAAAAAAAAGAAAAGCTATATCAGAAAAGAAGTGTCAAAATTATTTGAACCATAGGCTGTGATTTAATGCTTCAAAATTTTGTTTCACAGATCAGGAGCTAGATGCTCAGAATGCCTTTGCTTCACAGATACAAAGAACAGGACCATGCAACTTTCAGCTACTATTACATTTCTGCTGTGCTTACAGTTTGGGATGAAATTTACGTTGCTCCATGTTGTAGCTACATTTATTATATCTTCAGGAACCTTACCAGGACTGTTAGAAGAGAGCAGTACCTTTAACATGTATTGTCTTCCTGCAGCTTCACTTAGTAATGTAGACAGATCATTATTTCATATTACACCTCTTTTCATATTAGGAGTTCACATCACAAGTCAGCATCTTCCATACACCATTGAGGTGCTAATATTTCCATTAAACTACAATTCATTTCCTGATTTACTGCTCAGTACTAGAACTGTCAGCCAGCAGATAAACTGTGGTTTAATAGTGTGGAAATAGAATAAAATCAATAACTAGAGAAGCCTCTGACTTTGTGAAGTCAACTTTAATCATGAATCAGTTATCTCAGATTTTTTGACATAACTCAAATAGATTGTGCTAAGGCAGAGAGTGGTACCTGAGAATTTATGACAAGGTCATATCCCAACAGTGTCAGGGACTTTCCAGCCCTGCCTAGGGCACTTGCAGAACACTGACCTTTAACGCTTCTCCCTGTTTAAACTATTTATTGCCTGAGGTGTGAGAGGAAGAAGAGAAGGGAGAACATGGAAGTGTGGGACAAAGGTCACAGCTCTGGAGACCTCTAGTATGTGCTTTTGTTGGTTTTGGCAATTTATAGGAAAAAGCAATGAAATGGATAAGGTAGAAGTAGTCAGAGTGTGTTGAGACATAGGAAAGATGTTGCTGATGTTGCATATATATGTTATACTGACCAAAAAAAAAAAAAAACCAAAAAACTGTAATATATCTAATGAGAAAGTGCAAACATTACCTTATACCAGTAGCTGTGTTCTCAGGAGCCATACTATTTCCAGTGCAAACATCAAACGAACCTTACCCCTTGAAATTTTACTGAAAAATATAATTAAGTCTGTTCCTTCAACTGCTCGTTTATTTAGTAGGTGACAGCACAGTCTGTGCCAGCTAATTGACGCATTTCTGGCTGTGAGTACATTGCTATTTGTTTCCTTGAGCCATGTCCTTCCAGTGATAGATCCTTTTTAGGATGCCTTTTACAACGAAAGAGACATAAAATATTGCAGTATTTTTATAAAAGGAAAGCAAAAATAATTTTTCAGTTATATTCATGTGTGAAGATTATGCTAATGCAGGAAAGACACAGCCCTTATTACAAATCTCTAGTGTGATCACATCTGAAGTATTACATCTTATTACCTCATCATCAGAAAATTTTAATATCTGGATCTTATTTCCTAAAGGCTTTGGAGAGACCTGGGAAACTACAGAAATGGAAAAATAGGTGAAAAATGCAGGAAAAATTAAGTAAAGGAACAATGACTAATGAAATTGCAAGAATATATAGCAATTCAGAAATATGGTGAGATATTAAAACTTATAAACATGGATTAGTTGGAGTACTTGAGGCACAGTCAAGTGGAACACAGCTGAATAAGCATGAACTGATAAGGCACCTTGGCACCAATTCCTGTTACATTAATAATTCATTTCCCATAGGAAGTGTCTTTAATAGACTTGTGGTACTACTTACAATTAAGAAAAAATTGATCTTTGACAAAGGTTCTCCTTCTCTGTCATTGAAAAGATCTATGGGCTCAAGCAGCTCTGCTCATTTACACCAGCAGAGAACTCAGTCTTCCTGCCTGCATCATGAAGATAAGAAAGAAAGGAAGAGAAGCCTGATGCACGGCATGGAAGGGATTTGTGTGGTGTAAAGTTCAGTTTAATGTTCTAATTCAGACAGAAACAGATAAACAGCATGGACACTCTAAAAGAGTACTGTTCTACTTCTTTATTTTAAATTATTTTAGAAGAGATCTTAGTTTCAATCCAATAAATCACCCTTCAATAATTTTAGTTAGTACTTTTGATAGCATATAATGATGAAACATACCATCATGAAAATTTAAAACACATTTCTATCAGTCTGGTTGTCTAATTCAAAAGATGCATCAAGATTTTCTCTAGTTTACAGTTATGTTGTAGCTTCCAGACATACGGCATTAGTCTGGATAAGGGTTTCTGTTCTTAAACTGAAGCAGCTACAATCAGAAATTTCACACCATTTCTTTTTTGTTTTGCTATAAACAGATTATGCCCAAAATCATGTATGGCATTTAAAGCCTACTACCTGAAAACCATTATTAGAAATAGGAGAATTGCTAGTCTGTGTAGATTAATCATTCTTCTGTTTTGAGTGACTCTGAAGCATTTTTTTTTTAAGTTGGTGATTGAGCATTAGCCATCCAGACTTCATACAGAGCACAGTTCCTTTCACAGAGAATTTTATTGCAAAATGCAGACATGACATTTTATTCATTTATAGTCATTTGAACCTGCAAAAGCAAATACTTAAAGAAAGCAAATACAAAAATGATTGATAAATCTTTTCAGTTCTACAAAAGGAACATTTAAAGAAAATGAGACACTACATCCTCTATTTTGTGTTACTTTTGCATGAAATAAATCAGTCACAAAGTATGCTAAAAACAAACCATGAGTTTTCATAACATGCATGTCATGAACATGCATGTTCACATCCTTACCACTGTTACATGACCATATTTTCGAAGAGAGGGATGTAGTCGGTATTTTCATATTCATGTAGACACTCTTGGGAAAAAGGCTTCTAGGAAAACCAAAAATAAAAGAGGATATTTCTCTTTTCAAGTCTTCTTGGAGTAAAAGCCAGAGACATTTTATCAGAAAAGTAAGACAAAATACCTCAATATTGTGCCTCTGCAATCTCCCTCCCTCTCCTCCCACAGGAGTTCTTCCCTTGGTTTTGGCTCTCCCTCTTTGGGTTCTGTAACAATTTGTCATTTGGCTTCACATTTTTACTGGTATCAGTCACTGCCCTAAAAACTCATACCAATACTTCCAGGCTGAGAATTCCCTTCACTTCAGAGTGTGTAGAGACCATCAGAAGGTAAGTAGAATGACAAAGGGTACAATACTTAAAATTGACATATGTTAAAAAAAAAAGAAAAGTCTATACCTGCTGAGAGCTTAATAGTGTCGGAGGATGGCTCAGCACTCGGCAGGACTTGTCAGAGGCAGCACCAGGTGACAAGATGGAAGGCATGAGGAGAGCAAGTAGGTGGCAACATGAAATTGTTGAGAAACAGAAGCCTCTATATTTAGGACCTATTTTTTTTTTCCTTCTTCCTTTTTTAAACCCCTGAGAGCTCTAATGGCAATTCTTATGCACAAAATCCTCTCCCTCTGGCAAAACACACAGTGCAGTCCAACACAGCAACACCCTCTTTAACCCTGGCACAGTAGAACATACTCAGTTACTCTGCTGCTGTGAACAGTATATGAATTGCCTCTCTGAAACTAACATCAGCACATTTTTAATTGCTTCTTTTTCAACTTCACTCTTTTGCTTACATTTGTTTTAGAACAATAGTAGAGTATGCAGATACCTATTTTTAGCAATACCTTTTCTAGAATATTCATCATTATTCCCCTCCCAGTAAAATTACTCTCTTCCAGTAAGTAACTAGAAGTACAAGCATCCAAAAACTCAGTGACACCACACCTGGAAATAGTGGCTTTAAATAACCAATAATCCATCTTAAACACATGAGTGTGTGACATTAACATTTTTAGCAAACATCAAATATTTTTATGGTCTCCACATTAATCTACTTCTGAACAGAAATTCTATGTTCTGACACCAGCTGCCTCTCATACAGACCTCTTGTAAACTGCACTAAGCCATGTGAATTGTTGTGTGGTAGAGGAAGAGGAAATGAATTCTTTTCTCTTGTGATCTAAAGCAAGAGTTGAATTAAGCCACTGTACCTGACATATCAGAGGTTAGCCTTAGAGAAAAATTTTATGAATCATCACTCAAAATATTGAGGTCAGACTTAAGGAAAGCGTTCAGAAATTGTCACTCATATTGGAATATTAGAAATCTAAACTTCTCATTTTAAGAATGAATAGCAGTAGGCTTTGAAGATGTGGCAACTAAGAATGTGGTTAACCAACCTTAGTGTGCAAGGGGTGTCTGGGCCACTAGGAAACTCACTGGCTGACATCTCACTTGATTTGGGCTTCAACATCAACTTCGAGCCCAGTGATAGAGAGTTGCAGACTGAATGGCCCTACTGATTAGACCTCTCAGAGAGCTGGAGATTTTCTGTAAGATTTTCCTGACCCTCAGGGTATTTAATCATTCTGTTCCCACTTCCAGAGCTTGCCCTCAATAACACCCTAGACTGGAGGGGAAAAAAAAAAAAGGAGAAGAAACACATATTCATTATTCCCTTTGCTGGAACTGGACTGCCCTGAAAAGAATGCAAGACTGGCACCATCAGAGAGAATAAACAAGAGGGAGTCTGATGCTGCAGGCCAACAAGGAAAGTGCCTTTACTCCCCCAGTGTTAACAAAGGCAAAGCACCCTCCACCAGATGAAGCAAACTGTCCAAGTAAACAGAAAAACTGGCAAAGCTTGCATACAGGCAGAACATCAGCATCACTGACCCTTTTGAAAAAGTACTACTTAAGGAATGTAAGCATGTAAGGGAACACTATCTATTTCCTGCTACCTCATTTTGAGAAAGCACTCCACAAGAAACAACGTTATGGAAACATTAAGTCTGCTGGCAGTAGGACAATACCCTGTTTCTGCTTGATGAAAAATGGGGGACATCAGACTGTCTGCTGATAATCCTGTCTTCCTTGTGCTAGAGATCCATTAAGAAATAAGCTCTCACAGGGGCTAGAAATAATCCTTCAAAAGAATTCATATAAAGAGTTACTTTCTAGAAGTGGGTAACTGTATGACCTCAATGGAGAACAGCTTGATAGTTTCATCCAAGATCAATGCACTACCTAAGAATGAAAGACAGGAAAAATAGCTTGCATAGCTTGAAGGAAAGTGAGGCAAAGACAAAATAATTAGACTGCTCTGTAAAATTATGCTCAATCAGAAAACAGAATAGCTTTATAGAATCAAATTATCACCAGTGAAAGTATGGAAAGAGCTACTTACAAGGACTATGAAAGGAGCTATAGGTATGGTGGTCGTTGTATTTAAATAAATATAGAAAAAATGGAAGTTGTACAAGTTAAGAATGAAGATTAAATTGTCAGAGAAACTAGGCTTCAATTGTTATATTCCTGAGAAGTGGCTAAACGTGTCATCTTAGGGTTTTATGTGTTGTATTTTCAATGTTTCTTTAGTTTAAGAACAAAATCTTTTATCACTTAGCACCAGCCTTGCAAACTCACCATGAGGTCTAGAAATCAAAGTAAGCTTTTTCAGTTTCATGTAATATTACCAGTTTTGCAGTAAGAATTTAGCTGAGACTTCTGTTTGTCTGTAACCCAGAACTGTCATTTACATTCAGTCACAGGTAGATAATGGCCCAGCAAACCCAATGAAATTCTGTGAGAAAAATGTGTACAAAAGGTCAAGATCAGCAAAATTTCAGTCAAAGTTCTTCTTTTGGTTTTCCCTAGCATTTTTTATTACAATTGATTTTCCATATTTGAAAGTAAACATATTTTCACCTGCATTACTTCTACTATATTTAGAGATATATACTACACATCTGGTGCATATGTGTAAATACAAACAAACAGGCAGGAATTTAAACTAACCAAACAAAAAAATACCCAACACATCAATATTTCTGCTGAATCTTGTCCTGTTGCCAGCCAAATATATTGATAAATTGCCAAGAACTTCAGAACTGCATTGTTGTCACAAAAATAAAGCTAAATATAGTTCACATTTACCAAGCTGCCGACTTAACATATGGTGCTAACTAGTAGCAAAAAACAATATATATATTCACTATATATATTCCTGAGGAATCAGATTATTGGTTTACATTTTACATTTTACATTTTATAAATTGAGGCACAGGAATAAGGAACTAAGAATTAAAATACAACATATGTGACCGAGAATGAGAATGATTAAAAATAAATGCCGGGGTTCTTGGATAACCAAGAGGACACCTGCTTTCTCTACGGTGTATACTTCAGTGTCTGCAGTTTTGCTACATCATATGCCCAGATTTACTAGCACCTCAGAATGCAAATAAACATCTTATCTAAGCTGTAGTGTGAAAGAGGATTCATTAGCTGTGTGTCCTTGCAGCAATGAAATGCAATGCCTCAGCCTAAGAAAAGCTTAAAGCAAAGTCTTCCTAATATAAGGAAGTTAATATTAGGGGGGAATTCAATGCAGAGCATGAGCAGCACCTTACCCTTTCAGGAGGCTGAAAAGGCACGTCCCTCCTAACTTTAGCTGTTTCCTGGCTCTCTGCAGAGACATGGCTTGATGTGATTCACACCATAATAGTCTCATGGTCAGAGAAGGTGGCAGAAAAAATTCATACTGGGGTTCTGGTGCCTTCACCTTAGACTCTTTATAATCTTCTGCCAGACAGGCAATAACCAAACAAAAATGCCTCAGAAGGTAGAGAACCTGAGCCTTTCTTAATAGTTCCAGTCAGTAGTCTTGCCTCTGGGTGGAAACAGAACTCCCTTAAGTATAACAACACTGACTTTTAAGCATAAACATCTGTTTACAGTTCATAAACTGAGGGTCTTGATAATGTTTCTGTTTTGTTTTGTTTTTTTTAATACATGCAGGACACTACTTGCTGGGTACAGTTGGTGAACGCTGAGCACATAAGGCTGGTACTACACTGCAGCAAGTGGAGAGGTTATTCTCCTTTCTTACAACAAATTGCTGGCTTTAAAATTCAACTACATGGTCCTATCTTTGCTTTTGGAAAGTGTACACCTCTTAAACACAAGTTTAATAAGAAAACTGTTGAATGAAATAGGAGTGAGGGTGTAGAAGTTTTTAAACATACCTTCATACTGCTACTTTGTCAATGGGAAGGTAGACTTGACTATTCAGTGTAGTGGTCCATGTGGAAGGAGAGCTCTTACTTAAACTGACATAGCCAAAATAGCTCATACCAGGACTACTTCCCTCTTTGCTGGAAGACTACTTGAATAGGCAAAAAGGTAAAATTTACTGACATTTGACTGTTGAAATAAACTTTCTTTTCCATATGTCAAACTTACTCATCTCCTTGGACAGATTGTTAATTCTTTCAAGCCAATTTATCTGTCTAAACCTAATTTTCTATCTAATTCAGAGATATTAATTGTGTTACATTAGTAGATGCGTAAAATTTAGAAGTAACAATGATCTCAAATGTAAAATCCAATTTCTGCTTACAGACCTTCTCCTTAACTCTGACTGCCTTTTTTTCTCTCTGAAATGCAATGTTTTATTCATGTGTTTATTTATCTTTACTATTTATGCAGGGATAGTTAAAATAGAGAGCACAAGGTTTGGAACAAAGCATATACACACTTTTCCCAGATAATTTTTGCAAGAAACTGAGCCGCTCATGTGTGAAAAATTGCTGTTGCTAAGGGGAACATTACAGTACTACAAATTAGGACCAATGTTTAAACACTGATCTTTGATACATGTAGGTATACAGCAACTTCCTCATTTAATCAACACAATGTATATGCTGTTGAGAAATTTTATGGCAGTACTAGAAGAGTATATGCCTAGGAAGATATGAGAGTAAAATTCTGAGGTCATCCTTGTATTGATTCACTCCACTTCAAAACATTCTCAGTTTAAAATTCCTGTAGTCAGAGGAGTTGTTTATCATTTGCTTTTTGACACATGGATTAATTTAGAAAATTTTCTCTTTGTCATGTAAGGAGGCTCACGCACTACAGTCCCCCTTGTTTTTACGTAGTATTGTGAGGCTCTATCCGCAATTGGGAAAGTGAATTATTGGAGAGTAGCTTCTGGCTGCATTTTTTCCATATGTCCTTAGCAAAACCCACTAAACCAGTGCATAAAATCTGAATAACTATAATAGATTCTGAGATGGCAGCTATGCATAGTCTAGCAAGTTTACATGCAGAACTGCATAAGAGGACCAGAATATGAATTGTTCTGCCCACAAAATGCTAAAATACTAGAAGAATAGATGCAGAACTGTACTGGTTGGCATATATAGCATAAGCCTACCATGAATTATTGTATTGCTCCTGTGCATTGCATTCCAATGTAAAATCAATCTAGAGATGAATTTACACTCCAAGGTCCTGGGACCCAGTCTGTGCCCAGAAGTACAGACATAACTCTTAACACCTGTGGAAAAGCTGCATCATTCTCCCCAGCACATCTACCTGCAGCACTACTTGCTTGGAAACCCTTCAGATATTTTCACAGAAAAAGACATAAAATGCAAGAAAACTACTGTGAGATCTATCAGGTGTCGCAGGATGAGAGATGGGACAGAAGATGAATTATCAGTGTGTCCTTCCATTTACACTAAATTCATTACTCTGAGAAGAATAGAAACAAAATCTATGCTAGGGCCTCTGCAAGGGAAGTTGAGAGGAAAAGAACAGTGATTGCATTCTGTTTTTTTTTCCTAGCATGTCTGTCTCAGAAGTTCTCTGCTATTGCTTTATGAGACTGGAGAGAGCAATAAAAATTTAAAACAATAGGCATTGCCACTTTTAGTCAGTAACAAATATTACAGAAAGAGGGTACTTGCCAGTTAAGTCACCCACAGAGACAGAATATTCTGTATTTAAATCTCATAAAATGTTCTTCTGAACTCTCAGTGCTTATGAACAGGAGACTATTATCCCTCTCTCTAATTAATTCTGTTAGATGTTTTCCTTTCCTTTTCTGAGTAAAAGCAGCAATACACTACTCTGCAGAGCTTTCAAGTAGTTCTGGGATCATCTCTTTTATATTCTTTTTCCCCCTCCTTTTCTAATCCTGACTCTGCATGTACTCTTTGTTTAAATGTGCATTACAGTATTGCCAAAAGCTGAAACACACCATGGGAGGCTGTTTTTGCAGAAAACTGCTAAAAGAGGTACTTTGTCATGCCAAAAAATATTTTCATGGGGCTACACGGAAAATAAAGCCTACACATTAAGACATCCTTTCATGTAGAAAAATTGACAAGAATTTCACTCCTTTTTTGGTAACTCATTCTTTGAAGGCCAATCAAAATCAGAATTCAGCAGTTAGATATTTCCCTTTCCCCACTGTGTTAGTATAGGGACTTGACAAAATTTATTTATTTATTTTTAATCCCCTCATCACCAGTTATAATCCCTTGTCTGACAAAAGAGAAGTTAAAACATAGCCTGGATGTAAAGAGTAACTTAATCTTAAATTATGGGCATCTTCCCCCTGGCAGAGAAATATGCAATACTGAAGAATTGTTTAGGCTATTTCTATAGTATGCAAGAAAAGCATGTGGTTTTGAGTTACTGTTGCCAAATTACAATTTAAACAGGGCATTGTTTAAGTATAATTAGCTCTATGAAAAAGCCCATGAGCGTGAGAACTGGCCTGAAATATGATTGTTTTGTAGGATGCTTATGCCTGCAGCACTGACTTTGATGCCTTTGTCTGTTTAGAGTTTACAGCATATAAAATTCCTTAATATCCTTGTTGTTTAGTTTGCTTTTGTTCATTACATAAGTAATAAGAATAGATAAATCCCCAAATCTTTTATGATATATGAAATTACCAGTGAGTATTATTTGGCATTTCAAT
Organism: Monarcha castaneiventris obscurior; assembly: GCA_026261815.1. Classification (NCBI taxonomy): domain Eukaryota; kingdom Metazoa; phylum Chordata; class Aves; order Passeriformes; family Monarchidae; genus Monarcha; species Monarcha castaneiventris. The sequence goes on along the minus strand of JAMPIT010000566.1, from coordinate 4,284,234 downwards.
GGGAAGGCTGAAAGAAGGGAGTTCTAAAGTTTCTTTGCTGTGACCTCAGTCTTGCTTCATTAAAATTCTATATCATTATGCAAAAAACCAAGTTATTTTATCCTTATTAAAAGTCTGGTCAAGTCATAACAAGTGACATGCAAATACTTTTTCACTGTCATTAGCCAGGCTCCATGGTGACCTATATATTTGTAATTCTGAGGACAATTTTTTTGGTGAGGAAAAAAGAAGAGTTAGAAGAAAAAAATCCTGTATTATTTTAAAACTTGAAGATTACAAAAATTATGTTTCTTTGCATCTTAAAGTACAATTAACTTGTGTATAGGAAACCTCAACTTGGCAAGCACCTTTCTCATTGATCTTTGAGAGCTTGTAAAAGATCTATCTATTGTTCTAAACACCTTATGGAAAGGTTTTCCTTAGTGTAGTATCAATTTCCACTTCTGAAAAGGATGATTAATTTTTTCAGGCAAGTATTGTTGAAAATGCTGAAAAAAGTTATTTGATCCAAAGAGCAAGAAATGCCTTTTGTGATTGCCTGGACACCTTCCTAGTGAAGTATTTCATGCCCCCAGGGCAAGGTGCAGGCAACATCTTCTCTGATCATACCTTAGCAAGCAGCTAATTCTGACATAGATCTAGGAAAAAACTTCCTGAGTTTGACTAATATTCAAGGAATTCATGGAGCAGTTCATTCTAGGAACATAAATGTTAGAAGAAATTTGTTTCTTAACCAAAAAAAATCAGTGTTAAACTGATGTAGTCCAATAACACAGAAAAAAAGCATCCTTGTGTTCTTATGCATTCAGTTAAAAAACCTGAGATGGAACATTTGGAAAAAGCTGCCTACATTAGCAAAAAAACCACAACCAACAAAAAAACCCCAACCCTAGAACTACAAAAGGAAGAGATTTTCTTAACACTTAATTTTACTGTGTGACAGTCAGTTCAACCACATACCAGAGCAATGCTGAGCACAGATGTTATAAGACTCAGTGTGTTACTGTGCGTGTGTGTGTGTGCGTGTGCACGTTTCTATGAGTGTGTCTCTTAAAAGGCTTTGGAGGTTTTATTTCAATATATCTGTTCTTCCAAATGGATTGATTTGCAGCAATTTTGAAAAGAAACAGATTTTTAAATGAAGGGTCAAATAGTAAATGCCTTCATTTCTAACTGCAAAGGAGACTCAAAACGTTATGAGATGGAAACAGTAAACTCAAGAAGGGAGGAAACATTTTTGGAAATTTTTAATAATAAAACCTCACAAATCATCTGTGGAAATGAATATTTAAATGGACTTGCATGTAAAGCAGGTGTAAAACTAAGATAATGAATAGATGATGAATTAGGTAATTTTATATTTCTTATTAATTTATATAATTTTCAGAGAGGTGTACCTACTATATTTTGTTACAGAATCAATATAAATGATTTCTTAGGAGTGCTTTAAGTTTTGTGTGAGACAGAACAGACTCAGAATACAGGCATATGAAATATTTATTTAATGGTCGATTATGCTTGACCGATATTTTGAGTTTATACCTACTTAATTTAATCTATCAAATTATAAAACCTGGAAAAGGTAAACTGCAAATGGTGATAACTAAGTCCTGAAAGGAATGAGAAGCAAAAATAAAGACTTACATATTTCCTAATAGTCTTATATTGTTGTCATACTAGTAGATAATTCAGAATTTCAAGCAGCTTTCACTTCATAATGAAATAAAATATCGAAAAGTAACACAAATAAAAAACCTAATGGCACTGTGTCCTCTAAAGATAAAGCTGACATGGAGTCATAGTTTTAAAACATTGATGTGTGATAAAACATTCAGTGCAAACAGTTTGGACTACTTTTCAAATTAATTTAAGCACATTCATGTTAAATGTAATTCCAATGATCTTCAAAACTGAAGGTCCTCTTTTGTCAGATAATTCTAGAAGGTGGAGGTGTTGCTGAAGTATTAAGCTGGAAAGAGTCTGGAGCTGTTCTGTGACTTTTTTTCCTCAAGGGTTATAGTTTGATTGTGGTTGGCCTTTCACTACAAGCTTGAAATCATATGGACATTTGTAAAATATGATTTTTTTCTGTCCATTTTGTGTATTACCATAGTCCTTCAGCTGCACAAGCAGGAGTTGAGTTCCTGCTTCAGATGACTGACTTAGTTCTAATGTTATCCAGAGACATTTCAATCTCAAAATATTTACTCTAAATTTGAATATTTCACATCTTTTCAGTTATATACCCATTGAATAAAACATACAAACTCTTCTTTGTAACAAGATTTATAGAGGCTTTTTATCTTTCCAAATTTAGTGATCAGCTGTTTTACATCAGTTGATGAGCCAAAATACATTTATTCCAGTTCTACAAAACTTAAATAGGTATTTAGCTTTATTATCCAATTACTTTATTGGATTTATGCAGTAGAGACTTTATCATTTTGTTGAAAAGCAGCAGCAGAGAGTTATCACATGAAAATACAAATATTTGAAAATAAGCATCTCAATGGAGATAAATGCCTAAGTACATATAAAAAGAACTGGTGATTTCTCTCATATATGGAGCAGACACAACTGGTGTATTTCCCAGCTATGAATATTATCCCTGAAGTTAATTCAGATAAAGCTTTAAAGACCTTAGAAAAGACATAATTTTTACTTAGCATGCTCTAATATCAATACATGGAGTATAAAATTAAGTGTGGGGGTTTTTTCGGAGAGGAGCTTGTCCTTGTTTCCAGATCTTCAGTGGTTTGAATTTCATTTAAGAAATGTCTTTCTCCACACTGAGACCAAAGGAAATTAATTTCTCTAGTGAGACAAGATGTATCCTGCCACATTTCTGTACAGGTTGATGACAAACCATGGATTTATTTCTGCTGAAGATTTCACGGTGTCTTTCTACTGAAGATGTTCTGTGAGAAGCACCCAATTTGAGGTGAAATGGCGCAACAGGGTGGCTAAAAGCAGAGCCTCACACAGCGTTTCCCATGCCACAAAAAGAAAGACCCTACCACAAGTCCACAGAGGTGGTTTGTCTTGACAAAAGAAAAGCAGCCCACTTTCAATAAACTGTAGAGTTTATCAAGCGTGTCTATTTTTTTTTCCCAAAAAAGAACTGCAAGAATGTTCTAGAGACATGCTTTATTTAACCCAAATCACCAAACATTTATTCCAAGCAATTAGCTGCAACTTCACAGGACCAGTGAAGTTTACTTTGTTAAAGTATGGATTTTTATGGAAGAAAATAAAAACAGGTAGGAAAAAAACCAACTTAAAGCATGACATAGAAGCAGTTACCGTAAAAAAAATTGTGCTCTGAATTGTTCAGCAAATGTAGTGAATATTGTTGAATCATCTCCATGATCAATCTCCACAACAATATAACTCGTTATCCTGGACTACGAGAAAATCATGTAATGGATCATTCAAAAGATCTGAATGAGGTGATTTATTTAAAAAAATGTTGATTGATTGAAAGTGGATTTTATTCTGATACTAAATTCTCTTTGTTTTATGCCTGAAGGCAGATCACATATGCTATAATATTTGCTCTCTTTTCTTTACAGGCAGAAGTTGTAACATTGCCAGACCTCATTACAAGCCTTTTTTTCATTAATGTCTCCTTGCTCAAATCCATATAATAAATGAGGATTCCACCTCGAATAAAATTAAATTTCTAGCTTTATTTCAGTGCAGAGAAGCTTGAGAGCATTTTTCACTGCAACTGAAAACTAAAATAATAAAATAAAAGGTTCCCCAGAGCTACTGTTATCTTTAAGCTGATCCTTCATTCTGGGTTGTTTAACATCATTTTCCAATATGTCAATTTAGTATTACTTGAATGAAAAGTGGTTCCATATAGATGATAGATTTACTGGTTGCTGTGAGGATATATTTAACATTTTTAATTTTTATATACACACATAGAAACGTACAAACGTAAAAAGGCATATGGTTTTGATGTGCATAAATGTATTTATTTTTTAATGGTTAGGGTAATTAATTACAGACTACTTCTTAACGTATTTTAAATGGATAAATTAATGTAAATTCACGCAACTTCATTTAACTTCATGAAGACTTATTCAGAGCAACAGAATCTGACTGAGAGGAAGTATTTCAAACTGCCATATAAAGACAGTACAAAGTCTATTGAGGCCCTGGTTGAAATATCATACAATGAAAACTGGCCTTAGTCCCTGCTTTTTGACCCTACATAATATGATGGACAAGAATATTGGTTGAAATTTGCTGGACTTTGTTTACTACAGTAGTAGAACATGCAAGAACTGTCTGAGTGCTTTACAGACAAAGAATTTCAGCAACATGCCGAATGATGGTAAAATAAAACAAATAAACACACACAGAGCCCACTGACCACTAGCAGATGATACCTTGCATGATAAAATATAGGTCTCTTCTCCCAAGTAATAAATGATACGAGGAAAGCCCCAGGTTGTCCCAGCGGTGGTTTAGGCTGGACATTACGAAAACATTTCTTCACTGAAAGTGTTGCTGAGAATTGGAACAGGCTGCCCAGGGAAGTGGTGGAGTCACCATTCCTGGAGGAATTTAGAATAATCAGATACGATGCTTAGGGAGATGGTTTGGTGGTGTACTTGGCAGTGCCGGGATAATGGTTGGAGTCCAAGCTAAATGATTATATGATTCTATAATTCAGCACCTTTATCAGTGTAGATAATCAGGAAGAATTTCAGTCCTACTGCCAGTACGGTGTATGTTACTGGATCAACATTTCACCTTTCTGGGTTTTCTGCATCTTTTCACATCTGCTATTAATCAAGAGGGAGGCTCCATAAATTTTCAAATGCATCACAATATGTTTCAGAGTCCTTCATTATTTGTATCAACATCTCTGCAGAGAGCCTAATGGATCCCATGCACAAGAAAACCACAAGGTTTGCTGGTGTAAGACTTGCAGGAGCAAGCAGACAGCCCACTTCAGTCCCACCTGTCTTGCCAGGTCACTGCACAGGGAGCCTTTGAGGCCTCCACTCAGCACTGTCCACTGGCCTCGCTGAGGTGAGCATTCAGGGGTAACACTGAAAGAGCAGGTGCAGCTGTGCAGTAACAAGTCTCATACACTTCAGCTATTTTACTATGGACAAATATGGATTGCTTGCCCTTGTCTGTGCTGCAGAACCTACACAGGTTGTCTGTGTGGAAATAACAAAGAGGAGGCAAAGCAGGAAGCTACTCTGCAAATGACAGATGATCAAAAAAGAAAATCTGTCGAATGTTTTCTCATCATCAAAAAAGTGTCTAAAACACAAAAAATAACCTGCTTCCTGAGATCTCATTACAAAAACTTGGGCTCACCATAACCTAGTGAGTTATTCTGAGAGACACCACAGTCAGGCGCTTCAGGAAATGAGTCAGAGGACCCTGTAAAAACCAGTTTCTTACCAAGCATGAACACCTCAGATATAAATCTGTTAACTAGCATCGTTTTGCAAGGATACCATTAAGATCACAGCTTTGCACAAGGTAGTAATGAATTCTGGTAAATGGATAAAAGATACCATTTTTAATACTTCTGGTTTGCTTTGTTTTCAAGACAGCTTGTTAGGAAATGGTCTTCGTATAGTCCTTTAAAAACCATTAGTTGAGTATTTAAATGACATTGGAAACTTTATCTTGTGCTGTATACAAAATATATGGAAAAGCTCTCATTTTTCACTTTTAAAATATGTTATTATTCCATTCTACATGTAATGGTTTTCCAGTAATACCAGAAAGTAAAAAAAATTAGACATTTTATTTTTTCTTTTAGTCTTTTTCTCTCTTTCTTTAACAACGCATTATATCTAAGTCACCTTACAAGTTTTGATGGATAGTGAAAACAGTAATATTCTGTATTCCAAAAGACAGGCATTTGCATAACTGATTTATTGAAACATGCTGAAGCAATTGGCATCGTAAAATATTATGAGCACTAAAAGTGCTTTTTTCATTAATCACTCTAAATAGTTCTGACATTTTTTAAGGGCCAATTTTATGTGGAAATTATCCAAACCCTTTGGGTAAAACAATTTGTTATTTAAAACCTTTTAACATGGATTGGTGATACTACTTCAATTTGTTTCAAGAGAAAATTATATAGCCTTTTGGGGGAGAACAGTAACCATAGCTAAAGGATGCATTCATTGAATTTAGACATACTCAGCTGTATTTGTTATCAGTAACAAATATTACAGCTGTTCTTTTTCTTGTAAAAATGTCATTTTTATGGTAAAAATGAGAAATAGATCAACCTTCGCTTTCAAATAATTATTTTAACAACTTATTATGACATCATAGATTTTAACAAGCCTGAGATGTTACATGATTATGTGAAAGGGAAATGAAGTTTTATTCCCCTTCTTATTACCACAGTGCTTTACTTAGAAAATTTAAATCATATATTCAGATTTTTTTAAAGTACCTTAACCTCCTCCCAGAAAATAATAATAATAATGATAATGATAATGATAATGATAATGATAATAATAAAAAAATACTTTTCAATGTAATTAATTTATAAAAAATTTAATTGCTTAAAATAATTACTTCACATTAACTAATTCCTACTGGGTTAATTTTAGGTTTATCATTCAGTAGAATTTTCCAATTCTTTCATAGAAGGCTAAATACACATAGCATCTGCAAAATGTCCTCGTCTTGCCTACTGAAATTCAAAATTCCTTCAATCATTTCCACTCAAATGAGTTCATGAATTTTCCACTGAAAAATTCTAAAATGTGCATTCACTGAGATATTTTCCTCAGAGGCTGGTAAGCAGGAAAGGTCTGATCTAGTCTGATAATGCAGAAGTACCAGCATAGGTGACCTCAAAAGGATAACAAGTACAATATATGGAAGAATTTGAGAGCATAAAGATTATAGTTTTGCTTCATCATCCTGCCATCCTTGCCAGTCCATAAGGCACAGGCTGGTAAGCTTTTCCTGTGTACTGCTGTTTCTCACTTCTGAGTGGTTTTTCTTCCTCATGCTTCTCGAATGGGGGCTGGGGATAAAGAGTGTATCACTGAATGCAAGTGAGGAAAAACTGAATATGTAAGCTGAGGAAGACCTTGGAGGGTTGTAGGAATACACAGCTTTGGAAACCAGGAGTTGGATCTAGTTGGAAGTAAAGCTGACTGTTGTTGTGAGGGTTGGACAGAGGAGATGACTTTTACATTTGTCATTTGCTTATACATATTTTACTCTCTAAATTATCTAAGATTACCTTTTTAAGTTTGACATAAGAGAAGCATTGTCTGATGACTGTTTCTATCATTTGAATTTCATGCTTTGCCACTTTTATATATATATTTTGCTTCATGCAGGTGCCTGAAAATAAAAGTTAATCATGTTATCCTAACAACAGGTATATGGATACAAAGAAGTTCAGAAAGATAAGAGCCCTTATGGTGGTCCCTAGATAAAAGTGGTCGGTACTAATAAGATGTGTTACTCTATGCTGCATCCACACTACTGGGAAAGCCATGAAATAAGAAGAGGAAAATGTCAAGGGTTTTGTTTATAAAGTAGAATGAAAAAATAAGAAGAAAAAGTATGAAATATGAAAGAAAATATGCTAAAAAGATATAATTCCAGAAGGCCTCATACTTTATGCAGTTTTTATATAAAACTGAACTTTCTTTTGGGTGTATTAAATTGCTTTAGAAACCTTGCTGGAAAATAATCTTATTTGCAGCAAAAAATTAAATTTAACTTCAACATTTTCTCCTTCAAGAAAGGTCTTTAAACAAAATACTGGTTTTCACACTCAACTCTTCTCTTTGTGTAATTACATAAACATGCATCCCTTCTTTTACTCTCCTTAGAGTGGAAAATATATTACAGTTTTAAAAACCCTCAGATAACATCTTATGAAAAATAGTTGCTTAAAGGCACTTAATTATAAAATTATATCAAAAACATTTCAATGCGATTAATTTGGAAATGGCATCAAGGTCACACTCAGTGGGGTTCAAGTCATTAACATGTCAACAGTGTACTTTACTTCTGAATCAAAAGACCTCTATTAAAAAAAAAAAAAAAAGAAAACCAAACAAAAAAACAGTTTTAGGGTGTGAATTATCTGACTTAGCTGACTTAAGAAAGGCAAAGTGCCTTAAACAGTGCATCAACATCAAAGTCAATTTTGTCTAGTTACCTCAGATGTATATTACAAAAGTTTACAGTTGGAAATTAAGCACACTTTCTCACTGAGGACCTCTTCCACAACTGGCACTACACAGGTAAGTGGATTGTTCCTTCATTGCAACTGAACAAGAAAGGAAGGGAGAAACCAGTCATTGCCCATGCCTAACTATCTCAAGCAATTTTAGGCGCAAGCATAGAGTTGCTTTAGTGATTTCAAGGTTATGATCTCCATTCACCTCAAAAATGGAAGGGTTATATTGCAGCTCTGAGTCACAAAGCAGTTTTTCCTACATTTGGTTTCTAATACTTTGCAGTCTCTCAGAATATCTACTGCAGAGTGTTACAATCACAGATGATTTTCCCTCTCATGGAGGAAGAGTTAAAAGGAACTACATTATCCAAGTTATATCCAGGCATGAAGTCATGGCATGACTAAAATGTACATCTTAAACTGTCTTTATGGGTCGAGTTATATGCATGCAGCCTGTTAGAGACACCTTGCAAAGCAAAATACTCTGTTTTGACCTTGTTGAAACGTTTTCTGTTTGTTTACATGAAATTATATATTGTCAGGTTTGAGACATTTCTCTTCAATGTTTCCAGTTCTGTGAGGGAGAATTTGTAAGGAAAAACCTGAAGAATAAAAAAGTTTGCATTTCTTTTCTTTTGAATTTATACGACCTTCATCTTCTGTTATATTGCAGACCACATTTTTTTCATAGATGGTATTATTAGGTTTAAAACAAAGAGAAAGAGAACAACAGAGAGAGACAAAGAGGTGGAGAAATGTATTATTTATAGATCTGCTTCAAAAATATCTGGCTACTGCACAATAGTTGGCAAATAAAAAGTCATATAACTTTTTGCCAAAATGCATATGACATATGGTTGCCAAAGACAAACCATCTGCAGCAGATGTCCTTTGGGTAGGTAATATCTTGTTTCCTGAATGACCAATTTTACTGTTTCCAGAAAAAAGAAGTATACAGGAGAAAAACCTACACATTTAAATAAAGAAAGGACTGTTTTCCATATTCGAAAGCTGAAATTATGCACATAGAAACACATGTAAAAAAAAAATTCTAAGTACAGATGAAAAATCTCATAACATTTCTTCCTGGTATACCTGTGCACTTATTGCCAGTAATCATCTACTTAAGTTATTTTAAGTTCTCCACTGGAAAAGGTTCTCTGTGCCTTTATAGAGATTACACAGCAGCTAAATATTGGGCCAGATTATCACAGAATCATAAAATCTTGGGATGGAAGGGACCTTTAAAGATCACTTAGTTCAACTCCCTTGCCATGGACAAGGGCATCTTCCACCAGCAAAGCCCCATCCAATCAATCTTCAGTTACTTCCAATGATGAGGCATCCACAACTTCTCTGGGCAGCATCTTCCACTGTTTCACTTATGTTATTGTAAAAAAATTCTTCCTTATCTCTTATCCAAACCTAAACTTATCCTGTTTCAGTTTGAAAACACTGCCCCTTGTTCTCCCATCGTAGGTCTTGATACAAATCCTCTTTCTTGTCAACCCTCTTAAACAGAAAAACTGCAATAAGGTGTCTCCAAAGACATCAAGTGATTTTGCATTTACAGGTTTTAGCAGTCAATAGGACTCTTTAAAATCATCTCCAAATTGGTGGTAAGTCCTGCAACTGGATTAGAATATACATATTGTAGAGCTATATATATGTATTTGAAACTAATGAATAATAATTAATTTATATAGTATGTGACAAATCTTAATTTAAAAAACCCCATTTAAATAATTAATTTTGATCACTTATCTTTTAAATGTAATTGCTCTGTTATCATATCAGATATCTATTTCACAGTTTTAATCCAAATGCAATTTAATTCAACATCTTTGCAAATAGTATTTGTTCATTGGAGTTTCACATTGACTTGATTTCACTAAGATTAAATATTATGATATAATAACTTTAGACCCATCACACTTTCAGTTTTTAATCATAGAATCATAAAATGGCCTGGTCTGGAAGGGACTTTAAAGGTCATCTAGCTCCAACCTCTTGCCATAGCCAGCAACACCTTCCATTAGACCAGGTTGTTCAGGGCCCCATCCAACCTGGCCTTGAACACTTCAGGGATGGGGCCCATCTTTGGAATACTTTTGAAGTTGTTCAGACTATATATTGTCATACATGTAATTGTGATTGTCTGTATCACTTTTGGAGATATTTTGTGACCAGTACTCAAGATCTGAAGTACCTAGTGAAATCAAGCCACCAAATGATTTACATTAACACATGATGCTGACTAACAAGTACCTTTTTCCATTCTTCACTCTGCACTTCTTAATCTGCTTTCTGTTGTTTGAGCAGACTCTAACATGTTGGTGCTTTTGCCCTGAGAAATGTCCATTCATTAACCTATTTATTTTAAAAGTAAACAAGAAAAACTCCAGCTTATTGCATTTGTTCCAAAACCAGAAAGAAATGGCAAATGTAATGCTCATGCATATATATTTTGAGATAACGGCAGGTGTGTAAATCAAACACCAGTGTACCTAGATTGCAGACCTTCTGTGTTTCAGACAGCCAAGTACAAAATCTTAGATCACATAGCTGAAAAGTTCTTTGAACCAGTGCATTGTGACACACAAATAACACAAAGTTATGTGATATTTTTGAAAGATATTCAGATCTTTCTAAACCTGGTGTGCGTGATGGAACTCTAATTGAATGAACACTGTTATAGCTTTAAGGAGGAAAAAAACCCTCCCCTGAAACAACTTTCAGAGAACGTTCCATAAATATTTGAAGGTATTACTAATACAACATACTGGGTAGTCACTGCTGGTAGTCCTACCAATCATTTCTGAGCTCATGAGTAACTCACATTGCTGTTGGTTTATATGTCATGGTTAAACCTATTCAAATTGATCTCTCCTTAACAGTAACAGCTAAACAGCTTGCTTAAATCCATACCACTTGCAATTATTTTTCTGCTGCAACTATTAAATCTTTCCTAAAATAAACCATAATTATTTTCTCTCTGAGATACCTTAGTAAGTATCACTGACATTTTACTGGAAAACTGTGGTGGAAAATATTTGATTATGCCTAAACTAGTAAACTAAATATGCCCAAGAACCTTCAAGAGCACTGAAGCTGGCTAAACAGAGTAGTCTGCATTTGCTCCAGGACGCTTTTTTGCTTCTGGCATAAGGTTACTGCATGAGAACCGACTGTGTTGAACAGTCCCTGGAAAATTCAGCCTCCCAGACTGTTCCCAAAAACTGTAAGGGACAATGCTATTAGCATTTAGACAAAACATGCTCGAGGCCTTTACAAAAGGGTAGTGGGAAATGGAGCTGTATTTCAGGGCCCAGGAGTGCTCCACAGCACTGTGTGATGCATTATTAAAGGCACAGGCTGTGGCGCTTCTCTTAACATCCCATTTAAATGAGTATTATGCAGTGAACAGCATCTTCTCCCAAAAAAATTAGTCTTTGTAAAAATAAAATTGTGGTATGTAGAATTTAATTGTGTCTGATGGCTAGGAGTCTTCCTCTCTGTATTTTCTTTTCTTTTATTTATTTCTTCTTCAGGATGACTTCCTTTTCTTTAGCAACTAAATGAAGAAGTGAAAAAAACCCACATCAACTCTGCATAAGGGTTTAATAGAAGAGTTTTTCTATTTGTTTTTCAACTCACTTTCTCGTAAATATCACAACATAATAGCGCATTCTGTAGTGGTTAGTAAAACAAATTAACAGAATATATAACTCACCTGACTTTATAGATCAAATATCCCTGAGAAGGGGCACAATTTTATTATGAATGAAAAGTTTGCTTAAATGATACAATACATTGGCTCCCACAGATGTCACAGATGAATTGTTGTTTACAAATGAAAAAAGAGCCTCTTAGCAGCCATACAATTAAAAATAAAGTAAAAATAATAAAGGAAAAAATCTATTAATTTCCAGATTCTGCTCCTTTTTTGTATCCAGATTATATTATTCTTTTTAAGTCTGATATAAGAACTTTAGATGAGGGAAAACAAAAACTGTACCTATATTTAAATGACTGCCTAAAAGTTTTTGAAAAAGATCTTTATATGGCTCCTTGTAAGCATAAAAATTCTTCGAACATCCTCGATTTTTCACAAGACAGTTACAGAATTTTCAATCATTTCTTCCTAAAGAAAGCATATTCTACTGCAAGCAAAAAAAAAAAAAAAAATTAGGGCATTTTTATACCCCTTGTTACATGGTCTTTAAAATACAGGAAAGAAGCAGTCTTTGGAGTGCCATAGATTAGATTTTGTAAGTTTATGATAGAAATAGAAGCACTATTAACAGTAAGGTAGTAGAAATGCATATGTAAAGGGACATGTCAAAACAATGAATGCTGTAATTTAGCTCACTTTGATGAGCTATTTTAGTTCACTTTGATGACCTATTTTGTTTCTGTATGTTATTCCTTTGATTATATTCAGGAAAAAATAAAATATTACACATAATAGGGAAAAAGGGGATGCATACAATAGTAAGAAAATATGTTTTTAACAATGATAATTCATATAAGGTCAGGAGAAGAAAAAACCCAAAACACCAGCAGCATCTGGGGTAGAAGAAATGAGAGGCAATAAAATCTGAAGCAATAGTTTGAAAATATCAAAAGAGCATGCAATGTGCCCCATCACAAAGAAAGTCAGTGATTTCTTGTGTTGCCTTAGGAAGAGCATTTTAAGCAGGTCAAGGGAGGTGATCCTCCCCTCTGCTCAGCCATGCTGAGAGCACATTTGGGTTTCTTGGTCCATGACCAGGATTCCCAATGCAGGAGAGATCTGGACATGCAGAAGGCAGTTCGGTGAAGGACCATGAATGTGACTAGGGGACAGGATTATCTGATATCTGAGGTGGCCCTGAAAGGTCTGGGGCTGGTCAGCCTGGAGAAGGCTCAGGGAGAAATAGCTGCAATGCACTTAATTTGGCTGCTTGGGAAATAGACAGAAGTTTCAATGTGGGACATTTCAGCAAAGTAGATGTAATCCAGATAGGGAGGGAGAGAGGGGAGGAGGAAGGAAGGAAGGAAGGAAGGAAGGAAGGAAGGAAGGAAGGAAGGAAGGAAGGAAGGAAGGAAGGAAGGAAGGAAGGAAGGAAGGAAGGAAGGAAGGAAGGCTCCCAAATACTTTATGAGGAACCTGGTTTCTGAAGTCCTTAGAAAGGAACAAATTAGAGCAAAACAATGTTAAAAAGTAGATATTCAGGACAGACACTTTACAAACATTTAGAATAAAAGTATTTGCTTCTGCTAAAAAAGGGTTTGCTAAAGAATTGTCTTGTCCTGAATTTTAAAATACCTCATTCAATTATCCAAAGCAGTTCAAAGCAGAATTGTTCACAGATGATGAACAATCAGTACAAGAAAATGTACTTTAATATCTCTGACAAAACACAGATGGTTTCCATGTACATTTAAGCTTTTTAGAGATAAAATGAGTCTCTTTGGATTTTCCTTCAAAAAGTTATTTACATTGGTGACATTTCAAGCATCATTGATTTTAAGTACAATGCACTTTAAAACAAATTATATGAATTTTTTAAATTACAGTAGAGCATCATGTATTTTTGGTAAATAAAATTAAATGTGTTTTAAAGGTGAAAAGGGGGAAAAGAAATCTTTAGTCCTAGTATTTATATTCAGGTTATTTTCAGACAGCAGCAGATGTCATTGTCATCAGAAAGGCAGGAAGTCGCTTCACATGGCCCAGATGCAGAGATGTCTGAAGAACTAAAGAAATTTGAAAACGGGATTGATTCCTTGGAGTCATGGTGATAAAGAGTTTTTAACAATTATATTTTTATTTAACTGACATGCAAACACAGAAAATTCATAAAATCAGAACCAAAAATATTTTTAATAGGATCTGTCCTGTGGACCTGAGATTTAGAAATGGCCATGAATTTCAACATATCCAATCTTTTTGAGAGGTAGAACCCTTTCATTCATTTGTTAATTATCTATATAAATTTCTCATTAGAAAATGTTTGTTTATTACACACAGTCTAAAATTTGAATAATAAATCATCTATAGTTAAATATTTCAATCATTTGTCACATTCTTATCTTATTTCTTATATGTGGTGGTCATTTAAAACACCCATATCATGGAAAGTTATCCAAACATACTAGCATCTTATTTGACATAATTTTTATTTTGCTTTTGATATTGTACATTTTTCTGTCTCTTTCCAGTTTCCACAGAACTTATCAGAATTGTTTCTTCTCTAATTTGTCTGACTACCCTGCTCTCCAAATAATTTAGTGGGGATTTTTTTTGTGACTTATAAAAGGCCTTTATTTTATTCCAGCATGTCTTTTTCCTCTGCATTGCACAGAAACCAGGATTCCCTGTGCATTCATATGCACATCATTTAAGGTTTTTCTTCTAACTCTCTCTTAATTTGAGAATCAATAGCAGGTACACTTATTTTTTCCTTCTGCCATTTGTAAAAATGACAGGGTAAAAATTTCACTGATACTTTTTGAATCTGCAGATTGGTTGTTTGAGAACTGCTGCTGTTGCTCCACCTGTTTTTTCTATTATTTTAACAAGTATCTGCAGTGCTCACAACCAAATCCCAAAATCTTTTCAACTAACATCACATACAATGGTTCATACTTATTATAACTTAGAGTATGAGCATTGAATTCTCTGAATCCTCACTGTTAAATTCTGCAGCAGACCCAGTCTTACACAAACATAATGGACTAAATTTTTGCACTCAGAATAGCTCTGTTGTAGTCAATAAATACATGGCTGTCTGTACAGTAACACATCTGAACTGTTGTGGGACGGATCAAGATACAATTACATGGTTGGCATAATCAAAGGCTCTGTGATAAAAGGAAGTGCATTGCCGACTGCTCCACATCTGTTTTTTATTTTCTAATGAGTCCCTCATTTGGATGGCAAATGCATGCTTATATCATGGAAACTCTTACTCCTGTTAGCTAAGCCTCTGAAGTCATTTCAAGGCATATGTGCATGAACTATTTTGTTTCCTTTTCTTTGAACACTTTTCAGAACACTGATCTTTATAAACTCTAGAACTCTAGTATTTTTAGAACAAAAATACACCTTTAATAATAAATTTTAAAATTAAATTATGCATCTTCAGTGAAATTTCTCTCTATCTGTAAAGATTTATGGAAACACTTTTCAAGTAGCAAAATCATATTGGAGCATTGTCTCAACACTAAAATTAGACAGCACCTTCACCTCTCACTTTGTATTGTTTAATCCAACAGCTTTAAATTATTAATGGAAAATATACTAAATTTACATTTCTATAGTAGATTTGGGCTATTCTTATATTGAAATTATATTTTTGTCTCACTTGGCACAGTGAGCATAAAAAGCAGTTCTTCTTTTGAGAAAAATAGTGTAATTAAACAATATACCTTCCCTTTCTGATACCACATCTTTTATTTTTTCCTGAAAGTTATATCTGATATTTCCTTATCAGAATTAAACTTGTGTTTGATATTTACTTACCCAGTATAGGAGGAGACAGAGTCTGATTTTGTACTCTCCGAAGGTTTACTGTCACAGGATCCAGGAAGCAACTGTATGAACTGCTTTGGTGACAAATCCAGTTATTAAGTCTGTCCAAGCTGGCTTCTGTAGAGAGTCCTGCTAATCTTCCCTCATGTTCCAAATGAGTGCTAATATTTGTTCATATTGAGATACTTATAGGACCATGATATGAGAGATACTTATAGGACCATGATATGAGAAGTTTTTCTTCAATGAAGATGCCCTTTTTTGCAGATTTGTTTATGTACTATAATTATCTACTTAGCATAGAACCAAAGAAATGAATTAATACATGCATTTATATCTACAGCATCATAGGACTAAACATACCAATAAGGTATGTGACCAGAAAGGGAGCTTTTAAAGTTAAAAAGTATGATCAAAGTAAAAAAATGATAGCAACATTACAACCTTTAGGATCTCTAGCAAAGTGAGTAGAAGGTAGAGATGCCACAAGAGGCCTAAATATCTGGGTTTGGAGATCTGCACCATGAAACACACACCAAATATATTCTAATTTTGTATGTTTACACCCAAATGTTTGATTTCTGTTTAGGATCAGAGAGCATGTTAGGCTTTACTTTTGGTTTGCCTTTCCATATTTAGAAAACCATTTCCACCAAAAACAACCTATACAATCCAATAAGTTACAGTATATAAGCAGAATGCAATAGATTATAATATTAACTGCCACATCACATGCCACAGGAAGTCATGACCTTATACACACACCTGCACATACTTCATAAGAAAGAAAATCAAAAGTCCTGGCCTTTACTGTGCCTACAGCTAAGGTGAACATCAATATTTACTAGTCTGAAAAGCAGACAAACACACTAGCACTCTTTCAGTATTAACCACAAAGTATCTTTAGTACCACTGGATTATGAAGTCAATAAAGAAAGTCTTTGAATTAGCCAGCTAACAATCAAGTACAGATCAATTGAGACTTATTTTGGTGTCGCTGTAGAACAAAAACCTTACTTTCTCACACACACCCCAAAAACACTTTATGAGATAAGTGTTATAGTTTTTGTTTTAGTTTCAAAGATCACCCTTTGATGTCAGTTGCATAGGAAGAAACTCATATCCTTCTTCTTTATCACTATTAGCCTTTTTTTAGCTATCTTTAATATACCCATGAAAGAAAGCCCAGTTCATTGTGTTCCTGAGTGGAATTTGCCTTCTGATGTGGTATTCAAACTAGTTTCACTTCTCAAATTAAAAAGGAAGAAGATTTTAATTCTGACAATGGCATGAAAGAGGGAGAAACTGTTTCAGGCCTGGAGAGGGCTCTGAACTGGAGTCAAGAAAAGAATAGGTCTTTTCATGATCTATTTTGAAACTGGAAAACTGTTATTTTAAAATCAACAGTACTGCTTTCTTTGCAGGCGTCACTTTGGTACCAGGCACTACCAAATGCCAGCTGATAGCAAACATTACCAACTGGGAAGTTTACCTTCAGCTCACTTGAATAGTGACTTGGAAATTCATCCAGTTACTCATTCAAAATATAAACAAGTGTATCCATTACTTGACTAAATTCTCACTTCATCGTTTGAGCCTAAATTTCAACTAGTTTAATGGAAGAAATCCTTGAAAGAAAGAATGTTTCCCTTTATTTTTCTAATTGAAAGTCTAAATAATAAAATTAGTTCCAAAAGCATCAGGAATACACAAGGAAGGTATTGGTCTGCCCATACTGAAACTAAAATCTGCTTGAAATAAGACGGTCTTTTTGGCTGGAGATTGAAGTATTACATACCTTGAGTGAATTTGTTGAAGGAAATCACTGACATACACCTTCACTGATAGACTAAACATAAATAGTGGTGCTGCTTTTAATGTCTAGAAGCTCAGTTTGCTCAGGCCCTTCTCAGGTATCAATACTCTAAAAATGCTTCTGAACATCACTAGTAGAACTTCGAAAAGGACATGAACAACAGTATTCCAATAAGGTAATCACAAAGAAGGTCTATGTGTGAGAAACAAGTAAATGAGTAATAAATACTTGGGATATTAATATCTATGCTAAAAATAGTTACTTAAAAGTATCTACATAAAGTGAAAATAAAAAAGTACGACACACAGAGACCAATGACTGCCAAATAAAAACTTATTAAGCATGTATCATAACACTTAATTTATGTCCTAGATTTTGATTATGGAGGCTCAAATGGTGCACGTTACAGTTTATGTTAAGAAGTTTAATCATTTACTTATGGCAAAGAAAAATATTATGTCTTTTAAAGTCTACTTCTGGAAAATTAATGAGTAGAAAGAGGGTGTGAAAAGATCTTATGCAGTATAATCTGTGATTATCTCATTGAAGTTCTCTCATTTAGGAGTTGCATGCTTCATTTCCTTCCCTCTCACATATTCAACTACATGCATAAAAGCTGAATACAATTAAATATGAACCTTCTGAGGAATTTATTAAATATTTGCATGAAAAATGAAGTGGATACCATTACACAAAATTTGCACAGACAAAATATCTTATGGTCAGAGCTGAGGACTCCCATTAAAAGAATCTTTCACAAACACTATGCAAAACTGACCCAGAGATCGCTAATCTGGGTTCCTAGTCACAACACTCTTCTGATGGGTAAGTTCAAAAAATGAGTTGCTGAAACTTCTGCACCAGAGTAAAGCAAACCTAAATTTCAGTTCAGAAGTTGAAGCTGTACCTTTCTCTTGGTGAGCAAATTTAAAATGAAAATGTTCATTATTATTATATTTTAATTTAAATATTTTTGATACAGGATTTATGACCAAATTCAGCTCTGAAACCAGAGCTCGTTCTTCAGCATGGCAGTTTATTAACCAGAGACATGGTTATCATCATAGAAGTTGCTTTAAAGTTATTATTCTGCTGACATTTTTGAATAGTAACCTCTAAAATGAAAAGAATAAATAAATTGAGGATTTTTTTTTTAATAAAACCTTGAATTCCTTTATTTTATACATCTATTTGGAAGAATACCCTTCCCCTTATCTCTGGTTCTTCCCCCACTACATCAGCCTTACATCTTGTGTAAGAAGCAAATCATTGTCCGAAAGACACAAGCTTTTCTGTATTATTCATTATTATTAATATTTTGCAATATAAAACTCTAATCATCATTATTGTAGGTTGTTCAAGTCCTGCAATGATACTAGAGCAAGATAATTCATAGAAAAGCTCTAAAGGCAACTCTCTTTTTTTGCCATCATTTGATATATTGGACAGTTATCGTTCTTACTTCTTTTTCCTCTTCCCTCTTTTCAGATACTAACAAGACTTTTCTTCTTGTTGAATAGACAAAGACACTATGGTGAAATCCTTACTCCTGGCAAAGAACTTCAGAGCAGAGTCACTGCCCAAAGTGTCAGCAACAACCAGAAGCACAGATGAGAACCTTAGGCTCAGGGGTAACTTCATCAAAAGGATTCCAATCACTCCTGAGATAAGTCTTAGTGTTAGAGCAGAGTTATAATTTTAAATTAGGACCCATAGACTGGGGGAAAATGCACAGATATAATCAATTTTAAATTATTCAAAAGCAAAGTACCATTTGTTTGAATGTCATAAAGTCAGTAAGAAATTAAATATAATATATGCTCTCTGTCTCCCTTATAAATATACAAAGGAAAAATAAAGGGTGATTTATCTTTAAGAAGCAGAAAAATATTCAGAAAAAGCAAATTCATTTTTATTTCAATGATTTTGCCTTTCCTTTGCCTTCCACAGTATCCCCCACAGGGATTTAGCAGACATTGAGAAACTACCTTCCAGGGCCTGTCATTTTCTGAATGTAAAAAAACCACATTGACCCTGATTTCCATAGGAAATAAAATCAGCCTCGCAGTATTCAACCATAAAAAGCATATGATTTGAGGAAAATAATTTTTGTGTAAGTGTTCTCTAGAGAACCTCTGCAGGCTTCAATGGCTGAGCTCTCATGAAGCTTAATTCTAATTCAAATGCATAAAAATCTCAACTCTCTGGCTCTGCAGCACATATAGCATAGACTTGTTTTTAAAGACCTATAACCCATACAAAATTCTCTTGAAAATTTTCTGTCTTGATCAAATCACCCCAGAAACTTCTTTTCAGTTCAGGAAACACAATAGGAGTGCTAACAAAGCCCCAAAACTTGTTCCATTAACTGTAAGCAGTACATCTTATAAAGCCAGTTAAACAAGCTAACAGAAACATAAATACCCTGATGAAATTTAAAGACAGAATAAAGCTGAACAATTTAATTGGTCCATTTCCAGCTGGAAATTTGAAACTTCACTTCTGACATTCATTTAAACTTTGAGCCTGAGTTCTGGAAAGCAGAATCATAAGGCCCTTTGGTGAGGATTTGACTTAAAAATTGGAAAGTCAGGGTGTCACAGTAAATTCTAAAGATGTGCTGTCTCTGAGGTGAAATTGCGTGTTTCGTTTCACAGTCAGTCAAGCTCAACAAGCAAGTGATAAATCTTTGTCTTAGGAACTCATGGAAGAAAATTCTTCCTATCTTATTAATTCAATGCTGTGTTTTTAAAAGTGATATTCCATCTAAACCCTATGCAATACCCTTTTCACTAATGTATTTTAGGAGTGTACTTATTTCATCACTTTTTCATATGTGCTTTTTTATTGAGCAAAGCAACATGTTAACATGTTAATTTAAAAACTCACAGGTAGAATACACATCCTTAAAAAAAACCTTGAAGTCTAACCTCACAAAAATTCTCTGATGCAAATCTGATTCTTCCGGTGAAATAGTGAAATGTTATTTTGGGGAAAGAGAAAGAAATGCTTTTCAGTACTGAAACTGTGACCTGCAGAGAGAAACAACATTTTCTTTCCTTTAGTTTTAATGTATTGCAGTATTATCTCAGGAGTGGGTTTTGCTTGTATTTTTTGTCTGGGCAAACTTGTTTGGCAACACATTTTTCAATAAGAGTTATTTTAATTAGCATTTTTAAAGACTACTATCTACAAATAATGCCCATACTGGAGAAATCATTTCTGTAGGTTCCCCAAACAAGCATATTCTGTATTAATCTGTCTGAAGGGAAAAAACCAAAATACCTAAAGATTGTTACTGCTTCTTACTGTCCTGTATGAATACATGTGCTAAACAATGAGTTGAGTTCCTGAAACTAGAAGCTGCTTATTTAAAAGTCGTCATCCTTACAAACTCATGTTTTGGAATTGCAGCACTTGGCTCCTCTGAAGGAAGACCAAAAACTTCCCGTGGGTGGATGCCTTCTAATCACTAGGGGTGACATAACCAACTTTGATCAAGCATATAGGGAGCCTGGCATCTCTGCAAACCTTTCTTGGAGATAATGGATACTTATCTATATCACATGTAGAGAAGGACATTTATAGTTAGGGGTCTGAGTTTGAATTCCACTTTTAAATGTGTAGTACCCATGCTGTTCAAACTCCTTATTGGGGCAATTCTTTGAGCCATTTAATTACGCAGCTGCTTTTAAGTTTTGTCTAGGGTGAAGTACACCCCTATGGAAAGCAATCTGTGGAGACTCTCTGATACGGCAGAAGAGGAGCCACACCAACAAAGCAGTTGTTTTGCTGTTTAGTTTTCAGTTCAAACAGGGACCTAAGAGGTCTGCCTATGGTTCGAAGAAGGATAGTAACTCAAAAACTGTTTTAGGTTGCCTGAAATTTAAACCTCAACATTTCAACTTAAAACTGGTGAGAAACCCAAAATGAAATTTTTGAGACATTAATTTAATATATATAATGCAGGTTTTACTTTTTCAGGTTCCTGATGTTTTTCAGTGTTGGGTTTTGAGCTTTTTTTCCCTCCTCAGCACTAAAAGAACAAGGAGCCGATAATTTATAACTGTCTCTGGTGACATATGGTTCTGCGTGGCTGATGGTGCCCTAGATAGCTAAGGAAACAGAGCCCAAATATGTTTTCAGAATGATGTTTTATAAATGCAAACAGATTAACAACAGTTTATCTTTGTCAGTTCTTCATTAGTATTAAATGAACAAAACACATACAGTTCTTTGTATCTAAAATAATTCATACAAGAATTAAACATTTTAAGCAAATGCCCATGTTATGAAAATAATGTGTATAATTACATATGGTTAAATACTAAGTGTATCCTACTCCTTGTCTACCCATAGGCTTCATTGCTCTAATGAAGAACCAACTTCTCTTGATCTGCCATGAGCACAGGTACAGGTGATGGCCATATCCATCATGGCTGTGAGCACATGGATTGCAGAGCACTTTTTTCCTAGTCTCTGTACTCTCAAATGAACACCAAATAAAACCAAGCAAATGGCAAAACCCAAGCTTTCCAGATGACTGAGTGCATTTATTCTCTTGGAAGTAAAGAAAAATAACAGGCAACTCTCTTTTCCTCTCCGTATTTTCAATTTGAGCCCATAAGGCAACTAATTTGTAGCACACATAAGTTTTTTCCAGAAAGCATGTTTTACAATTTTCAGTTTATTTTTCTGGTCCTTTATAGATCTGTGACATTCTGCTTAGATTACAAGATGGTAAGTTTGCTGTGAATAGTTTCATTTTATCTTGTGAAGTTCCAGACCTCTATTAAAATCTTTTAACAAAAATACATATATTGGAAAAATATACCATTATGCAGCTAGCAATATTCATTCCTCTTTTATGAATTTTGTCAAAGATCAAAGTAATTTTATTCCAGATTGCTGAGCACTTTGAGTACATATTAAGACACTTGACCCTCTCAGCCAAGTTTCTGCTTGGTATAATTAACTGAAATCATTCAAGAGTGCATTTTGTTCATTTTGATTAATCTCATAGGGCTCTGATAATTGTTTATAAAAAGGTAGTAGCAGAATTGACTGCCTGAAAAAAAACTCAAAACACTTACAGTAGAACGATATGCTTTCTTCAGACAAATAAAGACCACTTTGAAAACATCTTCTAGTTGTCAGTGTTTGGGAAGACAGCTAAATTTTTTTTTTCAACACATTCGATAAGAATAACAAATGATTTATCACTACTAGAGCAACCTTAGGTTTTCCTTCTTCTAACTTTTCCATCCATAAATTAGCAATCTGACTGTTATCCTCATGCATATTGCATGTCAAATGTCAAAAAGATGTCAATACAAGCTTTGAATAAGTCCCTTTGTTTTAAATGAGCATATGTTGCGCATGTTGCATTTTCCCTAAACTGAGGATGTTGACTTCTGAAGAAAAGATTCTGAGAACTTAGGACTGCTATTTATGCTATGAATTAGTTAAAAGTATGTCATTTTAAATGTCATATTTCATACTAAAAATATGTCATTTTAAGAAATACCACACTTAGAGTATCTTCTTCACACTTCCATTCTAGCAGAAGCTAAATTTAAAAAAAACCTGTCTTAAATCTCAACAGCTGTATGTTATGATTAAATGCAAAATTTGTTAAGCCCTCATTCAAAATGGTTGGTTTGTGACATCAGAGAAACTCAAACTATCTGCATGCTAAAATTGCAGCTGTTGAAAATACATCTTCATACATCAATACAATTGGATTTTCAGGTTTAAATAATGGCAGTATTTTCCATATTTGTCTTTAAGGATAATATTAAGTTAATTTTTTAACCCTTAAACTAATATTATCTGCTTTAAATCTTGATTCCAGCTTACCATAATTTTCTCTTGGTTGTGTTTTCCATTATTAATGAAGAGTCATCTATTTGTTTCTTTCTTTTTTATATATTTCATTATTATTTACATGTTTAAATATTATATTTATATATTAATATACATTTTAATATAATATATGCACATTTATTCAGCAATTATCCATGCAAGGCTCCTGAAAATCAGAATTGGTTTCATTTGTGGTTGAAAACACAGACTTCCACAGAACAATAATCAGAAGTACAGAATTCCTCTGTTCAGAGAGGATATGAATCACTGAGAGCTAAGCAGTGACATCTCTCCTTACATGACAGAGATGCCATTGGTGGCAATTTGCTGCAGAGCAAAGCTGCCTGCTTCCAAGGGTTTGTCAGACCATCATGGGATTTGCTGCTGAACATGGACTTAAATACTAAGCTAGACATTATCAAATCAGAACTAGTTAGGATCACCAGGAAATCCCATTTCATTTTCTAGTAAATGAAACACAAACATACATGTGCTGGTACCAACCTCACATGACCTGCCAGACATTGCTCAGCCACCATTGCTCAACTAGATTGAACGTGAAATTCATCATTGTTAGCTCCCATCATGGGGTGCCTGGCAATGTCCAGATTACATTTTGGAATTACTATACATGGAAAGATTGCATTATTTGGTATTGCTGGTGATTTTAAAAAAGCTTGCAACTTCGATAGCAACTGAGACCGCCTCAGATGAACCTCACATCTACAAGGAACTGAGAAATATTCTCTGTTCTCTAGAGGAACAGAATGTGTAAGCCTTTATAAAACAAAAGCAAAACAGACAGGATGGAGAAGTATTGGGGTTTTTTTGGTATTTTCTTGCAATTAAATTTACTGTAATATCAAGTATTCCCCACCATTTCACCAAAGAGTACATTGGTCTTGGTGAAAGGCTGCTTAATGCAAGCTGAAGAAACCTGTCTTTCTCTGTTTGCAGTTAGGTAGGCAAAAACACAGCACTAAAAACCACCAAATTTCCACAATTTCTCTCATCTTTCACTTTTAATTCTTACAGACAGTTTTGTTGTCTTTTCAGAGTACTGGAAGGCTTAGGGAATGCAGCTGTCCAGAAGGAGCAAGTTCATTCAGTCACAGTAGAATGTGAAATTCTAGTTGAGGCATTTGATGTACAAAGCGGAATAGAAATTACATTTGATGAGATTCCGTTTGCAATCCTCAGACTTGTGAGACTGACAAGACAATTCCCTCTCTGTCTGTCATGAATCCTACAACTTGTCTCTGTGTGGCTTATAATTCTGCTGTGCAGCTCCTCAAGGGAAGAACTACTGGAGGTGTAAACACTTCTCATACTTTTTATCATCATGGTAAATTAATTGAAGTTTCTGAACAGAATTGCCTAACACAATACTGAAAATGCCATTGCTGTTCCTGTTTTTGTTTTTTCACCAATACTGCTGCCCCAGCAGTAGTCAGTAAGAATGAGAGATGACTTAATCTGTGAGAAAAAATAGGCTTCAGTCTTCTATTACTTTTTTTCTAGGATCATAAAATCATAGAATGGTTTGGGTTGGGAGGGACCTTAATGATCATCTGGTTCCAAACCCTGTGCAAGAGGCAGTAATGCCTTCCGAGAGACCAAGTTTAAAGCCATTCCCCTGGTCCTATTACTACATGCCCTTCTGAAAAGTCCCTCTCCAGCTTTCTTATAAGGCCCTCTTAGGTATAGGAAGGCTGCTGTAAAGTCTCCTCAGAGTCTTCTCTTCTCCAGGCTGAACAAACCCAAATCTCAACCTGTGTGCATAAGAAGGGTGCTCCACCTCTCTGGTCATCTTTGTGCCCCTCCTCTGGATTTACTCCAACAGGTCCATGTCCTTATATTGAGGGTCCCATAGCTGGATGCAGTGGGTGGGGTCTCACAGGAAGAGACCAGAGGGGCAGAATCACCTCCCTCAACCTGCTGGCCACACATCTGTTGACACATTCTAGAATATGTTTACCTTTTCAGGCTGCAAATGCCCATTTCCAGGAGGTGTTGATTTATTTATCCACTGGTACCCACAAGTCTTTCTCCACATGGTTGCTTCCAAGTGTGTGTGTAAGGAATTTGTGCATGTGTGTATAAGGAATATATAATGCACATGTATTATTTTTTCTCTTAATAGATACAGACAGATAAGAATTGTATCTTTAGTGCAAATACTGTATTTTTTTATTTTTAAATAAATATTAAATGTCAACAATTTTCAAAGTAAAATATTTTTCAGATAGATTAAAAACTTTCTAGTTGCTATGACAGATGTTTTAAAATGAAAAGTTAAATTAAAAAAATTAAAGTTTGTTTAAAGTCAAAGTGTTAACAAAACACCAACATTTCTGTAATTCTTTTTTGCCATTAAAAAACCAAGCGAACCAAACCAAACCAAATCAACCAACCAAACAAAACTTTCTTGCTAAAATATACTTCATTCTTAACTGTTTAGATTTCAGTAAACCAGCACTGCTAAACAGATAAAATATTTTGCAGTCCATGAACTGCCAGTTTTCTCTCACCTAAGGGATATATTATAAATCAGTCAAAATAAACATGTGAGAAGACAGAGAATTGTGTTTCAGGGCAAAAAGCAGATTATCAGAGATGTGTTTTAGGGAGGGAATTGCTTCGCTCTGGTTATTTCATAAGCCCATCTTTTAAACACAGGCAATCTCTATGAGACAACAAACTTCAGGGGAAGTAGCTGTTGTGCTGCTGAATTTATCTAGAGCAGAAGCCTAGCAGAAAGTAATGCCTCCTGCTGCTACAGCACCCTCCTGCAGTGGCCCTGATTGAACTGATGTACTACACACGCAGTAAGCAACCTCCTCTGGGAGCTTCTAGGGGACAGTTAGTGATTATCATGCTCCACCTTGGCAGAGTCACTGTTACTAAGGTGGCCTTAAAAACACATGAGGGCAGAACACCCATCTCCTCAGACCCATCAGAATGTGAGCCCTTAGATGTATTTTTCATCTGGGTCTCGCTTGATAGACAGAAATTTTTGCTGAATCCATCTCTTAAGCATGTCAAGCTTAAAACTAAAGCTAAAGTCCTTACTGAGGCAACTTTCCAGACAGTTTAGGATTGGGGAGTTCTATGCCTGTGGTTTTAGTCTGACCTTTCAATGAGCTGTAAGTAATACATTTGGCCTCATGTGATCCAGGGTAAGGGGGTTACTTTTGCATTGAAGGAATAGTTTTAAAATCTCTTTCCTTTGATTTATGTGAGAAACCTTAACTTACATGGTTTATATAACCTTGTTATTAAGCTTGTTCTTGCAAACATATTTTCCTTCACTATTTAAAGTCAGACAACCTGTGTAACTGAAGAAACAGAAAGGATATTCAATTATGGGGTTTTGATAGAAAAATTAGACCCTTCAGTTTCCTTTGATTTTACTTTTAACAGACAAATTCATCACTTCAGAATTGTACAAAATACTAGAAAACATTGCTGTTTTCATTTATTCTTCTATCTGCAATATTAAAGAAAATTTTTTGAATTTAGTCTTTTGGAAAAATTAGAGAACTCATTGAATGATCTCACTGTACATGTAAATATAGCAGCGAGCCCTGGTTTGTATTATTATTCCATTTCTAGATAAAATACCTTTGTTTTTTTGAACAGTGTCCAATTCTACTATAAATTGTAGGAAGTAATTCTGTCAAACCTTACATTATTCCACTAACATATGCTTGGAAACTATTTTTTATAGCTCTTCACTGCTAAGTATTTCCATATAGGGCCTTTTGTCTCAGAATCAGCAGCTGGCTCAAAAGAAAATGTGAAGATGTTTTCAGCAGTTACTGACGGTTTGAGCAAGCACTGACCCCTGAGTAAAATGAATAAACAGTGGAGCTGAGAACAAAAGGAGTCCTCAGAATACCATTAACTCACAGTAATAAGGCAGACATGATGTACTGGGGTCAGTACAAATCTCATTTGTAGATAAGCCGTAAAGAGAAAGCATTCCATCACCAAAGAAAGGTCAATGGTTAAAGTTTGATATGATTGTTTTGAATGAATGTTCCAGTGACAAATATCTGAAATATGAAG
This sequence comes from Monarcha castaneiventris obscurior, assembly GCA_026261815.1. Classification (NCBI taxonomy): domain Eukaryota; kingdom Metazoa; phylum Chordata; class Aves; order Passeriformes; family Monarchidae; genus Monarcha; species Monarcha castaneiventris. The sequence goes on along the minus strand of JAMPIT010000566.1, from coordinate 4,256,754 downwards.
GAGTTCTTCCATTTCAGACATATATTGCAGGGTATTTTTATATGGCACTTCATGTTTCTAGATGCACTTAGCTAAGAAAAATCTTTTGGGTAGATTTTGGATGAAAGGAAGGACTGAAGGAAATGGAATATTAAGTGTCTTTTCTAAAGTAGTCAAAGTAAGGTTTGCATATAATCTTTATTATTTTCTGGCACCAAATCTTTGGAAAACAATATCTTTTTCCTAGCATAACTTAGTTCAATATAAGCATGAAGTATAAGGAGGAAAAATTATTTTTAATACATTATTTTAACAATTGATAGGAATATGAAGAATACCTTAAGTATAATTAAATAATGTCATGTTTCCTTACTTGGACTTGATTCTTCAGTTAAATTCTTCTTCTGATGTAAATACTCTTTTTGTTTTTTAATAAAATTTAGGGCTTGGAACGCTATCCTTGAGGAAAAGAATAATTAAATAACATGCAAACCACTCCCAATTTCCTTCCAATCATAAGGAGATAGTTGAATATTTGAAAAAAAACATACGTATCACTGTTAGTTTAACTATGCTTACATTTTTCTGTTGCAGTCCCCGTACAACACAAGCACTAAACATCCTTGGGCTGACATACCATACATAACGTGATTATTCCTATGCAGCAATCTGGAAGGAAGTTTCCCCATTTTTGAAAACCAGAATATGTTAATGAAGATCCTATGGCTGAATCTCATTTCAGCGCCTTGTGGAAACTCCCAGAAAAATGCTGGTCAGTTTTGTGAATAGTCAAATACTCATTAAAGAATACAGATAGAAAGGCTGTAGCAAGAATGATGATCCCCTAGCTTGATAATACGGGACTCCGAAAAGGGAATGGAGGAGTATCTTTCCATCACAGTTCTGAAAAATATGTAAGCCTTTATGAACGTGACACCACACCTTTCTACTGTAATTTTACAGAAATTATTTTGAGACAGGTGTTTCAGCTCCCTTAGAAGGCAGTGAAAAAACTCTTCCGGGAAATATCCTATTGTGTTCTTAAAATTGTCTAAGAGAAGTGAAATAAACCACAGGAGTTACTGATTTGCATCATCACCTCGTGGAAGATCAGCTTGTGAGAGAAATTTGTTTAGTGACACTTCTAAAATCAATAGAAATGCTATGTACTTTGAAGCAGCAAAACAAAATAAGACCTTAGACAATTCGATTGTAAAAACATTGAATGAGGTACTGAAGCTGGTATATGAATTGTAAAATCCCAGCTTTGGAGTTTTCAGAAGAGTTTTGCCAAACCATGAGATTTTATCAATAATGCTTATTGCTTTTCAGGTGATGACAAATACATTTTATTTTAATGTGCACAATTTAATTCATTTTCTGCTTTTCTGTAGTATTCACCAGTGACAACCTCCCTCTTATTTCTCCTAAATCTGGGACCTCATTCATACTGCTATTAATTTATTGTAATTTCTCAATTCTGTTGAGAAACTTGGGAAGAGATATTGTAAAATTAACTGAAAGCTTCATATTCAGATCTCTGCAACTCTATTGGCAATATTCTTACTGGCTAGACTGTTTGAACTGTGCTTTGTGTCATTCTCTTATGATCCAACCTGCATACTTTCATAGTTTGGCATGATGTTAACATTAATTCTGGTTTAAAAATCTTCTAATATCTTTTACTCATCAAAATGCATTTTAATAATTCTAGGGGTTGTACATGGAAGGTTTTGTGCTTTGCTAAAAAAAGCTACTTGTCAAAACTACTGACACTCCAGATGCTCAAAAGAAAAGAACATGTTAAGCTACCAAGTCCTGGCCTTACCTTGACCTCTCTCTGTTCTCCAAAGTTATATATTAAAACTGTTAAAAGCTTGATGTTAATTAATTCAGAATCTTAATAATTCTGCCTATTAAGAAGATCCACTAAAGCAAAAGTTCTGAATAATTATGTTCTGAGGACATAATTATAACTCCAGCAATAAGTTCTACAAAATCATTCATTTGACTTTTTCTTTTCCCCTCAGTAGTGGTTTTAATGGACAATTTACAGTTTTCTATGGTAAATTAAAAATCAGACCCTAAAAGCATATTTTATGAGATGGGAATTATTTGACTTGGCTGAAGCCTCCAGATGAATTTGATGTATTTTTCTCTTCTTCTAAAATTGGTTAAGAGTACAGACTGCATGAGGATAAACATCATAGCTTTACTTTGTTGAACAAAAGGAAAAAAGTATTTTTTCTCAACTCACTTCAAATAAATGTCTCTAAGGTTAACATGCTTTGGAATGAATTAAGGGAGAATCTAAGCTGTTTGTAGCCTTTCAAGCAAGGAAATATAGCCCTAATAAGGACTGGAGGAAGACTGAACCTAAATCGGATGCCAAGAATTATTTAGCTTTGTCTCAAGGTATTCAGCTTCTGAAGGATGAATCAAAAATATAGGATAATGAGCAGGGCAAGACTGAGAACTGTTATTGCAGCTTTTCTCCTCTTCATTGTAAATGTAATAAACTGAGTATTGCCTGAAATGTGGTTTTTAAACCTCCAGAATTATTACAGCATATTAAGATGCACTTTTCAGCCTCTGCTTCAGCAGTTGAGGATAATGCCTTGCATACAAAGTTTGATTGATGGGCTCAGCATAGTCAGTCGTATGGGTGGAACTGCTCAACAGGTTGGCTGGGCCCTGAACCATATTTCTCAGTGTGGCTGTATGTGAAGGCTGACAAACCTGGCATTATATAATTTCAGGAATTCAGAGCAGAATTTTCCAAGATAGGCAATACTAATTTGAGCTTTATGGAGGAGTTGTTCTGTGCCTTTTTAAATCAAGCAAAGGAGAAGCGGTCCCTAATGGTGCTATGCATGATAATCAAATTTCCTGGTTAAAATGTACTCACCCAAAGGTCACATCCCAAGCCCTCAAATCTTGTTGCAGAGCTCTGCAGTATTGCTTGTCTTCTCAGCAGAGGTCTGCTGCTTTGGAGGATAAGAAAAGATTTACATAAGAATGTTACACAACTCCACATTTTAAAAAAATCAACAATTTATGACTGACAATGAGAAAGAAGAAGCAAGATCCAAATAAAGCAGTAACATCCCTGCAAACCAAGGACTAGATTGCAATTCAGAGGATTTTACTTTTTAGTTTTTCCACAAAATATGTATATGAGTTGAGAAAGGGCCTTCTGTTAACTTATTTTGTGGTGTACCTCTCCTTACCTGAGAGGAAGTAAATTCTATAGCATAGAATTTTTAATATAAAAATATGCTTATTAAATAATTGAAAAGGTGCATGCCAGATTCCCTAATTTAATTAAAACGTAGATAAGTTTCTGGTTTACTGACACAATGGCATTTCTGTGTTTCTGTAGTCATTACTTAATGCCCATACCACTTAGCCTACATTAGAAGTTTAACTTTGTGCTTTTGGGGCTGAATTCAGTTTTAAGAAAAAAAAGAAGACAGAACTTGCATGAGCTATTTTATTCAAAAATAATTTCTCCTCTCCCACAAAGTTTTTTCTCAGCCATAAGTGTTCTCTTTCAGGCCTACACAAAACAAAAATCTAAATTATGGTCACAGTGAGATCATCATACCATGATCTTTGCTCTCAATTCCCCTGTTGTTTCACAACTGACAAGAGGAATGCCTCAGTTGTCAGTGCCTCTTGTGCTTGCCCCAGTGGCATGTGAATTTCTAGCTAAACTGTGCAGTGATTTTTTCCTTTATCTGTTGGCACCAGACCACAAACAGTAGGCAAAGAGCATTTCCAGGCACTTTGGCTAATATCTGACTCTGTAGTGAAACAAGATTCAGCTATGGCTGTTTTGCTGGAGTCACACAAATACACTGTACAAGAGGTAATTCAGCTCAGTGTGTCAACAGGCTGATGTCAGTAACAGCAACTGAATAAAGCTATTACTTCATGACTTCTCATTTAGTCATTACTTAAACTCCAGCAGAAAGATTTCTTGAAATTCAATACACAGTTTCCTGCTCTTTTGATCTAAAAGAGGAAAATGATCTCTTTTCAAAGAGCCAATGTTTAAAAGAACATAGGAATGAACATTTTACAACTGTAAACTGCAAGCATGTAAATTACTGGGAGTAGTTCCTGCCTTTGTTGCTGGAGATAAAATGAGAGCTTTGTTTAGCTGGAGGCACAGTGATTGATAAACTGCCCTGAAGGTTTTATGGGGTTCTTGTTGTTTAGTTTTAAGGGGTTGTTTGTAGTTTGGTTTGGGGTATTTTTGTTGCTTTTGAAATTCAATTTTATCTTATTTTTTTCATTTACTTTAGTTTTAAAACCAGATTAAGCTTTAAATACGAAATGCAAATTCAGTGGATTTAATTACTTTGTAACAAAGTTTCACATCTCTTTTACCTTAGAATTTGATCACACAGGCTTACTTCCAAATTATTTCCTATGATTTTTAGGTGAGCGTCAGATACACCATTGTTTCTAATCTAGAAATGCTGGTTTCCAAAGTGTATAACTTGTTTGAATGAATGCATCAGATCTTTAAAAATGTATGGAATTTAAAAGAGTTAATTTTTAAGGACATGATCTAGATTAGATTAAATTATGACTATTGAAAATACATTTGTTGGATTTCAGAGAAGATAAATGAAATGTTAATAGAGGAGATATTTTAGGAAGAATTTCAAGCTTTCCAGTGTTTTAAAAATTAAATTAAAAGAGCTCTTACCATGGTTTTCTCAGCAGCTTCATTATCATAAGCAACCTTTTTGCAGTGGTCATTCTAGAATTATCTATATTATATCAAAAATTCAACCTTTAAAAAGAAATCTTACTTTGATTTAGAATTGTAGGTGATGCTAGCAGGAGCAGTGGCTAAGAAGTCTAATAAATGAATGTATTCTTATGGCCATTTCTGATAAACTGGGAGCAAAGGTAGTAGAGAATAGGATGATTAGAAAAAAAATCAGTGATAGTTATTTATGGCAGAAAGGAGAATACAAATACCAGGTATTTGGGAGATAGGGCTTAGAGTTACTGAGGCAAGTGTGAATAGACAACTAGATGAAAAACCATTTCACCAAGGCACTGATTATGCGTATTATATATTTACTCCCTGATCCTGATCATCTCATTTTAGAGGCTGCTTTCAGTACTGTTTTCCATGTATATTCTCATTTATTTCTGTAGATCTAGAGATCACTGTTTAAATAATACTTAATTTACAATGAATTAATATTTTTTTTTCAGGTGAAAATAGATAAGACTAAAGGCCACAGATGTCTCCAAAACACAGTAAGTACTGACATCCTTCAGCTCTTGATGTTTCATAAACTTACTAGGTCTTTCCCTGTTGATCTGGAACTTCTCCAGTGCTTTCATGCCTATCTAGATGAAGCTGTCTGGCTCTCAGGTGAACCATAAAGTGATCCAGAAAGTAAATAAAATATTGCATACTTCTATTGTGGCATCTGATTTCAGACATACTCTGTATACACCTCACTTATACTGACTGGATTGAATATTGAATAAAATGTGGTCTTAAAAATATTTGGTCTTAAAAATATATGCATCTTTTTCAAAATGGAGTAACTGGAAGAGAGTAGACTATGCCCACTCTTTACAAACAATTTACAGCTATGGTATTTGGCCAAGTGTAAGGAATTTTAATTATATGTCACATCTGGTACATACAGCTTAAATATAAAATTACTCCCTTACACAAGAGTCTGTATCATCTAAGTTATTAATTAGGATTTAAGTAGGATATGTGAGGAACCTACAGTTAAACACTGTTGTGGAAAAAGAAGTGCAGTTTGGAGAAGCCACTGGGAATTTGAAAGAGAGCAGTCTGTACGTACTTGTGCTGTTTTCTGCAAAGAGCAGAGTTTTGGTCCCTTCTGGCAGCATTCCCTTGGGGGGGGCGGGGAGTGGGCAGAGGAGGGGGTGCCTGTTTTTCTTTATAAATAGCTGAATTTATAGATTTTGTTGTTACCTGCATTTCCTGTTGGCTCCTTCTTGTTTACTACTTTTGCTGTATATGCTTTAGGTGAAGATTCTGGCATGTATCTTTAGCTGAAGCATCTCTTTCCCTGACCAATTTAGTGTACCTTGTGCATTTTTTTTCTCCTACTGTGATTCCTCTGTTGCGACAGATGACTTGGGGTTTGTTTGTTTCACTGATTGGAATGAAGAATATTATTAAATACCGCTAAAAATAAAGACAAATGTTGAAAAATCAAACAACATAAAGTTCTTATTTCTGGTACAATAAAAACACAGATATTCAGATGTTCATGCTTTTAGAAACACTTCCGGTGGTTTGGCTTCTCTTATGCAGTAAGTTAGGACCTTTAGTTCTAAAAGTATCGACTTAGTAACCATAATTCTATCTTCTTCCCTCATCCAGCCTTAGTAAATAAGTCAGTTTTGTACACAGGGGAATAGACCTGGTCATCAAAGTCGGTTGTCACGAGTATCAGGGACAAATCTGAAAGTCAGAGCACTGTAACAGCTTTCTGCAGAGTCAAAGCATCCAGCTTAGCTTAACTTTGGCAGTGTAGGAGGAAGAGGAGAAAATAAGAGTTAATGAGCAAGGAAACTAAAGAAGCTGCCCAATGTGTGCAGATTGCTGGCATAGATTCTTCCCTCGCTCGTGTCTGGGGCTGCCGCCCACCCCTCTTCCTCGCCCGAGTGGCAAGGCGAGCTGCAGCGTGCACGGGGCTGGCGGAGAGCAGCGCCAACATCTTCGGCTGCTGCTTCTCAGAACGAGGTCAAGTAGGAACCGCCTCTCATTTGATGGGACACTGATTTGGATCTCTGCCCTCCGGCCAACTGCCAACTTTCCCAAACCTGTTGGGAAATGCCTTATCTGTAAGACTCTGCACTGTTCTGTCAGCTTTAGTTAATGAGCCATCAGATTCAGAAGTTACTGATGTGAGAGAGATAGACAGCTGAAAAAGTATGGTGTTTGCACAAGCAAAGCTTCTTTAGCAAAGCAGGCTAGTGCAAACAAAAAAAAAAATTAAAAAAAATCTAAAACAAGTTAAATGAGTGCAACAGAAATATCACAGATAAAAGAACAGAGCTGGAGAAAAAGTAACTGGAAAAGAGATATTAAAAGAAAGAAAAAGATTTCAAAGCAGGAAAAGGATATGAAATAGAAAAAAAATAGGCAACGAAAGAAGGGAAAAAAGGATCTGAGGTACACTAAGAATAAAATACAGAAAAAGAACAAAAGTGTTCAGAATTAAAGGAAAGCTAAAGATAAAGGTGTGAGCTAAAACTGAAGATGGACAGTTACATTTACTTATATAATACTTTTTATTACTCATGGCAGGTTAAGGATTTCCAGAAAAGTTGTGTTACTGTTGCAGTGCTCAGGTTCCCTGGATATTTTTCTTGTCTTCATGCATGCATAACATGAATCTTTCTGTTTCTTAACTAGGCAGTCTTAAAATCCTAATTTGTCTATTACTTGATGTCAAACGTATAAACTTGTTTTACCTTATCTTAGTTTTTATATAATGAATCTATTTTCAAATGAACTGTAATTTCATAAACCCAATTGATATCTCATTAAAAATTCTCTATAACTTTGGCATTTGTCTTGGTACTCCCAAAGTTCTGAAAAAAGTATATTTATGTTTAAGAGTTTTAAGTACCATATTTTCTTTTAATACAAGTTTGCAAATATTAATTACAATATACGAATAAAATAATCTGACATAGAGTCCCATCTGAAGCTCATTGATCTGCAATTTTAGAGGGTTACTTTCAATGTTTACTTATTTAGTTACTCTAGTTGATGGTCCATGCTTGGGGCAAGGTCTTTTTTATTAAAATTTAGGTGTTTCTGATCTTGAAGTATAATTTGTAAGGCTGTGTCATCCCTAGAACTGTCATCGTTTCACCTTGCAGTCACAGAGACCTTGAATTTTTGTTGTTGGGCTGCACAAGAGAGAATTCAATTTTTTCTACCTTTATTTTCTTACAGTGCTTTAAAAGGAATACTCTAAAGAGATGAGTTTATAGTTGAAGTGGTGATGAGTAAGTCTGATGAAAATTGCATTTTTTTGCAAATTCTATCACTACTAAATTATGATGGCAATTGTACCTCACACATGCATTCTTTATATTTACTTATATTTACTTTTTTGTAGATTTATTTCTTTATTATATTTAGTAGAAGGGTATAAAGCATTTATTTGGATTGACCTGAACTACTCAAACGTTCTAGACATTCTAACCCCCTGTCAACAGAAACTTTACACCATAACATATTATCATTTATTTCTTCTATCCTTCACAAGACGGTAATAAACCTCAAAGGAAAAAAAAAGTATACATTTTTATAATGGCCTATTTTGTAATAGTCTCTAATCATTTATTGAGAAGTTAATATTACAGCAAAAAAGGATACTGAAAAAGAGACTCCCAAAGTAATCCATTGAATCCAGTAATGCAATACTCCAATACTAAGGGGTTCTTTTTAATACTGATGGTTCAGAAATCTTATAAAACAGAAAGGCTTAGTGAAATACTGACTTTGGACAAGCATTGGCATTTTCTGTTCATTTTATAGATTGGATGACTCTGAGATCAAAACCCTGTCCCCTTTATGTTGCTCAAAGGTAGCTCTAAGGTACTGCAGGCTGATCGGTATGGAGCTAAACAGAACAGAAATGTTAGCAATTCACTAAATGTGCTTTGCATTTTAATGACATTGAGTAAAGCATTAGGCTAGAATTTGCATTGTAGAGGCTTTATCTTTAAAATTTATTTATTCAGCAGCATAATTACAGATAATGTTGAGGAAATGACTTAATTTGGCATTTTTTGACATGCTGAGGTAGTGCAAGTTTTATACCTAATGCGGGACTATTTCTTTTAGAGCCATCCTTCCCCTTGTCCCCACGATAAAGCTGCTAAACAGGATAAAGTATGTCCATCCATTAAGCCAGGATGTGTAATCTGTTTTCACTGACTTTTCATGAATCATTCAGCAAGAGGTGTGGAAATCAGTGTTTGCTGAGGAAAGCTTAGCTGGTATATTGCCCCTAAAAAATGTCAAGTTTCCTTGTAGTGAAGGCACTTTACTGTGTGGGGTGGTTGGAGGCAGTTCTTTGAAGGGATGGTTGGCAGGGCACTAGCAATGAGTCAAATGCGAAACACTCAACATTACTCTGAACATTTCAGAGAACCTACATTTCTTCTTAGTTCTGCATGAACAGCGGTAAAATATTTTATGTGAAGTTTTTTCAGCCTTCTCAATATGGTATATGTCAAAACCAAGGTCTACTTAATTATAGTCTAAAATTACTTCTGTGTTAACCACCAGCAAACTGACTCAAATATATCTACACTACATTTAAAACCATTGTTTAAAATTTGGTACCTATAATCATTTCATAGAACCAATCATAGAATAATTTAGTTTGGAAAAGACTTCTAAGATAGTTGAGTCCAACTGTTAATCCAGTACTGACAGCTCATACTCAGATAGATGTGGACCAGCACCTCCAGGTCCTTTTCCCACCAGCAGCTTTCCAGCCAGCCAGCCCAAATTCTGTAGCACTGCACTGAAGCAGATACTCCTGCAATCCATGGAGGACCCACAATGGAGAAAATTTTTACCTGAAAAGCTCAAATCTGTGCAAGAGTCCTCTACAGAGAAAGGTATGAGAGGGCAAACTACAAACATAATTTCCCAAGCCTCCCTCACCGCTACTATTTTGTGTGGCTAAGAGTCAGGAATGAAAGGGAAGGAAGGAAAGGATTTGGTCATGGGAAAGAGGAGATGGGGAGAAACAATAGTGGTTTAATGTTTGTCTTTGTTCTTAGTACTAGAAACTGTTTTAAGAGGCAATAAATTAAGTTAATTTTCCTCCACTCAGGTCTATTTTAGCCAGGGCTCACCCACTACAGGAACAAATGTTCTGTTTCATGGAAGATAAACCACCATTATGTGTACATCTAACTGATAGGAAAGCTATATTCTGCAATTAGCTATTTGTTACTTACTGTCAAACTGAAAGATTATTCTTTTGTCCTGCATGTTATAGTACTTAATTTGCAACTGTATGAAATAAAAGTATTTTATCAATTTTGGTGCTGACATGCAGGAGAAGATTTGAAAGAAGTTCAGGTAATAGATTTAAGTGAAATGGACATCAACAACTCAGCCATATACTCAAGAGATTGTATTTGATAAGGAAAAACCCCAAGTTTTTATGCTTATCAAAAATTGGGTGAAGAAATGGAAGAGGCAGCATTAGTGAGTAAGCAGTAGAAATGAGCAAGGGAACTACAAGTTACAATGAAAAATAAGTCAAATGTTTTTCACACTGTTGTGTGTACAACATGTACAATAGATGTATTGTCTAAAACAAAATTAACTTATGTTTTCCATCTCACATGGAAAGTGGTAAGTCATCGGCTCCAATTATGTATTTCATTTTGGGACACACAAAGAGAATATAGACCATTTGGCCAGAACCCAGCAAAGAGAAAAAAAATGATCAGAAATCTAGAAAACATCAAGTACAAAATGGAATAAAGAGCTGGGGCTATTTAGTTTAAAGAAAGAAATGTGCTAAATGTAAAGGCCTGAAGCACAGAAGAGAATATTCTGTTCTTCAAACGAGTAGTAGACAGCACAAAGAGCACATGAAATTAGGGAGAGAGGGAGAGAGTTTTTAAGGAAATATAAGGTAGTAATGGGTTAGATTATTTGGGAAACTGTGAAATTTCTATCACAGGAAATCTTTAGAAACTGTCTAGATAAGTACACGTACTGTGATTTTTGCCTTCAGGCAGGAGAAAGAGGCAAACGGACTCTCAAGGTCTTTTCTTCAGATTTTTAAAGGTTTGGGTTTTTTTGGTGTTGCAAAGATCACTACCCTTGCGAAATACTCAGAATAGCTTGAAATAATGTTACAAAAATATTTTATTTTTTCTACTATCAAAAAAAAAACCCCTGTCAAATCATAAATATTCTCCTCATAAAATTTCTGAGATACTTGGAAGTACCAATTTCAGTGAAATAAACATAGCCTGTGTTTATTTTTAGACATTTCAAGTACTGCTTCCTCTCTAGTGAATACTTTCATTCCTTGCCAAAGTTTTCTAAATATCAGGGAGACTGAATAAGTATTAGCAATCTTTGACATCAGCAAGAGCTGGAGGTTTTCCAGTCTTTCACCTCTGTTGAAAGTGATATGTAAATTTTTTATGACTTTTCTTCTGTTATTTTTTTAATCTATCTCCCTGCTTGACAGAAAATAGATGAGTTCTTCTGGCCAGCTATGAGTCCAGAATAGTAGGATGACATTTCTTTGGAAAATTGTGCCATCCTTAGAGCACAGCAATAAGTATATAATTACTTTTGAATGAGCTAGAAGAGACATTTTGGAAATGGCTAACAATGTTCCCTCCTTAAGCAGGGAACACACATTATTTATAAATATAAATGGAATCCTAGAGAGACTTGGAACCAGTTACTAATATAATTTTATGGTGTAAATATGCTGGTGCTAGGAAAATGCTGTATTTATTCTGTGGCCAAATAAAAACTGAATCATCATGTTTACACCATGCATGCCAACAGCAACTTCAAGAAATAAGATTTTGTTGTGGTATAATTTTCATGTTAAATATTTATGTTGATTTTTCCTGGCAATAAGAACATCTGAAACTAACTATAAAATTTCTGTGTGAGCTCTAAACACACCAAAATTTCTAACCCAAAACTTCTGGTTTTATTACATGTTATTTGCCCATATTTTTTGAAGGGCAAAAAATACGATAGAAGTGATATTTCCTTGTTTAAAAGATGACTATAACTAGAAGCATGTAAGAAATATTATTTATATGAAATGAGCACTGTATTCTATCACTTCAAGAAAAAAAACAAACCCTAAGGAATTTTTCTACTGTGGAAAAATACACTGTCTTTTTTTTGTACCAAAAGTTGATTAACAATATTATACAAGCATAAATGTAATAGTCAATTAAACAGTGAGCATAAAAAGTTATTATGAAAATATTAGACATTCCTCTTTTCTATTTTTGATTGGGAGCTTCATGAAGAGTCCCCCTTATAAATACTGGTCTACTACTCATTTGTTAAAATTCCTTTTTGGAAAAAGTTCAAAAGTAAATTATGAAAGAAAAGCATTGAGCTACAAGTCTTTTTATAGTAAATCAGGGGAAAAATTATTTCACACATTTTTAGTATATTCTTTGCTTTTTCTGGAGAATTTTATCATTAAATATATGATGTTGCTTTTTAGTTTTTAATTAGTGACTGTTGGATAAAGCATGAAAAAATCTCTAAAATAATAAAATCATTGAATTTTTCATATTAATAGAAAAAGGTAAAGAAATTAATTATGTTCTGTCTCAGAGAAGTTTTAACACAGCATTAAATAGAATATTTGTGGGATCAATATTATGTCCTTTCTTTTTTTTTTCTTGATTATGAAAGAAGTCAGACAGACAAAGGACAAGAAAAGAGTGACATCACCCCATTCACTGTAACCCTTTGTGCCCGATCCATGAGCCAGTTTCTCACCCATCACATGATGTGTTTATTCCACCTGAATGCTGGACATTTTGTCCAGAAGGTTCCTGTGAGAGACAGTATCAAAAGCCTTGCTGAAATCCCAACAGATTACATCAGCTGGTTTCCCTTGAGCAGCTGGGTGGGTTACCCTGTCATGAAAGGAAATCAGGTTTGATAAGCAGGACTTTACTAGCATGAAGCTGGGCTGGCTGTGACCTGTGACTGCATTGTCTTTCAGGTGTTTTTCAGTATCTTCCAGAATAATCTTTGCCATAACTTTACTGGGAACTGAAGTGAGACTGACAGGCCTGTAGTTCCAGGCTGGTTCTTCCTGCCCTTCCTGAAAATCAGGACAACATTCACCCACTCCCAGTCATCTGGGACCACTCTGAATTCCAAGACTGCCAAAAATTCATCAAGGCAGCTTTTGCCATGACATGGCACTTTGAGGATTCTTGAATGAATCCCATCAGGCCCCATAGATTTGTAGGGATCCAGCTTGATCCTGCACAAATTCAGGATCAGCTAGGAGTTGATAATTTTTGCAGTCATGGTCCTCCAGCTCAGGGCACTGACACTCCCTTGGTCAATAATCCATGTTGAAGACAGAGACAAAGAATGCATTAGACACCTCTGCCTTGTCTCTGTCTCTGTGAGGTGACCATCCTCATCCTGTAATGGACTAATGTTATTTCTACACTTTCTTTTGCCATTAATAGATTTGAAAAAACTCCTTTTACTGTCCCTCACAATTCTGGCCAGCTTCTACTCCAGTTGAGCTTTGGCCACATGAATTTTCTCCCTACAGTGGCAAGCAGCATCTCTGTGTTCTTTCTCTGTCAGCTGACTTTGCTTCCACTGGGCATACACTCTCCTTTTTCATCGTATTTCCAAGAGAAGTTCCCTGTTCAGCCAAGCTGGCCTTTTTCCTTACCTACTTGACTTTTGACATTTTGGAATTGCCTGCTCCTGTGCCCTCCAGAAGTGATGTTTAAAAAGTGACCAGCACTGAGTGACCCCAACACCTGAAAAAAAAACATTCTTCCAGGGGACTTTACTCATTAATTCCTTGAGCAGACAGAATTCCTTTCTCCCCATGTTCAGAGCTAAGGTTTTGCTGGATCTTTTCCTGCTTTCAAAAAAGATTTTAAACTCGATCACTTCATAGTTGCCATGGCCAAAACGGCCGCCAATCTCCACGTTGCTTACAAGATCCTCTCTTTTGACAAGTAGATCAAGGAGAGCATCTTTCCCAGTCAGCCCCCACTTGGGACTTGTTCCATAAAGTTTTCATCCAGATTTTTTAGGAATCTTCTTGCCTGGGTACTGGATAACAGGGAAGAGGTGCCCCTGGAGCCCTTTCTTCTTCAGGGTGAAAAGGCCTAATTTCTTCAGTCTTTCCTCATAGGGCAGGTTCCCAGCGCTCTGACCATCTTCACAGCCCTCCTTTGGACCTTCACTCTGTTCACATCTTTTTTGAATTTTGGGGAGCCGAACTGGACACAATACTCTAGGTGTGGCCTGACAAGTGCTGCATAGAGTGCGATGACCATGTCTTTATCTTTGCTCATAATGCCCCCGGGGATGCAGCTCTGGATCCAATTTGCCTTGGTTGCTGCAGCTGCACATGGTAATGTCTTTTACAGCTTGTTGTCTGCTACAACCCCCATGAAATGAATTAATCACATTAACATATATATGTTGCTTACAGCTTTAGGTGAGTTATCATGCCTGACCCACATGATTCTGCAATACATTTCCTAGTGCCCACAGTTCAAAATTTGTCAAAGATGGGAACAAGTTTGTCTGAGTATCCATTGTACATATATTCATACAGTTCAATAAACACTTCAGTAACGTGGTGTTTTAGAAAACTCTGTGAAGGTGTTTCTACATAGAGATATTACAAAATTTTATTAAAAGTACCTAACTACCGTAATATCCTTTTCCTTCCTTCAGGGATTCCCAAGTGCTGTAATTAGTTTGAGAAAATATTGCCTCTTGTATATTCCTTTTTTCTTGCTGTTGAAAACAGAAACATAAATGAATCATATGAGGGAAGCTGGTTCTTGTAACTAAATTTTATATGTTCAGTCAAAGCAGGAGACTATTTACCATTTGATGAAATTAAATCAGGGCTGTCAGGGCTGAAGTCACAGTTTGTGACTTGTATACCTAGGATCATGAATTGTGTCCTACCCTCAGATGTACACCAAGCAGTGTGTCTCTTCTGGTCGTGTCTGACTAGATGAGGGATGTTAAAATATTTATCTAGGAATACTAGAAGTGTCAAGACAGAATATTGAAAACAAAATCTACAAACCAAACTTCACTGGCATGAAAGGCAAAACATGACAGAATGCAAAATTTGGGTTGGTACATAAATAAAATTCTTTGTCAGAAAAGAAATCAATTTAGTCCAGTACTCTAACAGTGACAACAGGAAATTCTTTTTGGAGAGTGTGAGCAAGACTTGCTGCTTTGTGCAGTCAACTCCCTCCATTCCCCATGGCATCCACAATGGGGAGCAATGATCAATCTTGGTCCATTTCCTCTGACTCAGCAGAAGCTGGGCACTCTCTTTGTGGCAGTAGGAGATGAATTTTCACTTTCACAAATCCACCCCACCAAACCACAAAGCCACCAGCTTGACCTCTCAAAAGAAACATGAAAGTCCCTCTACTAATTTACCACAAGGGAATTTAAACCCATTGGCTCCTAGCTACCTTAAAGAAGGTCTACAAGAGTAAAACAGTTATATTTGCAGTCTGAGATTTTCGTGATGTTTCTATTTCATTTGTACTCTAATATTCCTGACCTGGACAGTTATTTGAACCTAATGTGCTTGCAAAATAAATTGTTA
This sequence comes from Monarcha castaneiventris obscurior, assembly GCA_026261815.1. Taxonomy (NCBI): domain Eukaryota; kingdom Metazoa; phylum Chordata; class Aves; order Passeriformes; family Monarchidae; genus Monarcha; species Monarcha castaneiventris. The sequence continues at coordinate 4,241,356 of JAMPIT010000566.1, read as the reverse complement.
AAAACAAATTCAAAATCATTATAAATTCATACAAATGATAACTAAAATCTTGGTATTTAGAAGAACTTTTTATTTGTTCTAATAGGAGACTTAGAAAAAGGTGTTTCTAAAGTTCAGAAAATTGTCTCATCATTTTATTAATAAATAACAGACTTATTTTTTAAAAATGTTTCTACTGTTTCCAATGCTGATATGACATCAGAGAGTATGGTGTAACAGCCTTCTGTCAAAACACCAAGATACAATATCAATATATTAACTAAAATCTAAATATGACATTGTACAAAACCCTCTTACATAGTAGAGAACAATAACTGTATTATTGCAAAGTAAACAAGTTCAGAAGCCAATTAACAATTTCTTTTTTATGCCCGATCTGAGCTCCTAAAAAGAAAGCATGGGATTTGCAGTTATAGTTCCTTATGGACAATTTTTCCTACTAAACGAATATAGTACCATTTCTGCACCCATTGTATAACACACTTTCTGTGACCATGGATTGCAGTTGTGTGTTCCAGAAAATTAGAAATTTACTTTATTTATGAAAAAAATATTGGAAATGTCTAGAAGTTATGCCAGACTTTCTGCAACATTTATTTTAAAATTGACAAATGGTAACATGATCAGTGTTGATGAGGTTGTGATGGTTGTTGAGCATTCTGTGCTGCTTCCTAGCATTGAAAATGATCACATAGTGTTTAGCTACCCAAGGAATCTTTATCTGAGACCTTCATCTGCCAGCTTGTTTCCCAACTAACTGGGAAAAAATTAACTTTTGCCATAAACAGTGAAAATTTCCCTGTCTCTTAGACCCCTTCTCTATTGGATAATTACTGTGTATTTATCTGTCTCCCAGATTTTATTTTTCTTATTCTGCCACTGTCACAAATATCTGTATTAGTCTTCCTCCCCATAATTCATTAGTAAATTTTCCAGTACTTCATCACAGCCTTTTACTTTGAATATCAACTTTTCAGCATTCTTACTCTCTGCTTCCCAATAAGCTCATTCTAATTGTTTTAAGTACCAATTTCTCTTACACCTGCTTGCCTGTCCTCAAATCCATCACAGGATACACTAATTTTTGGCTATTTAATTACCAGAATTTATTCCATCCGGAAAGACCTCTGAAGAATTTTCCTGAAATGTCCACTAGATATGCAGCTACAAAATGGCAAATCTCTAATATTCATGGTTTGAGATTTACCAGTGAATTAGTAACTTATGTTAAATTCATATTCTTATACATTTGACTAAGTCTTGCTGTCCGTCTTCTCAGCTTTCTGCTTCCTTCTTCTTTTTTATTTGTCAAGTTTTAATATACATATGCCCTGAAATATAACTTCAGTCTTGGCATTCATTATGTGTTCCACAACAGATTTATTTTATTGCATTCAGAGAGGAACATGGTTTTACTACAAAAGCTATGCCACATTTGTGATCATTTTTCTAGTACTTCTTGTGCAACAACAAACCCATATGCTGATAATGTGGATCCAAACTCATCATCCCAGCTTTCTCAGAGCTTTTCTTTTTCTTTTGCTTACCATTACTTCCATTATCCTTACTACTAGAGACAACGGGCTCGTCTTCTACAGATTTGTGTGGTATTTCTGGCTGAAGCCAGTTGTTTAGAACTCACTCAATAACAAGAAGTACTCTGCTCTATTTAGTGTCAAAATTCTTAGCAAAACACTGTAGTTCTTAAAATGACCAATGTCTCAATATTGTTAAATAATACAGAGAACTGAAATATTATGCCATAATATAGCACATTTCCCAAGATAACAATAACTTCCCTCACTCTATCATGAAAATTTACCCATGAACCATTCATGTTTGTTTGCATGCGTTAAAATAATCACTGCACTATACCCTTTAAGGAAGAAAATGCACAACTAGAATAGAAAATCTTGCAGACAAATTCATCCTGCATAATGTAGAAGATGAAAAGAAGGAGAAAATGAAAACCTACAGGAACATGTTCATGCAGCCCTACAACACTCACTAGGGTCTGTAAATAAGCTATTGAAAAAGGTGACAAAATTGTTGACAGTAATAACATTCAGTACCTTCTGAAATCAAACACAATGTCAGTTTATGAAAAAGAAAAAAAACCCAAAAATGCACCAAACCCCACAACAAAACAAAAATAAACCTCAACTCCAACCCCCCCACGCCCACCACAGCCCCAACAAGATTGCATATAATTAAAAGAGTAAAATGTTGTCCAAAGGGATTACAGCAAGAAATCTTCAGAAAGACTCAGGGAACTCATATAAATCTTCTAGAGTGAAAAAAAAAATAGGTGAAACATTATTTGGTGGCCATCTATGAACAGTTTAAAATAAGAAATGGTGATAACTGCATATCCTCAAAATACTACAGAAGGAATGACACATACTTCTAATTCTCTGTATTGAAAGCAATTGTTTATTGACCAATGTGTACTTAGGAGACTACTTATAGAAGGGTTTTGTCATCATATATCTTCATTTAAAATTTACCTGACAAGCATGATGGCAGTACAGTGTGAGAATAAAGTAAATCTAAGTTTCCAAAGACAAAAAACACTAAAATAACACAGTAATACATTTAGCAGAACAGCCCACAAAATGTGGAAGAAAACACAGTTATAAGAAGAACTGAAAATATTCAGATGTAAATTACATTATAATTTCCTTCAGGAGAATAACTCTATCTGCAATGGTAATTTAGACACATTAGCTGTCTAAATGTAGATATTTAAACTATTTTCATGTCTGAAGTTAGATGAGAAAAATGTCAAGAAAACCTAATCTGAATGTATAAACCTTACCTATGGTGCTAAAAAACTAAGTAAAAAGAACATTTGTATTAACAGGCACATTAAATCACATCATTTGCAGAAAAAGAAATAACTGATTTGGATTATACAATAAAAATACTGAAAATTGATCCTATTCTGTGAGTATTTCTGCTCCTTACAAACAAGGAAGTCCAGACTTTCCCTTTGAGGTTGTTCCACTGAATTTGAAATGTGATTGTATTTGGCTTTGAAAATAATGCATTCATGAAATGAAATAAAGAATTATTAACATTTCTTTTCATGGATTTATTTTGTTTTGCTTTGGTTTTCACATGTTTAAATAATTGTGTTCAGTACTTAGAGGTTCTCCTATACTACTTTTGCATTGTTCTTCCACGTCAGCAGGACATCAGGACACTGTAAACCAGTAGAAGTGTCTCAGTCTTTGAAATCTCATGTTCTTTATGGGAGAGGTCAGCTGGAGTACATTAAACTGCCTGGAGATGGATGATCTGGTAGAGTTTATGGGTTAAGATTAAAGAAAGGACAGGCAAAAGTGATATTATAGAGGGTGTCTGCTATAGGCCACCTGACCAGGAATAGAAAAAAAGTGGATGAGGCTTTTTACAGACAGACAGAAGCAGCCCCATGTTCATGAGCTCTAGTCCTGCTCTCTGTTGGACAGAGAGCGCACCAGGGCTGTGAGAACAGTTAAAGAGTCAAAAAGTTTTGGAAAATTTTATTTCTTGATACTATCATGAATGTAATATTTTTAAAACCTGAACTTAAAAATTACTATTTGTTTTCATGTACATTGAGAATGCCATGAAAAGGTAATTTTGATTCAGACAAGATCAATTGTTTTGCTTATAAGCATCCTGTAGAGTAGAATAAAAAAAGAACAAACAAAAAAAAAAAAAAAATAAAAAAAACCATAAATTGGGGCTCCTTTGGAATCATTTTTGTCTGTTGAAAGATATCTTAATTGATATGTCTCAGACCAGAAGGATATTCATGATAAAAAGCATGAAAACCATTGTATTAAGTCAAATTATCAGATGAATGAACAATACTTGTAATGGCAGAATCAAAAATAATTGCTAATGAGATACTCTCATATATGACTACTACAAGCTTTGTATGAAGTTATGTATCATTAACAAGGCAATCACAATATAGTTATTTTTAGCTAGTTTTCTTCAGTAACCAAATATGCATTCGGACAAGGGAGGAAGGGAGGGAGGGAGGAAGGGAGTTAATGCTAAACTTGCCCAAATCGCACAAAACATTCTTTCACATCTGGGCATATTAAAAAGGCTCTGACAACTTTGAACAGAAAAATGTGTACGAGTGCTGTGGACAAGCATGCAAATCCAGACTGGTTGCTCACTTTAAATGGATTGTCTGAGCTCTCCTTTCTTCTCCTGTTCACCAGTACTTTTAGTCACCTAGTTCTCCGTGCTGTTTTCACTTGCTTCCCTGCTGCTGCGTTTTGATCTTTGCTTCCTGTCTCTCTCCCCTGCTGTTGTTTTCAACAGTGTTCTGCTTTTTTATTTGAGTGGTGAAAATTGCAAGATTCCAGGCCTCTGAAGAACAGACAGAACTTCAGAAATCAGGAAATCTTGTAAATTGTGCTTGGCTGCTGGTGCATGCAATACTATTAAACATCAAGGATGACTAATCTTGGTTAAAAAAAAGGTGCATATAAAAGGTCTTGCGCTGCATTTGTGTGCATGGAATAACTTCAGACTCTGGTTTTCATTAGTGCATGTATTCCTGGCACAGCTTGTTTGTCTTTAATTTTGCAGAACAAAAGCTATTTCAAGGTAAAAGCAGAATTTTTTTTTCTTCCAATGGCAAAATTTCTGTAAGGGTTTTATTATTTGCAGTGTCCAAATAATTATTATTTTCCTTTTTCCTTTCCTGATTTCTACAATAAAAGTGGAATATTATGCACAGCAGATGATGGCGTTTTCATTATTTCCTTGCATAATCCCTCTGCTCCGAGTAAAATACAGATCCCATTTCTTCTAGAAGCCTGTCAAGCATGTCAAAACACACATCTACTCTTTGGTACATGTCAATTCATGTATATTTCACATTGTGTGGTATGTAATACTAAAATCAGATGGATATTAATAAGTTTAGCACATGCACATGAGAAAGGAATTCATGGAATGGTAGCACAGCTGTGCAGAAAAGCAATAAGGTCTTTTAATGCCATCTTTGTCTCATGCATGGCCAATTTGTATGTCGGTGAAACTAAGCAAAATTTTTCCTCTTAAATATGAAAAAAGAAGTAAGACAACAGTTATCAGATATAGAAGCATTGTTATTAATATCAGAAATTAAGTACCTTGTAGCAGTGAACATACTTTAAAATTCTTTATTCTCATGCAGTGGCGAATCAACAACAAGTTTCATGAGTGCAGTTTTCAATTCTATTATCTGCATGTATAATTTTCTATTTTTAACAATATGCTTCTCAGGGCTGTGAGTGTAGTAATAGGCCTTACCTGCCTCAGTCAGTCTCACTAGCAGCCTCAGCACTTCATTTAAACTCAGGTCATTTAAACCACTGACCTTGCCTGAAACATGCTGTCGATTTTTCTGTACCCAGCTGTTCTGTATTCCTAATCAGAAGTTAAAATTAGGGTGCTTATGGGTTTTAAACTGCTTGACAGGAAAAAGAAAGAAGTACAGTTCAGTGCTTAGCATATAACTCTAGTACAATTTGGGTAGAATTTCAAAAGGGAGATACAAAGCTGTCTAGAAATGGAAGAGTCTGAGGCTACCTAAGCCATCCTGACAACTCTTCCTCATCAGCCCTAAAGCTGTAGCAATATCTATTCTATTCCATCTATTCTAAAATAGTAAATTGCAGACTATGTTAGCTAACCTGTTCTGATATCCTGTCTAGAGTTTGCACAAATTGTCTTCTTATTAGGTATATCTGCATCAGTAGAATTCTTTGGCTGGAAGAACCACAAATCTGATAACAGACAGGAAGCTGGGAACTTCCTCCAGACTCTTAGATTTTTTTGCACCTGAGTTTATCACCCTTACTAATAATAAATATTTGATTCTGGGTGTGACATCAAGCTTCTCAAAATGGAGAATTCTCTCTGCTCTTCCAGCAGAGGTCAGAACAAGTATCCAACATTAACTGTCACATCATTCCTTGATCATGATCCTGCGGCAAAAAGAAATTGCTTTGCTGTTCAATAAGTAAAATTTGCACTAGGTTCCAGTTAGCGATTTATTTCCACTGCTGTAAATGTAATCTCTTAACTGTAGCCATCTTTTTTCTCTGCCTGGGATTTTGATGTGAATGATAATTCAACTAATTGAGATTAAGATTGGAACAAATATCCTTGCTATCACCTACTGTTTTAAAATACAAATGTCACTCTTTATTCAGGACAGTTTTCTGGAGGTTTTTTAATACTGAGTTCTAGTCAGGACATTTGGAGTATTATGCAATATTTCTTTAAATTTGCTCAAAATGGTTACTAATACTAAATGAAGTTCTGGCAGTGATGTTGCTATGCTGCAAAGATTTTGTTTTCAGCAACGTACCTAGAGAAGTGCTTTAGCCTCACCAGGGGTGAAATATTCCATCTGTAGAAGTAAGAATGGGATACATTTTATTGGTAACCACAGTTAGCTCATGCTAGATTTTTCTAAAGTCATGTTCTCAGTGCCTCAGCACTGATGCTAACAATTAGAACTGAAGTGTTGAATTAAGCATTGGATAATTATCTTTCGCTGAAATTATTCCATTTTTACATTAATGCAGTTGATTACCAATTGATTCCTTTTTTATATTCAAATAAGAGCAAATTCTACATTCTCAAATAGCTCATGTTGTTGAAAGCATATAAAGCTATGCCTCCACTGTCTCTTTCCCTGCTGTGCTTGACTCCTTAATGCTTTTGATCTTGCACGGGATTTTAGAGCACAGAAAAGGAGTTAGAAAGTTACTAAGAAGTTCACTCTGCTTGCAGCATAATACTTCTACTTTACCATGGTGATTTGATATAAAGGGCACAAAGAAGGGGTGTTGCCTTGTCCCAGTTCAGTGGATACAGAGATTTGTTGATTTCTACAGTCTGTTGAATTCTGTCCCTTCTATAATTGTTAAAGCATTTCTGGAAGCACTCTGAAACTCCTGATTCCCTCAGGTTCTGGAATCATTAATAGGTAAGGCACTTTGTAAACTGCCTACATACATGACTGGCTACAAATCCCATCCACTGTTGCATTAAGCAACATCAGAACATTGTCAGAAAACTTTAAAGATTTTCAGCTTATCCTTGGAGAGTGCTATAAGTCCAGGACAGACCACCCCAGGAATCTGCAATACAAGTGTCCCTACAGCCACGCTCAAGAATGCCAACTGCTAAGTCATGCAGGAGTGTTAATGTTCTGGCCTGGAGGCTACCCTAGGCATCGCTCTATGCATCTTTTACTCTCTCCCCTTGGAAGCAGTGAATTCTTGCTGTGCATTGTTAAATGTTGGACTCAGTTTAGAATTACAACTAGCAGAACTGTCGTTTTAACTAAGGGTTGTGCATTGAAAATTTTTCCTGCAGTATCTACTTCAGTTATAGCTTTGAAATTGATAGGAACACCATAGTTTTAATATTTATAAATTCTCTTCTGATTTCCTTCTCTGCGAAATTTCTTCAAAACTCACTAAGGAATATAATGGATTCACCTAATGAGAACAAGTTCAGAAGGTGAGAGGAGGAGAGAGCTGCAAGTGTATTATATATTCAAGTCTAGTATTTATGCATATAGTGCATTTATATTCTTCCAAAGCACTTAACTACAACTGTGTGTAATTCACATAATGGAGTCTATAGGTTTGGAAGTATAAGATCAGTGTGGGTATTGGACAGAATGTTACTAATAAATTGGACAGCATATCCCATTAACTGTGTATTGAGTAGGATGTCGAATTTGGCTTTCTAATGATTTTAGTTTCTTGCTCTTATTTAATTTTCATTTTGACAAATTTTTTTGTGTGGACCTTTTGAGATTCTCACATGGAAGATTTGTTTACATATTTATTTTAATTACACATGGTGTGGAATGGTGTCTAATGCAATTACCTTCCTGTGTTTGCATCAGACAAAGAACTGATCTGAATCCCTAATCATGTTCTCTGTGAGGGACTGAAAAAGTCTACGTTTTCAGGTCACCCAAAAAGCTAGTTGTATAAATATTCCATCTCCCTGATACAGCAGCTTGAGACTTGTAGGGATATTGTGAACTATTTTCCTCTGTTCTTGGTGATATTTTGCAAGTGTGTCTTTGACTATATAAATATTTTAGTGTGCTGATCACCTATTCCTGTAGAAAAATTTTGTACAATGGGAAATTAATATTTTCTGTAAATCTTTCTTATTGACATATGAAACACCTGATTCATTGCATTCACTTTCTGTAGGTGCCAAGGATAAAAATGATTCTTTGAAGTAAGCTGAATGAAATTATGATTAAGAAAGGAAACATCATGAGCCAGGAGGAGGACACTCAGCAAAAATCCAGTAAAATGTAATAATCCTGACAATGAGCAGAAAACAGGCTCCATCTGAAGCTAAAGTGGTATGTACAGGAGAAAACATTGGTTAATATTGTGAGCAGCTGAGGAGGGTATGTATACAAGTGCACTAAAGACTTGGAAAAGGACATTCTGGAGGAATGGCCTCAATTCTCAAGTAGGAAGTTAAGGAATTCCACTGCATTCAGTCAAAAAAAAGAAATAAAAAAACACACCAAAAACAGCTCTACAGTTGGAACAGCCTGGAACAGAGAAACAGTGGCAGAGCTGGGTACTGTACCCTGATTATACCTGCAGCTTTAGGAATCTGATTAAAGCACTAAGAAAAAGCTGGTGCACAGAACCATAGAAATCATATAGTGGTTTGGGTTGGAAGAAATTTTAAAGATTCCAATCCCCTTGCCATGGGCAGGGACACATTTCACTAGACCAGGTTGTTTAAAACCCCATCTGACCTGGCCTTGAACCCTTCCAGGGATGGGGCATTCACAGGTTCTCTGGGCAACCTGTTTCAGCGCCTCACCACAGTGACCTAAGTATAATGTAAAAATAAACTAAGGTAAACCATCTTGTATCTTAAATAAAACATCTGAAAGCAATATTTCTATTTTACCTGACACTTCTTGTTTTAGCCAAGGTCTTTGTTGTGTTTTTGGGATTTTGTTCACTTATATGCATTGTCCAATCCATTCAAAATTCATACATTTTTATGGTGAGGATCATATCAAGTCTACAAAGTACCAGAAAAAATGATCCTTAAATGTCACTGCTGTGTTGTAGACACAAACCTGTCTCTGTCCCATACAATCTTTTCTTTCCAGTACTCAGAATATGGATTCTCATTAAACAACTTGTTTAAAACATTTTATGTTTCATTAGCTAATGTCATTCAAATTTGCTCTGGGATGTCTTAACACCAGTTTGAGAAAATTAAAGTGTAAGCCTGTGAAGTATAGATGCTGCTTTATTTAAAACTCATACTTGAAAAAAACCCCAAAACCAAACAGAAATTGCGGCACCGAAACTTCAGGTCAGAGTGTTAATAATTTCAGCATATTACCTCCCTATTTATTACTTTTGACATTTTATTTATTTAATGTCTCTTGGTCAATGGTTATAAAATATTTTTTGTAATCAAAAGCTTTGTTTTTTTTTCATCGTTGAAAGTAGTGAGATAAGTATCACTGCGCTGAGAAAAGCCAGACTACACAGCCAGAGGAGGAGATAGTGTCACTGCTTGATGAGACACAGGGAACATTGATCATTCTGACCATCTCGTTTTGATATCTAGCACTTGCTATTGTGTGTTAACTGATGAATGCTTTTTCAGGCTGATCATTTGAAGCTGCTGAAAGTAAAGACATCTGCCATTTTTATGCTTATGTGGTCTTAGACAAAACTCCCTCTGTTGTTTGCTTGACAGAGGAGAATACAGCTCATCTTACTGTAGAAAGCCTGGGACCAGACTTTCAACATCAAGTCTTTTTGTCAGACAATACCTTTTCCATGATCAAAGTATACAGGCGATGTGGTAGTCACATCCAAGTTCATGTTCACACTTCTGTGCAGACAATGGAAAGGAAAAGAGAGAAACACATTTAGCTCAAAGAAACAATCTAATTCTTTTTCTAGAAATCTGAATTTTCTTAAAGATTGCAATTTCTGATCAAACATATTACCAGCAGCATTCGTTTGAATTCCTATTGTCACCCAGTCCAACATTTTTTTTTTCTTTGAGGTTTTCTTTCATCTTTTGCTGCCAGTGTTTCATGCATTCCTTTTCCATAGATTTTTTCTTTTTTCCCTTTCTTTTGTCTTCTATAGTCCTTTATTAAACTAAATATGTTTAGAAATGCAGTCACTGAGTCACAGTCACATTCATGAATGTGATTATTGATGATTAAGGATTGTCTTAAACTTCATTTGTTTTCCCATATTTTGGCCAATGCGTTGTGGAGTATGATGATTCAACAGTTGTATTAAAAAACAACGGATAAATTAGTAAATTCATTTTTTATTTTGGAGAACCACATATTTGTAGCTACTGAAAATGGGTCTGTGAAAGCAAAGAATGCAAAAACAACTCCTGTGTAAACCAGCTAAACCTGTATAGTTTAACAGCATCATCAACAGCTAATGGGGATTGTGTCTATAATTGCATTTGTTTGCTATCACATAATATCATAATATTAAATTGGTTTCATTAGCTTTTTATTGACTATTAGAAACTTCTTTACCAAAACTTTAACTTGTCTATGTGCTGAGTTCATAATGGAATTCATTTATGAATGGATGTATTCTTTCATAGTTTTCAGCACCCTTCAATCCAGCAATCCAGGTACTAAAAAACTGCAATCATATGAAAAAAGCAGACACTAATATTCAAATATTTTATATTTTAAATAATGTATTCTTTGTAAATAATGTATACTTGTATTACAGTTAGGATTGCAAAAGACATTTTAATACTTTTAAGAAGGTCTTTCCTGCTACTACTACTCCTCACAATGTGCAAGAGCAGCCTAGTTTTCATTACATGTCAACTTTTTGTTTTTTGCTTTTATGGATGTCACTATTCCACAAAAAAACCCAAAAAACCCCCCAAAAACAACCAACCAAAAAACCCAACAGAACACAAAAAAAAAAAAAAATATTATTTCATAAATGGAAAATAGTCAAAGGAAACTATATAACGACTTCAAAAATTCCATGAAAACAAAAGTTATTCATACTCTAATTGTCATGTTCTAGAGAGTGACTGTGACCTCCATATTAATTTCCATTAAATTCCCATGATATCTAAATATCTGTTGGCTTCTGTTTGCCACCTATGTAGATGATCTTGTTTGGAAAAATGTGAAGAATCTGTGCAGAGGCATCCATTGTTGTTGGGAGCTTTCAGAAGGACCCACTCAACTATGATTGCCCAAATCACTCAGGTAACATTGGGTTAAGTTTATAGTACAGAAAGGAAAAGCAAACAGATCCACTTTTTCATAAATGTTTGTATTTATTGTGGTAGTTAGCTCAGAAAGTCAGATGCAGAAAATTCCATGACAGAATTTTCAAACTCAATTGTAATCTCACAAGAGTTCCAAATAAAAAAAGATCAAAACCCCAAGCAAAACAAACATTAGGGTTTTTCTATTAAAATAACTCTCTATAAAAAGGTTGTGGCACTTTACCTAGGAATGTAAAAGCTGAAATCATAGGTAATAATTTCAAAACTGTGTTCTCTTGTCTGGCTTTTACATCCCGCACAAATTAATTTTTGGACCATTTCTGAAACTACCAAGGTCTTGAATATTATCCATCAGCTTCCATGTTCCAATTACTATTTTAAAATAAGGCTAAATATAATGATACATTAAATTCTTCTGAAGTACTCATAAAGAAATGCTATAAAATGTTTCCTTTATGTTTCCACATGTTTTCTCAAATTAGTCATTTCTTCACTCCACAAAAAATACTGGGTAATTCTGTATTTATTCTGGACATTCCAAGGAGGCCCATGTATATACCACACACATGAATTTCATGACAAATGAAAACCAAGTAAAGAAATTGTTTTGCTGATACATATTTACTGTTCTGCCAAACAAAGGAGACATACATAGTAGTACTATTTAGTGATAACAATCTTTTTACTGTGGATTTCATAACAACTCCAATTTCCTTCAGAATTTCAATACAGTATTACATTCACCCTTGCCTTATTTACAGATATCTTGATACACTGTTTATAATTGCACTGTATGAAATATACTGGGAGTATAAGGTAAAATATATTGCTACTGCTAATACTAAAAAATGTATATTAAAAAAATCTGGTTTATAGCTGTTTAATTTATTTCCAGTCATCCACTGTATTATTGAGTTTATTTAACAGAAAACTATTTTAAGACAAAGTTATTTACTAACAGTATATCCTATAAAACAAACAAATTAAATTCTAATTCATATGTCTACTGAAGGAAAAAGCTACCACAGACTCTTATTCTAATTTTTAGATCTAATACCATTATAATTAGAACTATATTTTATTTAATGTTGCTTACAGTTATATAAATATATTTTACACATATGCATACATTATATATGCATCTATAGTATACCTATATTTAATTATGATATACCTCATTGACAATAAAAGAGAATTTACAATCACAAGCTATTCTCCCAGTGTTGCCAATCACTTAAAATAGCCTTGAAAAAGAGTTTACAATAAGAGTTTAACTATTATGTCCTCAGCAGCAAGCTAAGTGGTATATAAGACATTGTCCTTATGTAAGACGTTGCTAAATTGCCAACTAAAGCAAGATTTAACATTCAGCTTTGAACATCAGCAAGATTTTTTCCATTTCTTAGTTTCTCTTCCCATCATTAAAAAATTCTTAAACCCAGTCTGAAACCACATTGATTTGTGCCGTATTATATGCAGTTGCATAATGGATGGATTTCTGCCCATATAGATTAATAGATGGATGGTATAGGCCTCACCTGCTGGGAATGGGATGGCACCATCAGGACTGCTTTGCATTTCTTAATAGCAGAATAATGCTTTTGTAATAACAAATGTGTAGATTCAGAAGAAAATCATACAATTTACTGGAATTGAAAAAACAGCTGGGACCTTTGGCAAATGTTTCTATTCTTGCCTGTCATTGAGTGTTTATTCTAAAAGCATCTGTAGCGCTGCAGGCAACATTTTTTCCTGAGTGAAGAACGCTGTGTGGTAAGTGTTGAGTACCTCACATTTCCTTCAAAAACAGCTTGAAAACTTTCTTGTTTTTAAAACTATTTCTTTCATCATCTTGTGAATGAGATAGGAGATAAGAATCTAGCAAATACAGGACTACAAATATGTTGTATGGTTTTCCATACAGAAGAGCAAATTGTTTGTTGCATTGATGAGTTTGGGATTGCCATGCTGATATCCAGCTACACAAATTAGTTATTATACAACTAACATATTGTTTTATTTTTCTCTCAGTAAAACTTCTCTCCCTGTTGTGTTCTCTTTCATTTTCATCTATATTATGAATTGTTAAATGAATTATGAAACACCCTAAAGCTAAAGATCAAAATTTCTTTGCAGCTTGGCTACAAGTTGTCAATAAATTTCTTGACTGTTTTTTCTTCCTAAATTCTTGTTAATTTTTGAGGCATAAGCACTTCATGATGAGAAAGAGGAGAAAGATACTTGGGAGGCATTATAAGAGAAAAATAATTACATGACAAAAATACTTTCTTGCAGAAGGCTTTAGGCAGAAGAAAAAGGAAAAATTAAGATACTAAGATAAATTAAGGCCAAAATGAGAATGTTTCCTCTATCTTCCTAGATGGATTGGTGGTGTTCTATAGAACATTTCTGACTGAGCTTGTGGATTGACTTGTACCCTTTCATTTTAAGTGAGAACTTGAAGCAAACATCTTGAACTAAAATTTCCAAAGATAATTTTTGAACTATGCTGAAATTTAATTCATATTTCTATTTCTTCATGTTTGACTACACATCTTCTTGAACAGTAAACAAAACATTCTCATGTGTCTTCATCCATTCCTAGTTGCATTAGAAGCTGCTAGACTTTCCAGTTTTGAATCATTTATTTAGGTTTTCCAGCGCTTCTAATGAATATGGTACACATCTGGACCAAGTATACACCATATTCTCTGATCTTTTAGTAGAAGCATTCTGTTACAGAACAAACACAAGTTGCATGTTTGCTTACAGTCCTTCTCCTTCCCACTGCTCCTCTTCCAGAAAATGTCCTGAAAACAACTTTTCATCATAATTACTTAAGCAGTGTGTCATTTGAATTCTGTTCCTCTTCTGGAGCAAAATAAGTATTCTTCAATAACACTTTGCAGGTAATATAAACTCGTCTTTCTCAAGATTTTTTTTTTTCTTTTTACTAGTCTACACTTTTTCTAATTTGTATGATAGTTTAGACAAAAATGTATACAAATATATTAAAAAAAAAAAGCTGTAAGGACAGTAGTTACTTCTTCTGTATCTTCCTGTTCCCTTCTTTCCAGACCAATACTTAAATAAGTTCTGAAGAACAGGTATGGAAAAGGGGAAACAATCTATCTTCAAAAACCTTCCTCCTGGTGAAATGAAGAACATCTGCAAATAAAATGGTCATTTATTTTGAAGTCTGTGATATTCCTGTGTTTAAAACTTACAAGATATTTGGCTCAAGGGTATTTATAGTTTCACAAGGCTGTAAATTCTCCATAATTTGTAAAACTGATGCTATTATAAGAGTTGCTATCTTAGGAAAAGAAAAAAGCCTGATGAAAACAAACAGTTTTTGCTAAAGAAACATGATGTTCCAATTTCCAATATTCAAAAAAAAAATTCAAGTAATGCAAAGTTTTATCTCATGCCCTTTTTTTCTGGCACTAATCTGATCCATTATTTAGATGATGTGAGTTAGTAACCTCGTATTAAGCAATTTATTTTCTTTCTTAACTTTCTTTTCTTTTACTATTTTTTCTGCTGTGCTATATTAAAGCTGCCGTAGGGAGCTTAACTATCCATCTGAAGTCAGTAGCATCAGTAACATATCACTCCACTTGACAAGGAATATAATATTGCACACTTCATGTCTATTAGATAATCTAGACTGGAAATCCAAGGTGGTCTGTCAGGAGATTTGTTATAAGCGTGAGAATATTGCTCTTTTGGATGTGTGTTATTAGCTAACATTTGGAGTCCAGCAGATTGTATCAATTATAAGAAGAAACTTCCTCTGAGAAACTTTAATCTTACGCAGTCCTGTTTGTTTACAAACAATTTTTTTAAATCCTGATCACTGCACAAATCAGATAAAAAGTGTTTTGGAACTATGACCACGGAAACCCTAATCCCAAACTGTTAGAAACAGTCATATCCTTGGATTTGCCAGGTTGGCTCTTGGCTTTCAGCTTTTCTCTGCATTTACTTTTGAGGAGGGAATTTTTATTTCTCCCCCAAATATCATATCCATGAAGTAATATCTTTGCGATATTTCTACACATATAACTCACCTTCTAATCTTGTCTCAGTCTTGGGTAATGCTTTTTGTGTTTTGTCACTGGAGACATTACTAAAAAATACTTCAGAGCTATCTTAATTTAAACATTAACAGAATGTCTATCCCCAGACCATTTTGAAGTTTCTGAATCATTCATATTCTGTTTCATATCCATGGGAGTCTGTACCTTCCAAAGGGAAAAGTTTTGGAGTTGTTAGGTGGCAGATAAACAATTTTCCTTTTAAGTACTTTTAACATGTCTAATGCAATATATATACTTGCAAGGAGAGAGCTGACATTTAGTCTGGTGTAATAACAGCAAAAACTTTGAAGACAGTTATATCTTTCATCTAACATGAAAAATGTGAATTTCTTTGGAAAATGTCATGTTTTAAAGCAAAACTCATGTAGGAAATAAAAAGGGCATGGTTTCTGAAGAACTGAAGAACTGATAGAATGTAATAAAAATGGAGGGCGAAAAAGGTGTTTCTAGAAACACTGAGATATATATTGAACAAAGGAAACTCTAGGACAGGATCCACATATGTCTTTACCTACCAATATTTGAGCTTGATGAGTTAAAAAATCTAGCACCATTATAGTTTTTCAGGCTAAAGAAATTTAAATGTAAGGGAAAATTATGTCTTTTTCAGATATTTAGAACTTAGGAACTAAGTCAGCTGCAGAGACTTGCTCAATAGTTAGTGGAGAGAGAATTATTCTGCCAAGGAATTGATTTCACTTACTGCTTTTTCTCTATACTTAAAAATGTGGAATACGCTAGAATTAATTTGTGAATAAACAGGCAAATTTTGCTAGAACAAGACTTGTGTGTATTTATGAAGAATTTTTATATTTCAAACAATTCATTGTTATCAATATATTTAAGATGGTATATATCTACCTTCAGGGTAACAGATGGACTATGATGCTGATGATCTTGCAACATAAGATCAATAAGATCTTGAAAAACATCTGCTTTTTCCCTATTTTTTCGTGTTATACTGGGGATGAGACTGAAGTCAAAACTCTTCTGCATATAAAGTGATTTCGATATGAAAAACTGATTTATCTTTTTCTTAAATTTTAAGACTAGACGCAGTCCTAGTTCCAATATGGGCTTCTTCATTTTACACAGCATTCCACCAAGGATCTTGGAGGAGAACAAGTCAGTATTCATTCCTCTATTTCTAAATCATTAAGTGAAATAATTGACATGCTACTGATACAAGAGCTGTACCTTTCCTCCATTTGGGAAGAATTGTATCATTTTTATGATAATGGCAATTTGTAATAATGGTTGGAGAAATGTTATGGCCATTACGAAAATAAAAAACACTAACAGTAGTTCCTGAAGGACACGGGGTTCTTTACTGTAAAAATAAACACTAACAAGCTAACTGTTTCCTTAAGGCTGATGACTTCTCAGAAATTGTTCTATAGCCATCAGCTCATATTTTTCTTTCAGATCAAAGGATAGGAAATAATATAGCTTAGAGTTTTGTCTCAAGCATTTGAAATTGAAAAGATATTGTTATATGTTCAGAAAATTCTTCTAATCAACTACTTTCCAATGTGATTTTTTGTTTTTCACTCTTTCACCCATATAAGCTATGCAGTATCTGCTTGTGGAAAAAAAAAATAAGAAAATAAAAGTTCTATTGTTTCTGGCAAAGACGACTTGAGAACAGAGAAGATTCTCATCAGTAACAAATTGAAAACAGAAGAGGTTGCTGTCTTCTTCTTCTTCTCCCACCAAATAAAATCCACAATTTGATCACCTTACTTGATAAAGCTGCCAGTAAAATACAAATATCTATCCAAAGTTACCAGACAGCCATACCTGAGAAATTATCTGTTACTTACCATATAGACAACTTACCATGTAGTATTTTATATTTACTCACAGTTTGTTTCAGTCTTCGGTAATAATTATCATGCTTGTAATATTAATAGAGAATTTTACCTATATATATTGGAATCAATGTCAGAAGGCAATATAATGGGCAATATATTTTCATTTATGAGCCCAAAGAGAGAAAAATGTATATTACCTGTTTCCTCTGAATTTCAGCACAAAACTAGACTTTGGCTGCTGCAACAGTACAATCATCTACTCTGTAAACACATTCTGACATTATCCACTGAATTTTCAGCAGTCTGGATTAAAGATGCTTAAATCTAGACAGTAACATCTACTAAATTATTAAGACCAACACTCTGGTAGGGCTAATTTCATGTAAGAGAGACTATGAAGAAAAAAAATAGGTTTGTGGTTTAGCTAATGAAGGCATAAACAGAGATAAACTTACTTGAACAGATGGTCATAAACTGGTCAGTATTAAACTCAAGCTGCAAGTTCAGTAGTGTCCAGCTTTCAGATACAATGAGGTTTTGAAACAGCCTGCAGATGGATTTCTTGACTTACAGTTTTTCATGTAATACCACTGAATATAGTAATGGATATATTTTTGTACCTGCAACAGTACTCAAAGACACGAAGACGACCTTTGAAAGTCCCTTCCTACCCAAAATATTCTGTGATTCTATGATTCCATTGTTAATGACATTTTGTCAAATCAAATCCATCCATCTCTGTTATTTTATAGGCTTCTCTGCAAGAGTAATATTTTCTTACTTCAACAGTGAGTATTCAAATTGACAGTGTTCATCTGCTTAAACTACCAATGTAAATGCATATTAAAGTGTGTGTATTCTCTATTTTCCTACTTCCAAATGGCTGATAAATACTTTTAAAAAAACAAATGTTCTTAGCCAACAACAGCCTTTAAGAGAAGATGAGAGAAACTTTCAGTAAGAAAGGAAATGACTGAAGAAAATGCATGACGAATTTTTATCCACTTACATTTCTCAAAAATCTTGCTGTTCCAATATAATTTTGGAAGCTCTTTAAGCTATTTTTCCCATGAATATAAGTACTAAACCCTATAATATTCTCTGCAAATCATGTATAAGAAACTTGGTATTACACTTGCCTTTTTACCTTCTCATTGACTGTATTTCTATATATTGCTAGATTTTGGCCAAAACCAGCACACCTCTATGCATAACTTGCAGACCAACATAACTTTTTAAATGGTCATCTATGTTTGAGATTCTGTTTTTCCATGCTAATCTTTAGTTCAGGAGGACTCAGTGCTTTTCCTTCAATAGGTTAAAGGAACATAACATTGCTCATTGATGGTCTTTAATTTGCAGTTACTTCACACAAAATCTGCAAAGACTTTCAATTCCTTTAAATTTCATCAAACACCATCTCTTGACCTTTGGAGACTATTTCTCAAAATCATACTTCAAACACCAAGATGAAAAAGCAAAAAAAGTAAAAAAAAAAAAAGAATGAGAGTCACAATTTCTCTAAATGTTATTTTCTTTTAATTTTTGGAGAGATGAAGAAGTATGAAAACCTCTCAACCAAAATTTTATTCTGATAGTGCAACCATAGTATTAAAGTTTGAGATGAAGAATTTTATTGGGAACACAAATACATGCATAAAAGTATGTTTAGTTCTTTCCTCCTGTTCTGCAACTTCCCAAAGGAAAATTAATTTCCAAATTTTTGATCTAATATTTTAATTTAAGCTTAGCATGTTCACTCATTTCTATTAATTACATTAATTTAAAGTACTGAGATTTACAACTTTTCATTTTTACTTCTTGTATAACTATTTCTAAGTTAGCGTCTATATTATAGATAGTGGCATTGGGAACTATGGAAAGTTTTCTTCGAAATTGAGTTGATACTTTACTTAGAGACTCAAAGGACTTCTACAAAGATGAAGCAGTCACAGCAAGTATTCATGAATAAATGCAGATAACATTCACCTCTTTTCACATTTACACAATTTGCACTTTGCCTCTCTCTCATTTTAGACCTGCAACAGCAACACTGCTGAGCCAAGAGGACACAGAACTCCCATGTTCCCAGTCTAACTCTTTGTGGAATCAGGACTCTTTGTGCTGCTACATCCAAAGTATTCAAGTGTTTCAAAGTTTAGTAATACAAGTTGAGGTGGCATGATGCACTATTGCTACTTTAAAATGTCACACTGTTTCTTCCAACTTAGTATAAGAGGTTTTACTTTTAAACAAACTTTTGTTTAAATATTTTACTCTTCCATATTGATGTCTTCAAAAAAGGGCACAGCCTCTTTAGTAACGTTAATGTGCTACAAAACCAGTAAGAATCATGCTGTTTTGTACAGCATGTTGAAAGTATACCTCAAAGCCTTTAAAGCATTTATCATTTCACAAATGTACAAATAAAGAAATTGAGGCAACTGAAGGACAAACTGTTCCTCTTTTGCAGTACTTCTCTGCATCCAGTGGTGCACAGAGCTGAAAAAAATCTAACAAAATATTCCATGGACTACTACTCTACCATGAAGCTTTTGTACCTGTTCCTTCAGCAGTCACACCTGGGGGGTTGTAAAGCATGAGAATCCTGGCAGAGGGGCCCCAGCCAAGTTATGTGCAGTTACCCTTATCAGGGCCTGAGAAATGCAAGAAGTGCTAAATTGGGAAAGAAGAGGTTGGAAGACAGAATAACAAGACAGCAAGAAGGCAGATAAAGAGGGACTGTACCATCCTGGACTAGAACCAATCAGGCCCCCTGAGGGGTGCATGCAGGGTGTGTGGACAATGCAGAGGGTCCAATCGAGTCATGCATGATCGTGTGAATGACACTTGGAGAAATGCATAAGAATGGAGAAATGTAAACAATAAACGGATTCTTGCATAATCAAATTGATTCGTTGTTCAGGGGTCCCGTGTTCCCGCAGTGGGAGCATACATGGTCATGTGAAACATTTAAGACATTGTAATTGCCTTTTTTAGATACCTTTTTTAGTGTGGTGTTGACATTTATTCTTGTAATTATAACATGTTTTGGCTCTATAGTCTCAGGGACAAAGGTATTGCAAGCAGACGTTCCTTTTACCTTACTTGAATAAAGCACAATTAAAAAAGGGCATTTCCAGTGCCACCTTTCTATAAAATGAGTGAACTTCTGGTTGAACTTCTCAATATGGAAATGAGGAGTAAAGGTAAAGACATTTCCATTTCCAGATCCCTGGAGGTATTTGCTTGTGCATAACTAGGATCTGATAGACATACTGTTCCTGGGATCATTCCCCATCTAAACTGCAAGCCTTGCCTTTCCATCTCTACCATCCTTTAGTTCAAGAACTTCTGGTGCCTGCTCAAATGCAGAGAAGGATGCCAGAATGTGAAAGCTACTCTATAATGGGAAGCACCTGATGATGTTCTGGCACAGATGTTCAGCATGATATTTTTACAGATTAAGCATGTACAAGATGTTGTTTCTTGTGATCGTGTTTTGGTGTGAAACATGAACAATGGGTCTGGCACATGAACCATGCACTAACTCTTTTTAGAGGCTCCAAAGGATTTGAAAGTA
Organism: Monarcha castaneiventris obscurior; assembly: GCA_026261815.1. Lineage (NCBI taxonomy): Eukaryota > Metazoa > Chordata > Aves > Passeriformes > Monarchidae > Monarcha > Monarcha castaneiventris. The sequence continues at coordinate 4,220,537 of JAMPIT010000566.1, read as the reverse complement.
TCCATGTGTCTACTAAACAAGCATTTTAAAGAGGGAAAGATGTCATTTACCAACAGCTGTTCTTCTTCAAAATATGTATATACACTTAACATTCCTTCCTATCTCCTTATCTTACAATAATTCTAAAATATGGGACTGTCAATCTGTCAGGAACTACAAGGCGAGGTCATGTGGACCACACAGAACGGAAATGGAGCCCCAAATGCAGACCTAAGAATGAATCTATAGTAAAAATAAAATCTGATAAACAGTTTTTACGCATGAATAACCACAAGTGGAACTTAGATTCTATTCACACCATTCCAATTCATGACCTCTGATGACACTGCCAGTGAGACTGGTATCTAGCACAAAATATAATGACTGCTTAGGGGAAAGCATAATTACCCTTTGGGAAGTGCCCTGTGGCAATTAAATTCATTCTTACAGGTCCTCAATTAGCAATAAATTTCAGTCACTAGTGACCTCCAATTAATTTTAAAAAACTCACAGTCTAACAATTCAGGTTAAAGCAAAGAAATACAGGAAAGCAAAATCATCTCTGCACTTTTAATACAACTTAAAATGTACCTGACTCTTCTAACACAGAAAGACCTTAAAATTGCATCAAGAGTGAAAATATTATCCCTGAGAGCAGAAAGCTTAATCCTTATTCTTTTCCTCAAAAAACAAAATCATAATTTTCCCTTTTTTGGGGGGGATGGGATTGCAGAGAGGATCAGGTGGCCAGACGGAATATAGATGGGAAGAACTCTTTTTACTTATAATAAATTTCACAGCCTTGAAATACTGTGAGAAAATTTCACTAGAAATCAAATAATCTAGTATCATGAGTCCAATGTTCTTCCCATGTCATATTGCTTAAATATTTTTTCTCCATTAATACAAGGTGCAAGTCTTCCTTACTCACTTGAGAAATGCATATTCTAAGATATTCATTTCAGTAGTTAAAATTAAAATCTCTAGCAATATAGTAAATCAAATCAATATTTTTATGCACTTTAGTTTCCATATTCCTATTTTTTCCTGTTGTACACATATTATGGTAAATTTGTCTAAAATTAAGATTTTCTTTGTTTTTCCTTATCTGCCTTGGAGGAACCTTAAAACAAACAAACTCCCAAACCATAACAACCCTGACTTTCAGAAATATGTGAGAAAAACAAACTATTTTAAACCCTTAAGTTTGGACAACCAAACTCCGTAGAATTCAAACATAAAGTATTTGTTACATAGTTACTTCAATTTATAATTAATATAATTTTGAAAGTTTATTTTGATAGTTTTGAAGCTGAATCTCACTTTATCATATTGTGCAGTGTATTACCATGAAGTAAACTGTATAATCCTTTATACAAACTAACTAAAACAGAAACTGTATTGTTAACAAATTCCCAAGAGAAAGTGTAGCTATTCTACAATGAGATTTTCTTATTCAGCTAAAATGTCATATTTGCAAAAAACTGAGTGTTACAAAAATGTTCCCATGTTTTTCACTGTGCTTACCTGTCTTGAAGGAGTGTAGATAAAACGCAGCTCAGTCATGTGTTCCTCATTATTTTCAAAGAGTTTCATTTGCAATTGACCTTTTGCTGATTCATAATGAGGCATTTAGAAATGTTTTAAGTCTTGTGAAAAGAGAAATGAAACAGTGTGCAGACTATTGATAATGTTCATCAGCTCTTGCTTAAAAACAGGAGGTGATTTAGGTGGAATAATATACAAAAGACCTGATGAACCCATATAATTTCTATATCTTTGTATCTACATTAATTTTACTACAATTGCTACTGATAGCCATTTGCAAAGGAGAAAAGAATCATATATCCCCTCCATTTTCTTCTCAGATACACCTGAATTTTACATCTGTAGTATTTTATGGGTTTGAATGGATGATGGCAGGCACAGTTCAAAAGGAATTTGCATGAAAATGTCATCCAGAAATATATAATCATTGTTTTTTATCATTAAACAGGTGATCCATTTCAGACCTTAGTCTGAAGCTCTTTAGAGAAATTTAAAGAAGGAGGTGTTTGGTTCTTTTCTCAGTGGAAAATCAAAATGTTTTGCACCTCTGTTACTAAAGAAGAGAGCAGGTGTAAGGTGCATTATACTCAACAGAAACGCAGCATGCTTTTCCACAAGTTAAAATGGAGGATGATGATGAGGAGGAGGATGAGAATTATTATTTTTATTTTCTAAACTGCAAGTAGAGAAAATAAGGACCAAAGGCAAGCAAATATTGGCTGTTTTTATTTGCAAACAGAATGCTACAGCTTTCCCAAAAAATCTTCACCTAAAGCTTAAATTTTCTCTATACAAAAGGGTTTGCCTTTTACAAAGCTTTACTTAATTTTGACTGAAATGACCAATGTTTAAACATGCTAGCTCTTATCATGAACTAACCCTTCAGGTAATGTAGGTTTTTAAGTCTACTTTACAGACAATGAAGTTAAAAGTAAGTGAAATTAGAGCAGCCTAATACTTGTATGGAGAAATCAGTACTTCACATTTGTCTTAGCAGTCATCCTGTTACCATCTCTTCTGATTGCATTTTCCATAGATTAACAGATATGTTTACCTGCCTTACCATCTGCTGAGCTGACTGTTTGCAAGTTACCTGCTTAAATACTGGCAGGGAGCATAAACTAAGCCATTTGTCATTGTATGTTTGTAAAATGAAAAACATTTTGACACTAGAATTGGTACATACAGAAAACTGCTGCAAAGGAACAAAGAGATTACATCCCTATATTTAGCAAGGTCAAATGAGGAAAAGGTTGAAAAACCTGAACAGCAAAAATATAAAATCCCACCATGTTTAAACCACCTAGCCAGATTCTGAGAACAGTGAAACTGGAAAGCATCCAGTTTATGATTTTCTTTTTTCTTATTTGTCTCCTACTGGGGTAATCACAGCAGAAAATTACTTCCTCTCTCAATGTACAGAAGGCAATAAATTTTCCTTAACCCTTCCTTTCCAACATAACAAAATCACAAAGAAAGCCTTCTAGCCCATTATAATTAGTCAGTAGAGCACTATCAAAACTAGGCACAAACTGAGTGAGTTTCCCTCACAATGTGATTAATACACAACTAGAAATTACAATTTTCAAAGCATTTTGTTGGAGATATTTGTGGCACTGTAGCATAAAGCTGTATGGTATGTATTGCAATTTGGAATTTATATATTATGAAAATTTACCTATTTTTTTATTAGAACATTTCAGTAAATAAATAATTGGAATGAACGCAATTGAAAATATTCATATGGAAATTTGTAATGAAGAAACCTTAGAAAATTGAGAGGTTGAAGATATTATGACCTGGGTTTTTTTGTTCTTGTTACAAAGGGTAATTGCAAATGTTTCTAAAGGGATATAAGGTATAATTTAGAATTCTGAAAGTCACCAGTTCTATCTTTGGTATCACAAGAAACTACATGACAAATATATATTCTCAGATTAATCTTTCTATTTCAGTTCTAACACATTTAAAAAAAGATTCCTTCTTTTTTCTTAGCCTTCCTAAATAATTATCTTCTCTGCTTCTTTTTCACATAGCTAAGCAACAGATTATTTAGTACCAGGGTATGCAATTATTAGCTTGGACCTATCAATTCCCTTGGCTTTCTCAGCAGAGACATACTTATCCCCAAAATCCTGCTTAGTAATCCACTGGTGTGACATAGAAACAACAGCATGCTCTTGTCCTTTTTAACCATTGTTTAACTCAAAGCTGCACATTTAGCATCTGAAGTCTTCAAGGGTGAAAAACTGGCAGATTGCACTAGATTTCTCCTTCAAGCTCTAAAATGAAAATTATTTGCCATCTTGTTTAACTCCCTAATGATTAGGAAGAAGGAATCACAAGAATTGTGGAAAGGAAATGGAAAAATGAAAAGATATGTAATAGCAAAGTCTTTTTACTGAGATGCAATGTCATTAAAAAAAAAATATTTTTTCTTAGATAGCTTAAATTGCATTCCACTTAGGATCATACCTATCAGCCGCTCAGCTCAGAAGTGTGACAGAAAGAATGTGGTGAAAATGCACAAAAACAAGGAGCTATATGGGTAGTCTAACAGAAGCTTCAGTGGCCACAGTGGAAGTATCACAAGATATGTGGAAATACACTCCTTTTGGAGTAACTAGAAGATTAAGTCTTGACAAGTAGGACCTACAAACGGATTTAAATTAAAAATTATAGAAAACATGAACAAAACACTAAGTTTCACACCCCAAACTATTCTCAGTTTCTAAAATTGTGGTAAGATATTTTTGCAATGATTGGGCTGCTGTTGCCTGGAGAAGAGGAAAAGAAAGGTGGCTGGTGGGCAGAAAATGTGTGTGAAGAAACATATACTGAGAGGAGCCATGGGCCGAAGGGGCTGCAAGGCCCTGGCCTCCAGTACAACACCCACGACCCCATGTTGAGGAAGGCCATTGCAGTCAGCCAGGAGCTCCAGAGATATGGGCAGGGACACATAACACCAGAGATGAGCAATTAGTCTTTGTCACATCTTTTGTTTAACACTCACAAGGGTATCATTACTGAAGGTTTTCTGTAATAGTTTATAAAATACTCTATAATATCTTTTGCAGCTAAGTAATGATAACCGCTATGTTTTGACTTAGGAGTTAAATATTTGTCTGTATAATAAAGGGTTGTGGAGGTTTTTGTCTATAACAGAACATAGTATCTGAAATGTCACAGCATACTTCTAGTGAAAATCTCTACATTGATAAAATAATAAACATATTTTAAGTACCCTATGTAGAATATGATAACTTTCTGTCTTTATTTTATTCTAGAAGTTCTGCATGAGGACAGATGAGGAGAAAAAGAAAGACAGACTAATCTAATTGAACAGCTGTTTTTTTATTTGGGTGAAAAGGAGGGTAGAAGAAAAGAAGCATACAGAAAGTATTAAGGGTTTTGGATACGACAGCCTGGCAAGCTTGCATTTATGCTTATTAACTTGCTCCCCCATGAGCCAAGTTCCACAACCTTCTTAGCCTTTGAAGGTTGCAGATACTCTTAAACAGGACTGGTTATTGACAGCAGATCTTTATAGTCTCTTTGTCTTTTTAATAAAATAGAAACAGGCAAAGTGTTCAGATGGAGACTAAATAATACTGAAAAGGAAAACAAAAGAGTTTTTGTAGAATTTCAAAAGCTTGAATATGCTTGAATATAACTTTTGTGTTTGAAAAAACAAAAGTAAAATTTGGGGCAAAAAAAAGTCTCTTGTAACGCATTATCTTTTTTTTTTTTTATCTTAGCATAAACATGATGTCACAGAAGTGCACAAAAACAACTTCACATATATAAAGAACTCAGACAAAATGTAGTTAGCAACCAAAACCCAGGGGGAAAACTAATAAACAAAGCGGTTAACCATGATGACACTCCTTTGACATTTAACAGGTTACAGGTTTGGTGTAGCAGTCAGGGATGTTGTTACCACATGAACAAGGATGATCACCCAAAGCATGCACAAACTCACACACTCATGGGAGGCCTCTCTCTCAAAGGTGTCCAGAGGGTGGGTTCACTTCACCTAAAAGGGTCAAAGGACAACTCAAAGAAATCCAGCAGAAAAGTAGTCACTCAAAAAATGTCACAAGCCTGGGGTAGTTGTGAGAGGGCAACAATGAACTTGCTAACTGCAATTTAAGGCAGAGTGTTGTAAATAACTGGTGTTTTTACATAAGCGGCTTTGCACAAAGCACTTCTTGAGCTGGTGGATACAGCCACAGCAGGGGCATCTTAGCTACATCTTTTCATCAGTCTCTGGTAGTTCCAGGGTGGGGTTTTCCCATTGGGCATGCTTTACCGGTACTCCTGTGCCATCTAGATGTGTAGTTTAGTGGACAATTAAATGAGTTGCTATTTCATCCATTGGGGCACTCATTAGCATCTTTGTCAGAATGTTTGATACACCAGAGGCATTTGGTGTACACATCACACATTTGGTGTAAACATCCACACTTCCACAGAGTGCTTGTGCTCACTGGTTTCCCATGGGGCTTCAGAGCAGGGTTTAGTGTCACTGGGGCTCCAGCCCAGGGCCTTGTGAACTGTGGGGAATATAGTTAGACTTGGAATCCCATGCTGAGCTGGCATTTATTTTGCCCAGTGCCCGACTATGAGCAATGTATGTAGTCTACATCCTCCATGCCTTTTTAAAAAATTCCAGCTCTAATTATCATATTGTGCCCACATTAACCCAAGGGCTAATTACGTAACATCATAGAATACCCTGACTTGGAAGGAACCCATTACCAAAGTCCAGCTCCTGGCCCTCCACAGAGCAGCCCCAAGAACCACATCTCGTGCCTGAGAGATTTTTCCCCCAGGTCCATTTCCACAGCACTGCTCTTCTGCATCTCATTCCCCCATCTGCACGTACATCCAGGGTTGTCCTGCCCAGGTGCAGAATCTGGCACTTTCCCTTGTTGAACTTCATATGGGATTGTCCAGTCCTCTCATTTGTTGAAATCTCTTTGCAGGACCTCTCTGCCTTCAAGTGAGTCAACAGCTCCTCCCAATTCAGTACTGTCTGAAAAATTATGTAACATATTTTTGAGTCATGCTGACATCAGTGTACACAAATTGGCATTATCAGCTGACTTAGAGGTGGGCAAACAAACTGTTAGGTTAGGTTAGGTTAGGTTATTTATTTTGGATGTTAGGTTGATTATTTGCATGAACTCCACCATTATCTTTGCCATAACATTGCCCTCAAGGTCCATCTTGTCTGCATTGATCATTGTTGCCCGCAGTAAAAGAGACAGGATTTTTCTTTTCTCCATTGTCCTGTAAGAGACTTCTTTTCTTCCCCAGCCTCCACTAGTCCCTTCCTCAGGAAGAAGAACTCAAATAAACAGTGGATGTGCAGTGTTCCTCTCTGTGGTCTGGAGAGAAAAGCTGTTTCCAGTGGAATCTCTTTCAAGGAAAAACACCTGTTCTGCTGTGGTGTCTTCTATGGGCTGCAAGGGAGTAGCTGCTTCTGTATCAGAGTACCTCACTCTTTCTTCTCTTGCACTGGTGTTCACAGTGTGGCTCCTCACAATTTTTCTCCATCTTTCACTGCTTTGTTTTATCCTTTTCCCTTTCATAAATATGCTTTCACGGCAGCACTATTTCTGTGACCCCAACAAATATATGCTGACACATACATGCTAAAGCTGTGACTCAGTACGACCTGTATTGTCAGGTGTCCTCCTCATATTGTCAGGTATATAACAAATCATAATACAAAGTATTTTTCATGACCTTTCAATAGAGTTTTTTTTTATCATTCTCATTTTCACATATTAAAATAGTCCACATCTTCTGGGGAAAACCAGAATAGACCGAATGAAGCAAAAATGTTTTGAACATGTTTTTCAAAATACTATGACATATGGATAATTAGCTAGCAAATGAGTAATAGGAAAGCTAGAAAGATGACATTAGCTAGCATCATTCATACAAAATGTACTTCTAAATAACTGTTCCTCTTTGTAATTGCTTCTCTCTGCCAACTAAGCACCATACAGCAAATCAATCACACTGGACATCTGATTAAAGAGAGAACAATGAAAATAACAGGAAAATCAGAGCAAATACTAATGAATAAAAAGGATTTTTTTTTTTTTTAAAGAATCACAGAATCAATTAGATTGGAAAAGACCTCTGAGATCATCATGCCCAACCTGTGATCAAACAGCACCATGTCAACTAGAGAAGGGCACTAAGGGCCACATCCAGTTTTTGCTTAAAAACCCACAGGGATGGTGACTTCACCACTTCTCCGGACAGCCCATTCCAATATGTAATCACCATTTCTGTGAAGAATTGTCTTCATATTTCAAAGATGTATCCCTCTATGTTATTAATATATCACAGAATCACATAATATCCTGAGTTGGAAGGCACCAACTAGTACCATGAAATCCAAATCCTGGCCCTGCACAGAACCATCTGCAAGAGTCACACCATGGACCCAAGAGTATTGTTCAAATGCTTCTTGAACTCTGCCATGTTGGTGCTGTGACCACTTCTCTGGGGACCCTGTTCCAGTGCCCAACCACCCTCTGAATGAAGAACCTTTTTCTAATATCCAACCTAAATCTCCCCTGACACAGCTTCAGGCCATTCCTTTGGGTCCTGTCACTTCGGGTCACCACAGAAGAGAGATCAGTGTCTTCCTCTGCTCTTCCCCTCACGAGAAAGTTGTAGACAGACTGAACAGATCAATGATCTCAGCTGCTGCTCATATGGCTTCACCTCAAGGCCTTTCACTATCTTTGCTGCCCTCCTTTGGCCACACTGTAATAGTTTAATATAAATTTATATTGTATCACCCAAAACTACACACAACATTCAAGGTGAGGCTTCCCAAGTGCAGAGGAGATAAGGACAATCCCCTCCCAGCTGGTGATGCTGTGCCTGATGCACCCCAGGTCACAGTTGGAGCCTGGCTGCCAAGGCACTGCTGACACATCTTCAACTTGCCATCAACCACAACCCCCAGGTCCTTTTTTGTGGCACTGGTTTCCAGCCTCTCCTTCCCCAGTCTGTATACCCGGAGTTACCCTGACCTAGGGGCAGAATCCTCTTGCCCTTGTTGAGCTTCATACAGCTGGTGATTGCCCAGCCCTCTAATTTGGTGAGGTCTCTCTGCAGGGCCTCCCCGCCTTTGAGGGAGTCAACAGCTCCTCCCAGTTTTGTATCATCTGTGAAATTTTTTAGATTCCTTTCTGTCCTCTGTTCAAGTAATTTATGAAGATGTTGGAGAGCACAGGGCTGAGGATGGTGCCCTGAGGAAACCTACCCATGACAGGTCACCAGTCTGATGTCACCCCATTCACTGTAACCCTTTATGCCTGTTGCTCACCCATCACATGATGTGTTTATTCCATCTGAATGCTGGACATTTTGTCCAGAAGGTTCCTGTGAGAGACAGTATCAAAAGCCTTGCTGAAATCCCAACAGATTACATCAGCTGGTTTCCCTTGAGCAGCTGGGTGGGTTACCCTGTCATGAAAGGAAATCAGGTTTGATAAGCAGGACTTTACTAGCATGAAGCTGGGCTGGCTGTGACCTGTGACTGCGTTGTCTTTCAGGTGTTTTTCAGTATCTTCCAGAATAATCTTTGCCATAACTTTACTGGGAACTGAAGTGAGACTGACAGGCCTGTAGTTCCAGGCTGGTTCTTCCTGCCCTTCCTGAAAATCGGGACAACATTCACCCACTCCCAGTCATCTGGGACCACTCTGAATTCCAAGACTGCCAAAAATTCATCAAGAGAGCTTTTGCCATGACATGGCACTTTGAGGGTTCTTGAATGAATCCCATCAGGCCCCATAGATTTGTAGGGATCCAGCTTGATCCTGCACAAATTCAGGATCAGCTAGGAGTTGATAATTTTTGCAGTCATGGTCCTCCAGCTCAGGGCACTGACACTCCCTTGGTCAATAATCCATGTTGAAGACAGACAAAGAATGCATTCGACACCTCTGCCTTGTCTCTGTCTCTGTGAGGTGACCATCCTCATCCTGTAATGGGCTAATGTTTGCCATTAATAGATTTGAAAAAACTCCTTTTACTGTCCCTCACAATTCTGGCCAGCTTCTACTCCAGTTGAGCTTTGGCCACATGAATTTTCTCTCTACAGTGGCGAGCAGCATCTCTGTGTTCTTTCTCTGTCAGCTGACTTTGCTTCCACTGGGCATACACCCTCCTTTTTCATCGTATTTCCAAGAGAAGTTCCCTGTTCAGCCAAGCTGGCCTTTTTCCTTACCTACTTGACTTTTGACATTTGTGAATTGCCTGCTCCTGTGCCTTTCAGAAGTGATGTTTAAAAAGTAACCAGCCCTGATTGACCCCAGCACCTGCAAAAGCATTCTTCCAGGGGACCTTACTTACTAATTCTCTGAGCAGACTGAAGTCTACTCTTCTCGTGTCCAGAGCTGAGGCTTTGCTGGCACTTTTCCTGCTGTCAAAAAAGATTTTAAACTTGATCGCTTCATGATTGCTGTGGCCAAAACAGCCGCCAATCTCCACTTAGCTCATGACACCCTCTCTGTTGACAAGCAGTAGATCAAGAAGGGCGCGTCTCCAAGCCAGCTCCCTTAGGACCTGTTCCATAAAATTGTCATTCGAGCTTTTTAGGAATCTTCTGGTCTAGCTTAAACCAACTGTTTGATGCTCACAATTTCTGGCAAGTTGAAGTCCTCCATAAGGACAAGGGCAGTTGTCTTGGAAGTGTCCCTTAGTTCCTCAAAAAATAATTCGTCGGAGTCATCGCCCTGGCTAGAAGGTCTGTAGACTCCCATGATGACATCAGCATTATTTGTTTGCCCCCTGACTCTTACCCAGAGGCTCTCAACTGTGCCATTGCCACGTGTGAGTTCTATCCATTCCATCCCTTCTGTGACATACAGCACCACCCCTCGGTCTCTTCTGCCCTGCCTGTTCTTCCCAAAGAGCCTGTAACTATCCAACAGGGCACTCCAGTCAAAGGACCCATCCCACCAGGCTTCACTTATGTCAATGATGTCAAATTTCTGGGACTGAGCCAAAGCCTCGAGCTCCTCTTGTTTGTTTCTTACACTGTGTGCATTAGTGTAGAAATATTTCAGGTGTGGTATGTTGTAGTCAGCACCTTATGAAGAAGATTGAGGGGTCTTTTTAATACTAATTTCCTCAAGTTTTGTCACACCACCCCATTGCTCATCATTGGAGAGCCTGTTTTGTCCCTTTTCCCCTTCCAAGCTAGTTTAAAGCTCTGTCAACAAACCCTGCTAGCTCCCTGCCAGGTTGACTTCTGAAGACTTTCAGATCATGATGAGGCTTGGGGTTGCCGCACGGATTCCTGAAATGAGGAACCCCCATTCATATTTTAGAGTATTGTAAAGGCTGCTTTTTGGAAAAAAAAAAAATATAACTGGCCAAATGAAGCACTGGCCATGTTACGCTTTGGCACCATAAAATAAAACATAAAAATGCTATTTTTGGATTAGTTTCCCATTTAGGGGAGAAAAAAAGTTCTCAAAAATTTCCTAATTTTTTTCAATTTTCCCCTGACCACACATCTGTAAAATCTCAAACTAACAAAACCACAAAGCTATAAAGAAGAGTTTTTCTCAGGTCAATATTCTACAAAACCTTTAAAGTGATACCTAAATTTTTACCATTCTAATTCAGAAAAAAAAAAATAATTTAATTGGATTTAAGTGAGTGTTTGATTTATTTGGTAAATTGGAGCCTTTAATCAATATTTAGATTTCATTTCCAAGGCCATAACTTTGAAGAAAATCCAAGGTCACCTGTATATAATTAACATACTTCTGTGGATTCTCAGCTCAGGGTTACAATTGAAAGGAGAGACTTGGACACCTCCTGGGATCTTAGACGAGGATTTTGTAGAATCCTGTGAGAGAGTCATGTAATGCTATCACACAGGGTCTATAAATGGCTCTTTCTTCTGTGACTAAAACCATCAAAATTCATTCTTATTCAGAAACCTTGAATGCATTTGATCAAGCTATATCAGAAGACACATGTTCATCAAAAAGAGGTCCTTCTTTCCATGTTTTTTAGTAACTTTAGAAACCTAATTTTTTTCAAAATATATTTTGTCTAAGAAAAATAACCTTTAAAAGAACTGGTTATCTCTAACTTACAGATACAGTAGGCAAACTCTCATACAGAGAGGTGCCCAGCAAAGAGAAAATATGCTCATTTTCAAGGGGTCTCATCTAGGAATTTTAGTGCCCTGTGTAGGATGGACTAATACAGATGAAAAGTGGCCACCAGTATAAGAGTGGTGGTGATGGGAATCACCACTGTTACTGAGGGAATAGGAACTACCATGCAGCATTTAAAAGATCCTTGCTCTGCCCCAGCTCCACCAGGAGAGATCAGCTGGAAATAGCCCCAACAGCTTAGAGCCATTGTCCCACATATATGCCACCTTTGTCTAGCAAGCACCAGCCACCAAATCCTGGTTTTTCAGTATTTTGATGCTGACAGAATAGGCCCATGACATCACCATACGACTCTGGCACCTGACTGAAGGTACTAATATATCTTTTTTTTCATAGGACCCTGGCCCAAGGATCCTCTAAAAAGTGTTTCCCTTGGCATTCCAGTGCTTCCTATTTCTGTATATCACCACAATATGTGACTAGCCTGGGGGGACCTTGAAGTGGATTTGCCAGAGGCTTTTTGTTAAAGTAAGCACTTGTAAAAAAAAAAAAGGCAATCTTCCTTGAATTTTGTAAACTAGTCTTCAATAAAACCTAATCCAGAAGTAAACAGCTTAATAATACATGTACTTAAAAATAAAAATTTAAAAAGAAATTATTTAAAGATTATTTTTATATTTTTATTGTCCCCTCACAGAACAGATGAATTCCTCTTTACTTGTTATCTATCCAGTGGTTTGAAGCAGCTTTCTGTTTCTCAGCAAGGTCTAAGCAGTTCCCTCTAATTCATTGGAAAATATTCTTTCTTTCTCCCCCTACATCTGCATCTCAGTTTATGCCTTTTTCCTATATGTGCTTGTTTCCCTGTTTCTGCACTGACAATATTTCTCATCACCAGCCTCATCTTTTCTTCAGAAGTTTCTTCCCCATCAAGGACTCATTTCTGCTCTCAGTCCTCTTCCCTGCTCAATAGAGATAGAATTCATTTAGAGCATTGATGCCAAGGCAAACAGGCAGCCTTCTCCTTACTACTTACACACCCTTTGAGAAAAGCACCCCTTTAAAATTACAGGTAAACAAGCAAATTACTTGCAAACACCAGTAATTTATTCAGTCCTGTTTTTAACTACTCTGTTTAAGAATCTTGCAATGAAATATTAAGTTTGTAATTTTGATCATTAATATATTTTATTACATAACAGACAATGAAAATTTTCATTTGAGCTGTTTCAGTCCCATTCACCTAATGTAGCTTTGTACAAATATAAGTAATTATTCCTTTTATGCTTATTTAAGATCTTCTGATATTTGTAAATAACTATGTGACTTGCATTTGAATGGCAAGGCTTTTGTAACAGAGGGGCTGCAGAGTTGGCTTTTGTGAGAACTTCTCCCATGTCTGGCAGAGCCAATGCCAGCTGTCTCCAGGGTGGATCTGCTGCTGATCAAGGCTGAGACCATGAGCGATGCTGGTAGTGCCTCAGGCATAACATATTTGAGAAAAGGTGGGGAAGAAACCCACCTGTGGGGCAGCAGTCATAGGAGAGGTGTGAGAATGTGTGAGAACAACAGCACAGTATACAGTAAGGTTAGTGAATAAGGCAGGGAAGGGAGTGCTCCAGGTGCCAGAGCAGAGATTCCCCTGCAGTGCATGGAGGTACGTGGTAGAGCAGACATCCACCTAGAGTCCATGAAAGATCCCACGCTGCAGCTGACAAATGTACCCAAAGGAGACTGTGACCCACGGGAAGACCACACTGGAACAGGCTCCTGGCAGAAAATTTGACCCCGTGGGCAACCCATGCTGGAGCAGCATGTCCCTGGAGGACTGCGCCCTGTGGAAGAGATCCACATTGGAGAGGCTTGTGAAGAACTGCCTGTTGAAAGGAATCACGATGGAGAAGTTCATGGAAGACAGTCTTCCGTGAGAGTGATCCCATGCTGGAGCATGGGAAGAGTGTGAAGAGTCATCACCTGGAAGAGGAAGGAGTGGCAGAGACAATGTGTGGCGAACTGATCACAGCCTGCATTCACCTGCATCACTGCTTTGGGGGAGGAGGTAGAGAAAATTGGGAGTAAAGATGAGCACAGGAAGAAGGGAGTGTTGGAGGAAAGGTGTTTTCAATCTTTGTTTTTTATTTCCTACTAACCTACTCTGTTTTTATTAATAATACATTAAGCTAATTTCTTGAAGTCGAGTCCATTTTGCCCATGATGATAATTGGTGAGTGATCTCTCCTCATCCTTGTTTCAACCTATGAGTTTTTCATTATATTTTCTCTTCCCTGTCCATTTGCAGAGGGGAGTGATGCTTCTAGTGGGCACCCAGCATCCAGCTAAAGTCACCCCAGCTGAGTCCACACATCTCCTCTCAGTACCAGTAAAGTATGTGTATTAGAAACCATTTTTTTTACCTAGTAAACAATCAGTTCTCAATGTTACATAATCTGTTTTATTTTAAAAGTTCGGTGTTATGGGTTACATTTTTTCTCTTTTCAGATGCAAAGAATTTTCTTTACTGGCATTCTTATTGCTGTATTAATTGATCAATTAATTGAAGTGAACAAAGTATTAGAACTGTTTGGCTAATAAATAATGAATAAATAATATATGGGTTATCATTCAAATGATCTTTGTCAAAGGTCTAATGTTTATATTTGGGATGCAGGGTAAAGACACTTTTTTTTTTTTAATTCACTTGATAGTAAAAGAGACAAAATCTCAAATACCATGGTAATTTCAGTGAAATCACATCTTTAGGTGGCTTGTGGAGGATGGAAGAAGTCCTTTCTACCATCTCTCTTTTTTGGCTTTGGATCTCCTTTGTACTGCAGATAAACTTCTGGGCTTCTGCCTATTTTTGTTCTTCTATGGACTTTCAATTTATTCTGTCCTTAGACCTTTTCTACTGCAGTTGCAATAATGATGTTTCTCCTAGAAGAATTTCATTAGTACAGGTGTGCTTTCTCAGAATATAAATCAAGACAGAGATGAACAAGCATTGTGTTTCATACCTATATTTTTTCTTTTTTTTTTTTTTAATCAATACTAATAATGTATGGTACAAATAGAGTGAATTGAAAACAGCATAATCAACTCTACTTTCATCAGTATAAGAGGTAGCTTTGGGACACATTATATATGTAAAATAAATAGATAAATTACTTTTAGATGCTGTTCATGATTAGTCCATGTAATCATGTAAGTTAAGGCATAGAGGGTTATGTCTTATCCAAACTTAGAAACAATTCCTGTAAAAATAATTGGAAGAAACTAAAAAGTAATAGGGGTGACTGACTGAATTCTTCAAAATATTTCTGTAATAATAGCAGAAAGAAAATAATAGTTGAAAAAATCTTGAATAAAAAAAAAAAAAAGGATTTCATTCGATTACAAACTGTATGAGCCACTAAGAAAAACAGGATTAGAAAGGGTGACATACACAAGAAAACTGGAAGGACAAAGTGAAAAAAGGATTTTCATTATATCTACTTAATTGTTACAGAATATTTGAAGTCATACGGAAAGAAAATGCTTCCTAAATTAGAAATTTTGCAGTAACTTAAAAAAAAAAAAAGTGGTGAATCAAACATTCAATATATCATCAATAGCAAAAAGCAATAGCAAGGCAAAGCAGAATTTGAGCAATAAAAGAATGAAAGAATGAAAAAAACCATTTTTTTAATCACAGCTATAAGTGTGTGATTAAGGTCTATTATTCAAGATAAGAAAAGTATCTGATTTTGAAACATACTTTTTGATGGGAAGTTAAGAAGAGAATATTTCAGCATTCCATTTCTTCAGCAAGGACTTCAGCTTCAGTAGTTATTTATATCGTAGAGACAAAAATAAATATTTATTCTGCAATAATATATACATTAAAAACATTTTTTTGAAGCAAGTTTTCAGAATGTGTATGTTAAGACAGCAAATGGAATGTTTTGGAATGGCCATGTCACACAAAGTTACCTGGCAGGGCTTCCTGTGACACTGTGAAGTATAATTATACTGACATGATTAAATTTCCAATTCCTAAGTATATAAAGTAAGCAGGTTTGAATCCATGTTGGAAGCAACTGTAGCAAAAGCAAACAGAACAACTTGGGTAACTCAGGAGCTAATTTGACCTCTACTGAAGGTATGTAAAAATAGCTGCACCAATACTGACATTTCCAGTGCCTCTATGAACAAAATCTCTTTTACATCAACAGCTCAGCCCAAGTTTCCAAAGAAAACCTGGGGCATTTATTTCTATGGTACAGTTCTGTTCTAACTGACATTACAGGCAAGAATTTCATTGCTTTAATGAGAACAAAATCAGGTTTCTGCTTTCTGTCCAGTCATTCTTCATAAATAAAGAAGAATTCTTCATTTCTTTAATAAATATTAAAGGAAATAATTTTGTGATATGTAAACTGTTGTAGTATATTGTACAAATTTTAGTAATTAGTTAATTTTTACTAGAAAATTTTCTCCAAAGAAATTACAATTCAAAATATAGATTTAAAGGTATAAAAAATTAAACACTTTTAAAACATGGTTTGAAAAATATCAACATTTAATATTTCCAGAGTTAAAAATTATTTGCTATGTGAAACATTTCTTTTAAACTCTTCATGGGAATATTTTCCTTAAAAACTCTGGGAGATATGCCCTTTTGCAGCTCTATGTTTGGAGCAGGAGCCTTCTTTGATTTGATTCATTAGGTATCTAGTCTGAAATGGTTTATTAGGCTCTCTGTCCAAGTTGTCTTCCTAAGTGGAGGTTTCACATTCCGAAGGAATTCAATGTGCCTAGTTGGACACATACATTACATCAGAAGGAATCTTGTTTTGGGAAGGCACCAGTCCTCTTTCCATTGACTAAGGATAGACTTAAATTACTTCTTCTGAAAAACCATCTAATTTCTAAAGGCCTTGAATAAGGTGAAAAGAACCTACCCTTAAGGGCACAGTAAAACTCATTAATTGTTTTATTAGTCACTTCACTTAGTACCATATTTAATTTTAGACTTCATTTTCAATCAACTATTAACAAATACCTTAAGTGTACTCATGGAAAACCTTTAAATAATACAAAAGTAGTATAAGCTCCCAAAAATCCTTCTATATGAACTATTAATGAACAAGGAGTAAACAATCAAATCTTCAGACAGCATGAGTGAACGTAATCAATTTTGTACTGTCATACCTCTGCATATTATTTGAGAATCCAATTCCAGAGTTACATTCATTTTCCTCTTTGACAAAGTTTTACAGAGAGATCATAATGATAAAGACAATTGTGACAAAAGTTTGTCTCTTGCTGCATCATTGCATGTGAGTGGCTCACTGGAAGTCACTAGCACATTATTTCAGTCCTTTTAACAGGCTGCATTTCTACAGAAGTATTGGCTTTTTTTTTTTTTTGAAGAACATTTTTTTTTTGTACAAGATTTAGCAGAACCAATTCTTTGACACTAACTCATAAAGACAGAGCAGAAGCTGATGTTTAGTAATTCCTTCTGTAAACTGAATATGACTGTCTAATCAGATTAAATTTTGTTTCCCTTTTGCTCAGTCTTTGCTAAGTAGAAACCCAAGTAGAAGATTTAATTCCTCATAAAGCAGGTGGGATAGGAATCACTGCAGCTGCAAAGATTCCTTGGCAAAGGCCCTTCTCTGAGCTCTGTACATACAGCAAGGATTGAGTATCCTGCTACTACCAAAGGAATGAGCTGGAGGCAGGCAGGGAAGAAATGAGGAGCCAGGTAGCCTGACAGTAACAGGCAGTCAGGTCCCTCCTCAGCAGGCAGGTACACAACCTCTAATCTAGGTTATTAGTGTTACAAAAATTATTCTATTGCAACTCCTGTATCACAGGCCTGCCTTGGAAAGGACGGTTAAGTTTTCATTGCCAAAATGTAAAAAGGGAAGAAAGGTCTTGAGGTCTGGAAAGAGTGCTGGTATAGCAAACAACAGAAAGGGTCCTAAGAGTGGTTCTTGGACAGAAGAGGCATAAAGGTCTCCATGAAGAGAGCAAGTCATAATTATTTATGGCAAACCTATTGGGTACCCAGAACACATGAAAATGGTGAACCCCATTTTTTAGTTAATTTACTGTGAAGTCATGACTGGAAAGTATCAGGACTTTTTCCGTACACTACATTGTCTAATTTCCAATTATGTAAAATGCAAGAATAAATTCACTGACTCTAATTCAAAGATTCATGACTCTTTTGGAGATGTTATAGCTTATATAAATCTCTACCTTACAATGCTATTGTTAATCTGGATATTTAACATTTGAATTTAACTACAAAGAATCTTGCTATAGTTTTTTACACAAGGTCACCTTTCTTCTTCCACTTAAATAAGAATAATCTCCTTTCTTTTTCTTCCTAGAGAAGACAAGTGTGCATTCAAAAGATTTTAGAACTGAGAAACATAGCCGACAAGGAATTTCAGTGCTTTGCAAGACCAGTGTATGCTTTTCCATCCCAAAGTAAACTTTTTGTCAAGGTTTTTGTGGCTAGAATATGTTCACTGTGCCAGGTTTACTCAATATTTATAATTTCATTTGTAATTTTATATATTTATTTTTATTAGTGTATTAATACATAATTGTTACATTTCAGCCTGTTATATAGAAACTTACAAAAAGTATGTACATTTAAGTTATAAACTCACATACATTATTTCATGTGAAACTAAACATTTGAAAACTTGCAGTCAAAAGAAAAAAACAAAAAGCCATCAAAAATTACACCTCCCCATCATAGTTGAAAACAACTCTTGACAGAATAATATCAGTTTTCTGAAAAAACAAATAAAAATATGATTTTCTAATCTGAAATCTCTCTCCTGTGCATTACTACACCAGCAGGTGATGTAACTATGAGTTCTCTTAAGTTTTTATTATTTTAGAAAATCAACTGAGAAATAGCACTATTATGAGCTGTTGATTCTTTTCTCAAAATGAAGCTTCAGCCTAGGTATGAATGGAATAGATTTTTTGAATATATCATCTTTTAATAATAAGACCATTTGAGCTTTCCAGTCTAATAATTCTAAGAGAGATTAGTATTAAAAAAAGTCATAATATTGTATAATGTATACTATATTGAGATATAGCAGATAATCTAAGATGCTGCAATTAGGAGCTGGGGCTCACTGGGCACTGCTGAGGTAATACATGGATGCAATATGCCATTATAATGGATGAATCTCAAAGGATGAAGTCTCATAATAACTCTGAATTTGCAAAACACTTATAAAACAGAATAACGACTACACTGGCAGGACTGTATATTTTTGAGGCCAGACATTCTGTCAAAAATTTGATTTTTTTTCTGATATGTTTGCTTTCTGTAAGTAATACTTTCTAATATTACTTTGACTTCAAAAGTATTTGAACTTTCTCTCCAGTTTTGTGAAAATTTCAGGTTGATGCATTTTTTGGTAACCCAAACCGCTTTATTCATCCTTTATAGTTATGGAATGAGATTAATAATCAGCTAGTCATCTTCAAAAGAAGAAGAACAGATTGCCCACTGTTCTTTGGCATTGGGAACATCGCATGTCGTGCAAAGTCTTGCGAGCATCTGCTTAAAAATATGAGCATGGGTGTACAATGAATTGAACTATGCTTGAATCAGTCCCTTTCAATCAGTAAATGAGGCCTTTGGAGAAAGCCTGGAAAGAGTCATAATTTTCTTTCATGACCTAGGCTTTGTCACGTCATTGCTAGTTGCTAGTTTAAAAAGGAGTTGTTAAACTAGGAAACTGAATGCATCCTTAAAACTTTCTCTTTTGAAGTAAGAAACATCTGATTAACTTCATAAAAGGAAAATAGGCATATTGAAAGACTTTTAGTTTTTATATACAATAAAGTAATAATTTTGATTATATTTTTGTATTTTATTCCAATCACACTTTAGTAAAAATAATAATATTAATAGCAAAAATAGTAGAGGGTAATTCAATAATGTAACAAAAGGTAGGTGGATGAGGTTTGGTGTCTCCTCTTTATTGTTTTGTCTGGGTGTTTTTCTCCCCACAATTTATATTTCTTTTGACCTATGTATTCTTTTTACAGCGAATCATTGCAGAGTAGGTTATATAAATTAGAGAAATACATTTTATTCTAAGATCTGATTCTGCTAGAATATCATCAGAAAAAGACTCCTCATCCTTTTATGACTTCTGGCAGAGTTGAGGCCTTAATATATAGGAAAAGAACAGGATGAAGTGTCTCCATCTCTTGCTTTTTAAAAAATGAATTGTTGAAACGGAGTCACTATCAAAGGCTTTACAATACCTGAGTAGGAACTGAAGTGACTTAGAAAATAGGAGCCATTATAGCTTTTGCAATCCTGTAAGGGTGGGTGTTAGGAAATTTCTTTTTACCTGTTAAAATTTCATTAAGAAGCATGAAACCTTAAATAAATAAAACCAAAGGTATTAAAATATTCTCCTGTGCTTAAACGAATTATTTGTGTGGGGATGAATTTCCCTCACCCTCCAAAAGCAAGGGAAGGTTTTCACTCAGACGCACTGGTGTAGGAGGCCCTATGGATCTCTCAAAACAAGACTTTATCATTTGAAATTACTGTTCCACCCAGATGTGAATATAAATTCCAGTAGTTTTGCTGATGGATAGTGAGTCAGATTGCTCCTCATAGAGGAAGGGCAGGCAATGTTTGAGTTATTGTTCTGTTTCTTCTGGCAATATTGCTAGTTTACTTAAAATTATCAATCACAGTTCTTACAGTCCTCTGACAGGAGAATTTCAGCAGAATTTCAGATTAAAATGTATATGTTTTTATTCATGATAACAATAAATATTTGACCCCTGCAAATGTTATGACTTACTTACTTCTGAACCTTTTCTTAGTCCTTTTCAGCCTGAACCATAGTCTGAAAGGTCTCCTCTCTTTCAGAGCCACCAAGTGATTTTTTCTGGAAATTATATTAGAACCTGTTCCCATACCTTTTAAATGGAATTACATCTATTAAAATGAATTCTGTACACTGAAGTGTTCTTTAAGCATTAAGGCTCTAAAGAGATGGAGTCATGAATTTTGAGTACACTATCAAGCCCCATGGCCTAGTCTTCTTCATCTTCAAAAAAGAAACAGAACATCAAATTAATTCTCAAAAAGTATGGGAAAAATATAATCTACAGTATTACAGCACAAATAAATTACTAGCCTAATTGAAAAGTGAAATTTTTGCCCTGTTTCCTCCCAGCTCAGCTGGTTTCAGAAAGAAGCTGTCACACTGCAATGAAGCCCTTGTGCATACAGATGGCTGTGTCTTCTTATGGGCACAAACAGCTGTACCCACCCTTTGCAATCATATCAGCACTTTCTACTAATTATCTTTTCAATGAACTCTGATTATTCTCAGTCCTTCACTCCAGAAAGCCATGGAGGTTTATTTTTTGTTCATTCTGTAGAATTCATGTTATGTTCAAGGTTTGATTGTGCATGCATGCCACATTACACAGAAATTGTGAATGTGCACAGTAACAGCACAAGGTTACTGCTAAACACAGGAAATTTTCAGAACCCATATAGCTGAGTGCCCAGCAAACACTGGCATTGTAATATTTAGCTAGAAAACTATTGTCTTTTCCTCTTCAGGTTAGAAATAGAATAAATTACAGTATAAAAACAAATTCTAGGTGATAAAGACTTATGGCAGTCTTTTTTGATCAGGAGTCCAAAATAAGATTTCTAAAGTCCTGACACTTTTCATTAAATATGCCTGAGTAATGTACTCAACATACAAAGGAAGATCAAGGGTAAAAAATCAATAATAATAATAATAGTAATAATAATAATAATGAAAAAATTAAATTCCTCAAAAAATATAGCACAGAATCAAGGAATTTTCTGTGTTGGAAGTGGCTCACAAGGATTCTTGAGTCCGATCCTTAATCGAATGGCATATAGAGGGATCAAACTCGCAATACTGGTGTTACTAGCACCATGCTATGCTTGTCACCAATGAACTTCATAAGAAGGTGGGTGTCAAACTAGGAAAGGGTTCAATATCTCAATTATTCTCCTTAAAGAAATTGAGAAAAAATTGTTTAGACAACTAGATAGCAAGTGACATTCCTGCTATTTAGAGTATCTCTTTTAATGGTGCTTCTTGATATTTTAGGTGCATGTACCTCAGAAAATTATCATGTTCTTGGAAATGGTGGTGCAGTATCTACAACATATACAGATGTTTTTAGCTGGTAAGTATTCAGATGGTATCCTCTGTTGTTGTTAAAGCTTGTGTATTTAAACTATGAGAAGTTAACTGTAGGTGCAAACCTTTGTGTTGTTCTGGTAAGTGGTGACAGGAACAATTTCACACCTGAAAAGTTAATAGAAAAGATGAAAAGAATTAATCTCACAGATCTATGGGAAAACATTCTGTGTTATGCAGTTTATTATCCTTATGCTTAAATTAACTCCTTTCTTCTTTCATCTGTGTTGATATGTCATAATCACGACACGAATGAAGCAATGCTGTTCATGCTATAAATCTTATATCCACAAAATGTGGTTATCAAGACCCACTACTGAGAGTTCAGGATTTGGCCACAGGACTGCTGATATTTCAACAAGTCTGTTACGTATTCTGTACATTTTATAACGAAATAAGGATCCAGTTGAGTATGATGATAAAATAAGCCTATTCTTCAAAAAAAAGTAGCTGTGAAGTTCAAGTTCTATTGTCTCCTGCTGTTGCAATAAGTAAAAAGATTTTTTTTCCCATCAGTTAGAAGATTTTGATGACTGAAATCTTCAAGAGTAAAGTATATAGTATCTTTTAACACATCATTACTATAAAGAACTTCAATAACCTTAATTAACACTTTTGTTCATGAAGTTTGAGCAAGACAATAATGTTCTGAATCTGTAATGGTTTTATTGCTTATAATACTTAGAGAGGAACTGTGTTGAAATTTAACTTATTACCTTACCTCTAAATAAATTTTTAATTCAAGAGTCTTAAAAGAGAACCATGTAAAAAGTTCTCCTGTAGTAGAAGGTAGCAGCATTGTTACTGGTTGTAAAACAGAGATTTTACACAGTGGAATGTTATAAGAAAAAAAAAAATTCTGTGGTGTTTTGTACCAATTAAATTAAAAATGTTCCTCAGAATTTTTTCCCATCCTCCAGCCCAAATTGGGACCTAGCCTCCTCTTGTTCCTGAGTGAGTGCCAAAAAAAGTCAAAAAATACATTAATTAAGATGTTCTTTTCTTCAAGATTCTCATACATTGAACCTTTCTCTCCTCTTCATTTCCACTACTCAAAGCTATTATCAAATCTTCAGAAAAAGAAATCCTGGGCTCATATTTAGATGAATAATGACAATAGCTACTGACACTTTCAAACATACAAAATATATCCCATGTCCCTCATGCCAGTATGGGTTACAGGGATGAGCATTTGGACACCAAGATTTCCATACACGACCATCTGGACAATTCACAAACCTGAAGTTTGTCTTTCTCATGCAAATGATAAGAAGGAGAGAGTAGGATATCTGTGTACCACCAAAGTTTGCCAAAATAAAATAATACACAATAACATCTACATTTAAATATACATGCATATGTGGGCATCTGATGGGTGTATTTTCTCTGAGTGTGGAAAATCTAGGGTTGTTTGTTCAGATGTTTCCCAACACAGCTAAATTAACACAGCTGCCTTTGTTACGTCAGGCAAATTTCATTTAAAGGATGCCTGTATAGCAGATATTTAAGATCCAGTGGTTTAAATTTGCAAGTGTATACCACTGAAATGATTCCTTAATAAAAGATCTATGCAGTTCTGCATTACTTTTTGTTGTTAAAACTAAAATTCAGTGAAATTTCGTGAACACTGACTTATCTAGGAAAAGAAAAAAGAAAACTTTAGCGCAGTCTCTAATCTACAGTGCACATGAAAGGTCTACAATTCTTGACACAAGAATGCAGACTTTTTTCCTGAACTGAACATAAATTTTAGTAGAAGAAACTTCTCATATTCTTAAGCCTAACATTTCCTTTTTGATCTTATTTGTCTGACAGAAGCCTACAATCTAATTTAAAGTTGAAGCATCACATGTCAACTTTTTCTTACTTTTTAAAATATTTGGTAAAAATGGTTATGTGGAAGACAGTGTCAGAAGAATGGAAAAAAGATAATGAAAGTCTAAACAAGAAAATGCATAATTAGTATCGAGAATGTTACAGGTTTCCTTCAGATTTTCAAATGTTATTCAATTTTTCCTCCTCCCCCAGGTGCAATGACAAGAAGACTGGGCTTTAAACAAGATCACAGAGAGAGGCATTAATAGGTTTCACTCAGGCATATCCTGCACTTGGAATGAGAGCTTATCTCTAGGATGAACCTGCACCTTGAAATATAGTGTCTCCTATGTTTAATTCTAAAAGTGTGAAAAAATAAAAATTTTTAAAATGTGAGAGATTTTAACTTCTGGGCACTATTGTTCCAAGGCATAACTTAGAAAATATTTCTGTCTGTTTTACACAAAAACAAACAACAATTCTACGTATGAACATTCCTATCTGCCATTTTTCATGCAGCAATGTGTTTTATAAGAAGTTTTTATATCAGATTGCACTTATGGGCGAGGAATAAAACAGTGTGCCAGTAGTGACATCCCAAGTAACAGTGTTCACAGGCATGTAGGCATGTTACAAGCCCAGACACAGGACAGGGTTGGTTTTTTTTTTTTTCCAAGGTACAGCTAATGACTCCAAAGAAATAGATTCTGTATCCTTGTCAGGCATTTTCTGGCATGTTTTAGACACAAATTATATATGAGAAGCTACAAACGCTTTGCTTTCTATAAACTTAGGATTTGCTATCCTCAGAAAATTCATTATTTATAGTTAAACCGCACACATTTCCTCAAAAATGACAGCTACATGTGTTTGCTAGAAATACTTCTGCTCAAAAATGTAAGCAAAAGGGAAAAACAACTACAATAAAAAGAAAAAGTAAAAAGCAAATGAAGTACTGTGAGAGGGGGAAGGGGGAAAACCCCAACTATTTGGTTTAAATCCACAAAGAAATTAGTAAAACAGATGGAGACATTTAAGACAGCCAGAAATGAAACGCACAGTTGTAGAGATTATGTATATCATAGATCATATCAAGAGCAGAAAGGTTAAACGTTGAAATATAAATTATGTTCCAAATAACTGGTTTTGATTCAACAGGTACAATTCACAGTGCACAATTTCCTAAAATCTGCAGAAGGTGTTTCATAGGTGTATTATCAGGTAGGATATTGCACTTGTTTTTTTTTTTTTTTTTAATCATGTTATTATCTATTTTGTAGAAGTTGGCTTTAAAATAAATTCAGATTCTGTAGAAGAAACAAGGTGGTACTGATATCAATGAATATTTGTGGTTTTCTGGCTTAGGTTACCTGGCCAGGTTTATTTCCTAATATAAATGGAAGCATAGGTCTTCTTTCACCGTACAGTTGAACTCAGTGATCTTAGAGGTATTTTTCAACTTTAACAACTCTGTGATTCTATAATCTTAATTATTAGTACAAAGCTGATAACTTTTGCTCCAGCAGATGTGATGATCATCCATTTTCTCATGAACTGCTTTCATGTACTACAGATATGACAGAGAAATGTGTACACCAGCTCTTTCTGCCACAAAGAGATTTTACTTCCTCTCCTACAGGGTGTCATTTGCATGGTAGCAAAGAGTTATGTTCTGGATGCTGGAAATTCTAGGGAAGTTTTGCATGTAAACAAAAAGAATGTGTTTAGACAAACTCTGTTAGAAAATTTGTCCCAGATAAGCCTAAAGAGATTCATCAAATTGCAGTAATGAGAACTTTCCCCCAAACTGGTGATCTATTGAATTGTGCTTGTAAGTTACAAGACTCCCTGCTCCAGGAATGTTTTAAGCTTTATTATTGCTAACCTAGAATCAGCAGATGGCCCTGTGGGTGACAACTTGATTTAAATGACATTATACTTTAAGTAAAACTGTAAGGCATTGTAAATCTCTATTTCTCAAAATAATTTTTTTCAAGATTATTTTTTCAATTTTTTCCAAATTCAAACTATTTTTTATCCAAGGCTTTTGAAAAACTGAGAGTTCTCCTTTAAAAGAAAAAAAACAAAAACAAAAACAAAAAAAAAAAAAAAAAACCAAAACAAACAAACAGACAAACACACAAAATCCTCCAAAAACCCATTGTTGGTTTTGAGATGGAAAATACTAATGGAAAAAATTGATCTGTCAGAACAAATGGAAAAATAAGAAGAGTAAGAATGTGTAACTGTATTTCTCTCATGTTTTATTCTTCTGCTGGTCTTAATAGCTATATCCATAGTTACATAAAAACATGGCTCTCCCCAAACTTACTGTGCACTGAATTTGAAAATATATAATAATAAAAATATTTTTTCCTTATTTTAAATATGTTGACATAAATGAAGAAGAATAAAGTTACAGAGTATAGAAAGCTATTTCATCAGTTTTTGCAAAGGGCACAAGAGAAAAATTTACTGTTCTTTTGTCTGTGAAAAAGATGCTAACTCATTCTATCATATAATTTTGTCAAAACTTTGGTCTTAGGGATATTGCAGTAAGATGTTCAGAGAGTGCATGTATCAGACACCAATTCAGGAGTGACCTGGAGACAGAGAGGTGCTCAAGGAAAATATTTAATCTTAAATAAATCTTTGCAGTGTTAAAGCAAGTCATTTTTCTATTTTCAGCACAACTACTGGAATACTAAATAATGAAATATTGGGCACTGAAAAATCTATTGCTTTCACCATTGGTCGCCCTCCCTTACAGTTGAGGGGATGCTCATTTTATCTGAAGTCTATCCAGATTTGGAGTCAGTAGATACCTGAGGTTCTCCCAGCTTCTCCCTGGCTATCATAGATACTATAATAAAAAATGGTTATGAATAATTTCTCCATTTTAATAACTTTCATCTTCAATGTAGAACTTAAATACCTAATAGAATCAAACTCTAAGTTCACAAATCATAATGAGTTCTTATGTTCCCTAAAAGTGCTCATCAGTTTACATCTGAAATACAAAACACTAATGGCTTCTTGTTGATTTCTTTTTCCCTTGTGAGTACATATTTCTACACTTCATTTTTCCCCTTGTGCTTTAGACAAATATATTACACAAGAAATGGACGTTCTGCAAGGGTTCACTAGCAGATATATCAACAGCAAATGTCTACCCTATCTAGAAACTTTCTCACAAATGTTGTCTGAATATTGTTTGCAAGTGAGGTTAAAGCAACACAGCAGCACACCACAGCTTCATAAAAGTAATCTGGAAATTTCTGAGTAGATACTATTCAAAGATCAGGGACTCTATATTGGAAGAATAAATTGAGGAAGGCTTTGGCACACAGGGACAATTTAACTTCCTGCGACACGTTTGCAGAAGCAGTATTTCAGAAATGTATTGCAGAAACAGAAAGAAATTTTTTCAGCCTTGCCTCTTCAACCTGTTAAGCCAAGGCCAAAGGGGGAGTTAAAAAAAAAAGTATTTCTATAAGATATATGTTCCAAATATTGTTTGAAGTCTAGAGGCTTTTCACAAAATGCAAAGCAACAGCTGAATTTCTATAGACGCACAAAAAAAAATGGGAATAGGAATTCATGAGCATCTTTTTTAATATAAGAAGGTTTCTTTACACCAAAAAAAATTCTGTATGAAGTCAAGATCTATGGACCTTCAACAAACATTCACTACCTTTATTTTGCATTTTCAGGATCAAAATCTTTTAGGTTTCTCTATGAATTTTGCATTAATTATTTTAACCATCACAAATATGTGAAATGGTATATTTAAAATTTACTTTTAAGAAAGCTCTGGTGTCACATGAAAGGACTGCAATTATGATCATGTAGTCTGTGTACGAGGTTTAGTATTAAAAACCAGTTTAATCATATATATTTAAGGATACAGCATGTTTGCCTGTTGGTTTAATATAAACTGAGACTAAGTAGCCATCATGATTCAAGGTCACATCTACATATTATTTATATACTTAAAATTGATTTAATCAACATGACAGTGATGGCCATTATAGCATTATTTTTTTTCCAAAAGCAAAGATATAGTGCCTATAAGGAAGAAACTTTATGTGTTCAGGGCAAAGTAGAGATATGGCTTTGCATGATTCGGTAAGTAGGGCAATAACTTCCAAAAGGCTAACTGTACTTCGAAAAGAAATAAAAGAAGAAAAAACACCCTCACTGATGGGATGTCAATCCATGGCACCAAGAAAATAAAAGTGACGATACAAGGAAATAAAAGTACTACTTCTAATACTAAAAAATACTTTAGTTTCTAAGATAAAAAGATTACTTAGAATAATTTAAATTAATCATGTTTGGCAGCAAAGTTAAATTATTTTTTCAGGATTCATCCATAAACAATATGTCGCATCATCTCTGGATCAAAACTACAAAAATGTTGTTGTTGTTGTTGTTGTGTGATCAATAAGCATGAGTTCATAATTAAAGCCTTGGCCTTAAGACACACAAATAGAAAAATGTTGACAGGAATTTCTTTTCATTACTAAATAGAAAGCTGAGTGAGCTACTGGATTATGAACCAGATATCAGTAAAACCTTTTTAAGTATACTAATATTTAAGAGGATTACAATTAAATTCTTTGATTTTTGATATTTAAACTCTCCTTAAATTGTAATATCACTGTTGATTGTAACAGAATTCTTATTTTTCAAATCATGAGGTAATATATACTTAAAAAAATTGGGATTTGAAACCTATTCTAAAAAGTTTTCAATCACTTGTTTTTCACCTGCCATATATATAAAATATAGAAGTATATCTGAAATACCATGAAAAGGAATATAATTTTAAAGTTATGGGAATGCAAAAACTTTTCTCTTTACGATGCTAATGTTTATTATTTTTATTTTAAAGGATTTTAATAAGTACTTCTGCTATTACAATTTGTTTTCTACATGAAGTAATATTATTAAATTTAAAGTTAATAGCACTAAAAAGGCAATGGCAGACAAAATTTTAAAGCTATGTAATACTTCTATGTATTTATCAATGTGTTAACATACACACTAACAATGCATTCCTAGAATTAGAATATGTATCCGGTATGCTGAAAATTGGTACCCAGATTTTATTAAAGATTGTGTTGAAAAAATAGAGTCAGAAATTACATAAAACAAATAGTAAAAAAAAAAAAAAATTAAATACTTTCAATAAATACATACTCTGAAATAATAGATTTCATATTTTGACTTTACTTTAGGTATCATAATCTCATTTATTTGCAACTCAGAAAAAGATTTTTTTATCTGTATCAGAAAAATAGCCATAAATAAAAATATAAATTTGAAAGAAGCCGAAATATTTTTTGTTCGGATGATATGCCTATTGCAGTTCAAGATTCGTTAGGGAAATATGTAACTGCAGAATATCATAATCAATAATTGATTTCTTATTTCTTGTTAGAGTCTTCTTTTATTAGTATTTTAAATCCTTTTCTTTTGAATTACCCATTAGAACTACATTAAAGTATTAACTTCATCCATTCTTAACACATGAAAAATCAGTTTTCCTATTATAATCTGTGCTGGTTTTGGCTAAGATGGAGTTAATTTTCTTCACAGTAGGTACTATGGAGCTATGGCTGGGTTTTGTGCTGAAAACAGTGCTGATAACACAGGGATGTTTTCATTATTGCTGAGCAGTGCGTACACAGAGTCAAGGCCTTTTCTGCTTCTCACATCCCGTTGCCATCCAGGAGTTTGGGGGCTACACAAGAAGCTGAGGGTGAACACAGCCAGGATAGCTGACCCCACCTGACCCAAGGGATATTCCGATATTCCCTACCATATGGTGCCATGCCCAGCATGTAAAACTGGAGGAAGAAAAAGGAATGGGGAGATGTTTGTAATGACGGTGTTTGTCTTCCCAAGTCACTGTTATGCGCAATGGAGCCCTGCTTTCCCTGACATGGCTGAATGCCTGATTGCCCATGAGAAACGGGGAATTAAGTCCTTGCTCTACTTTGCTTGCGTGTTCACCTTTTGCTTAGCTATTGAGCTGTCTTTTTCTCAACCCCTGAGTTTTCTCCCCTTTACTTTTCTGATAATCCCTCGCCTATCCCACCACGGTAGTGTGAGCGAGCAGCTCACAGGGCTTAGTTCCCCACTGAGGTTAAACCACAATGTAAACAGACATAGACAAGTTGCAAAAAGGTGCTCTATGGTAAATACATGGTCATTGTAATTCAGTTAGGGATTAAATGCCTTAGAATAAAACCCATAAATAGCAATATACTGAGGGAGCTGTCCAATGTAGTTTAAGAATGAAATTACCAAGAGGGAAAATGGTTTGAAGATTTAACATATACACTGTTAGACAAGTCATGTGCTCCAAGGCATTTGCAGGAGAGGTTATTGCACCCTTTCATATAGTAAGTTGAAAATGGAAATGCTAAGGATGTGTCTTAAACTGCTTTTCACTCAGAGGAAAGGACAAAAATCTGTCAGCAGGAAAACATCTCCATCTACTCACAGATTTATGAACAGTTACATATAGCATGACATGTAACCTGGCCAATCATTGCCATTGTAGTGATAAAGTGTTAGTTCCTGAGCTTCTCATAAAACATTCTAAAATATGGGTAGACCTTGCAAGATATGTGAAGAATGAAGCTAAAACTGAAACACAGCACCAATGAAAATATCTGTGTTACAAAATTCCAATATTTTCATAGTGACAAGTGTGAACTGAAAAGATGTTCCTGTTAACAGAAAAAAAGCTTTTAAATTATTTGCAAAGTTTTATTATAATTCATCCTTTAATTCACTTAATTTATAATACAGCACATGTGCTCTTATGGCATGTTCAAAATATCACATAAACCCTGCTGCTTTTGAGGGTCTTGATCTGCAGGCATTCAGTCATTAAGGAAACGATGTCATAGCTTGATAAAGAAAAATAGCCCATCATATGAGTTTGGGAATGTAGAAGTCTCTTCCTGTAATGTCACCTGGAGTTCCTGTGGCAAGGGGTCCTGCTCTAGGGCCCAGGTTTCTCCCTGTTCTCCTTAGTCCCCTAATCTGTCCGTCAGTGAGGCTGAGCATGTGTTGATTGGTGCACACGACATATGCACACCTACACACACAGACTCATGGCTGGTCACACACCCTGGAGACAGCTCCCATGGACACAGACAGTGCTGACTGCCTCATCCTGCTTCCTCCTGTCTCAGCAGGATGGAGGTCTACCACTGAGAGTAGGTACCCATACATTTGTACAGGATGATTCACTTCAGCAGCTGGCCTGACAGCGTGCCCAGTTGCTAGCTCTGGATCCCAGTCTCTCTACCTGATGGTAACTGGCCATAAAATTTCCCAAGGCATCAGCCCCTTGCCAATGCAGGCTGTCTCACCCTCACCACTCTCCTGGTCCCAAACCCATCTTGCCCTCTACCCACCCCGCCACTCTGTGCTGTAACTCTTAGAGTTTCACAGGTGCTTCTATTGTCAGAGCTGGGCTTTAGGGGTCTGCACTCCTTCCCATTCCCAGGTATTTTTGCCCACTAGCCTGGCTTGATCTCCCTCCAGTATCGATCAGAGACTAACTCACAGGTCTGAATTCATTCCTGCTGCTGATAGCATAGCCCCTGCCATGCACACACATGCATAGAGAGTGCAGACCTCCTTGCCAGAAAATAGTCAAGGTGGAGTTTAATGACGAGACATGACTACAGCAGGAACAGTGCATGGCCAAACAGGCAGGCTCTTCAGCCTCTTCTTAAATGAAAATGGACCTTTTTTCCCCCTTATCCCTCTGTTTCCCTGTTCTTGGTCTTTTGCAACACCCCCAGAGTTCTTTTTCTCCACCTCTGGTGTCTCCTTTAAGAATCCCATATTTAGTTCATATTTAGTTCATATTTAATCGCCAAGTGCTTTTTTCCCGAAATCCCACAATATATCTCATAATCCTTCCCATTATTCCAAAAGGTGGCAAGGTGCTCTGGAAAGCTGGTTCTGATGATTCATCCTGAGGGGTTTCATGTGTTGCCAACAAGTCTGATGGTTCTGCTGGGACAGCCCTGGGAGTGGCTCGGACAAGGCATTTATTCCTCCGGAGTCTGAAGTTTGGTTTCTGCCTGCTGTTGTGTCCCTGCGCTCTCCTGGTTTTATGAAGAAGGACTTTTGATGGGGTGGTGGCTCTCCTGTGTGGGCCTGGGAGCAATAAGGAAAGGTTATTAAAGAAGTTATTGTTCCTGAAATTGTTTCTCTCTGCCTTTTTTTTTGGGTGCAGATGAACTTCTCATCACCTAACCTAAGACAAACTCACTTCACAGGTTTCTGGTCCAAGGACTATGCTAAAACACTTTCATATTCTATAAGTTTTGCTGACTATGTATGTTTTGGGACCTGTCAGAGGATGATATTCAATTTTGATATTGTACTTAGGATGCTTATCCATTACTTTTTTGCATAACTAAGGGATTCTAATAAGCAGCCTTGGACTCTTCTTAATGTAAAAGTGTTGCTGACTTGACAAAAGGAAAGAAAGGGGTAACACTATAAAAATATTTCAAAGAAATTAAGGTCTTCCCACTGTGCTACTGTAATGGCTGCAAAAGCTTAGATATACAGGTACTACTAAGTAGTAGTGTGTGATGAAGCAGTATAACATTTTTGGTTTAAAATAAATGGAAAAATATATTAAAATATCAAAGATGAAAATGATAAATACATCTTGTGAACATAAAACTGTAGACTTCCCCTTACATGCCTTACTGTGTTAGCCATATTAAAATAAATAGGTTGCTAAAAGAGCAATTTTGTCAGAGTTCTATGCATATGAGTACACTGCAAGACTACATCTAGTCTAGTGTGTGTAATGTGCTAGGGGCTATTGTCTGGTCAGCTGGTATAACTTTACATATTCTGCAATCCAGTTTGGCCCTGGTCAAAATCACATCGGTACCAGAGTTCAGGTTGTTGCCCTGTATTTTTCAGCGTTTCAGTGGCATGGCAGTATACCAAACAGTGTTCTCCTGTACACTACAGTTTGAAGAATTTTGGAACAAGTATATTAAAGTCTAAATCTGTACAGTTAAATAACTTTGCTTCTCAGTTCACGCCTGGGTCCTGATCCCTGACTCTCAACACTATATAAACATTTTTTGAGTCTAGCTTTTATAACAACCATTGAGAATTATGAAAATGGACTCAGGGCATTTTTGAGAAGGCAGAGAAACATTACTACGTGCCCAAGCAACTTCTGGATCAGAGAGAAGGGCTGTCTAATCAGGCGTGGCCACCCAATATTGTCAGGGGTGAGGGCTGTTTGGACTGCTATGATGACAAACTTGGGGATATGCTAATGAGTTGTAGCATACTGTTTTCTTGTTTTAAAAACTTTGATGAAGTCTTGACTACTGTATAAAAAACTGTTGATGTGTGCTTTGATACAATTCAGTACTGAGTACTGGTCCCACTTTGCACAGTAGCTGTATTTAACAGGACAGGAGCGTGTGTGATGGAGCAGGGAATCTTGTCTGCAGTCACTGCTTGCTAGCAACCTATCTTTTTTGAGGCCATGGATATTTACTTTTACTTTTATTAAAAATTCATTATATTCTACTTTGATATCACTTAGAAATTCCTAGACCTGACTGATTTAAATTAATCTGAATTAAATAACCTTCTAAAAGGACCTGTAGTAAATTTATTTGGTTTCTGATGGGATCTCTTGTACTGGTACCCAAACTACACCTAAATATTACCAATTTAAATCAGTTTTCTCTTTTTCTTTAATCTTTGTCCATATTCTTATTCTCTTTGACCCTGACAACTTACATCTACTCTTATACAGAGTTTTTGTGCACTCATATATCAACATTTCCTAGCACTTCAAATTTATTGCTCTTTTTTTGCTTATGCTTTTTCAATAATACATGAATTATTTTTCCCAAGTTTTATGTTCCACTTTGCATTCACAGCTTTACGGAAATAAAATGACCATCTGAAAATGTCCCTCAGAATTCTGCTTACTCAAAATGCATTTTCAGCCTCTCAAGGCTTGTTAAGATTTAGAATCAGGCCCCACGAAGGTATCGGCTCAAGAAAATGGAAAGTAATTTCAGAGGCATTCTCATGTGCCTGTTCAGTTAATACTCTCTTAATTGGCACTAAAAGACTGGAAGGACTGGTCTGGAAGGACTAAATTTACAATGCTGTTTAGCGTGTTTTCTATCCAAATTGAGTTTTTAGGATAAATTGACATACCATGAAAATTTTCACATAGTATATTCTGCCTTTTACTTATATTATAAAAGTATTTGCACTTTTAGAGACAATAAGTAGTGCTACTTAAAACACTTCTGTGTCTTCTTGTCTTGTAATTGTTGATATAAGATGAGAAAATAAAATATTGTTTTAATCAGCATTATTGTAGTCATCAAAAGAACCATAGTCATATAATTGCTTTACTAAAAGTCTGGCACAGTTCAAATCAATTCACTCAAACACCTGCTAACAAGTACATGCTGCCTTTAAAAAGCAAGATTAGCACCTGTCACTTGAAATACAAGGATGGGAATGCTGCCATTTAAAAAACCATATTTTTATTGTTTTACTTAGAGTACCTGTATTTTCCAGAAAATTAGACAAGATAGTAAGAGTTACTAAAGAAATCTGTTGTGACAGAAACATCCAAAAATTTGTCCCTGTCAAAAGAAAAATTAACAACTTCCCTTGCCTATGTAAAAGTAGCTGAAGAGATAATTTTGTTTATGAAAAAACCCTCAAAACTAAAAAGCCTCTGCAATTATGGCATTCATCATACAAATCATAAATCAATTTTTTTGCAATAAAAATTGCTATTAGATAGTGTTGGCACTACTATTAATGTCACTTATTGCATACAAGCAACTCCCCTGCTAATAGAATAAAAGACATATCTTTCAGATGCATGCTTTTTTCCAGTGAGGCAGAGAAGGTAGGTACACACAAAAGATTTTGTAAAGATTTTGATACATAAGCCAGTAATTCCTTGTCAGCTTCTGAAGAAATACAAATATGTAGGATTTTGGGTTGGATTCAGGTCTAGAGAAACATACATAAATGAGACATATTTGTGCAGTCACGTCTATGAGCAATTCACCTGACTTCCTCCTCTGTCAGCATTTTGTGCTCAATGCAGTTGTATATTTGTAGATATCTAATGGCAATGAAATTAACTTAAGGCAAAATTAAACTTCATCTGCCCAGCCATTTCAGGTGAGGTGGGCTATCCTATCAAACCTCCAGCTGCTTCCCAGAAGAATGTAGCATTCCTACAAATCCTAATTTTCTGTCTAGCAATGTTCTGTGGTCTTGAACACCCATCACACCTCAACTAACATCTATGCTTTAATCTAACATTAATTTCTGCCAACAGTTGTACAAAGCTACTAATGACCTGTGAGTAGTTTCTCTGATGAAACTGTTTAAGAAAACCTTTTACTTTACTGCCTGTATTTGCTACAGGCTTGATTAATTTGATCACACATACTCTGGTAATTTAAGATGATTTGGGACATTCTTGAGTGAAAGCCAAGTTTCACCCAGGATAAATCCTGCCCTTGATATTCTCATAGATAGCAAGTACTATCTTCTTGTCCTGTATCAGATAGCCTGGGGAAAAATCAAATGGCAAAAAGTGTTGATTATATAAGCACTTTTGACTAAAAACATTAGTGCTACTTGAGATGTCTGGATTATTCAAGATAGATTTGGCAGAAGATTTATGTTAAGCTTGTGCCCTTCTGGAGCAGCTGTTAGAGGAGCAGCTGTTGGAAGCCAGCCAGGTTTCTGTGACTGATCCTTATCTAGAGCTCAAATATGAATACCTATGCCTTGATTGACTTATTTGTACAAATGGTGGCTAGTGCCATTTAGTCGATCCTAGAATATTAGTCTAGGTTTCCTTGTTGTTAATCAAGTGTTTTCCATGCATCCTGATTCAGATCTTCCAGGTTCAGTGGATGTCTTTGAAATAATATTTCTCCAGAACATGCAATTGAATGTTGATTAAATTTTGATATGTGTTGGAAATATTAATTGTAACCTGTTGGAATTGCACACCAGGCATGAAGACACACTTCATAAAAACAGACCTAACGCTATTTTAGATAGCTGAAATATTTTACTTGATTACCACCCTCCTTTCCAGAGGACAATAGACCTCTATGCCCTCCTGCAGGTGTCTCAGGTGCCTATAGTGCAGGCATGAGATTTCTGTATGCAGGCAACTGACCACATTGGTGTTTAAAAATAGATGTTTAATCCCGCCTGAGATGCTCTGAAATGCAGGCAAACTTCCAACAGGCATTAGAGTAATAGGTTGGTCTACATAATGTAATATCTACTAAGGTACTTACTCTAAATTTTCTTCTTTGGCAATGGAGAGAATAAGAAGTTTTAGAATTCAGTTTATCATACTAAATTTTGATGAGGTCTAGCAGGAGACAAACCATGAGACAGTGATGTGCCGATGCCACACAGAATCTAATGGTATCCTAGGCTGCATTAGGAGTGATGCTAGGTGATGGAGGGAGGTGAACTTTTCCCTCTACTCAACACTGATGATGCCACAATTGGAGTCCTGTGTCTATTTCTGGGCTTCTCAGTATAAGAGACATGGATGTACTGGGGACATCTTCCCTGTGAGAAAAGGCTGATACTGGGACTGGTTAGGTAAGAAAGGAGAGGGAGAGGGAGAGGGAGAGGGAGAGGGAGAGGGAGAGGAAGAGGAAGAGGAAGAGGAAGAGGAAGAGGAAGAGGAAGAGGAAGAGGAAGAGGAAGAGGAAGAGGAAGAGGAAGAGGAAGAGGAAGAGGAAGAGGAAGAGGAGGCTTGGCTGGCTCTTACCAGCATATACAAAAACCTGAGAGGAGGCTGCAGAGAAGACAGGGCCAGACACTTCAAAGATGTGCCCAGTGACAGGTTTGGAGGCAATGGGCACAAACTGAGTCAGAGGATATTCCCTCTAAATATCAGGCAAGCACTTTTTCACTGTTAGGGGGATTGAACCCTGCAGAGGTTGCTCAAGACAGGTTGTGAAGCCATCTGGACATGGTCCTGGATAGCTAAATCTAGGTAGTCCTTCTTGAGCAGTGTGGTTCGACCAGATGACCTCCAGAGACCCCTTCCAACCTCAACCAATCTGTGATTCCGTGATCTTGTTCTCCCCAATGGCCTTAAAGAGCACAGTAAGGTAGTTATCTTAGTTGTAATATTTAAAGTATCATTAAGATAAGAGAATTACATTTCTATTTAGGTGTTTGTTTCTTCTAAATCACAGTAGTATGAAGATTAGAGAAGCAGACCTTTGTATGGTGACGTTCAAAACAAGTCACTAGCTAATTCAAAGATTTTCAAAATTAAGCAAAAACTTTCAAACATTTTGTATCCATCCTGTTCCAGTTTTCTTACATAAATATTCTTACTTGCACTTTTTTTTCCTTCTTCCTCATGACAGCAAGTTCTAAAAGCTAGTCTTTCATACACTGCTCTCAGGTGGATGATTTTTTCAGGTAGTAATTAAGGTTGCAGTAAAGGACCACCTGCTTCTCAGATAAGCCAAAACACACAAAGTTTTTATTCATCATATCATAGCAGCGTGAAAGATTTTAAGAAGCTTCCAGATGGGGCTTTGAAATATTGCCAATGCAGTTCTATAAAATGAAGTGCAATTATCTGAGATTCAAAAGCCTGTTTTGTTGTTTAAGACATAACATAATTCTTCAATTTGATGATAAAAGAATATATCCACAAGCAAAACATAGCAGGAATTCTCTCTGTCAACAGAAAAAAAAATGTAGATGAGAGAGGAGAGTGGAAGGGGAATAGGGGATGGAAGGGAAAACTTTTTGTTCAGTTGAAGTCAGCAAGTAAAATACTGGTAAAGGAAGCAAAGCTCAATAAATTAGTAATGATTCTAGTTTAATTCTCAACCAGAGCATCTAAGACCTGTAGACCACTATAATATGATAAAAATTTTGACAATATTAAATATACATTTACCCTTCAAAGTAGAATAAATAAGTACATCCAAGAAAAATAACTCACTAGCTAACTAAATAACTAAATAAATAAATAAGAAAGCAAAATCCTTCATCATATAAGAATTATAATATTTTCTTGTAGGTGTAAATGAGATTGTCTTTAGATTCAAGTATGATAATTATATCTTCAGAACTTTAAGATACTGTTTACGACCTGCTGCTTGCCCGATAGATCAGCAAATAGGTTCATCTGTATATTGATCTACAGATGAGCTTTGAACTAATTTGTCATTAAACAGCACCACAAAATCTTAAAAGCCACAAAATGTTAGAAAAGATTGTACATTTCACAAAGATATATAATGGAATAGATATATAATATGTATATTATATTATATATTTTTTCTTTTTTGTTTTATGCTGAAGTTCTCCTGAAAAAGAAATCTTGTAAGAATTTTTTTTAATTAATTTAGAATGTCCATATTTTATAGGATTAAAACAGAAAACTAGTATTATTCTTAATACAGTTAAATTTTGGTGTTTAGTTTTTTAGGAAGGTTATTTTTCTGCTGCTCCTATTCTCTTTACATAGGGGTTTGCTACCTGCATATTTGTACTACATTGAAATTAAAAGATTATACTGCTAACCAAACAACAGAAATATGCAAACTGCTGCAGGGAACAATTATGTCTATTTATATACTGGAAAAGAAGAAAAATATTTCAGTTGAAGACATCTTATATACTTAATAAAGCTTTGAAAAATCTTAGCTTAGTACCATAATGATATTTGGTTAGTTCTTTAGAACAATGTCATCCATACTCCTGAACGACATATTGTGTTTAACTCAAATTTAAATTATGGATTTAAGGGAATGTAAATTTTGAAAGTTCAAATTTTTTGAAAATTCAAATTAGTTAATTTTGCTATTCACAATTTTATCTTGACATTGCTTTGGCAGATTTATATAGCTTAAAGAAAATAGTTTTCTATTTCCCCTATGAAGCACATTCCACATGAAGTTCAGATTATATCTTTTCATATAAACATAGGAACTGTGATTTAAGCAATTGAAATATTCAACTTATTTAAATTTCTTTAACAAAATGATTTTATAACTCCTAACTTCAATGATCTATTTTTCTCAACATTCTCAAGAGAATAGGAAACATTTTTTGTTGCTCCCTATGGTAATTTTATTTTTCTTTAATTAAATGTGCTCAGTCCTATGGAGACACAATGGATTGGGGATTTTTTTACAGACTGAATAACCCTTTCACAATCAACTCATTCTGAGCCTAAGGCATAACAGGCAAACTGAAAACAGTTCACTTTGATACTGCTTCCAGAAACATGACCTATAAACCACAGAATTTTCTACAATAGCTGCCTGGCACCAATCTCACAGCCTTTCTCTTTCCCTGGGCTTTGATATGTCCTGAGAATAGTACACATACTGCTTGCCTCGTATCAAAGAGGGTTAGAAATCAAGGACTTAGCATTTCAGTATTTAGCGTATCTGTATCTGAAAATATGAGGTTTATTCTATAGAAAGATACATTTTATAGAAAAGGTGATACTTTAATTTTTTTTAAACAGGCTAAGACAAAACTTGCAAAGTGTGGTCAGCATGCAATTGCGATTGATGGGCATGATTTCATTTATCTAAGAGCCGTAAACACGAAAAATAATGCAATTAGTTGTCTGAAGTTCTTCAGAGGTCATTTTTTTTGCTTCTTATGAGGAGTGATACAGTATTTTGTCTATACTGTTTTAGAATTGTCTGCTTTTCTCCCCTTTATGTATTTATTTTTTTAATGTATAAGTGTGTCAGGTAACAGGAAGTCAATGTCAAAAACTTACATCTTGTCAGTACAACTACTGTGTTATGGACAAACTATTTGTCTCACTCTGCTCTTCATGTCTTTTTGCAAATATACTGGTTCCAACACAAAATTTGGAGATTATTGTTTCTTCTACACCGATTCCTTGTTTTTTCTACACTATTCCTTCCTTTCTGCCTTCAAATCTGATATAAATAGGCAGCGAGAGAAACGTTCTTCTGACAGTTACCTCCTTTTAGACAGGAAATCTAATACCCATTTTAAGTGTTGAGGATCTTACCTTTTGAGATGCCTAGCTCATGCATTCTGAGAGACAGCGCATTGCTTACCAGTATCAAAA
The DNA here is from genome assembly GCA_026261815.1 of Monarcha castaneiventris obscurior. Classification (NCBI taxonomy): domain Eukaryota; kingdom Metazoa; phylum Chordata; class Aves; order Passeriformes; family Monarchidae; genus Monarcha; species Monarcha castaneiventris. The sequence continues at coordinate 4,180,581 of JAMPIT010000566.1, read as the reverse complement.
TACATGATGTATTTCCGCTAAATATCAGGCACCCAATTGTGAAAAACTACTGGGCATTTCAATTTCATGCTACAAAGATGTAACTCACAGTGGTTCATATAAATAAATTCTCTTCTGTATTGCTCCTTATAATTGCAACCTCAGGAGGTCTGGGCTGTTATATGAATTCTTACACAATGAAGAATGTATTCATGCTTCTTTCCCTCAGTTACAATACAGCAACAACATCTTGTGTTGTTGAAACCAGTTGCAAACAGATGTTGGTAGACATAAAACAGGCCTCCAGTTTTACATCAAGTGGCATTCCTCTCTCATAAAAGAATGCTTTAAGAGTACATTGATAAGTATTTGCAAGGCATTATATTGCATGTAAAAAATTGAAGAGTTTTTAAAAATGTAGAAATATTGTGCTTACTGAGAACTTGGAATATAGCAATGTTTATGGCTTGGCTACATAGAGCTAAATAAGCTTGTTTTGATTCTATTTAGAATAAAGCAAAAATGCATTTGGTCTGAACGTTTTCATATTCGTTACAGAAAATAAAAGTGCTTAATTATTCATGTAATCTGCTTCAGGATTACAGTTTTTTTTTTTTCCTTTTTATTCTTAGATTTTTTTCCCTTCTTGTATCAGCATTCATTTTCTTTGTCCTGGATAAGTTTTGCTACTAACCGCTAGACTAAAAGTGCTACCACCTAATAATGTACCATTTTTCGGTTGTAATGGTTTTAAATTTCTTTCATTTATCATATAAGTTGAAAGATAAAAATTATATATATTATATGAATATGTAGATCAAAAATGACAGCCTGCATTTAAACCCAATTCTGTTTTTAACTGATCCAGTAAACATCACATTAAATGGCAAGATCAACACCTGGCATTGAAAGACAGCTAGTATAACACCTTTCTAGTTCTGCCATGTGAGACTGTACTTGCAACTACGAAGTGTATTGTTACTTTGCCAAATACTGGCTTTACCTCCAAAATTTTTGTTTCACTGTATCTACATCATGGTAGTTTGCCTTCCAGCATGTTAGACTTACCTCTCCAAGTCTGGGAGTTTGTGGTGGGTTATTCCAGTCCTATAAGTTTGAGGTTTTGATCAATTACTTGATTAGTTGATACATTTAATTTGATCATTCCTATTTATTTGTTTATTCTACAAAGGAAACTTTTAACTTTACAGTTAAAACTGCTTGTTTCATTCTTGCTGCTTTCTTCCTACCTGTGACCACAGCAACATGGAAAAAGTTTATCCTAGCTGGTATCTTAAGACTAGAAAATCTGTGTCCTAGGTAGCTTCCTACTGCAGGCATTTGCAAGAGATTCCTCAGGCATCTTTGTTCAAACTCATTCCATTTTTCTCTTCACTTGGCATTGAAAATAAATGAACTGGAGATTAGACTAAAGTCTTCAGGCTATTAAGTCAAAGCTAAAAACTTTACATTACAGACTTCCTGGTAGTTCTCCTGTGTGTCTTCATTTTTTAAAGTATTATGCATAAAGACATTCCCATATCACAGAAGAAAAACAAATAAATGATTGGTTAAGACAGTAGATCCCCTCAGGGTCTCTGTCAGACCTGGATGTGTTGACCTGAATTTCTGTCCTAGAATTTTAATCTGGCATCAGAGGAAAAGCTTTGGTTTTTAATGTATTTTGGATTGCCCTATTATTTGTAAATTTAACCTTACAGTGTTTGCCACCTAGAAGTATTTTTCTAGAGAATAAACTCTCAATTCACCATTTCTTTCTGTCAAATACTTCTTTGTTGTGTATCTCATGATATTTGAACCACATAATAAATAAATAAAATTTATCTAACTGAACAGAATCAGAATTAGACTGATTGAGTTTGAACATATGTGCTCAAGCATTATTAGAAGACAGCCTCCAAACTTTATTCTATTATTGTTTTTGATATAATCATCTTTTTTGACTACTTAATATGCTGGATACAATACTCATAAAAGAATAATTCAATGCTACTTCTTTTTAATATTACTATTTCAATAATAGCTGTATGATTGTGCAACATACCCAGAAAAGGGAAGCAGGAAAAAAATCTGATTCTAGTTAATATATTGTCGCTTGATAACAAGCTATCAATGTTTACTTTCAGATAAGAAATCTGCTTTGAGTATAAATATAAGCAGACATTGAAGTGTTGGCATTTAGTATGTATAAATAAATCTCAGCTCAGCAAAGCAAAGCGTTTCAATGTGTATATGTTTTCTACAATTTTAAGCAAGACAAATAAAATAAACTGTTGAAATAGGGTCACAGTCAGCTGACTTAAAGTAAAGCGTAATAGATCTGTTCACAGCATAATACAGACTAAAAGGTACAAAATTGAAAGCATAAGTAATTTAATCATAGATGTGTAGTAAGCAACATTAAATAGTATTGTGGTAATTGTGTTATGCACACAAAAAATGGCACAAACAGAAGAATAATCATACATGTACACACCTATCCACGCACAGTATTCTTTACCTATTCATGCATATTTACCTACATCTGAATTAGCAAATCAGATGCTTAATAATTTAATCTATTTTGGCCGCCTATTTTCTTGTCTAGGTTAACTTGATATCTGAAGTCATGGCTGTAAACCATAGTTTTACTTGTTTTAAGAAAATAGTTCAAAATTCCAAGCACTGAAATTAACATAGTATAAAAGATGTTTTCCAACACTCACTGCTTCCAATTTCCTTTAAAGCCTTTTAGGTCTTAGATTTGGATGAAAGAACCTTCGTTTTAGAGAAGGAATATTCCATGGCGTAAAGGCCCACTTTTTCCTGAAAGCTGGAGTCCCATTGGCAAAATTCTAAATTACATGATTTAAATTTAAATTACATTTAAATTTTTTAACAGGAGCAAAGATTGAAAAACTAAATGTCTCAGTGTAAAATATATTATCTGTAATAATATGTTAATGAAGTGCAATTTGCACTAGACTAAACTTTGTGAAAATTGTATATGATACTAATATTCAAATAAATGTTTAGCTTTCCCTTTCTTAGTTGAGCCTATATATGAATTAATTCTGTACTTTATTTTAACAGAAGTGGTCCCTACAAGATGTACCAAAGCCACCTACAAATTTATAATATTAGTGGTATTCTTAATAAAGTAATAATCTTATGAAGTGAGTCCATCTAGAGATACTTAGCAAGGACAGGTATAGACAGCACCTGTTTCTGAAACTCAAGTGGTTGTAGACATAATCAAACAAGATGAGCAAACAAATACGCTTACGTAAGAGTTAACTGTCATTACACCTTTCATTTCATTGGAACTCCTTTTATTTGCAATGATAACAATAAGTTTTGGTAAGGGACCAAATTTGGGTTTTGTTAACAAATGCGTGCTGATTTTTACTGAAAAACTCCACAGATAAGAGAAAGACCTTTAAACTTATCTCCTTTTATTTTCTCTTTGTTTTTGTGGATCTCAGTCCAGTAAGAACAATCAGTTTAAATGAGAAAAAATTTTAGCAGTTTGATGGCTCTAGGCAGACAAATAATGAGGGAGAAACTGGTAAAGGAAAAAAATCCAAGGAAGGGTGAACTGTTCATAAAAATGTGTTCCACAGAATGCCAACAGAACTGTTTTCATAATGGTAGTTTTATAGTTTTATTTGTTATTTTATTCCTTGTGTTATATGCAGTGATACCAGATGTGAACAAGTCAGAGCCAGAGAATTTTTAGAAATTTTAATTCTAGACATAGAATGAGGCCAATATGAAATATTGTGGAGGAGATGCCTGTAAAGGGCTTTCATCTTTTCTCTTCAGGCATACTGTGGTAAGAATGGAGCTATGTTTAAAAAAATAGGGAAAGAGAGAGACATTATTCCTGATGAAAAATACACATGCTTTACTAATTAGTAGCTAAGAATACTAACATGGGCCATTAATCACAGAAAGGGAAAAGGATGAACTGATTGAAGACAGTGCAGTCTTGACTGCTGTGACTGTAAGCCAGGACTGATCTTCAAGGACAACCTTTGCCAATTAAAAATTACATTCTGAAGTGCATACCGGCATGCATCTATGACTGAAAGACAGCATGCATGGACAAGGAATTCCAGGAAAAGTTTAATCAAAATAGGAGCTTTCCCAGAAGGTGAAAGCAGGAATGAGCAGCCAAAGAGGAATAGAGAGATACTGAACATGAGCCAAAGCTTAGAAACATGAAAGACAAGAACAGTTACTCCAAGTACTTGGATATGAAAAGATTTCCACTCTTAAGCCTGCCTTTTGGACTCCCAGGCCTCTAACCTCCCAAGATGCTCTTTGGGAGTGTGAAATAAGTGAAGTTATAACTATTTATGCAAACTGTGTCTACAGAAGTCCAGAGAAGATGCACCCAACAGTGATGAGGAATCCACTAGAGCAAGTGTCAGTTACCTGCCAGTCTGAAAGTAAGGCTGAATCAGTATCTTCACTTAAGTTTAGACAGATTGCTATTACTAATATATTCATGTACTAAACAACAATCATAGTTTAATGTATTGTCATCAACTTTTGATTAAATTCTTGGGGTAATTTATTTTCATGGAAAGTCCCTGTGATTATTCTGTAAGTGAACTTTGTTAAGTGGATTTATTTTGTAATATTAAACAATATGAATGTTATTTCTGTCTTTCACAATTGCAGTTATTCCAGTCTTTTGAAACAGGTTTTTATACTCACATAATTTAACGTGGATAAATATTACCTTATATATGTGAGGTAAAATACTAATTTTGTAATTCTTGTATATCTGGCTTAACCTCGATCTTATTCTATCCACTGTGACTGGTCTCACCATACGAATCTTCTCTTCTTAGTGAATCTGAAAAGTTACACATGGTTTTCCTTGTTTGTTTAACAAAATAATAGGCCATTTTTACTTTATTTTCTACTTTTCAGGCTTCAAGAAATTAAACAATTAAAATATTTTCCACTGCTTTTTTATTACTTTTCATACACTTTATATGTCTGTAAAGTATTTATTCAGCTTTGCCATATTACATGCTTTCCTTGTAATTGGATAAATGTACTGGATATTATTTGTATTTTTATAATTAAAAATAGCATCTCATAACAAAATTTCTGGCATTCCTTTGTTCAAGATTATGGAATTCATGCTTGTGGCTTAAGATAATTTCTTTGACAATTTATTAAATCTTTTCCAATTGTGTCAGAATAAAAATTGCAATCATTGGCACTGTTACAATATCACTTCTGAACAGTCTATTAAAGGTCCTATATGTTGCCCATTTCCTAAATCCATATATTCATATATTGTCTTACCTAATATTTGAAAATAAGATAATTTAGAGATTCTCAGCGTCTTGTGGAGTCTCATAATATGATTGACTTTGCATATTTGGATAATCAAGATATTGTCCTTTTCACTAGGTATTTACAGTCACTGGTGAGTTCTGGTTTTAGTGAAACAACTCAGAGTAGCTATTGCTTTGAGTTGGAAGCAAAGCTGAGTGTAAAAAAAATTGGGAATTTTACCATATTAAAGCTATTGACTTAGAACTTTAAGGACTTTCTATTATACTGACATTACAGTAGAAATTTTACTCTTTGCAAATCTAAACTTTCAAGTAATAAATATGCAATTTTCCAAAATTAAATTAATTGAATATTATTAAAATAATAATGACAGGTTGTGAGCAGAAAACTTAATTGATGAGGGCTTTTATTTGTAGGTGTACAGATGGGTGTTGCCCTAATTTCTTACAGAATAAATGATAGAAGCAAACTGCATGTGAAACAAAAATGAATGACCCAGATCAACTTCAGCACCTTTGTCTTCCAGCTTCAGTGATCCACATGTATTGCCCAAATTCCAGCTTTCAGTGCTGACCATGATCACAGCCTGTGAATTTTTTCTAGCAGTTTGAGTTTTTTCTAGAGTCATCTTGAAAAGCAGGAAAAGTACTTTTTATTTGCTCTTTAGGTTGAGAATTTTCATTGGAAAAAACTTTTCTCTTCTCAGTGGCATTGACGTCCCTAATGCAATCATATTGTAATAGAATCACTCCCTGCTGGTGAACACACTTCAGTGAATCATCTGTCTTGAAGTGCTTGGCTGAGGCACTTAAATAAAAAATCACAGTTGTCCTTGGAACCTTCTCCTAGTGAAGAAAAATAAATCACTTTTAGAGGGAAAATTAGATCTCAGATGGGTTGAACTGTTGTCTGATAGTATAAAGCTGCTTCATGTTATTAGTCACCTTAGTCTTTCTTTTGAGCCTAACTATTCTAATTTGTGCACTCATTAAAAGCTTAAAATTAAGTGGACTAATTCAGGCCTCACACAGTCAGATGAAAAATAATTTGAGAGGATAATATTCCATTATCCTATCAATATTATATTTTAGAGTCTGAAGTGGGAGGAAAACATGTAGGAAGAGTGACAACAGGAGAGAAGACCTTGTCTACATTTCCTGCTCATTCTTTTAAGTAATTTATTTATGCGTTATTTTAACTGCCAGAAGAAATTTAAAAATAGTGTAAGATCCACATAAAACTCACCCAAGATGGCTGCCAATCCTGAAAAATGAAAGATCTTAAATATACCTCCCTAGAATTTGGAAAAACTTAATATTTCATAATTTTTCATGAAAAATTTAATCTAGGTCATTTTCCTCATTTCAGCAGACAAAAGCCAACGTTTTTCTCTTGCTGTCTTTTATCTTTTGAGCTGATACTGGATTTTGTTGGTTGCTCTCTATTATTGATGAGAATTTTTCTAAGTCCTGGGGTCTCTGTGAATTTAGCTGTAAAATAACAAAGCTCCGATAAATTATGTATATACTTAATAACAACAAAGTTTTGCATAAGTTCATTTCATTATTTAATTTACTATATGAGTAGGAAAGGAGATTTTTTAAAACCATCAAAATTCTGAGTCTCTTGATAAAAATGTCTTATATGTCATATCATGGTAAAAGGAGTAATAATCATATTAATTAAGAGAAACCCAATGCAAAGCTAGAAAAAAAAAAATCAAAGATATCAATATGGAAAACAGAGTTACCAAGAAATATCTTGGGTAAGTGCACTCCTAATATAAATGAGTTGGATCAGGACAAAGAGGGGATTATCTATTTCTAGTGAATGGTCCGTATTTTCTACTGTTCACTACCAGGTTTCAGGAGTAGTTGATACATTGCTAGGTGAAACAGAGCTGACATTTGTAGGCTGTTGTGCTGTTATAAAGTGGCATTGCTTTACAGAAAACAATCCATTTCCACATTCTGTTGACAACACACTGGAACATGTTTCTGCCTGTGCACTGCACCATTTCTGATTTTGAAGTTCTGCTTACATCACATTACATGTGCAAATGTATATTAGCTACCAATCATTGAACTGTGAGTGTTATGGAAAAAGCATTTTCTCCAGATTGGTTCAATCAGGTGGGGGAAAGAGTTATAGTATCTTATGATTTTTCATACACTGATTTTTTTTAGTCACTTTCAATAACCTCAGCTGTTTTATTTTCTCCTGTTGCACATTCCTATACTTCAGATTGCAATAGCCCTGTAGGCACCACAGACTTGGCTGTGTCTGCCCAGCTCCCTCATGGCTCCCTTCTCAAAGCAGCTGTATTCATGATATATTTCTTTCCTGGGAAATAAGTCCAGGATGTGTCCCTTCTGTGTTGTGAGTGCATATCTCTGGAAACCACCCTAGAATTGCAGTAGAAGTGTGATACAAAGAGCAGAAGAAAAGAGGGGAAAGTGTTCTCAATATCAATGCCAGAGTATAGTGGAAGTTTTCCTTAGAACTTTCCTTAGCAGTGCAACAGAGAAGCTCATGAAAACTCCTTCACAGGCAGGTCTCCTATACAAAGTGTTCAGGGCCAGGCTGGTTGGGGCTCTGAGCAACATGCTCTACTGGGTGACACCCTTGGCCATGGCAGGGTGATTGGAACTAGATGATCTTTAAGTCCCTTCCAACCCAAACTATCATATGATTCTGTGGTTCTCATGACTCCTCATACCCCTTCCACCTTCAGCCCAGCCTAGGATAGGTATGGAAGTTCATTACTGTATCAACAGATTAAGTTACTACTGATTTTTGGGGAAAGTATGAATCTGTAGTTGGACTATTAGTTACTTTGTGATACCCCTGAGGTGGAGGTAAAGGCTTCCAGCAGGAGTGCGCTGCAGCTCTGTCAATAAGTATATGGAAAGGAATACAGGGACATCTTTTCCTCAGTGTCTCATTTTGCCATTTTTGAACATTTGATGTAGATGTAAACTGTCAGAAAATGAAATTTAGTTTGCCTTATAATAAATATACAAAATAAATCACTGGTGTTATTAACCTTCCTACTCACGAGCATGACTTGGGAGTCAGGAATGTCTTCTTTAGACAGACTGTTCTATGAATCTGTGCTTTGGATAAAAGCATTTATCTGTGAAACATCTCATCCACATAATTGGTCTGCCACAGAGCAGAGTACAGTGGCATAAATGAAGTTGCATTTTCAGTGTGCATGCAGACTAAGACTAAGACTAAGACTATTCTTGTGCTAACAGTTTTCTATTTAACTCTGTAATTATTTCTGGAATTTATGAATTTAAATAATGTTTCTGTAGGTGACTGTTTCTGTTTCTTAAGAAAATAGGCACATTTGTTCAACAATATGAATAAAACATCTAAGTGTAATTTATGGGCAATTTATGCTCCACAGGTGAAGTGCAGTGAAAGAAGTTTTGCTTTCTATTTCCAGTCACTTAATGAAAAGCAGGTACAACACTATTACAGCATGCAGCTGTAATATTACCATGTAACATATAAATCTTAAAAACTCTGAACCAGTCTTTTCTGTAATTATCCATGACATCCTATTGAAAAGTCATTGTTTTATTTTGTTTTCTTGGATAGAAATATAAGTAGGGAGTACCTACCTTTTATTATTTTTTTAATTATTATTAATGCTAGCAGTTCAAGAGTTTTGTCTTACAAATGTTGGCTTAATCCACTACCACTATTGATTGCCACCATACTGAAATTACTCTATCTACTGTACCAGAGTGTCAAGTATGTTATTTGGATAAGAGAACACATCCTTCAGAAATTCCTTTTTCTGGTATTTCACATCTACTTAAGAGTTATCATTAAGGAAAATAAAATGTGGAGAGTACTTTTGGTTATCACTGTTAATAAGATTGCAACTTTTCTTGTTAAGGTGGTATTCTTGGCATCCATATAGCAGTTTTGCATCTGTTCAATATTCTTGCAGAAGGAATATGGGAAAATAATTGATGATGTGTTATTTACATAGTAACGATCCAAGGATGGTTGCATCCAGCTTTTTGCCTATTTTTCAAGTAATTTTGTTCTCAAAATCTGGGATTTTATTTTAGGAATACATGTGTACACTACAAATCTATGCTCCCAAATGGCATAACAAGAACATTATGATTGCAAGAAAGTTTAACTACATGCGTATGAATCAAATAACTCAAGAATGACAGCTTTCTCCCACATCAGAAGAAAATAAATGCCATTCATAAAATAACCATTCAACTGGAAAAAGTACACAGATGAGCAACTTCTGCAGTGCTGTCGTTATGTGTAACATGGCCATAATTCTTACTGTTCAGCACTTTAATGACTTTATCGTACACAGTTTCTCATACTCATACATAATGGCTAAGTACCCTATGGTGAAAATAGAAGCCAAAAAGCCATATGCCTGCAGTCTTCTTGCAGACTGGGCAGGTTTTTGATTGGCTCTAGCAGGTTTGGGGAAATGACCATTTCAGACAGGACCCAGTCAAGCAGAAAATGGGCAGATGCTGTAAGTTGCATAATCAGTACAAAGAATACTCATCTGCCATTTATAGTACATGAGATTAACTGATGGGATACTGACTGATTCAGGCTAATTTAATGACAACCTCTAACCATCTGGCTAGAAAGCTGTATTTTACAAAGGCCTAATGCTGACCCACATAAGTTAGCCTAAAAAACATTTGGTGAGTTTAATAATGGATTATACATCAAAGGAAGAACTCATTACTGTTACAAGTCATGAAATATTTATTTTTAATCTGACAGTTCTACTACTGCTAAACAATAAGAGATTACACTGTGAAGCAATATATATAATAAATGACTGACTACTTTTCTGCTGTGCTAGTAAATGCAGAGCTTTCCAAGCCCAATGATTTCACTTGCTGACAGTGGGAAACTGTGAAAAATAGACCCTCCTTTTTCATCAATGGCACGAGATCTTCCTTTACTCTTTGGACTTAACTTGTAATTTTGCAAGAATATTCACCATAACAGTTGAATTCAACTGACTTGTTAATTTCTTTGTATATAGCTTGATTTCACAAATAGTCAGCATCCTGGAACCCAAATTATATCCATGAGACATTCATTTTTTCGCATGAAAAGTCTTCTGGAATGTTATTGAAGAAGGAAATTGGTAGGAAAAAAAAAATGCATAATTCAGACTATAATATGGCTGACAAGGTCCAATTTACTGGTGATGGTTTGGGAAGTTGAAAGTACCCACCCTGACTCTTAAAGCTTAGAGCTGGCAATTAGAAACTTCACATCAGCAAATTTTAGTCAAAGGCAGTGAAGTAACCATTCAATTTCCTCAATGCAATTTTCATGGAGCCATTGTTATTAACAGACTCACATGTCAAATATTGCTGAAAAATGGCAATGATGAGTGTTTTTCAGGCAGGTTAAACTAGTTTCTGAATACATATTTTACATTGTATAAGTGCATAATGATGTATTCACATTTAATGTTTTCCTAATTTTTCTCTTTTTCTTAATCATATTTAAATACAATTTATGTATAATGGTGTATATAAACTGATGAACATGCTATGACACATTCTGTTCAAAGTATCAGGCATCTGGGAACGTCTGGGAATGGAGGAAACTGCTGAAAAATCAGAGTATATTTCCTATTAACTTTACACAGCTGTTAGGGGTACTGTTAAACTCTTTGAGGTAAAATACACCACTTGCACCAGAATACTTCTTGCAGTATACAGCAGCTATATTGATCCATATACTTACTATTCCTTCACTAAAATCTATGGACAGACGTACAATTCCCTGTGAAGCTGTTTAAGTAGTAGTTCTTACTTACTCATGGATTTCAGAAAACCTCATATTTCTCTTCTGTTGGAAAAGTCCATTATTTGTCCTATTCAGGCAACACTATCTGGTGGCTCCAACAGTCAACAAATCATCTTAAAAACTCTATGCAGACAACACAAAGAACCTTCCCTTGTCTGGAATGGATTGTTTAGAATAGTGGAAGTGCAGCACAAATTGTTTGAGAATCTGTATTTTCTTTTTATGCAAAAATACATTCTAAGACGCATCCAAACCACTCTCTGGTCCCAGATGTATGCAGCCCTTGTCTATGAAAGAAAGCTGACTCACTGGGGAACTCTGCCACTTTAAACCATTGGAAAGTGGCAAATCCTATGGCATCTTCAGAGCATGAAGTAGTCCAAATAATAGTCAAGAAGCTGCTATACAACATTTAGTTGTACTACCAGATTTCTTTCACAGATCCATCTTCTTTGTAAATATTGTAGATGTCTAAATTCAAGCTTAAAGCCAAAATAGAGAAAATAAATTACATTAGGAATTCAAAGTTTCTCATTTAACTTTTTTTTTTTAAGCAACAAAAGACACAGTACTTACCTCTCTCTTATAAAGTTTTCTTTCTCTTTAGAAACATTTTCCACTCAGGATATTTCTTTCCTAAGTATTTATTTTATGGTCTTGGTATATTTCATTTATATCACCATTATAATTTCTATCTTGCCTTCTTTTTCCCACTTTCTCAGGGCAAACTTTCTTTGCATGGTTGATCTGAGAGCTGCCTCTTGGTCAAATTATGTCTGGTAAGATCCAAATGTGGATGCAGTAGCGTGTATGAACAGGACAGTAAAATCTGTCTTAGAGGGTGTTAGCACAAAACTGATCATGCCAAACCTGATTATGCCAAAACTGATCATACCAAACAGATAGTCATCAGCTGGGCCAAAAAATAAACATTCAGTTCTTACATATAGAAGGGAAAAACCAAAATATCAGCATGTCTGTCATTCTTCAGCTATGTACAAGGTTTGACTCAAGGAAAAAGTTGTGATTTCTTGTTTCAATCAGAAAATCAAGAAGTGAATGAATTCCTACATATACCTGTAATCTGCAGATTACAGTAATGCTGCAGGCAGACTCCCTTATAAATGGAAGGCATTGACCACATTAGGGTGTTGTCTTCTTTATTTGTTTGCCTTTTTACAGAGACTATTAAATTTTATCTTATTTTTAGAACCCACAATGAAACACCACTGCCAGAATGTAGCACTCATTAAAACCAAGTCAAACCTCAAATATCTGTCTTCAAATTCTTATGCAATTAATTCATGTCATATGACTGTTAGAATAAGCTGTATTTCCCAGAGACCCCATTCCTCCCTTCACCTGTCATGAAATCTGATGCCTATTATTTTGTGTTAAAACACATAAATACAACAGAATCTTTACTCTGTTTACCATAGTGAAAGAATATGTAGGTTGTCAATTGGGAAAATGGCCTGAAGTATTTTTTTAGGCCTGGAATCTAAAAGTTTATTCTGACAAAATATCAACTATGTTTCCAAGAATGGTCTACTCCAGTTTGTACCTACATTTCTTCTTTTTATCATACTCTAGATGTGTATCTTCAAAAGGTAAATCTGTATAAAGTATCAACTGGAAAATAGGAGATTCCAAGTAGATTCAATAAATTTGTTTTCTTTTCTACTTTGCTTCCTTAACAAAGAAAATAAAGCAGTATCAACAAAAGTAAACTGTTTTTCAGTTTTCATTTTAATAATAATGTAGGCATTTCTCAGATAAAATTGAGCATGTTTTTCAAATAGTATGCTCCAATTTTATTTTGGCTTTGCTTACTTCTCTTAGGATGTCAAGCCTCAAGTTCATTACAGTTAAGGCTTTCCTCTGGTTTTACATCCCAAAAAGTTCTTCCTTGTTTATGATTAGCAGATCAAACAGAATGCATCCCCTGAAACTTTGTTGATCACCTGCAAAACAAATTGTCCTTAACCCTTTGTAGAAATATTCCTAGTTGTGATGACTGTTTTCCTTTGAGCAGATACCAATGTGGTTAAATCTTTCCTCAGATCTTTATAAGTTCTTGAGAGGCTCATCACCAGTTTCAAGGAAGAGTTCCTGCTTTCCAGTCTTGTCCTTCCTAAATTACTTTTACCCATCAACTGCAGAACTTCTGTCACAACTGTTATCCCACAACAGCTCTGTAATCATAAGGCAAACATTGTTCTGTGATTGGTCACAAAGTTCTAAGTCCAACAGTTTGTTTTCCATGTTGCAGCTTTTTGGTAATAGGCATTTTTCATTTCACCCTCAGTGATAGCTTTGGGGGTTTTTTTGCAGGCAACCTGGACCAGCATCCCCAACTATGCTGTCCTTCCTAGACTTAACGTCTTTTGCGTCTAAACTTTTCTTCAGACGTTAGGCACTATGCCCCAGCAGACCTAGTTTAAAGTCCATCTCAGAAGATTAGCAGGTCTACTGGCAAACTTGCTGCTGTTTTACTTTGTCAGGTGTATTCTATCTCCCAACAATTGCTCATTCTTCATAGAAAGTGGAGTGGTATAAAAACCAAAGCTTTGCATGTAACAGCTGCTGTGTGCTCAGATGTTGACCTACAGGATATCTCGGCTCCTAGTTGAGCCTGTCTGCTTCACAGACAAAATAATAGAGAACTACCTTTGTTCCTGATCTGACCTCTTCAGCCTTGTCCCAGAGCCCTAATATATTTCAGCTTGGTCTCTCTTGGCAGTATCATTGACTCCTACATTGACTAACAAGAAGGACTAATTGTCCAAGGCTTGTTTCGTTGCATCTGCTCTTTTCTTGAAAACTGAGAGGTGTAACACTAGAGGAATGTACAGGGAAAGTAACAGGAAACAATATGTACTATTTTACAGTGAAATAAAGGATAATGACAATGTCACAGAGAAACATCCTAAAGATGAACAACTGGAAGGTTATTTCTTGTCTAGGTTTATCAGAAGCTGATGTTTATCTGTAATCTATTTACAGATGACCAGATGAGTGATCGAAACTAGTAAAAATGAATTGTTTATGTTTAATCATAAACCAAAAAACATAGTTAACATATATGCATTTTTAAATCCAGCATATAATGTATTCTGAATTTTGTATAGACAGCAAAACACATTAATAGGACTGCTCATACCAGTGAGCAGATATCTTACCAGGATCTATAATGTACACATGTAGCAGAAAGACAGGTCTCTGTATCTTCTTTTCCAAAAATCCCTCTATACCGATTATCTGTTCATATAGATACAAATACTCTTGGAATGACTGTTAAAAAATATAAATTGACTTGAAATTAACCAATTTTAAGATTAAAATTGGGCTGGCTGATTTTATAAGCCATGCAAGATAAAGAGTTTGATCTTGATTGTGAAAATGGAAGAGAAAATATACACAGATATGCACATTTTTACACATACACATAAAGAAAGTACATAATAATTGCATAAGAAGTGACTGAGAATTTTAAATAAAAACATGGGAATATGCAACTACCTGTGCATTAAGGACATATTTCTCTGGTGATTTAGGTTTATAAACAAATTAATCTTTCAAACACAGACTTATTTTTTATAATTGAAGGAATAAATTATTTGACTACTCAGAGTAGAGATGTAAGCATAAAAAAGAGCTTGAGAACTTTACCCATGAGCTTCAATCACGAGTTTAGCTCAAAAAGGATTTTATATTTATTAACAGGTACCCTTCTACACTTTTAAATTTGTAGTTGATCTCATTAGCAAAATCATTTAGGTTGTTGTTCAGTAGTCACAGAGTGTTACCTAATAGAGTAATTCAGGCTGCCACAGCTGTTTTTGCCTAGTTCAGAGTGGTTCTTATGGTTCTTTTGGGACCTATGTGATATCAAAAATAGTCTACAGCCTGGAAATTGGCCATATATTAGAACACATCCAAATGCACTTAAAGTCTGTGGGCACTTCCTCTGCTTTTCATTTCTTCGTTATTTGAAAATGTTTTTTAGTGACAGAAAAATGATGTATTTTATCACCCTGACTCTTGATCAACATCACACACTCCTGACACCCTGCCTCCTGCCCCTCTGCCCCTTGATGACATTGTCAGAATAGGCAAGATGCTGGCCACGTTATCCATGTAAGGTAGGATTGTTTCAAATCACACATTTTGGAGCCAAGGGGTTGTGTGAGTCTTACCTGCATTCAAAATGCATTTGCACAACTGCCTGCTGCTGTCAGAGGATGCAGAACATCAAGTGTCCTGGCAGTCTGATGCAGTCAGGGCATTGGGTGAGTTGCCATACAGGTGCATTGATGCTCATTGTTCTTACTGCATCAGTGAAGTTTAGTTTATAAAAGGTTGTCAGACTCCATTACTGTTCATAACTCTCTTCTTGGACAGAAAGGAGAGGAGTTTTCATATCCTCCCCACTCTCTCCCTTACAACAACCAATTGGTTATGCTTGGAAAAGTCAGGAGCAATCAAAAACCATCACGACAATAACAATTTATAAGAAAACATGATACTTAAAATGCAAAACCAATTAATAAGTGCAAACTACTGAGTTTTTTAAAGGACAAAAATAACCCCAACCAGTATTTCTTTGAATGAACTATGTCTTTTATTCATATGACTTACCTGAATGCAATGTATTTTCCCTATTAATAGGAAAGAAAACGAGGCAGCAGTCACACAATTATTTACTCAATGTAGTTGATATAGATAGACTTCTAAAAACTGTCTAGAACCCATATTAATTTTAGAATTCAGTACCTTTTGTGAATGTAAAAAAATAATATTTTGGTTTCCAGCTTTTTAATAATTTCCTCGTACCAATATGCAACACATAAAGTCTGGCCTATATGGACAGTTGCTAAAACCTGAATTTAATTTTGGTACAACATAACTGCAAATGCAAATACAAAAAACCCCAAACTTTCATTAGAATTTTTTAAGACTGAACAGAAAGATGTTTAAGAAGCTTTACAAGTATACGTTTTACATTATGTACTAAATTTTATTCTTTATGTAGTACAAGATTTTGCCAATCACTTAGTGTATTTAACAAGAAAACTTGTGTTCTTCTGGTTTTTTTAATCGTACATACAGCAGCTCTCCTCA
This sequence comes from Monarcha castaneiventris obscurior, assembly GCA_026261815.1. Classification (NCBI taxonomy): domain Eukaryota; kingdom Metazoa; phylum Chordata; class Aves; order Passeriformes; family Monarchidae; genus Monarcha; species Monarcha castaneiventris. The sequence goes on along the minus strand of JAMPIT010000566.1, from coordinate 4,164,321 downwards.
TTCATGTACAAGTGATCTCAGAAGAAAATGCTGCAATGGTAATAGAATTTTAGGTACTGCAAAACAGAGATCATTTCCAGTTAAATATTTTGATTGCCATTTTCCAAGTTAAACGATATTTTAAATTTTCTACCCTATCAAACCTGAAAATCAAGATCACCCTCATGTTCCCAATTAGAGGGTTGAGAAATGCTTGGATTCTTTGATACTGAAAACAAAAAACTTCATTTTTCATGCTAATGTAGATTCCTTGTGCCATTTTCAGATTAAATGATGATGAGAAAGAATAAATACTTAAGTTAACCATAGCCCTAAAAATATTTTAGCTAAAAATTGGATATACAGATTTCTCCCTCCAGTTTATTTTGTGCAACAGAATAATGAAAAAAACCCATAGATGTTTTAGATATTCCTTCTGAATGTCATATATCAAAAAATAAATACAGCTATGTTGATGTTCAGAAACAGTTTTTACCATGAATATACAGTATCTTGAAAAAAATGCTAGATGAAGTATAACAGGCAGCAGTGAAATAACTTTATAAATAAATACATAGATATATACATAGAATCTTAGAAACATAGAATGATTTGTGTTGGAAGGGATCTTAAAGATCATCTAGTTCCAACCCTCCTGCCATGGGCAGGAGCGCCTTTCACTACACCAGGTTGAACCAAGCCCCATCCAACCTGGCCTTGAGCACTTCCAGGGATGGGGCATCCTCAACGTCTCTGGGCAACCTGTTCCAGTGCCTCATCACATTAATAAGTATTATTAAATTTAAATTAAATAATTAAGTATTTTTAAATTTCTTCCTGAAATATAATTTAAATCTATTCCCCTAAGGAAGTCATTCTTCCTTATCCTATTACTACACGCCCTTGGGAAAAGTCCCTCTCCAGCTTTTTTGTAGGCCCCCTTTAGGTACTGGAATGCTGCTACAAGGTCCCCCCAGAGCCTTAATCTTCTCCACTCTCAAAGGCACCAGTTCCCTGAGCCTGTTCTCATAGGGAAGGTGGTCCAGTCCCTTGATCATCTCCCTTTGTGTATATACACCCAATATTTTTCTGAATGTTTCATATCCTGTATAGAATTGAAATCTACTGTAAATACGAATAGTGAATAGTAACCAACAATCTGTCATTCTGTCTTTTTTGGTTAGCCAAACGATTAGCATACATGAAGAATTTCAATTCTCAAATGTACATGGGTATACTCACCCAGAGACAACTATTTCTTCTTTCAGTCTCATTTAAGAAAAGATTTCTATCTAAATTGTTAAATGTAGAAAACAATGACGACAAGATCTGAATTGATCTTCAAAGTAAACAATAAAAAATATAAGAAAACAATGTTTTACACTAAAAATATCTCATACTACTTAAGACCACTACATTATTTTTAGATTTTGTTTGTTCTGTTGAGTGAAGCAGCTGTTTTGCACCTCATAGCTCATATCATCTCTTTAGCAAACACCGTAATACAAGTTTAATTGTGTAAATTACCTTGAAATATTTCAAAATACATTTAATGACTTAGTCATTTGATTTTTTTCCTATTATCTTTTGCATGACTGTTATTTTAAGCACAAGCAAAGTTGGTTCAAAGCACAGGGTGCTCAGCCACTTGTCATTTTGGTGTTTTGCATATGGTACAGACAAGGGAGCAAGAAGATTCCTTGAATAACTTTAATAACCTTGAAAGAGCAAGCAGTCTCCTCAAAAGTAGATGTGCATTATAAAAAATATATACATTTCCAGTTGGAAGACCTATCAGTACTCTTTGGCAAAATGCCCAGGCTTCTCTGTAATTCACTGAGGAATACTTCTGTCTCACTCTGTAAATAAGTAGGTAGGATTAGATTTCACTGTTCAAAAGAGACAAAGAAGGTATCTTATATATAAACATATCTTTTTAACTGTTCTTTGATAAGCATGCATCAAACCGGATCAAAACCCAGCTACTTTTCACAAACAATGACATGTGAAATCCCACACAAATGGGTATGTCACGAAGCCTCTTACATTCTTATTAGTACTATTGTCCTCCTACTAACCCTCAGAGCCAAAATTTTAAAGGATAGGATTTTCTCCCAAGATATTTTGAAATACATTAAGTGAAGCACTCAGCTCCTCACTGACTATGTCTTTTTAGTCTGTGAAAATAAAAGAATTCCAACCCTATCTTTTTGTTGCACTCTGGGCAAGTAATCAAACGTGGTCTGCTGGGATATCAGCCTTTCAATTTGATGGTTTAAGAATACGTATCATTTTCAAATACGAAAATTATACTCTTCAGAGAGTATTATCCCTTTTTTTAGGGAGTGTTTTCAAACCTGCGCAAACATTTTTATTTTCCAAAGAATGGCTTTGGTTTTCTTGCTGGTATTTTCTCTGATTTGCAAGTCAAAAGAAAAGATGTGAGGGACATTGTCTTGTTAACCTGCCTTCTCACCAATTAATGTAGCAATGCAGGCCTTCACTCCTTTCTTTACTTCTTCCTTTCACAGGAAAGATTATTCTCAGCCTGTGCTTAGGACACATTAACCTTCTGCTATACGAGGAAAAGGAATCTTCATGCATGTGTTGTTACACTGCTCCTTGTTGTTCCTGTGAGACACTATTGTCTCAGCCCCTTTCTGAGTGCTATTAGGAAAGAGTTCCATTTTTGCAATTAGTACCTGAAGCTTGCCAAATTTTATACTAAGTCCAGAGTTTTCTGTGAGAAAACAGAGTACCTCCTTATTCACTCAAAACTCAGTCTGAAGCTCAGGGGATTCCTCTTTAGTCTTGAGAAAAATAATCCACCAATGACATAAAATATTAAATAAGCAAGAAATAGGCAAATTAAAACCTGCATTCTGACCTTGACCAGCAGGAGTAAGAATAAGCTTTTGGTTCAGAGGTGAGAGACAGGCAAACATCACCCTTTATACAGGGAGTTTAACTCAATCCATCAGTCATTCTCTGTCACAGGTAATTTTATCTCAGCCTTAGGGAGGAGCTCTCTCAGGAGTGACGACCACTTGTTTGTGGTAAGACAACCTAATCATTGTTTTGTTGTTCATTTCCTTATTCATCAGGAGCAATTTCAGAAATCCAATCTAGATAGGAAAACAGCAAAGATGGTTTTAATGGATCCACAACCACTCTTTTAGGTGATAGAAAATATAACACACTGCATAGACTAACTGATTCACTTGATACAAATAGATAGTAGAGATACAAAATATAGATTTTCAGGGTCCTTCTCTGTCCCCTAGAAAAACAGAAAGAACATTTGACAAATAAATGAAAGCTCTTAGACTACAGTAGCTCTGAGGACTTATATTCTGCAGCATTGTTTCAATGCTTAAGCCTTCCTGAAAAAAAAAATAGCACCCTAGTGGGCTATAAATATGTAACTAATCCTGTTTTACACAGAGAAAACCCAATTTTTATAAGCACTTTGACTCGAATGAAAGCACATGGCAAGATTCCTTGAACTTGCTTTTCCTTCATCATATGCTAATTTCCAGAATCTGGGATTTGTGGATACTTTTCTGACAGACCTGGAGACTCCTAACTATTAGTTTTGCTCTTCATATGCCCTACCAGTCTCATGGTTTTGGCTTTATAGGAATGAGTTTGCTTTTCTGTAGGCAGTTGACATTGGAATTGCCCCAGAAGAATGTTTCTGAGCCATGGGCAAAACTTAAGCGTCTCTTAGCCACATACTGCTGATAATTTTTTGGACATGTGCACTATTCAAAGCAAGGTGCTTAAAGTTCAGGAATAAGGAGTATAAAAATCTTGTTCTGGGTCTGACATTTTCACATAAGCAGCAGTAGTTATGCCACACCTTATAATTTTCACATTTTTTTCAATTATAAGAGCATTATATCTAAGGTAATTTAAAGGTTTTATTTATTGCCTTCCCCTTTCTTATAAGAAAAACAAAAGCCAACCATACAGTTCACACCCTCCCTAATCTCTTCACATGCATTCACAAACAAACAAACACACAAAATAAAAAGTGTGATAAAAATGTATCTTTGAGTAATATTTTTCATTACAATATCACGATTGTCCTTCCTTCTTTACTGCATCTTTAACATGTTTTGAAATCCTGCAATAATTGTACTCATATGTTGAAATTATTGTATTCAGAATCCTGAAACTTACATAAGTTTTATAAAATCTTGCAGTGAGGAATTAATAATCTTACTTTTTGATTTATTATTCTGTCTGTTTTCTCGATGTCAACACAGCAATGTGCCTAGAATAAATGTGACTCAACAAAGGACACGTCCTGAAGAAACAGAACTTAACATTTTGGAATCTGTCTTGAGAGACTGAAGTGAATACTAAGCATTATTGCTCGCATATAAACAAGGCAGAGACATTTCACAGTGTCTTGGCCCCTGTTGTCTAAAATTTGAACCAGGGGGAATATCGTCCTCACTTCCAAATCATACATCAGCTAAGTTTTGTTTGCTTTCCTTCAGAAACCAAGCTGGGATGAAGCTGAGAGGAAACTGGAAGTTGTTTCTGGACCTGTGAAATGCTCCCAGTCAACACCCCTCCTGTAGGCCTCTAGTAGCTTCTCTGTCTTAGTGATGCACGCAGTCACTGGTTTTTCCTTGTATAGGACACATCTTTAGAGGAGACGATAACAGTCTAACAGTGATTTAGAATAGCCACTAGTTTTATGGAAGACTTAAAATCTTCAGATAAAATCATGCTGAACTGAATCAAATACCTATAATGTAATGTTTTTGGGTTTTTTTCATATTTTTCATTTACTTCTGTCATTCTACAGGAATATTTCATTGAATTCTGAGTAAGAATGACACCATTCTCCTTACACTTGAAATTGTTGATTAAATACAATTGAGGAAAAATCAATCTGTAAACACATTTTTATTTTACTCCATATTTCTACTTTTCAAAATATGGCATTATGTCTTTATTATCCAGTAAATTACTGTAGTAAATACATTTTCTTTTATACATAATTAATCTACTGTGTTTGAAACAGTTTAATTTAATCTTGATAATGGACTTTTAAACAGTTTTCTGAAGTTTTCATCTACATTATTTAACATAGTTGCCTTAGATAGCAGTCAGCTATGACATGGGAAACAACAATGAAGTGGAGATTTTCACTAGGCACTCCTGAAGAAAAAGCTTTAGTCTTGTACCTCTGACTGACTTCCCCTGGGGCGCACCACAATGAATGCTGTGGGGTTATGCTCCACACATAAAAATGAGTAGCAATGCCAAGGGAGAAATACTGAGCCTTCTTCTGTGTCCTCTTGGCTGCTTTACCACTTAGAGGTTTCCCAGTTTCATAACTTCCACTTTGGGGTTTTAAAAGCATTTTTTCAAGACAACTGATTAGAACACTATTTCATTAGAGAGTATAATTTAATTTAACCGTTTTTTGTTGCCATAAGTAATTTTTTATTTTATATTTTTAATTGCCTCGCTTTCATTGATTTACCAATTAGATTTCATAAATTCATTTCTTTTATTGGGCAAACACTGCTTCTAAGATAGATACCCTTTGTGGAACCCTGTGTTCTTCTGAGAGGGTTTCAAAAACAAAGTGAAAAAAGTCAAATAATAAAGTTTATATTCTTGCAGAAAACCAGAACACATACTCAAATTTAGTTAGTCTAATTGTGGAAGATAAGGGACGAGTCTACAAAGTAAAAATAATAACAATCCTTGTAAGAAAACTATTGTAATTTTAAGCAGACAAATTTTGTCCAAGCCAGTTACAAGGGTTCTTCTAAGATTGTATCTGTGATAATAACATATACTTTCCAAGAGGAAAAAAAATTCCCTTGTTCAATTTTTTTATTAACAGAGTTTACAACAAACTCATCTGAAAGACATCCCAGAAAGGGGAATGCAAAATATCTGGTAATTTCTGTAGAGATCACATCATGGGAGGTATGCTTGTTTCCAATTAACATATTTGTTTAGCTTGAGAAAAATGAAAATGTCAGGAAAATTCATTTTAAGTACTGTTTGTAGCAGGAAGGGATATTCACATGCTTTGTGATGTACTATATCTTCAATATACCTAAAGGACATTAGATTTTTCCTTAATTGTCACCCATAAAAACTATTGTTTTCAGTTTCTCTGAACATGTCTTCAGATTTCAACACATTATATGTGTTTATTATTTTATTTTGTAAGAAATACAACAGCATACGTCAATTTTGTGTAGCACAGCATATGACTAGATAGTTCTGAACTGACGAAAATAGTATGAGTGCATAGTACACGCAGAGCAGTATAAAATTTTATCCTACACATATGCCTTAGCAGTTTGTTGGTTTTTGAAAATACAGCTAAAATATTAGATCTCTGTCTCTTTTTTCCCACCCATCATTCCATTAGAAAAATGTTCAAACAAAATGTCATAGATTTTAAGGCAAGGTTTTTTTCTTCTTATCTATCTTGAATGTACTTAGAAAAATATTCTTAAAGACCATATGAAATTAAGTTGCAGACCAGAATTGTTGGATCCTACATAAAGTAATTTTAATGAATTTTCCTATATAAATTGAGGTCTTAAGTGACTTATGTGGTGTTAAGAAGAGACTGAATCACAGCTGAAGCACCTTTCTACACTAAAGAAAAAGGAATGAATTTAAAAGTGTGAACTACACCACAAACATGAAGTTCTTTGTAATGCCTGAGGGCACAGCTTAGTATGAGGGTAAAAATCCATGAGACAGTAGTCTCCTGACACTAAGTTAGCATCTTTGCTTAGCATTTTTGTAAAAATCTGTTTATTATGTGCACCTAACTGCGAGGAAAGTAAAATTGTTTATGTGCTCTTCTGTACATGAAATTTACCTAATCACTGACTTTTTCTCTTAGATATTAACCTTTGAGGCTTTCAATTTCTCTTTACTTAAAAAAAAAAAAAAATAGAAAAAAGTGATTTGGTTATTGTGTATTTTGTGCATCCATATTACATATATATCTATAACAACATTCTATTGTTTTATATGAATGGATAAAACATGTATATGTTTCATATAAACAGAACATAGTGGTTTATATTAATCCAAATAAATTATTAGAAGATAAGAGAAAAATATTAGTGTTTCCTACATGTCAGATGTTGAGGCACATCTCCTTTAAAGATTTATTTTCTTTAAAGCAAGCTCATTGCAGAAGGGAGTTGTAGTATAAAACATAATTCTTGTTAAGTGCTAAAATGACCGCAGTCAAGGATCACGTTTGTCAGTTTAGAAACTAATACTGGCTCATTCTGAATAAACACAGATAACTCTTACACTTGCTCTGATTTGATGTTAAATGGAAAATTTCAAAGTACTTATTTGTCCACAGCATTTCATAGACTATGCCTTTAGAATTTTAAGTGGGTGCATTTTTAACAAAACGAAATAGTCTTACTTCAGTGCACAGAGTATCTGCATGTCTTACTCTTGCTTCCTTTCTATCTGGTAGACAGATACAAAGCTCGTCATTTTAGGCATGCATTTTTTTTAAAGTTGCATTTTAAAGTAACATAAAGGCAATTTCTATTAGCCAGTAGAGATCCTGAAATTAAAAATCAGAAGGTGGCATTCCACAAGGAGTTCTCTTGAGGAATTTTTGGCAATGCATTCATTTAAGTTTGAGTTTGGTTGAATTACTGTGGTCTTTCATTGCTGAGATGGTACAAGCACAGAGGACCTTAATCTGAGAACTTGGATGACTTCTTCTTTTAAAGAATAGGGATGCATGCTAAGGTACTGTTAACAGTGAAGGCACCACATAGCATAAGGCAGTAAATGACTGAAAAATTGAGAAAAAGTGAGGAAAAAGTTGAATTAAAGAATTTCGTTTTGAATATGTTGCATTTACCTCCATTTGGCTCTTCATTTCAGCAAATGTCCATATAAGTTTTCCATTTTCAATGCAGTGATGACCTGACTGTTCTACAAACTTGGTAGAGAATGGCTGATCAAGTCACATAACTCATTTAAAAAATATATTATGCAAAGTGTAAGTTAAAAGTAGATCTTGAAGAGAAGAAATGCAAGATAGCTATTCAAGTTACTATGTTGAGTTTGTTGGCTGGGTAAGGGCATTCAGTCTTTAATGAAGCTGTCTGAAATAAAATTGTCTGACCTCTCACCAGTTTAGCTCAGGTCATGATGCTAATCTTTGAAACAATGTGGGATATTGTGGTATTAGTGTGTTAATTAGTGGGAGTAAGTTTATCCACAATGATGTCGGGTTTTGATTCCCTCTCCTCCCCACCCCCGATGGATTCCTGTACGCATAATAACTATGGGTCAAGAATGAGTTTTCACAGAACCTGAAAACTCTAAGTGAAACAAAAGCCGTAGGTAACTTTCTGAAGTCTAATTTTAAAAACTATTAAATACCTCATACCTAGCATTTCTTCTTCATCTCTCTGTAAAGTAGGAAGCTTTTTTATTTTAGTAAATACTATAGCTTATATGCATCTGGAAAAAAACCTCTGTCCTCAGTCCCTTGCTAATCATATCTCATATGTCCTCTGAACTCTTTATTTTGTCCGTTCATGTTTTCAAGATGCAAGTGTTACAGATTCTGTGTATTTTCTCTTTGAGATTAAAAATAAAAAACTTGGAAGTTAGCCAAGTTGGTCTCTTACTCAGCAGAATTTAAGAATCATATTTTGAATTACAAGCTGCTCCTTTGTTTTTTTCCCCCCTTTCTTTCCTTACCAAAATCATTATAATATAAAGCTAGGGAAAGGTTAGGCACTTGGATGTTAAGAAATTTTTTGAGAAGAGTTGATTCAATTTTTTTCCAGATTAATACAATCAGGAGAGTTTCCTCCACTCTGTAGAGTATTTCTAACCTTATGAAGAGAACTTTGTTCAGCACCAAGGTCAGATCCAGCACTTGCCTCATGGCAACAGACAGAAAAAGTATTCTTTTTTTTTAAATTCAAACCATTTTGACCTGTGGTTTTGATTTCTTCCACTTGTCTACGCCTTATTCAAACAGCACAGATTCATATTTTCTTCACTCAGATGGGCTAAAGAGGGCATTTATTTGCAGTGCTATTTGTTATAACCTTCCTTATTTTTCTAATTCAGACGTCCTGCAAGTAATTTTCATGCAGTTTCTAAATATTGAATGGAATGAACATAGAAAAGCCTTATCTTTCAGCCCCTAGTGGTGTGTTTCTATCTTCTATCTTGTGTTTTTGCATTTGATTTTGTTGCCCCTTCCATTATCATACCATACCTTGTTCACTATAAATACAAAAACTTTCTGCATATTATCAATTTAAGTTATATAATAAGACTAATGGTATATATATGACTTTCTAAAAACTGCTAAAAATTGAGATTTTCTCTTGTCACCCAATGTCAGTTCACTACTTTCATATTTCCACTTTCTCTGGAAAGTCAGTACCACATTTATTTTCAAGGGTTAAAAACATCCTAAATTGTGTATTTAGAATGTAGAGCAACCATCACCATCTTTCTTGTATGAAATCAACCAAGGATGTCAGAAAATTCCCCAGGGGAATTCCCTAGACTCACAAATCCAATAAGCAAAAGCAAGTTGTTTTCTTGAGTAAAATTATAGGCTGTTCCACAGAGGGTGCTGTTGAAATTTTAAAAATTTGCAGGAAAAAACTGAAAATTCCTTGCAGAAGAAAGAGTAAACAGAAGACATGATGATGCAGATCTGGTACCAGGATGGTTCCTTAGAGGGAGTTCTGAGCTCCATTCCATTGAAATTTGATGTAAAATACCTTCACAGTTCTTGGAGCAGTGACTAGAGGCCAGAACTCCTACAGTGAACATTGCTTGCTGGAATGCACAGTAACATTGGTCCTTGGTTTACCTGATTTTTTATAATAATTCAGTAGGAGGGGGATTCAGTGTTCTTGCATGAAGTCTAAATAATAAATGTAAGTTTGGGCTCTATCAAGCCTAAATAATTGAATTTAGGAATACCTCTTTTCATGTCTATTATCTACCTATCATACACAATACCCAAATATACACAGTACACAATTCTACAGTATAATGGATATAACAAGACATCACTCTCAGCAATTTCAAATCTTTTTCCCCAGTTCAGTTTAATGAAGTAAAATAAACTGAGGCAAAAAACCTACATTAGAATAGAGCAAAGGCCAAGTACATTTCAGTGTAGTTTTGACAAGTCAAACAATCATTCATGTGTTTTAAAACTTGAGTTTTCCTAGGAAAAAGTATTTAATGAATTGGCATGGGTTTCCTTTAAAAGTTGTAAACTTGACACTAATCTCAAAGATTAGAAATGCTACTTCCTTCAGGGGATTCAGAACTGTGTTAGATGATGTTGTAGATCTATGTGCTCATTTAAATCAAATGTAGCATAGGATGGAGGGTGAAACAACAACAAGGGAATATTTCAAGAGAATTTGGAAACTTCTGATGCAATGAAAGCAGACTGCTCAAAGTGACTCATTAAAAGTTCTCAGTAGAAGCATCCCATGAGGCATGCCATGAGGCATGAGCTTAGGATCACAATTCTGTTGGTTATGTTGCTAGTCTTGTAGTTGGCTTAAGTCATACCACTGACAGCTCTGTTTTTAGACATTTTCATTTATCTTTGCTAATACTTTTGATAAGTGAACAGTTTCTACAATAATATTTTTAGAATTACTTCTTGCTTTGCCTCCTTTGACAAAGCCTGAAGCTACACACATAAATGATCAAAGACATGGTCCTAGGTTAAATCACTTTCTTTTTTACTCTTTCTCTACTACTTCTATAGTAAAAAATTCCATAAATCAAAACACTACAGTCCCTGTTTCTTCTTTAATTCAGTCTATACTTATTTTTTCTTTCTTTTGTCATTGGAATTGATACAACACACATGGGTAATAACTATATTTGATTTTTAAAAAAATCTTGACTTGCATACAAAAGTTAATTTTTGTCAAAGCTCTCCAGTATAGTTAATATAAAAATAAAAGCTTCTTTTAAAAATGATAATGACTTGAATGAATCAAGAATGTCATGCAAAACAAAAAAGGAGAATACATTCATAATATGTTTGAAATGTTGTTTTTTGTTTTTAAATATAGTCATCTGTTGGCATTTTAATTAGGTATATCCTGAATTTAAAAGAAAGTTTCTACTGTTTGTACTACTTTCCAGTTGCAAGGAAATTCATTAATGTATGGTCTTATTCAAATGAGAGTATTATCCGGTACAGACATTGGTTGTCCATGACTGTAGGTGGTCGAAGATTTTGGCTTTATGAATAGGTTAAAAATTCAACCTCCATTGATTGTGTGGAGACATCTATTGATCCTGTCAGATTTGGAATTTCTATGGTTGATATGGTGGGACTAACAGGAAGAGATCTCACTTTTTCTTGTCCTGTGCAAGGACATGTTAATTTCATGTTTCAGAAGTTCTGTGCTTGAAACTGGATGGCCAAACTAGATGAAGACTGGGATGAACAGCATTGAGGTGAGAACTAAGCTTCCATTTAAAAAAACCAAAAAACCCCAAAATTAAAAAACCCAAGAAAAAAAACCACCAAACAACAAAAAATCAAAACCAGACAAACAGGGTATGGAATCCATATAAGGCATTCAATTTAGTACATTAAAAATCCTTTGCTAAGGACTGAAAAAAATCCAACCTTCCAGAGAGTTTCCTGGCATCACAGAATTTATGCTTAGTGTTAGAGATCACATCTGAAAAAATTATTACTTTAGCTTGCAGATATAGAATTAGGCTCTGCTCTTTACTTTAACAATAAGTAGCACCTTAGTCAAGTTTATTTTACTGATTTCAAGGGTCTGAAACAGAACCCAAAGATTCAATATGCACAATAATGCTAGTCAGCTAATAATGCTTTATATAATAATGTTTTATAATCAAGGCTAAGACACTTTTAAGGGTCAATTCTATAGTAAGAGAAATTGAACCATGTCTTAAATGTGACTACTTTTACCCTCTGTGGTGATATTAAAATAGCTGCTCCTAAAAATTGTTTACAAAGGGTTCAGGCAATTTGAGAATATTTTTAGCTCCACAATTGCCTTGTATCCCCAACCATTCTGTGATTCTATGATCCAATTTCTCAGAATAAAGTGGTACAAAGAAAAGTGTAAACAATCTTAGCAGATATCGTTCTGAAGGCAAAGAGTACAGATGCCAACATAGACAAGCCAAGTTTTCTTCAATAAAAATGAGAGGATTTTAATCCATACCACAATATTAAATTTTCATCTCTCAATGTTGCATCATAAAGGATTTTTAAATCTTTGAGGGTTGTCACCATGACATTCAAAAATGCTTTTCTACACCTATAACATCTTACACATTGCTTTGACAGGTATTTGAATGAAAAGGATTTGACTTAGGGTCCTGTTAACATTTGTGATTAAATTTAAGGGGAAAGTGCAAATTGATGTCATTATCCACATTTTCTTTATGGTGGTAATGAAAATAGTCTAATATAGAGTTACAAAGATAATAATCAGTATATAACACATCAAAAATCATTAAGATCAATGAGAGGAACCTACATTACCACGTTTTATAATTAACTTATAAGCCTAACTATTGCTTTTTGTTTTCTTTTCTTTTAGTTTAAGAAATTCAAAGGAAAAGGTGTAGCCCACATTCGTGCATGCTCATTGCATCTAGACAAGATCAGCTGGCTAAAATCTGCCCAGTCTGCTGGATGTGGGAAGTTAGTGCAGTGGCATTTGGATAAACATATTTCAGAAGGATTAATTTGTTTAGCATTCCTTTCAGACATAAGATTGTGGCTCCCCCTTCATCATTCAGCTCTTTCTGGATTTTCTATGCACTGATTATTACTTTTCATTAATCATATAGTGAATTGAACCGCAAAATTATATATTTTAAATTCCCCTCAGGGGAACAAAACTAGGAATTATGATGTTTCATAGAATTAAACACATAGTTTAAATATAAATAATATAATAATTTATAGTATTTAGTACTAAATCAGTACCGTAGAAATCCTACATACTTAAAAAAAGAGGAAAACCCTATTTAATTAATGTTGCTCTTCTTAAAGTCATTATTTAAATCAACCATTTTCAACAACTGTATGTGTTCCATACTCATTCACTGATTAATGTTGACTTGGTATGATTATTGTGACTGTTTTTCTCATCTAGAAGAGCAAAAAAAAAGTGAAAAAACAAAGGAAGTTGTCGCAGTGTCGGACACGAACACGCAGACTCAAACAGCAGGTTGGCAGCAGGTCAGGACCACTGAGCAGAGCCAAAAGGACTCTGCCCACCTTTGTTATCACACTTTTATACCTCTTTTAGAACAATCATACATTGGTAGATGAGGTTAACACCTCTAGAATTTTACAGGATAGGAACACAGTCTATCACCTTTCTCCGCCTTGGAGAAAGGAATGAACAACAATCTAGAAGTTCAGTAAACATTCTTAGCCGGTTAGAAAAACAAGAGCTATGTTTATAGAAAATGCATGAGAACTTCTACTACAAGAGTAAAAACATAGAACACTGTGAAAACCAGGGCGACAGGAAGTAATTGATATATTAGACAACATCTGAATTTGTGGTATCTCAAATATCATTGCATTGCATATATCATAGGAATAACAGCCCTTTCAGGAAAAAAGCGAGTTTTAGAATTCTGTTTATGAAATAATATATCATTTTTATGAATGCTATGTATAGAGAATCTTTTTCATGCATAGTAAGTTCCCCACTTACTGCACATACTGGCTATCCTGCAGCTATTCTGTATGTTCTGACACAGCAAAGGGACATCTGAGAAAAGTAGTGATGGAAAGAAAGGTATTGCTACAGACAAAGAAATACTCCTTTACCACTGCTTCATCCCAAATTGTTCCTTGAATAGAGTGCACTGTGTAAAATGGAACATGAACATCTACAGAGGCAATAAATTACAAGTTATTAGCTGAGTGCATCTGAACCTAATCAGAACAAATTAGAACACAGCTGATATTTGCAACTTGCTCTTGCAGCTGTATCTGTATTAGTAAATGACACATGATCAAGATGTGGGCTCGGGCACTGACAGGCTACAGTACAAGAAGTGAATTTGCTCTTTCTTCCTTGCACACCTTCAGTCCATGACAGACAGCAGTCCCCAAGGCTTGTTCTAACACAGCTTTGGGAACTGCAGGGCCCGATAATCATGCTCAAGACCCATAATAAATGGTGTTTTGTATTCCATGCATGGAGAGAGAAGATTTAACTATATATAAGAGAACCATCCTAAACCACTTTCTCTCAAAAAACTTATCTGAATTCCTGAGATGGTGAAAGTTACAGACAGAAAGTTTCAAAAGGAAAATTTCACAGCTACAAGAAAATACGTGTGGATGGGTTTTTTTTTAAAACACGGGCTTATGTCTTTTTTTGATATATTTTCTGGTTCTTTATTATGAAATCTTCTTCATTTAAATATGAAGTTTATTAAATCAGCCCTAAGGCACCAAGAAAAAAAAAATATTCTTTAGCATAATAAAGAGGAAATGGAAAAATGGTCAAATTAAAATAAGGTTTAATATTTTGCTGAGAAAAGAAAACTGTGGAGAAATAATAGTGACTTCTTAGACATATCTTAGACAATGAGATTGCCAGGAACTCTACTTAAATTATGACCTGGCTTTGAAGGAAACAGCAAGACTGCAAGTGTGTTCTGAACTGTAAGGAGATTCACTGATTCTCATGGGGGGGCAGGTGTTCTGCAATCCCTAGCAAAGCAGGGCTCCATCGTGCCTAATTGTGACTTGGGAAGACAAGAGGATGTTCATTCTGAACATCCCCCATTCCTTCTTCTCCCCTCACCCTTATATAATGAGCATGACACCATTTGGCATGGAATATTCCTTGGGACATTTGGGGTCAGCTATCTTGTCCCTCGCAGTTTCTTGTGCACCCCCTGCCTCCCATCTGGTGGGGTAGCACAAGAAATAGAAAAGGCCTTGATGGGGTGCAAGCTTTGTTCAGCAACAAAAATACCTCTGTATTATCAATGCTGTTTGCAGCACACATCCCGATTATTACCCCACACTACCTACTGTGAAGAAAATTAACTCTATCCCCAAAATCAGCACAAAAACATTCATAGGTAGGAACAATTTCTAATTAGTTTAATGATACAGTGAAACAATTATAAGCACTCTTTTAAATGGAAATATCAATGTGAATTTTGGCTATTTATTAATTTCATCCTTTTCTTTTTCATACAAAACTCAGTATAATTCTATCCATTAGAGAAACAAATCATAATGCAGGTTTCCAATCATTTTGAAATCAAAACATGGGATCTGATTTTCAGTATTAAAGGTATGTGGATTTATGGTGAGATTTGGAAGATTTAATTTGTATTGTTAATTTGTATTGATTATTCAGAAAGGAGGAATACCAAATTGTTTCCTTGTTTAGGAAACTTAAAATAGAGAAGTTACCCAGAAAGGTGCCATAAAGCACATGGCTCTTTTTATTTGAACTGTGCAAAAGAAAGTTTTATTGCCTTCAAATTGGTTTGGGATTAAATTCCAGAATGGATGCATGGTTTTTCTCTGAGGTGCTTTCCATAAAAGTGATCTAAGACAATGAGAAAACTGTGGGGGAAAAAAGTAATTTAGACTATATTGAGCTCTTAAGGTGCAAAACTATTCATTGGAACTCTATTGGAATTCATAATTATTGTCATGGAAGACTAATACCACCAGCAAGCAAAAACCAGAAGAAACAAACTAGAATGTAGTGACAATACGGCTATCAAAGTCATAAGGCCATTTATGTCAGTTATATTGGATTTTGTGCACATACGAAACGATAAAGAATCCATGAAGAGCTTCTTCAGACATCCAGCCTATGCAGTAACTGCAGAGAAGGGGACAGGCTAGTCATACTACCCTCTTTCATGTAGGATTTTTAGATGGAGAATTTTCAGGCCAGAGAAATGCTCCTGGGACACAAGCCTCAACATGGTGAAACACTGTGCTTCTGAAGTTCCCTTATCTCAGATATACTTTATTTCTTTAATGCCAACAGATAACACGGACTCAGAATTAAAAGATATGAGAAATTTATGTTAGGTTTTTTTTCTCTTACCTTCATGTCCTTGAAGAAAAGGAAAGAAAAGAGTAGTGAAACCCCAAATATCACATTTGCTCTAAATTACATATTGAAGACAGTTCAGCTGATAATACCTTATTATATTCACTTGATAAAATGTTGATCACACACCCCAAAATTCAATTATAAAATTAATTCCAAATATCATTTGTAAATCTCAAATATCATGTAATGGGTAGCTCGGAAGGTACTGATGCAATAGTTCAGTTGTGCACAGATGATATCAACTTAAACAGTAGAGGAAAGTCATTTTTTTCAAACATTAAAATCCTTTCTTGAAAGCATTATTGTAAGTGTACAGTCAGTTGGCAACAACAAGCCATATGGTTTTCTTGCTGAATGTGAGCTTTATCCATGTAGAGCTCTAGTAAGCCAGAATAACCAACATTAACATGCCTCATGGAAGTATAATAAGAAAAGATGTATACTATGGCCTGAGAATAAAAAGCAGAACTGTAACATTTTGACATGATTTATTCTCCAAAGCCAAGCAGAGAATTCTTGCTTAAAAATCCTACTTTTTCATACATAGAGTATGTTGCAAACTGCATGTACAATTAGGCATAAACCTAAATGTTTATGGGTAAAGCTGCATCAAAAGGTAAAAGTCCGTATCATATGTTAGAGCATAATTGTATAGATTTTTCCTAGTAACTAAGTAGCAAATCAAGTACAGAACTCTTATTTTCTCCTTTACTTTCCCTTCTTTCTGTTCCCCTTCCTCTGCCTTTATTAGTGTTAATATTAGTAATACTTATAATAACTATCATTATTTCACTGTGTAAGTAGAGCTCCTTTTACTAATGCATAAATCACTCACATAAACTACAAGATAGTACCTGAGTAAATATATCAGCATCACTAATTAGGTATGTCGTGTATGATAAAATATGAAGTTTTAAGAATAGATTTGAAAAACTATAGATGCTCTTATATTATTATTTTGTGATGAGAAACTATGACGCTAATGATCTTGTCTTACTTGTTTCTCTATGTATTGGCCAAGAGTTTGTCTAATTTAAAATATCCTTTGATTTTATTTATTTCTCACAAGACTATCAAAAAATTGTCTTTTTTCAAAAAACATTAAGCAATGAAAATATTGACTATTTTTCTAATGTAGAATTCAACCTCACAAACTTGCATTTTTGCAGAACATAAAGATTTTTTTCCTGTTCTACAACTTCAGTGATTTACATACTTGAAATAACAATTATAAATGTGCCAACATGTATGTGACTTTTTCTTAAAGAAATTACATTGCTCAGACTGAGGTTTTTTAACAAATATAACTCAAGCGATGAAAACAAGGGCAAGAAGGGATGCCTCCAGGTTTTTTTTTTTTTTTACTTAATGTGCTTTTAAAGAAATCTAAAACAGAATTTGTTTTATTATTAAGATCCAAATCATTCTGTGGGTAAGTGAAGTTTGAAGCACGATGACATGCCAAATCTTTCTTGCAGACAGGAGAAATTTTGCAAGTCTTTCAAAAGAGACCTGAACTATTTTAGTTAACGTCAGTAGCTTAGATATAGAAGAGGACACCAGTCTTTAAGGGGGCTTTGACAGAGTATGCTGCTTGTGTGTTCAAATCAGATGGAGAGCTTGCAGGGAATCCTTAGAGTCCTGTGGGAAAGACTGGAAAAAGAGCATACTTCCACCAAATTTTGCAAAAAAAAATCCAGTGTGGGACACAATAAGCTGAAACCAGTATGCTAACCACATAAAAATTAAGAGAAAAGAGAGAAAAAAAAGAGAAGCTGTGTATCTGGAATGTCTTAAACTTTGTGCTCATTATGCTACTTAAAGATGAAATTATTTGGACAGCCAGCATTAGGGAAACCACAAGAAATATGGTCATCCAAATCTCTAAATATCTGCAGCTGATTTTATTTTCCTGGAAATTTTATTTTCATTTTCTAGTTCTATTTTCATTTCCTATCCCAAATCCAACCACTGGCTTTAGAAAAATCCATATTTATTTGACCTGGACAGCATATCTTACACTTCTGAATTATTTTTAAGTCCCCACATTATGAATAATTTTAGAAAAATTCTCATAATAAAGCTGTAAATTGCCACTGGAATGAATAGATGTTTGAAGTACTGTCTTTCCTTTTTGAAGAGCTGATGATAGGAAGACTTTATGTATGTCAACTTCCATGAAAAAAGTGTGTTTTATCTAGTCCGCATTTTATGGTCTAGGCCCAAAGCTGAGCCACGATATCTTTCTAAGAAATCAATTTCAAATTTGAAGACACCTAATTTTAATTGCCTGCAGCAAATGAGGATCAAGTAAGAAAACACAGGACAAATGAAACAATACTAGATGGCAATTTATGAACAAATGCAGAGAGCCCAGCGTTGCCTGAAAAAAGTGTACGACTCACCAAACATGCACATGCATTTTAGAATGAGCTGAATATTTCTCTCAAATCCAGTGCATAGAGCAAATAGAACACGTATGAAGACATCTAACTAATAGAGAGGTTATAGACAACTTGAATGTCTTAACCTGGGGCTGAATTTCTCCCAGGGTATTATCAACTATTTACATTGGATTGCATAAATACAATGCATAACATAGTACTACCCATGATTGTCTTCAATGTGTTTGTATGTAGAACAATTGTTTACAACAACAAATTAAAAAAACACAACACTCAAAAATGCACATCAAATGTTACTGTTAAAACTTCCACTACACTTAAACGAATACAACATGCTAATCTAAAATCTCTCTATATTGCCAAATGGACCGGAAACTAATTCTTGTTTCCCCTGAGAAATCAATTAAAGATGTTTTGGAAAATACATATTCTTTACAACATGCAAAAGTGCTTCAAAGCTTGAAAACTAGAAATTCATGGATAGTGAATTTGTATTTGAATTGGCCATTATTTCTTGAATATTTGCAAGTCATAAAAGCAACTGTACAAATGATATTTGAAAATGCTCTTAAAAGAGCATAACTATGCAATCAGTTTGAAATTTTGCAAGGTAGTACCCATTTGCATATGATAATATGAACACAAGTTTTGAAGATACACAGATAAAGTCTACAAATTAATGTGATTATATTCAGTGTGTGTTCTCTGGTAACTTTCCATTTCTCATACTACCTATCATGATCAAAATATTTTTTAGAAAACTGTCTTTTGAAACTTTCTATAAAACAACTCATGTTCAATATTGCATTTTTTACATAGAAACACATGAATCAACTGAGATACGTTCTTAGAAAATAGTAATCTCTGTAGCCTTGAAGATCCCAAAAGGCTGGTAAGAAGGAGGAAAAAGACCTTTTTGTAGAGATGGGACAAGAATGAGGGCAAATTAGTGTAAAATGTTGTTAGTAAAGCAAATAAAAGAGACAAGAAGGAGAAAGAAAATATGAATTATAGAAAAATAAATCTGTTTTAAGGAAAAAAAAGAGATCAAAAATTGTTAAGGCATAAATTCATGTGAGTGTGTAAGCACATGGTATGATATTTAACTGGAATACTTCCATTGGCTTCCTGATTTTTTTAGTGGATGGGAAAGCACTGAAATGCTTTCTGTCATTTACCTAACAAACTGAATTCTTCACAGCTTTGTTTCCTTTCTCTGCTTTCTCGGATGTAATAAATGTAGTGCAGGTGTCAGATAAAATGTAGAGGTGCTACTTTTATTTAGCTGGTAAAAACTACGCTATCAGTTTTAACACTTTCTCTTAGTAAATCTTCTCTATACAACAATTTAAATCACTGTAAATACTTCCTCTGTGAGAAAATAGCAGTTGTCTCTGGCTTGATAATTTTGCCAATTTACAATTAAAGTTTATATTCTGAGTTTTTTGGCCTGCAATGCTCTTGAGATTTCTCATGGTTTGGGGGAAAACAAAAATATGTCCTCTCCAAGTTTTTATGCAGTCAACTCTATTTTTCTTTCCTTTTCTGTCTTCACACACAAGTAATGCTAACTTGATTTTTAATGGAAGTTAATAATTTAAATATTTAAAATAATCCCTGCGAAGGATTTCATATTTTTAGTCTGATTTAGGTTTTTCCACCTCCCCCATGAACAGATATTTGCACTGATACTCAATAAAATCCCCAAAATCCAGTAACCTCTATAAACCTTTTTGTAATTTTGTGGAAATCCACTTAAAACACACCTAAGGACTTTCTTTGTTTCTCTTAGGTGGGCATCACCACTCTGGAATTTTATGTTGGCAAACATTTTTCTAATTCACTATCTATATTTCTTAATATGCAGCTTATATTTGATTGTACCATTCTTTAAGTTAAAAAAAAAGTTTTCTCTCATTTTGAAAGAAAGTTGTGCTCCTATCTCAGTCTTAGTTTTGTAACGCTAAGAAAATAATATTTCAAATACTGCCCCAAATGCATAGTCCTGTATCTGTTCTATTTCATTCTCCTGTCACATTCTGCAAGATTGTCTATAAACATACACTAATGGTGATTCTTCACCTTGCATCATCAATCTACAGATCAGAACATTACCAAAATTTAAGACAATGCCTTCTGGGTACAAATGACCCACAATTTGAAGTTATTTTCATTAATATGTCACTTTTAAGACTCTGAGTTTAAGTTTTCTTTTTCTTGGTGTATCAAACTTGCCCTTTATTTGAATCCAAAGTATTAATTCCAGACCTGGTCTGTTTGGGGCTTTTTTCCCATTTAATTTAAATTGAATCAAACTTCAACACACAGTCCAAGACTGGGTTTTTTTGGCCCTTCTCTAATGTCATCATTAGAAAAATAAAACCCAAAACATGCTAAAAATAGAATCACTTCTTCATGTTTCAATAACTATTTGATTAAAACTTTTTTTTACTGGGAAATCCGTGACATTCCATTTTTGTTATGTGTGTTTTCCAATTAACATTCTGAAAATTAAAAATTTTCATAGAAGAATTCATGTCAATGATGCTATTTATCCCCATCACACTAAGTCACTAAAAATCTCAGTAGACTGTTTCAACATTCTTTTCCAAAGTGATTTGATGGGAGTATGTTCTACTCTAGGTAAGCTAGATGCTTTTCTCCATAGCCTCTTACATCAGTAATACACTTTTTATTTGATATATATCTAACCAAGACTAAATGAAATCCTGCCAATGATTACAATTTCACTTCCTGTGATAACTAATGAAAAAAAAGGGAATGTAAATCTATTTCTAATTAATTTTTCTATTAGTATTATTTTATCCATTTTCATATCATTTATCTGATTTTATGTCTCTTATAAAATAAAACTAAACACAAACTCTGTGCTAGTCTTTTCTTGTTCTTCATTTCTCAGTTTTTGAGTCACTCAAGCGTAAATACAAAAAGTTACTTCTTTGTTCACACATATCTGTCGTTACAAATAATTCTTAGTATATATATCCCAGTGATCAAATATTCAAAGGCTGTTAGACTCTAAGGCTATCACTATGTTTAGAGACTTTAGAAATTTCCTTTACTGGAAAGGATATAAAGCCTTACAATAAAGAGCTTAACACTCTAGTCATAAGGTCAAGGAGAATCAGAGAAATATACCTTTTCTTTAAAGATCCCTAAACCATTCCTGACTTTTGTGTCTAACCTGATCTTGAAAACGTGTGTTGAAGGATAAATTTCAGTGTCCCTCTTGAACTACTTAAGAACTAATTTTCTGACCCCTTGTAGACACTATCAACAACAGATTCCAAGGTTAAAATATAATAATAAAAAAAAAAGAAACACAGCAAATATAAATAAAAGATTACCTCTTTATTTCCTTCTCTGACTTATATACAAAATGATTGTGTATATATCCCAAAGAATATTTTACCTCTTATTAATTTATTACAACGCTATCATGTAGTATAGCCATATTCTATTTTTAATCTATTGAAAATCCAGATCCTCTATTTCTAAATACATCTTATACAATTTATATAAACATGCTTAGTCAGATCAATTTTACTTTGATATGCTTTTTCTTAGCACAAGAGTTCACATATAGTTTTAATGGAGTGAACTGTTTCTTGCCTTTTGACCATTTTCACTGCAGTTGCAACTCTTCATATATTGATTTTATCTAAATGTGTTTTCTCTTTAACAAATGGAAAGCTGTTTGCAGAAAAAGTACTGACCAGAATGAGGTCCAGAACAAACTTGCTTCATATCCAGCTTGAAAAACTTGCAAGAAATTCTAACTAGACTTGAAGTACTGGAGTTTTTAGATGATAATTTTTTTTTCTTTTTTCTTCATGTCTGTTTTAGGATTTCTTAAAGCCCCTGCTTCCCTACATTATTCATGATGTTCCCCTTCAGAGAATGTTGAAAACTTCATCAAGTTCATGTTGTACAAATTTTATTGCTTATATTAGTTTCTTAATTTCTCCCCAAATCAGGAAAACATAACTGGCTTTATTTTAGATGTTTTTTTCTGGGATTTATTGAAAGAGAATTTATTATTGATAGATTTTTTAGTACTTCGTTTCACTAATATTCCACCGAGATTTGAAGAGTTATTCCATAATCTCCAATCCCCTGGACAATTTTCTTTTTTTCCTTTTATCATGCTATAAAGAGTTTTCCAACAGACAGATGTATAAGTGACAATTTATTCATTCAAAAAGACTGGAATGCAGATGTATTGTCTCAAGTAGAATTATCTAATTGAAGCAATTTTAAGGGAAAAACTTTAATTTCTTGCAGAGATATATTCAATTTTATGTATGAGGGGGGCAAGGACAAAAACTTAAAAATCTTATGATTCATTTCAAGAGAAACAGTGTGAGACAAATAAGCTTACTCATAAGCTTTTCCACTTTGTGACCAAAGAACAGTGACAGTGAAAGTCTTCATGAGGTGCAGTGGAAAACATAATCAGCCGTTGACCAGATTTTAAATTCACTGAAGAGATTTCAATCAGGATCTATACTACATATCTTTATGAATAATAGTGAGAAAAAAACCCCTGTGTTTCTATGTTACCAAAAATCCTTAAGATTAAGATTTTGAAAATTGAAGTAAACTTTGTTTTGGGAAGTTCAGGCTCTTTAAGATCTTTGAAGTTCCTAATGTTAGGTTCCAGCATACGAACCTCCAGAGGCAACTAGAGAAATTAAGGTTTTGCAACTTACACTCTACAGAAGAAAATCGCTTGCAGGGTTATGTATCTGAAATGCAAAACTTTTTCAATAAAAGGATAATAATCACACTTTACAAGAATTAAGTACATAACAGAGAGAGATTAAAGGAGTATTGAAAACTATATGTACAGGACAAGTGATTGGAAGATACGGAATTAGGAACAACATGAGATGTGTGTTATGCTCACACTTGAAGTAAGTGAAGCACACAGTGAAATAAGAAAATGAGTAAGGAAAGCAAGAAAGACTCAAATAAATAAGCAATTTGCCTGCATTTTTACATACTTAAACCAATTTCGTTTTGTCTCTGTTCTTCATTCCCTGACAGTACAATTTAAGATGAGAGGTTAAATGAAAGGTTAAATGTGCAGTAGGAGACTGTAGATGCTGTGATATAAAAGGGTGTATAAAACAGCAGATGCAGCCCTACTGCATTAGTAGTACAAAGATAAAATGGGAAGGAATTTGGCTCTTCTTGGAAGTGGAAGTATTTGAAACCACAGTAATTTAATGGGATAGAAAGGAAAAAAAACAAACCACAGGTATCATATTATGCATAAAAGAAACACAAGTTATTCTCAAAAGAACAACAGTGCTTACTTAGTGACAGTTCCATTGCTCTGAATTCAATTACGGAGTGTATTACTCACTTTTAAAGGACATCATAAAAGCACAGATTTTACAACAGTGACTTAATTTACCTAATGATGCCAATTCCTTAAATGGGACACATAAGGAAGAACCATTCAGCTTCTTGGCTCTTTTTGCAACATGAAGACATAAAAGGTTTGGTCCTCTCTTATTTCTCAGAGTTGTGCAAGAGAACTACAACCAAAACATGTATATCAGTACACATCAGTGTACTTGAACTTCTCAGGAAAGGTGTTGATATTTATTATGATCTTACCTTCCATACTTTAGAAATGTATTTTATTCTTTAATGCCATTATTAAAGTATAATTTTTATCATTAATTAAACACAGTAAAAAAATTATGCATGGGTAGAAAAACAAATGTTTTCAAATTAAAATGAAATTGCTTATGCTTGAAATTTTTGGCAGTTTCTCCTGAATATTGACTAGAAAAAAAAGGTTTAGCTTCCTCTGGAGAAAGAATATTGGAACTTGCTGTACTTTCAGCAAATAGCAGAAATTTTTAGCACAGAATGGCTAATTTAACATTGGTGAATAAAGCATTTCAATTTTTTCCAAAATGGTATATGGAAACATAGTAATTTTTTATAAAGTTACTATCCCTAAGAGGGAAGCTGTTTTGTTTAACAGCTTTATTCTTATGTAGTCAGCCTCAGGTCAGGACATAAAAATAGGACTGTAGCAAATATTATAATTATTATTGCTAGTAGTATTATCTTGTCAAAAATCTGCCAGAAGCTGTTATGCTAGGTGCTGCATGAGCACAGAACTGAAGTATAGATCTTTTAAAAGAGTTCTTACTAAAAGAAGTAATGAAAACAGGCAATTTTCCCAGAATTTGACTTGGGAACAGTAATATCACTTCTATTATATTATCTGATTATTTCAATAAAGGCTAAGACAATTGGATCACAGGCCATTATTATATACTAATAGCAGAATCATTCTCTTGGAAAAAATAGTGATAACAATGTAGCCATACAAACACTCTTAGATAACATCTTTCTGTTATATTGGAGAGACTATGAAAAAAATTTTCTACTTATTACAGTCTCAGAAGTAAAACAATAAAATAAGGGATCTTAAGAGCAAACTTCAGCAAAAGGGCTTGATTTAGGTCTTTTTCTGAATGCAGGTCTAACTTCTATAGGCCAGGCGTAGTCTTCAGGCACAACTGATTCTCTGCTACATTGCTAATCAGAAAGGACATTTCCAAGAAGTACTGCAGAAATAAAGAATTATTATGCAAAAATGACACTCCCATGCTATTCCTTAATTAGCTTTATTTTTGTTTAGTTTAAAGGTGGACAAAGAATTGAAGAGAAATCCTGATATGCAATATCACAGCAGATTGTAAGCTAATGTCTTTTTAAAAACCAGAATTTTTTGACAAGTGACAAAAGGCAAAACTGAGATCTCTGACAGCAGTCAGAGGGACAGAGTCCTAGGACCCTGACTTTAGCTGAAATGCCATCATGTACAACAGGATATAGAGGACGGTGGGACAAATGATGTCTTGCAAAAAGACAGAACTAACAGGTGAGATGCTTTCAGTGCACAAAACTCTGATTTCAAAATAAATGTAAATCAATCTGAACAGTCAGCTTGTCTTCCATCCCCAGAAAAGGAAAACCTTGATCTGTTTTACAGTAGAGGACCTTATACTATCATTTAATTTGTCTTAACCATATGTTCTGAGATTAGAATTTCATGGATGGGATTGTCATTTGGTTTTGCACTGAGCAATGGCCAGAGCCATGGTCAGCTGAACCAAGCAGACCAAAAAGTCCATTGGTTTGATGCCTCCACAGCACAAGGGTTCGAAGGCACAGTGAGCACCCAAAAGGCTGTGTAAAGCACGCTGACCATCGGCTGCCACCCCCCTGCCCCATTATAGTTCATATTTGGTTATTCCTCCAGAAAGTTCTATGTTACTCGATAGTTGATTGGCTTCTGTTACTCCTCTTTCCCACTCCTTCTCCCATTCGCCCTAATCCCTTCTTCTCCTCACCTTGTAAGACCCCCTAACTGATATTTTATTGGTTATTGTATGTTCTCCCTGCCTATTATGTAGGGGTATAAAACCCCATGCCCGCCTAATTTTATCGGCTCTCCTCATGGCTTTTCTCTCTAATAAACCCTTCCCTGTCCCACAAGGACGTTCCTCTGTTTTATTCCTTCCTCTTTCACACACCTGGCCATCAGTGGGCAAGGTGAACCCGAGCTGGTGCTTCGCCTGCCCTCCAGCTCTGTGATCACCTTCCATCCCCTCCACCTGGGGCAGGTAGAACATTGTCCGGTGCTAGGAGAGAGTGCTGGCCAGCACAGCACCACAGCAATTTGGAAGCTCACCACTCAAATCAAATAGTGTTAAATCAAACTGGTGTAAAAAATGACCCATCAGGCTGTTGTAGAAATCTGTACTATTTTTTGTACACAAAAAAATTGTTACCCTGTACTTTAGGATTTGCCTGTCTCCAGGAAATTATTAAGGGCTTTATTTGATTGCCATTACTGGAGACAAATTCACATGAGAAGATCTTGGTATTCATCAACATCTCTGTGAGTAAAAATATTTCTATGGCAGAAACTCATTCATGAAAGTGGATTCTACAAGCGTCATTACTAAAATACAACTGAAACATTATTTCCTCATGAGAAATATCTGAATTTTTATGAGCTGTAGAACATCCTATATCATGTTTGAAAACTGCTTTCTTTCTCAAGAAAGAGTCACAATAGCCATCAGCAATAATATTTTTGTTTTTCTTGTGAATGTGCCTAAAAAGACAGCGGCACATATGCAGTGTTAGCAGTTTTGAAGATACTCTAAGGACTGTTTTCCTTGGTGACTCTTTCAGAGCTCCACAAGGGACACAAAAGATTGGCTCAGTCCTGAATATGTCACCTCTTCTGGCTCAGTAGGAAAGCATGTTCTTTCTGCATATTGAAAGCTGAAGGATGGTGATGCATACATGTCCAAAGTCACTGAAATTCAAAATGTTATATGGTTCATTCTGCACTGTGATTTTCTCAGTCAAATGGTTTCAGTCCTCAACTGAAAATTCTTTGAAGGTTGGAAACTGACCCTCAAGTTCCAATGGTTTATTAAAAAATAAGTATCAGAATTCTATATAACATCAAAACCCCACAAAATTTATAACATGCATACATTTTCTAAGCATTAGTTAAGACTAGGAAACAAAAACATCTTTTCATTTTGGACATAGGACTTCTGAAATTAACTACACTTTTTTCCCCCTATAATCAAAAATTAACAGAACATTTCGTATGTCTTTTCAAGTTGTTCATCTAAATGTAGACTTTTAAAAATTCTTGTTTATATCTTTCTGGAAAAAAAAAAGCAGGGATCTCGTAAAGAACTTTGTAAAAAAACCCTATTAATTTATTTCTTCTCTTGTCAAATATGAAACCAAAACTGTATTTTTTACTATTTTATGCACTCAAACTGTCCATATAATGAGTTATTTTCAATTCTAATTTTTGTATTTCTTACATGAATGTTGGAAATACTCAGTAAAAAGACTCCACAGTTCCAGATTTTTGCTTGCCTTAAGGGCACAACTGTTCCCTTTCTCATTACCGTTTATACCTGTTATTTCAGCTCTGGATGTAATTTAACTACCATAATGCTGAAATGAGAACAGCTTTCATCATTTTTCAGAGGTAACAGATGCAGTCCTTGCATAAAATGGCAGCTATTGCTTCTGCTTACTTTGTGTTTCATAACCTAGCTGTGTCTCTCTGGTGCTTACAGGCTGACACATTGCTGCAGCCCCACTGCCTAGGCAGATTGCACGTCACTGCTCAGTAAGAGTTTAAATTCCGTTTCACTGAAAATACTACAGGAAACAGACATCAACTATTAAATTCCATTTTAAGCCCACAAGAATCCTCTCTTCAGCCACTTTTTTTTTTTTTACAGCAATATTAAAGGTTGTAAAAATGTTTACATCAAATGTTTTAACCCATTTTAGTACTTCACAGCTTAGTGAGCTGTAATCATTAAATAAGTGTCAAGTTGAACCTATCAGAAGTATTTAGCAATCAATTGTTAAAATTTTCATCATACATAATTTCTCTGGGGAGGTAATTCTAATCTGAAATTCAGAACAAAAGCAGAAATCTGCCCATTTCCCTTTGTATCTGTCATGCCCTAAAGGGTTATTCAGCCTGCAGGTGTGCACAGGTAGATGGCCAGTAGTACCAGGGAAGTAGGCACTGGTGATACTGCAACCTCACCAAAACTGTGTTCAGTTTTGGGCCCCTCATGACAAGAAAGACATTGACCTGCAGGAGCCTGTCCAAGGAAAGGAAGGTGGTGAAGGGTCTGGAGCACAAGTCTTATGAGAAGCAGAAGAGGGTGCTGGCATTTAGCCTGGAGAAAAGGAGTCCCAAGGTGACCTTGTTGCTCTGTGCAACTACCTGAAAGGAATAGTAAGGTGGGAGTTGGTCTTTACTCCCAAGTAACGAGTGATAGGACAAGAGGAAAAGGCCTCAAGTTATTCTGGGGAGGTTTAGATTGGATAATAAGGAAATTTTTTTCACAGAAAGTGTGGTCAAGCATTGGAACAAGCTGCCCAGGGAAGTGGTAGAATCAACTTCCATGGAAGTGTTCAGAAAACACGTAGATGCGGTGCTTAAGCACGTTTTAGTGGTGAACCTGGCAGTGTTAGGTTAATGGTTGGACTCGATGATCTTAGAGATTTTCTTCAACATTTATGATTCTACGGTAGATCACAACTGTGGGTTCGTAGGATTCTATAATACACGAGAACACAGAAGCATCTATCCTCTAAATTTCTGTATAACAGATTACCAGAAATACCACAAAAATCCCCACTAACATGTAGATTATCACAAAAATAATTGCTAGCAAGTATATATATGATTAATAAAGACAATATTTCTCAGGCTATTGCAAACTGCCATCAGCAGTGTAGTATCAACCAATAGTAAGGCAGCAATTAGTACAGGCAGCAAACAATCATATAGTAACCACCAATAATAGCAGCAACTAAGTCGGTATAGAATGTTACAGGCCACTATAAACTTTTCATTAGTGAAGAAACTCACAGTGATATAGCAGCAGATATGCCCATGGTAGATCATTTATATAGATATAGAATACCAGTATCAAGTGAATCAAGGGGCCAGACCTTGATTCCAGAGACAAGAACAAACTGATTCCAGAGGGGAACCCAGCCATTCCAGAGGTAGGAGGTCAATCTGAATGGCCTCAAAATCAGGCTCAGAGGTGGACAAGGAAAATAACAGACTTCCTTTTCACTTCATATATTATTCACATAACAGAACCTGGAGTCAGCATGGCATCCCTGGTGAGAATACAGATCATGTAAAAATCTTGGAAAAAGTTCATGTGGAATTCATCTTTTCAGGAAATAAAAAGTATATGTAACATGGGCAGTTCTCACAGAAGAAAGCTTCATTTTGATTAAAAAATAAGTTATTTTTATATTGCAGAGACACAAGAGGGCTTAGGACATCACCACTTTGAACAGCTAAGAAAGGCTGCTGACTTCAAGTTTTCCTCTGTAACAGTCAAGAGATGACAATATTTTCTGTTCTTGAGCAATTTTGTTTTCCCATACAAAATCCACTTTTCTCAGATGATAAATTGTTATTAGAGTTTTGTGTATTTTTTACTCTTATCAATGTTATCTCAGCATGTGTCCTGTTTCTTGGTACCTAGCTGCACTTCAAAGATGCTAGCTGCACTTTTCTGGTTCCCAGATCTAGATCCTAGGTTCACAGCACACAAGGAGACAGTCGGTTTCTCTATTCATTCTTTTGAACCAACACTTTCTTCTGTACAATAATTTTTCCCGTCTAACATTTACGGCTACTTGAATCAGCATCTTCACCCATCAACACATATCCCCAAAATCTTTCAAGGAAGATTTGTTTTAAAGCTGACCTTTTCAGCATT
Source organism: Monarcha castaneiventris obscurior (assembly GCA_026261815.1). Classification (NCBI taxonomy): domain Eukaryota; kingdom Metazoa; phylum Chordata; class Aves; order Passeriformes; family Monarchidae; genus Monarcha; species Monarcha castaneiventris. Next base: position 4,134,408 of record JAMPIT010000566.1, on the reverse strand, counting down.
GCATGAAGATTAGAAGATTACTTGAAAGAGCAAATTAAGTAGCATATAATTGATAATGCTTTCTAGTCTAATGAAGACTATGGCTCCATAAAACTCTGATTGTTTTTATAATCTTACAGCTTGATACACATTTTAAATGATGAACCAGGGGGCCATATCAGAACCTTTCTTTAATTGTAGATGTTTCATATAATTAATAAATAATGCTCCTGTTTAATCAACATATCTTAAATTAAAATTTTTAAAAGTGATAGGGGATATACATAATAAAGTTACCCCAAGACAAATTTCATCTTTCAAAAGCTAGAAGTAAAAAATCTCTAAATATTCAAGGAAAAACAATAATATAGATAGATGAACATTAGTGGTAATTGCTGTTCAACAGTTTTGTGAATGGCATCTGAAACTGTTCTAGATTTAAAAACTAAAAGGGATCAATATTTTCTCAATTTCTGTCCAAAATATGAGAATGTATAGATAAACAAATCAAAAGTGGAATATTGGAGCAAATGTGTATAGTGTTGTTACATTGCAATACTTTCAGATTGTTAGGTAAATATGTTAAAATCTGAATTTGTTTATGGTGGGTAATTTATTTGACAATAAAACAATGTACTTTTAAGTTCATTTGATCAAATGTTTAACAGTGTTTTATTAAAATTTAAAACTAATTCATAGAGTTTTCTTTACCTATAGCATTCTACAGTTCTAAAATAAACATCTAGAGTTCTGTTATTCACTGAGCATGTCATCTCATCATGGAAAACTGTCAGGTTCCTCAAGCAGTGTAATTTTTTTTACCTTTGGTAAATTCATGCTAATTGATCCCAAAACTCCTTATTTTCTTCCTGTGACGAGACATACTTACAAGAAAAATTCCTCAAAAATCTTCCTAGAACTGATGGCAGGCTGACTGGCCTGTAATACTGTTTTTTATCAGTATGCTGCCAGCCGCGGACCCTGTCTCTCCCTCCTGTATCCCAGACCTTCACCAGCAGCCTCGCAGGAGCTTGCTTATAAACCCCGAGGACCTGCAGCCGCAGAAAAAAGCAGAATCCAAGCCGGGACAGGCCATCCCAAGGAGCAGTGCACTTCGGGGGGAGCTCCTCCGGTCACTCCAACACAATGTATGTTCACCGGCCACCACAGGCCTGCACTGCCTGAGGTCCTCCTTCTTGCTTTTTCTGAAGATGAGGATAATATTTGCCTGACTCTACCTCTTGCTTGACTATTTCCTGTAAGATCTTTCTCCGCTTACTGAATGTACTTAGACAGTTTTTGAAATGAACGTAAAATGCATGTGGGCTAAAATCAGTACTGATCTGATTAAGGTCTTATTTACACAGAAATTTAAAGCTATTTCAATCTGTTCTATATCTTCATACTTAGAGAACCCTATCATGCTGATTAAAATTATTAGAATATGAAAACAAAAAATTACTGTGCTTGATCAGAAATAGTTTTGCATTTTGATGTCTTGGATGTGTGTCCTATCAAATAGCTATGCTCTTAGTTTTAGCTGTTAATTTTTTTTGAGAACACACACTTGATGAGAAAAGAAAAATACATTTAAATATATTCAAAAGGAAAGAAAACCTGTGGAGGTTTAAATTTTTAAAGATCTTGGACAGACTGTAATAAAATGTAAGGTTATGGCATAGAAGGACACAAGAGGAACACTTTAATTTGTTTGTTTTACCATAATACTGTTGACTGCATTGCTATCAGCTTGCCTTTTTATGCTAGAAAATTTAGCAGCGTAGTAATTCAGTGTGAGAAAATCTCAGTCAAGAGAATTTTCTATCTTTAATCACTCTTTCACTCACTCTTCTAGCCATCATTAGTAGCCAGCATTGTCCCTCTGAGACTCAAAATGAAAAAAATAGGCTGGGAGCATTTGCCAGTGAACTGGCTGGCAAGCTGGGTTAAAGACCCTATATTGCCATCAATGTCTGTATCAGAAGGTCAGGAAGGGCTCTACATCTCATCGCCTTATGAAACATAGACCCAAATTCATGTCTTTATTACCACGTATAAAAGAAAAAAAACCCCAACAAATTACACAACAGATGGTCCTCTGATAGCCAACCACAGGAAAAACCCAGAGACGTACTTCAGTTATTCACAATACATTTTTGGTTTAGAATGTTTTCTATTTTATATCTGTTCAAACACTGGCATACAACTAAAATTTGCTCTTGCAAGGCAAATAATATAGTAGAGCATCTACTCACAAAGTAATTATCAGCATGATTGTTTAGCCACACACCTTTTTAAAATAAGTGGCTTGGATGACAATGGTGATTACACTTTTATCACCTATACATTGATACAGATCAGGGACAGATTTGTTTCACATAAAGAAACAAATGTTTTAGACAACTCAGAGCCAAATGAAGAACTCTTTCTCTGCACAAATTTAGAACAGTAGCAGTGATATGTATGGTATATTCCAGATTAAAATTGAGGTAAAACTTTTCAGAGAGTTTGCAACGATACAGCAAAATTCAGTTATGGGACTTGTTTGTTTGTTTTGGTTTGTTGGTGGTGTTTAACCCTAGATTAAAAGTCCACTAAGGTGGTCACTTAAAGATTATTTTAGGACCACATTATTTTGCCTAATTTTGCTGTGTCAAAATAACAAGTATGTACTGAGTGAAAATGTTGTCCATATTCAAACAAATTCCCATCTTTTCTAGCAATTCTGCTATTTTTGAGTACATTGTTGCAAATATATATATGCATTGCAGACTATGATCCATCATACATACATTTTTAATACTATAAAACTCTGCAACAAGCTTATATACTACTTACTCTGATCTATTTTGGGACTTTTAAAACTATCTGGGTGTTATTTGTTACACAGCTTCGGACCCGGTATAGGAAGCCAAGAAATTAAAATAGGAATACATCTTATTTAGCTATCACATAACAATGGAATTGAACGGGTAAAAAAATTGAAATACATACTCTGTCCACCCACAAAATTGCAGCATGCAAGTACTAGAGACAAGCTTTTGTCAAACCACGATTGAAAAGCGTGAAACAGTTTTTATCAGCCTTTTAAAAATGTTCAAAAATATTTGTTTCAATTTCCAAACTTTTGCCAAAGGTGGCAGGCACAGAGCAGGTAATGAACCATTCCTACTGAATTAACTGCTAAAAAAGGCTTCCATATTTCTGACACCAGTTCAGAGTTCATTAGTTTGCACATTTTTGTTAGATGTCAGGAATTCATGGGATGCCAGACTGGCTTTTTGAGCCTCGCTACCTCTGAAAGAGATTATACGACATGAGTGTATGCATTAAATTCAATACCATCAATAAATGAACCAATTACCCATGTTTAAGTCCTAGGCTTCAATTTTTCATAGAATCTCTCCAACTTTGCAAATCTCAGGTCCCAGAAGGTCATTAAGCAGATGCTTCAAATGCAACAGATCTATTTTTTCACCTGACAAAACACATTAAGAATAGTGCACTGAATATATATATGGTGAATATATAATAAATTTGTGAATATATAATTTTGCTCTATATATCTGCCTTATCCACTTCCTAGTCAACGAAGCACAGCTGCTCAGAAGGCAAGAGAAACTGTAAAAGACTAATCTCTTTCCTTCCTTGCTTCTGGATTCTCCTAAACTCATTAAACTTAACTGCTGCTCTGGGAGCACAATATTGATCAAATTACTCCAAGCAGCACTGTATTTTGCTTCCTCTGTCAATCTGGATTAAAGTTCTGGTCACTAGAGTTCATCTTTCTAATTTAATTGATTAAAAAACACTGGTGAACTGGAGGGAAAAACTGTACAAGTTGTGGGTACAAGTTGTGGACTGGGCAGGAATTGTCTACAAAATTTCCTTTTCTGTGTTTGATTCTATTTTTGAAAAACATACTTGTAAACTCTTTGTCTTCTTCACTTTGCAGCCCAGTCTCCATGGTACCTTATGTTGTCTCTGTCTTTATATAGAAATGAAAATACCATGATATCCTTTGGCAGAAAAGATGGTTCATTCTGACACTTATAATTCCATTTTCCTCCCTAGTGACTACCGGTAAGACAGGCAAAGAGAAATCTCTGTTTGGAGAAACAAACAATTCAGGAAAATGGTTTTCTTAAAATGTATTTACAGGTCCCGCAATGTAACAAAAACATAAATTCTAGAGGTAATATTTCCAGCCACAAGCATTTAAGAAATCAAACCATATCCACTGATTCTGAAAATCAAAAATTCAGCCTACAGAAATAATAAATGTGATATATACTTGTAAATAAGTAGAGAGGTAGAAAACTTTTAGTTCTAAATGCATGCTCCTTATAACAGAAAAAAATCAAAACTCTAAGAGAAAGATCAGATTTCTTGACAACTCAAAAACAAATGTAATTCAGCAGAAAAAATACTATGTTTTATGAAAGTTTTTTGCTTTTCCTAATTCTCATATTGATAATTTCACAATCTCTAGGAAGAATGCTCAGCTTTTCTACCTGGGAATTATGGAAGAATCCTGTTGTTTTCTTTTCTTCCTCCATTGCACTTTTGCAAAACAAAAACCTCAAAATGAACAATCAGTGATGAGTTCCACTAAAGCACATTATATAGTTAAACATATGTATATATTCATATCTACAGACATGTCCAAGCATCACAAAGACAATACAATGACGTTATGACAGAAATGAACACTTGAGCTCCTATTATCTAATTCTTATTTAATATTTATTTTAAAAGAATATAAAAACACATTTTAAAGATTAACAAGTTAATTAAGACAGTGAATATTTTAAAGTATCAGCTTCCACAGATGTCTAATGTTTGATGCCATTTCAGTTCTCCAGTCATTCAGATCAGTAGTCATTCAACTTCAGAAAATAATATTCTAAGTCTGTACATCACAGTTCATTAAAAGTTTGTTTTCTCAACACAACTCAGTTTGGCTTTTTAAGTCGATGGTGACTTCACACCTTGAAGGATTGAACTATGCTATCAATATGTTGTAGAAGGTCTAATAAAATTTCATTAAGTTCTGGAACACAAAACAAGTGCATATAAGTAATAATCATGCTTAATAACTACACAGACCTTATAATTAAGTACAAAACCAGTTTCAAGGTCATGAATAAAAAAATCTAGACATAAAATATCCTGAGCTGGAACTTTATATTCTAAATTTTACTCTTAAATGAGTATTGTGGTATTTTTGGGCAGTAGAACACTTCAAAACTGGAAAGCAGAGACCATTATCTAACTACTAAAATTGACAAGAATTATCACCACAAGAAAAGAATGATAAAATGGGGGGGAGAGGGGGACTGTGGATATTGAAATACTGTCTGAAGCTATTGTTAAGGATATTCAGTAAACACAATCAAACATTCTCTTGTTTATCTTAATAATAAACAGGAAATAAATAAAAAAGCAGCAGGACCTAGGGTTTTAATAAAGGTGTTTTGAATTCTACTGCTAATTGTAAACACCTAACCCTGTTTTTATTCTTTTACTTCCAGATTTTTATTCAAGTATCTGGGAAGAGGAAAACATTTGTTTCCTTTGAAAAAAAATTAAAAAAGGAAAACACTAAGTAAGAGATTTCACATTCTTTATATACCCAGCTTCTTAGGAGTTAAGATTTATCTATAGTTTTTGTGTCTTTTCCATCGGCCAGATAAATCCATGTGTGAATTCCTCACTTCTGTTAGATTTCTAAAATTCTAAACCACTTCACATGAAAGGATCCTGTACACATTTCCCTAAATGTAATTAGTATAAGAATAAGTATGTTCTTAATTATTACCCTGAATCACAAGCATGTGACTTCAATTTTATACTAGATATAAATCCTGAGTGGGGAATAAGCTAAAAAAAGGAAATAAAAAATCTAAAATTAATTCAGCCACAATAAGTTTTTCTTCATATGACCAAGAAAAAATATTTGTGGTGATAGGAAGCAGTATATCCTGGCCTTGGGCTAAACCCCAACTGCAAAAAGCTCTTACTTTCATGTAATGGTAATATATTTTGTGTGAAGATATCCAACCTGAGCACTAGAGGATACAACATTATAAAACAATTCCATTAGGGCTGGGGTTCTGAGAGACACAGTGCCAGATGTTCCAGACGCTAGGGCTGGAATAGGCATGCCAAGGGGATCATGGTAGGACACAGTACTGCTGCCTCCAAACCTTTCTAAACTGGAACAGCAATAGTGATGTGTACCTCGGGCACAGCACCAAGATTTCTGTATGGTTCAAGTTCAGAGAGCCAGAAATCCCACAGCCCCTGGGATACTGGGGCTGGAAAATGGTGTCATTTCAGGGCATCAGCATTGCTGCCTCTACACCTTTCTAATGATGGCCACTCATAGAGACTGCAGTACCAAAGTCCCATTAGGGTTAACATTAGGGTTAGGGTTCAGAGAGCCACAGAGCCTACAGCTCCAGGGACATTGGTTCTGGAAAAGGCATGCCAAGAGAATTGTGAGAGGGCACCAACATGGCTGCCTCAACATTATTCCAATCTGGGCCACCCTTGGTGATGGTGCAGCCCAAAAATACTATTCTGTTTTATATTGGGTTCAGAAGGCCAGAAAGCCTACAGTCATGGGACACTGGGGCTGGAAAAGGCATGCCAAGGGCATCATGGCAGGGCACCAACAATGCTGCATTCACACTTTTCCAATGTGGGACACCTACTGGCATGGGGATCTCAGCTGCAGCGTCATCATTCCGTTAGGGTTAGAGTTAGGGTTCAGAGAGCCACAGAAGCTACATCTCCAGGGATAGTGAGACTGGAATAGGTATGCCTAGCAGATAATATTTAAGTTTTAAATTTATTAGGGCTTTTTTGAGTGAACTGTATTGCCTACTTTTCAAAATGTTTCCTACCAAAGGATTTTTGTTCACAACAGCTAAATAGCTGATATTTTTGCTATTAAGGGTCTTTAAGAATGATCTATTACCCATTGAGACAAAGACCTTTGGTGATGATGCAGCTGAAATTCATGAAGCAGTAAAGAATTTGTGTGACCTCTCAGAGCAGTGATCCACACTCACTGCAGCAACCATGCAGAACAGGTATTTTACTTTACTAGAGGTAGAAAGGGCTTCACTTTTCTAAATCTAAAGATGACACAGCCTCTCTCCTTTGCAGAAAGACACTTTGATCATGGTCTTGCTGCAATATCTAATGTTAAATAGGACTCAACTTCTTGACTTTCTCTCTTCTTTCCATGAGGAATGGCATTGGCAATACCTTTAGAGAGATTTTTTTTTTTTGACGTTTATTTCCAATAGAAAATTATTAGCATGGAAAATAAAGAACATTAGATAACATAATTGGAAAGGAAAATCCATAAGTTATTAGTATGTTTTCAACAATCCATGGATCATTCTTTTTCTTGTCTGATTGATTCAAGAAATGTATCAATTATCACAGAGATATGTGTGTGTAACAGAAGATTCAGTTTATATCACAGATATTTTCAAACAAACCCCCAGCTTCTAGTCTTCTTTAATCTATTACCCTTTGGTCTCAGCATTCCCTAAATTTTATTTTCCCCTTCTTGTATGCATTTCTGCAAGCCCAGAAAGGATTCTCCTAAAAATCTATGGGTTATCTGATTGCAGGGTTTACAAATGTAACTTTTTTTTTTTTTTTAATATTTGACCACAAAATACTGAACCTCCATGGTACATTTTCACACTTCTTAACTAAGAATCATCATTTGAAGATTACAATGGGAAAACAAGGGTTATTTTTTCAAAGACAAATACATGAGAGCACAATGTGACTCAGGTGTATGGCATATGCAGTAAGCCATTCTGTTGTTGAACAGCTGGATGTCAAATACACAATGCCCTTGAAGTGTATTCAATTCATTTTAAATATTCTTTTCATGTATTGTAATCTGTAAATAAATCTTAAATAAGACAATCTTTATTTGAGCATTGAATTTGGTCCTAGGTCAATAGCAAAATCAATATGCCATTCTATCGCTTGCCAGCATGAAATAGTAAATTAAAAAAACACAACACTTCTTTGGTCTTGAAACTACAGATACTCATCTTTCCTTATCATAAAATGAGTCTAATGACTCTTTCTTTCTTATTTAAATAAGTGTATAATCCATTTAAATAAGTGGCTTGAAAGTGTTTTAAGAGTTTTCAGCAGGACATATTTTTGCCCATATCAGTACACATGGAAACAAAAAATATGAAGACTATCTTGTCTCTTTTTATCCATCCTTAAGTCTTATATCTGATTTTATATTTAAAAAATTAATAATTTAGTATTATAACATCTTTCAAGATGGAAGGGTAATGTAAAGATCACAAGTTTGGTGTGGTCTACTGTAGTGGGTTAACCCTGGCTGGGTGCCAGGTGCCCACTAAGTCGCTCTATCACTCCCACTGGGACAGGAGAGAGAATAAGATGGAGCACAACCAGCAGGATGAGATAAGGCAGTTTTGTTGCAGTAAAAGAAAGGAATAAGCAGAGATCTGTGCAAGCAAGAGCTAAAGAGAAAAAAAAGTCAGTCTCTCCATCAGCAGCAATGCTCAGACACTTCCTGGGAAGCAGGGCTTCAGCACGCATAACGGTTCCTCTGGAAGGTAAACACTGAAAACTCACAAATGTCTCCCCTTCCTCCTCTCTCCCCTAGCTTATATATCTGAGCTGACATCATGTGGTATGGAATATCCCTTTGTCTAATTTGGGTCAGGTGGCCTGGTTGTGTCCCCTCCCAGGACCTTGTCCACTCCCATCCCCCTTGGTGGGGGAAGGAATGTCAGAGGGACAGCGCTGCTCAGCAATAGCCAAAACACTGCTCTGTTATCAACACCCTTCCAGCTACCAATGCAAAGCACAGCACTGTAAGGGCTGTGAACTTTAACCCAGTCAGACCCAATACACCTATGAATTTTTAACTAGTTAGAATAAAATAACTTGAAATATATATGCCAGAAAACTTTACAATGAAGCCTCTAGTTTTGGAAAGATTATCAGTTTAAGTAAGAACAAAAGCCAGGAGAAATATAATAAATTTTGAACTATTACAATCTTCTCAATGAAATGTGCATTTTCTAAGTTCACATTAAGGAATATTCATTGTAGGTATACATTTAGATTTTCTTCTCTGGTCTTCCTGAGAATCTGTACTCTGTAAATTTTCAGATGTATGAGATTTGAATCAAAAAGGTTTTTAGAATGTTAAACAAGACTTTTAAGAGCTACAACAGTTATTTTATCAACAACTGTAAACCATTTACTTCTGAATATAGTACTAAGTACTAGCAAAGATATTTTCAGATTAAAAATATTAAAAATACAAAGCAAACAAAAAGAAAATTTATTTTTATATTGCACCTTTAAATGTCTCATGGATACAGACATTAAAAAACTGCCCATCCATTCCATGGACCATTCCTCTTTTTACGTAACTTTGGAATTTTTTATTGCTATCCATCAATTCTGAGTGCCCTACAAGTAAGAACAATCATTTCTGTAAAATCTGTAGCATGCTTTGCACTCATCCATCTCCCACAGCACAGTCTATTTCTGTCTCACAGACCACTAGACAGAGCCCTAACTCAAGTTCTGGTGAGTGATGGGGAATATTTGATAACATTAACAAGGAAAAAAAGTCTATTCTATAGTGAGCAGTTTCACATGATGGATTGCATGTTACTTTAAATTTGCATTGCATATTAGGAAAGATCGATAGTAAAGAAACAGTCTGGAAGAACAAAATTAGTGAGATAATACAAAATGTCCCTTGGCGTCTGTTCCAATGTATAAAAAACTCTCTTCTGTTTTATTCTGAATATGTGTTAACGAAACAAGTAATCTCATATACTTCTCCTCTGCTTAACAAGAAGACAGTTGATCAAACTTGGTCTCTGGGAAGGGTAGAAGAGAGACACAATACTGAAACAAAGCACAGAATCTCAAAATAATGATTTTAAACTTGATATTTTAAGTTCACCTTTTACCTGTGTCTAGGAAAACTTCCCTGTCAGATGGTCCAGGAGCCACTCTGGCAGTCACAACTGCACCACATGTAATAGAGCTGCAGGGTCCCTGGAGTACCCTTGACAAGTTTACAGGGAGCTATCCCTTGTCACAGTTTCGGACACGAACACGCGGACTGAAACAGCAGGCTAGGAGCAGGTCAGCCACCGAGAAGAGCAGAAGGGCAAAAGGGGGCTGCCTGCCTTTATTATCCACTTTTATACCTCTTCTAAGACAATCATACATTGGTGGATGAGGTTAACACCTCTAGCATTTTACAGGATAGGAACACAGTCTATCACCTTTCTCCGCCTTGGAGAAAGAATGAACAACAATGTAAAAGTTCAGTAAACATCCTTAGCCAGTTAGGAAAACAAGAGCTATGTTTATAGAAAGTGCATGAGAACTTCTACTACAGAAGTAAAAACATGGAGCACTGTGAAAACCAGGGCGACAATCCCTGTTACACTAAACCCAGATATTAACTCTGGATTTGCTAACTTTAGTCTATACTAAAGTTTCTTCATTTGTGGTTTTCATTAGCCATGTGGGATCTGTTGGATATGATAAGCAGGAAAGTATCACAACCAAGAGCATAGAAGGGTTACTAATTAAGAAACTTGAGATATTGAAAAATGTATTTTACTACACAGTTTATACATGGGAACATTCTGCAGTTTCACATTAAATTAATGAATCAGAGTCTAAGAACACTGACAAATGGTCGGCCAAGCACTACAGATTCTCTTGGTGTGCTCACTTCTGTATGCACAGGGGTGTGCCGAGTGCTAGTGTGAGAAAACTTCTTCGGCACTTGAGTTGCTTACTTATGCCATTTGAAGAAATGCTTTTATTTTCCTTGTTTTACTAGTTTTCAGACTTTTCTTGAAACTGTCAGAGCTTATCTTGCTGTTTGAATACGCAGCTCCTTTAACTTTAGAGCAGACTGCCAGAAACAGACACCTTTATAGGAGTTGTTGTGTTCTACTGGAATTTGGGCTGTGGGGATACTGCCTTCCCATGCCCCTGGCACTGAAAATTGTGCATTATCAGATCCAGGGTGTTTCTTCCATCTCACTGGGATGGATGTGGCTGCTGCTGTTCCTGTTGGCAGGTCTGGGCAATGGCAAGACTGAACATGGATTCCAGAGATACAGCTGGAGTATGTGCATGCATACACACGCACACTCCCCACCGGCTTGTCTGGCCACAAAAAACAGCAGACAGAAAACACTGTTGTCATGGCACTCACATAAATACCTCCACCTTTCACATACATGAACACAGCTAGCCAGTGCTGTCATTTTTTCTGCTAGTCAAGCTTGAAGTTCACTAGTATAAACACATACAGATTCACAGGATTGAAATTCCCTAATGGAAAAATACACTCCAGACTCTACATGCTGCAGGCATCCCTGAGCACTCTCTGTGAACTCTGTCCCGTTTGCCAGGTTCTGGCCTCTAGGTACATATACACAGAGTGAAACTGTACAGAAAATTGTGAAGAACATGACTTAATAACAAGATAGGACAGACTGCAGTGATCAGGTACAGGGCTCAGTCAGACAAGTATGCTGCTCAGGAGCTTGTTTGCATACAGTTATCCCTTTCTATTCCATTGTTTTCTCCATTTTCTATACTTGTACTTCTGTGAACCACTTTGATCCCTTTTCTTCACCCCTTTTCCTTCTGAAAAAACCCATCACTAATTACCTTTTCCCAATTTGTCCCAGTTTAGCTAAATTCATAACCAAATTTGGTATTTCTGACAGCCTTCCTGTGCCTAACCCTTACAGGAAGCCTCATTATACTGTAGCAGGCAGGATTCCAGACAGTTTCAACACTGTATGTCATAACGAAAAGAGAAAATAAAAGTACCTGTTGGGCTTTGAACATATTCTTGCCAGCTTCACTACTGCATCTTTGAACCTCTGAAATTCATTTAGCTTTCATCCAGTTTTCCTTTGACCTTTCTGGAAAAACCATGTTTTTTTCTACCTTTTCAAACTTCACTCTATTAATGTAACTTTTAGCAGGAAAAGGTACATTAATAGCAAAAGTATACTTGTCAAGTTTCTCAGGTAGTCCAGAAACCTCATTATTTTGGGGACAAGGGCTGTATTCTCAATGTTCTCATTTGGCAGACACACAGCTACAAATTCTGAGTCATTTCCAAAGGTCTTAGTCAGAATAGTGCTCACATTTTTGTTCTCCTTTTTACAACTAATTTCAAAAATGTATTGGAGCACAAGAGTTGTGGATAGGTGTTACAATAAATATAATATACATGCTGTCACAAGCTGCAGAACCAATGGTTCTTACTGACATACCTGTGATTTCATCTTTGAAAGCAAAAAACAATCCTAGGCTTGTCCAAGGGAAAATCCACTTGCCTGTAAAAAAATATTTGCACTGGAAAAATGTCAGTCATAGAAAATGAGCTCAAAACAGAAACAGAGGTTAACATCCATATCAGGGTCTGAAGAGCAAAAAATGGATCTCAACAACTTTTTCCAGCTTTGACTGAGTGCCCACACACCCTGTCTACCCAGGGACCCCGGATATACAATTTGATCCAGGCCTGGTGAGACGGTTGTAGGTGTGCCTGTCTCCATCTGTGTCTCCTAGAGGGATCCTTCATGCCCACGCTGAAGTACTTCTCTCCAGTCATGGACATGTGGATTGGTCCCTTGGATTGACTTCATTTGGCAGCCTCATGCTCCTGCTGGAAAATAATCCCAGCCTTGGCTCCATGCTCATCCAAAGCCCCTGGGACTGCTGGTAGGGCTCCTTGGTGGCTTTGGTGCTTCCTGCCACATTCAGACCCTGCCAGACAGCACCCGTCGGGGGGTTACAACGAAATCCAGGGTCTTTGCTGTGCTTGGCCCCATGGCAGCCATCAATCCTGGCTGTGGCCTGCCAGTCATTTCTGGTTTCTGACCCAAATTCCATGGGCATTGGCCCACTGCAGTTCAAGGCCTTGCCTCCATGGCTTCCTCAAAGTGAAGAGCCTGGCCCTGAGTTTTGGATCTCCCCACAGAGCCAAACTGCTGACCAGCCCCAGGCACTGAGTGAGCTCTCTCGCTGGTCCTCCCAGGATTCAGGGCTCCTTAGGGGCAGTGGCCTCTCCCTCCAAGAACATCAGGAACAGCCTGGATGTCCTGCCCAGCTCCAAATGCCCTGCCATTATCCTGACACTACCCCAAATGCCCAGTGTCACGTCCCTATTTCAGCTCCAAGGCTCTCTTCTGTGTCTTTATCAGCTCCAGGTTCCCCGTCTCACTCCCAAGTGCCCTTTGTGATGTTCCTGCACGGCCTTGCTGTGTTCCTGACCTGGATCTAAACTCCTGTCTGAGCCACATCCCTTTTCCAGTTGTGTGGCCCACCTCTGCATCCCAAGAAATAGACCCCTGATGTCCCATAGCAATCAGAACACTGTACAGCATGTCCCTTCTAATCCCAGATCTCTGTGAGACAGGAGGATGACACTTGCTTGGGTGAGAAGAAAAGGGGGCTTCTGTCAGGGTCCTGAGGGCATTAGAAGAAGTAATCCTGAGCCCATGCTCAGCATCCACTGTGGCCTCCTCCCACCCCTACCCATAGCCCAGGACCCCATTTCAGCTCATTCATGGTCATTGTGTGCTGACCTGAGCTATGTTATAGGTGTGCCCTTCTCCAGCCCTGTGACAACAATTAGTTCCTACAAGCAATATCAAGTTAGACTTCTGCACTTCGTGTATGTGAGCGTTTTCCTAAACATAAGACAGAAAAGTAAGATGCATTAGTAAAAACCAAAATGAAACAAAAACTACCAAGAAAAAAATGGTCCCTCCCACAGGCTCACACACTATGTTGTTTTGTTTAAAAACATGATAATACATATTCTTTCATTATCTAATATATGATCTATTTATTTATGGACATATCCATCTGTAGGCGGTTTAGAGCTTTAAGCTATATGACAGAGCAAGCATTTACTATAACTGCAGTGTGACAACATACTAGACTTTAACTGTTCTTAGTAGTAGGATGTTCATGTTCTAATGAGGTAATCACTCATCCTGCATAGATGAACTTTTATGACATTCTTATTCTTTTTCATAAAAAATATAATTGGCTATTCAGACTTCCTGTGTGAAGGAACCACAGACTTCAATCAGGTAATCCCACAGACTCAAATACAGATGGGGTTGTAGGAAATGAAAGACAGAGGAGAAATGTTATCTATATTTCAACCTTTTTGTTCAGTTTGCAGTCTGACCGCAGCTTACACCCTGTGGTCAAAGGAAAGATTAGTTCTAAAGCACAGCATCACTTGCTGAAGGTTATGATCATATGTATTATAAGAACCATATAAAAAAATAAAAGGGAAGATTGCTTCTGAATTGAATTTGAAGTTCTTTGACTGTATTTATGTACCATCTAAATGAGCTCCTATAATATTAAAGTTATTGTAATATAAAATGGGACACGCATTGTTAGTGCACAAAAGAGATTTAATTAAAATCATTGTGATCTCTGCCATTCCTGTCCTAAACTCTATCTGGTTAAAGATCAGTCCTGAGAGAAATAAAATATTATTGGTACTATGGTAAAGCTAATAAAAAAAAATTAAACACTCAGACATTTTCTCTGCATAGAAGCTCTCATTTGGAAACTGATAATTATTTAGAAGACCATTTTGATGACTGCTGCTTATTTCGGTGGTGAACTGAAGACATAAGATACAGGTTCTGAGGAGTGCAGTGTTGAAAATGATGCACAAATATATGACGGAAGTTGGGATGAAACGGGATGGAGAAAGTAAATCAAATCAATCAGTAGCTCAATCATGTTGTCTAATTAAACCAATATATGACCCTACAGTTTATTTTTTTAAGAAAAAGAAAGTCTAAAGAGTTAAATCCACATGCAGCAGTGTGTTGCTGTGTGCAATGCCCTAAATTTATGTTGAGTCTTTCATCTTTTTTCAGTGTCTTTCTTCAGTACTGTTACGATTTTCTTCTTCAGAAACAGCATAAACTTGCAGAAAATAAAACTTTATTATCTCTGGTTTACTGATATACAGTAATTTCTTCAGTTTAGAAAAGACTTTCCAGCATTTAGAACTCATATTGGAAGAAAATAATGAAATAATAAAAAATAGGATTTAGAATGGTTCCTGAGTTCAAATTCTTGCTCCAAAACAAGATGAACCACTCATTCATTTTTTTAAAGGATTCTTTCCAATATGAAAAGTAGTAAATCCATAAAAAAACATCCTACAACATTCACAGTTTTTTCTAAAATATTCCTCATTGTTCCTCTCCATAGAAAGCAGTGATTTTCGAAACAGGTTACCTAAAAGAATTGTTCCTCTCCTGTACTCTGCTTTGCCACATCATGGTAGAGACTCTGATAATGATCTAATAAAGTTGGTGATAGAAAAGTAACTGCTTACTATATATCCATGTTAGCTGCTACTAATCACTCTTCTGAAAACAACATAAAGCAAATTATAGAATACAGGATTAGCTACACTTCTGTTGATAGAGGAAAAAATTGATAAGTTTTCCTATTCTACACTTCATAGTTAGGTAGTGGTTCATCTCTTCAACCAGAAGCGCAATTACTTCTTTGCAAATTATTCTTCTCAACATTAGCAAAGGATGGATATGAGTTTTATATTACCTAAACATACCAGCAATACTCTGTTAAACGTAGATGGCAGGGAAGATTATGACATATAAAGAAAAAAGATATTTGATAAATGAGATGAGCAGGACAGGAAGAGTTTGAATACCTTCAAAGTTTAGCCTGAGACAAATCTAACCATCACTTTTTGATATTTCATGTTATAAGAATTAGCTATTCATCTTTACGATGCAAAGAAAACAGTAAAAGATGGTAATAATTTTTATACCAGCACAATGAGATAAAGGATTCTTTGAAGATAATGTTTCCCAAATGAATCAACAACTTCACATACTGTATTGAAATATTTGTATAGTCTAACATCATGCATTTAACTGGAGCAATATAATTTTTTAGAGACAAAAGTGCAGATCAGATTTTCATGTTATGCAGAGAAATAGTTAAAATTATGATCCATTGGCATATTATTGTCCCTGCTTTGAGTAGGCAGTGAACTAGATGAGTCCAAATGCCTCTTTAAAACAATCTGAAATTATTTTGGTTTCTTCTTTTGAAATCTAGGGTTATAGTGTAGGCACAATGGAGCAGCATGGAATTTAAACACATAAGTAACTAATTGTAATCATGTATAGCTGTGGAAGCAGGATGAAGGGTATTTGTTCTTTTTTTTCTCCTTTGAATGTTATATAGGATTACTATTTTTTATTTATAAATACGTATTTTAAGAAGTTAAATATTTACATCTTCCAATCAAAATTAAATATGACAAGAATGAAAGTAGAATGGAAGGTTTTACTGAACAAAGCTAATTTTGTGCCTATGTTCATTGATAATATAACCTATAGACATTATTTACCGTTTCTTCTAAACTATATCTATTTTTTTTCTCCAATTAGTTTCACTGGAGAGTTATAGCTATTGCTCATTTAATTACTTCTGATATGAAAAGAATATGATCAATTTTCTTAAAGGCTTACTGAGATTGGTGAGTGGTAAGTGTCATGAATGGAGTGGGAGCTTCAGACAAAGTTTATTAGAGAAGTGCTCCCATGGAGCCAGGTGGGGCAGAAATTCATGTGTTTAATCAAATAAAAAAGATCTTCAAAATTGGTTTTCACATGCAGGGCACAAGTATAAACACACTATTTAAAAAAAATGTTTTGCTATAAATGATTAGCTAATTTATTCTGTTTTCTTCTATTTTAACTTTTTGATGGTTAACTGGGTGTTGACCCCTTAGATTAGTTAACACCTCCTTTACTGTTTGTGTACTTTGCAGAATTGTATTTTATTTTGAATCAGTATCTGTCCAGTGCCTTTGGTGAGATAATTATCTCCTTACAGAGGTAAATATTTAACTATTAGTTAAGTTTTGAGTCAAGTTAATATGCTAAAAGAAATACAAACTTTGTCATAATGGCCTGTAAAATACTGGTTTGTATTTATACGTTTGTTATGAAGTAAGAAATAAGACCTATTTTATCAAAAGTTGAAATAGTTTGTAATCAGTGTATGCAATACACGTCATTAAGTACCACCTGAACTACAGAACCAGACCAAGTCAATATTTGTTTCAATATATTGGCGTGATAATGTTAAGGAACACTGATGGTGTAAATTTAATTTAATTTAATTTCATTTCATTTAATTTCATTTAATTTCATTTCAATATGTTTTTAAGGGTCTCCTGGACTTTTATGTAATTTTCATCATTATATTACTTCATTTTGCAACTATTAAAGTTAGTTGCAACTTATTTTGATCAGACAGCCTCCTTATCCCTTCCAGATTTTCAGCCTTTATTTCTGAGGAAACCACCTACGCAAACTGCATTCCTGAGATTAAAATTTCCGTTCTTCTAGTGGATGACAGCTGTTATGGAGATGTAGCACTTAACCTTGTGCTTCCCACTTTTGCTGTCATTGTTTTTAATTAACCAGTTCTAATTATTCTCAAACTGCCAAAAATAGAATATTGCCTCTCACTGTAATTCACTCCCTGTCAAAGTCATGAGCAAGCAAAATTACCTGAGAAACTGAAAATTTGCAAGTTTTCAAGCCAAACTAATCCACAAATATTTAGAGATATTTTGACAGCAATTTCTGTTTTTCTTCACAGCAAACACATCCTGGAAGTGCTAGTAAACCTGAATATTTATACATTGAGGTTGTACAATGGCACTGGCAAGTCTATAAGGTTTATTTTTTTTTTCCACCCACAAAGTATATGACATTATCATTTAGTTCCCAGGGAAGAAGTGCTGAATTAAAATGATATGAAAAACATTTTAACTAATGTTTGGAAGCCTCTATTAACTTGTGATTCATGACTGGATTAAAAAAATCACACTTATTTGCAATAAATCATATGTCTATATATATATATTTTTTATTTAATGCCAAGCATGGGAAAATATTAAACCAGAGGTGTTTTCTTCAGGCCAGTGTGATCCTTCTGCTACATAAATGCTGAAACAGAAAAGGCACATTTGTCTCCAAAACAGGATACATTGGTCTTGTAACTAAAGAAAATAGGTAATCAAGGGCTGTCTTTTGCTAAGTCTTTTGCTTATTTACAGTTCTCCTCTCTTTATTGAACTCTTAGGCTTTACTTGCTGTGAATTGTAACGAAATAGAGTTTAAACCTCTCTTGACTTTTTCTGTTTAGAGAATGCTTCTCTGTTTTTCATCATTTTTCTAGTCTAAATACTGATGCATTCTGTGTATCTACAGAGAAACTCAGGAGTCCAGTAGAGATCTGGTAGGGATGATATAATGTCATTCTGTGACTGCTATTTCCAGTCACTTCAGATAGTGTTACAATGGTCAGTAGAACTGGGTTAAACTGAAACAGCGCATACAAGCCTTCTCAAACTTTGAATGCGTTTTCTAAGCTCTTGTCAATTTATGCTTTGAAGTAGTGAAGTTCAAGACTCCGAAATATGTCAAAAACTACAACAATAATGAAAACCAGATTCACAACTATTAAAAATTAGTGTTTATAATTTGAAGCACTGTCTACTGCAAACCTGAGGAAAGAAGTATTGAAAAGTATGTGACACTGGTAGTGCCATAAATCAGCCTCTCTTGATGGGAGAGGCCTTTAGAATCCTTGCAAGGAACTTGATAGACGGACGAGGCAAACTCACAGTAATTGCTTCTTCAGACAGTTGTTTATTTTAGTGTTATCAGCTATTAGTGTAGAAAAGACATAGCAGAACAGAACATGGCAAGAGAAGGTGAGAAAATGGCTGCTTATCAAAATTCCACAGCTCTTTTAAAGGTAAATTAACCAATAAAAACTTGAAACGACAGATATTTTTACTTTTCCTCCAATGCTCAGTAAATCACTCCGACATGCAGGCCGGAACTATGGAACTTTTCATCCAATCACCCTAAACTACTTTTGCTGCAAAATATGGAGGACTAGAAGAAGAAAGACGGAGGTTAGAAACTACAAGGTCTCCTCCATCTTGGAACTTTTACTATATATCTATTTACTACATTAACAAACCTAAAACTTCTAAATTCTTCACCCTGTGACATCCTTACATCATATTCTATCACCTAGTTCACATTTGTGTAGATTTTAATTCCTCCCAGATGGTAGGCAATTTTCTCCATGGATGAATGTCAAAAACCACATTGTTCAGGGGGGTTTTTCCTCTTCAAAACAGGCAGAGAAATATTCCCTGCACTCTGGATTCCCACAGTATGCAACAGAATAACTAAATGGCTGTAGACATCCCCCAACACACCATAGTCTTCTCATATGAAGAATGGTGATCTAGCACTGAGCACATCATCAGTCCACAAACATGTATACTGCATCAAAGATCCCAGAACCATAACAAAATGAAAATGTATCTCTGTGCTGTCCTAGTAACCCTACTCAGAGGCAATTCAGATTAAGACAGGTAGGATGACCAAATAAAACAAGTATGTTCTTTTCATCTGTATGTCTTGAATAATCTCTATCATGACCATCTAGAAATGATGTTCTTGTACCCTCGAGAAATGCCTCAAGAAGATCACTCCTATTTTATTTACTTTTCAGTCAGAAAGCAGAAGAGTAAAAACATCTTATCAACAATTCAAGGAAAACAAACCAACAGAGGCCCAGAAGCATCATATTTTTCTCTTCTGATTTTAAGAAAATACAATGTCTGGAATTACTGTGGTTTTAGAATAGTCATTTTGTAATCCATAGTAGGAGAATAGATTCCTATATTTCCAAAAGAATAGTAAATTTTGTAATCCATAGTAGGAGAATAGATTCCTATATTTCCAAAAACATCAGCTTGCTTTATTTTTACTCTGCCATATTTTCATGTGTTTGTCTTGACTTGATACTCCAGCTACAAGTGTGCATGTCAAGCATTATGGTATCAAAAAAACCTGTGAAATGAAATATATTAAAATAAATATTCTGTTTTGCTTAAGCACTTTTTTTTTAATGGTTGCTGATAATAAGTGAAGAAACAAGAAAAGCAAGTTATATTGTCACCATTGAGCAAACTGTTTTACAGGACATTAATAATTAAATTCTCTCATAACTGGTGAAAAAGAAGTCAAAGAGAATAAAAAAATAAACAGAAGTACTCAACCCTCTATGTATGGTCATAACAGCTTTGGTTAGGACTAGAATGGATAATAGTATAAATTGTGTCACTGAAAGGGTGGTCAGACAGGAATAGGCTGCCCAGGGAAGTGGTGGGATCACTATCTCTAGAAGTGTTCTAGAAGCTTATGGTTGAGGCACTTGGGAATATGTATTTTTGGTGGACAAAGTGGTGCTGGGTTAGTGGTTGGACCTGGTAACCTTTTTGGTTGAGGTCTTTTCCAATATTAATAATGCTATGATTCTGTATGAAGCTGGATTAATGGCACTATACTTAACAACAGAGAAATTCAAGAAAACTTTTGAGATGGCTATGATTTATTCCTACGATTTGAAGAAAGGAATATCAAGTTATAGTCCTGGTAAATATTTTGAATAGCTCCCCTTTAATATATATGATTACGAAGAATACCAAGAACACATAAGTACTGCTAATATCAAAAGAGCAGGGGATAGACTAACTCAGGAAATTACTGTAATAGGCCTTCCAGATAAACATCTGTAACCGCAGCTACACAGAGAGCTAGAGGCAAACCTTGAAAGAGTAGTTCAGACATGAGTTAATTAATGTTATAAAACAGGTATAATGGAGATATGATAGGATTTTTTAAAAATAGAATTCTATTTAGATGTGCTATATATAGGCACTTAGACTGTTAAAATCATGCCAGGATATAGAAATGCATATGTCATTATTTCCCAACATTTTAAAGAAAAACTTGAAGAAATTAAGCATAACAAAATACGCAAGATATTTAAAAATAAATAAAAATAACTAAATGTGGAAACGTTCCTAAGGGATGATATTTCTTAGTATCGGTTTTTCTAATTTTCCAGGATCTAAAATATAGCTAACTTACAGGCAATGTGCTAAAAAGGCTTTTATTTCATTTGAAAACTGTGGATTTAAGGTTAACTATAGTTTCTAATTCCTCTTGTAGCAGAGTCAATATTTGAAATTCAAAGAGAACAATGCCTTGGACTTCTTTATGCAAGTCAGAAGGGAACTATTTTAACTGGACTAACATAATGGTTAGTCATTAACTTGATGCTGCTGCCTGGCACAGGGATGTACATGCACTTTTTGCTCTCCTTATCTTGAGGAGGAGATAATTCTTCTGAGATCATTCCTTCTAGGTGCACAGAATGCATAAAAACTTCCACTTTTATTGGTGTGTCCTGAATATCTATATCTACATTTACGTGGCATCTCCTTCCTTTAGTTACCTATTGTACCTAAAGAGGAATCAATTTAATTCCATTGTCTTTATTTTATTTTATTTCAGTCGAATTGCGCTAACTTAATTTCTGCTATGTTTGCCTTATGTTTTGTGTAAATGGATAAAATAATGCCTCTCACTGGAGAAATATCCAAAATAAAATCCAGTTCAAGATTTAGACATCTAAACTGAGGCATGTAAAAAACCCCCAAAAAATATCAAAACCTCAGTTAGATTTCCCACTTTTCATTTTACCTAATAGAAATCTAGTCAAGGCAGACAGTGGAAACCAGAGTAAAACATAGCGAGAAGATGTTAAAATTATTTAGTTGTTTTGTTATTTAGGACAACATTTCTTTTATAAGGTACCCATATAAGATTGATGTGTATAAATTAGTATTTGCAGAAAACAGTCCTTAAACTTTGGTAGCTCTAGATGACACTGGATGAATAACAGGATTTTACCCTCAGTGCCTACTTTAGAGAGGACTGAATCAGCATAGGAATTTAAAATGAGTGAAACCAAATATTTATGAACATTTTCACCATAGCCTTAGAATCCAAAGTTCCTATTGTCTTCCTATCCTATCTGCCTTCATAGTTCTTGAGGAATCTGTTAGGTTATCACTAAAAAGAGTCAGAATATTTAATCTAAAAAGACTAATAATAAAGTAAAATATGAAATACAGAAATTCAATCTGATTAATAAAAGCTTTATAATAGCTACAGCTGTGGCTTTTGTGTTCTCATTAATTTCAATGGGTTCTCTAACTAAAAAAGTGTGCAGCTTCCTTAAGTATATTTGAATTAGAGTGTCAATTATTAATATTCCAATTAAGAATCTGTGGGAATTTTTCAGATAAATACATATGTATAATGACATACTAAAATGGAAGTATTTTATGTAGGCTTTTCTTGTTCAGGGCAGTGTAGATACAAAAGGATTTTTGATTACATAGCAGGTCATATAGGGGTTGGACTAGATGGTCTTTAAAGGTCCCTTCTAACCCAAGCCATTCTCTGTAATTATGCTTAGCTGGTTGCCTTCAGAATTTAATCTAGCATTTTCATAATCAGCAAAAATATGTGAGTTCACTCAGAGCTAGTGATTCAATCACAGCAACATCACATCTTTGAGTTATACAAGCTATTTACAGAATAACAAATCTTGTCATCAGAGATTCTTTTCTTTGTAACCAGTATTGCTTTTATTTGGTACATATTTTTCTGCCTTGTGTATAATTATGATTCTCATATGTGGTAACTATTTAAGAGTTTATACGGATATTTTGTAGATCAGGAGAAAGAGACTGTTTTTATCACATGTAGACTGATGTGATTTAGTTCCTGTTCACTCTGAACAGAAAATCTAAAACAAGTTGAAGGAAATATGTTTAACTACCAAAACTTTTTCAGTACAATTCCAGTAGAAGTCATCATCTGTAAATCTTTTTGTCTGGGACTAAGAAATCACCTAGGCAGATTGATGGAAACTATTTTAAAACAATTTGCCAGTGATCAAGTTTTTAAGTTAAGAAATATTCATAATAAATAGCATGGAAAATCCAAAGAGACTTTCATTTATGCAACCAAGATTAGAGATAGAAAATAGCATCTAATGTTGACATTTGTGCAGCAATTCATGCTGACAGGAAAGGCACTGGCCTCAAATGTAAATTACATGCTACTATTTATTTTTGTTAATATCTTAAAATAGATCTTCACGGGGGTTGAAGATTTCAGAGAAGGAATAAGAATGTATAGAGAAGTTCTAAAATGAGTTATCTTATAAACCCTATCTTAAGAAAGGCTAAAAAAAATATTTCTTGACTATATGGAAACTAGTTACTATTATTTATTGAATATATGTATTTCACAAAATAAAGTGTATCAGAAAAACATGTGGTAATAAATTATATAAAGCAGAAAAATATTCTATTTCATGAGCTGTCTTTCATGTTGTTTAGCCTTTATTTTAAGGAAGATTTGTATTTTTGTAACTACTATTGATGTTAATTGCATTCAGGTTGTAGTTACTTTGACTAGTACATATTTTTCAGTTCTTTAAGTAATCAGAATCACTGTGAGATACAAATAGCTGATTCCTATTATTACACTAAATGATGCATAGTACGTCTTCTAAAAAAAGTCTGTACATCATTCTTTTGGAGCCTCAATTTTAAATTACATAAGTTCTATTCAGGGAGAAAATCAAAAATTTTTCGTTGGTAATTAGATGTATATGTGAGTTATTACCTCTTTGGCTATTGCATGAATTTAGATAGAACACAGTCTTCTCCTGGTTCATATATCCCTGACTGTCCTCCAAATGTTGCCTCCCTGTTTAAATGTTAGTCATACCCCTACTTGAATAAGGGATACCAGTAAGTTTATGAATACAGAAAAATCTCTCTGATTATTTCTAATGGTAACATTTATTTCTGGTTAAAAAAAAAAGAAACCAATAGAAAACATATAGAGGCCATTATACATGGTACTGTTTCATATATTTGTTTGGTTTTGTGGTTTCAGGGACAGTAAAAGCCCTATAAGCTTGTTGAAGCATTTAAAAAAAAATTGATGTCATATAGTTTTCTTCAAAGAGAAATAACAATCTACAAAAAAATTCCCAACAAAAATTATAGGCTTAATTCCTGCATGCTGGAAGGTTTCTTTTTCTGGACTACTATAAAAATTCCAGCACTGTGAAGTTCTGGTACTACATTGTAAGTCATCATTTCTGTGCAAAGATGGGTTATTACACATTTGATAGATGGGTGAATTCTGTGTTCATGGCAGACAGAATTACACTTCCACAAGCATCAAAGATGTTCAAAGCCTTTCTGAAAACAGTCCTGGAAAACCTGGTCTAACTGAACCTGATGGGGGAGATTGGAGTAGATGATCTCAAGAGGTCTCTTCCAAACTAAATGATTCTGTGAAATGGATAGAAATTGCACAGCAACAGTAGACTGTGATTTAAGTCACCATGTATTCCCAATGGAAAAGATTCCTGAAAATCAGATTGATTTGGTTGTTAGGAAAGGTGTCTTGGGGTAAGTTTATGATGTGTATCCCCTCTCACTGCTCTATTGCCCAGAAACTAATTTTGTGCCTTTTCTGTGCCTTTAAACTGAGCCTGAGAGGGGAGAGAGGAGAAAAAGAAAAACCCAGCAAACTTTTCAAAGCAATTGTTCAAGGACACATTTACACTCCTTGGCTCCTGCTCTGGCAGGGGTGAGGAAACACCCTTGGTGCTTCTCAGCCAGTTTTTTGGCTCCTTTTTCTCCGGAGAGAGAGAGATGGAGAGTTGAACTTTGTTTTCTTGGGACTTTGTTTTTTTCCCTTCTTCTCTTCTGGCCTGTTTCAACAACATCAGAACACATCAGGAGAATTTTCCACCAAGGCCCCAGAGGTGGGCCCACACCAACCCAGCTCTGAGGAGGAGAGAGACCACACCTACAGAAAGACACTGAAATCTTCCCAGGCTTTTTCTCTATAGCAAGAGGTTTTACTATTTTGCATTATTATCCTTTTCCTGTGTGTTTGTTAATAAATAGGTTTTATCTCTTTCACTTTCCTTTTAGGAAAAAAGGTTTTTTTTCCCAAACCTGATGGGGGGAGGGGTGATTGTAACCTGCTTTTTATCAGAGGATATTTTCCTCCAAATTTGTCCAAACCAGGACAAAAGGATTAAAAACAACAGCAGTAATAATGGAAAGAAATTTTAAAATATAAGAAGAAAGTTAAAG
Source organism: Monarcha castaneiventris obscurior (assembly GCA_026261815.1). Taxonomy (NCBI): domain Eukaryota; kingdom Metazoa; phylum Chordata; class Aves; order Passeriformes; family Monarchidae; genus Monarcha; species Monarcha castaneiventris. Next base: position 4,109,168 of record JAMPIT010000566.1, on the reverse strand, counting down.
GAAATAAAAATTTATTTCAGTTGTCTGTACCTTTGTCCTTGTTATCTTTCAGTGGTTTATTATCTTCCTATGTCTTGAAAGGGCATGAAAGCCACTTTGAGTGTAAAATGTACACACAAATAGAGTGGGAGGTACAGTTGTTTAAAAAAAGAAGTAAGTGTAATATATTTTTTAAAAGATACACAAAGTTAAAGTCTTGTTCACTGCACGTAAGTGAATAGAATAATAAACATTAGGTCAATTCACCCTACTTGGATCAATTAAAGCTGGGGTTTTAACACCTGTTCCAGTCCTTTTGCTTCACTTGTGTGCACACTTGCATTGAAAAGGAAAAATAAGAAGAGAAAATTACAGTATTTACCATCTGTTTTTTCATATTGTCATCACTGATTGTCTTTTAAAATGTAGATTTTCCATCTTTGTAGTCCAGCCGTTTCAGAATTATTCTACTCCCAGTTTCCTTACTTCTTTCCTGTAATGTGTGATTTATCCCATACTGCATGCTCAGTACACATTTGTTTTTGTGCCAGACAAATTTTATGGATATTTGTTTCTCAGTTCTTTAACAATTATCCCCTTTCCCAACAAGTTTTTAAGCAATAATGTCTCTGATCAGGACTCAGATTGGGTTATCGCAGGGTATCCTTTCTTTCATTGCTTCATGTAAATAAAAGTACCCTAATTCCTAATCTCTTTAAGTTTGAATGGAAACAAACAAAGTGTCAGATACTATTCGAGATGCTGGAGTGACCTGAACCATGACTAGGGGAAGAAAAACACACACATTTTTCTACAAAGAAGCCAGATATACTGAGTAAACCTGAGCCTCAGTCTATGGGAAATCTATAATATTTACAGCACAAAACAAAAGGAATCAAATGTCTAGTCTAAAGGACAAATGCATGAAACCACAAATCTTTTTAGCTACTGATGTAAAGAAGAATGTCTGTATTTCTTTAAGTGCTTTTAAATATTTTCCAAACTGAAAAGCTTTAAGGCAACTAATTAAGAGCTTGTGTTAAGAGAATTATGTTTAGACATGCATTTTTTAAAGGGAATTCAGGTAATGTCAATTCAGAGAACAGACAGAAAGAAAAGGGGATGAGTACAGGATTTCTATCCAGTTTGTGGTTTAGATGTTTTCTGGCAAGTTACTAAAACTAGACTATGAGATAAATTGGCTTTTTGGCACATGCAGCCTAAATGAATTATTTTCATGAAAAATGCTAAATAAAATGAGCTTTTGTTGTTGTTGTTGTTGTTGTTGTTGTTTCAATATTCTTTTCACAGTATTTGCAGCATTGGGCAACAAGGACAGAAGTTGTCTAAATTTGTAGCCTGAAGGGCTCAGTAGCAATGGCTTTGAAAGCCTCAATAGACATGGTAGTGACAAAGCAGGTTTCTCTCAGAGACTCCAGGCTTGTCTTCTAAACTCTAAAGAGTATTAAGTCTCTTCAAGACTAGAACAAACATATTTTATCCACATCGCATTTTCTTTGTCCATGGAACACCTCTGAGCTCCACAAATGGTCTCATGGCCCTAATCTGCAATTACTGTTTTCTGCTCTTTCCTGTTGCAAATCCCTGGAACAATGCAAAGGCAGTTTTGTAGTCCACTGGGCTAATGTTTTATTAGCTTGACAGTGCTGATATGTTGGATGCAGGGAGAATTGCTAAGGGTCTAAAGCACTGTGAGATAATTTAAGACTCTCATGGGAGAGGCAGTGAAAACTCTGTGGTATCCCAGTACAAACCATATCACCTTTATTATACTCTTTGTTCTGTTTTGTTTTCAGTAAATCACAAGTGACCCACAAAAGACCTAACAGTTATCCAGTGTTCATGACCAAGGAACTAGGATCCAGAAGTGAACCTGAAAGTAGTTATTTTTCAACATAGATTTGTCCTGTAAATTCCTAGAATTCTAATCATGAGCTAGTAAACCTCTCTGTCATCAATTTTGGAAATTCATAGATGCTGGGGTTTCTGAGATGATTTAGGAGCGATAAATGGCAATCAGACATACATGTCCTGGAAATTTAAGCTCCGGGCTACATGGCAGAGAGCTTAAAAAACACATTTCTGCACAGCATATGGGCAAGTAGCATTTCAGATCAACATCCAACTCTCTTCAGTCCCTTTGTTACGGGCAAAAAAAAAAGGCAAATTCTTTGCAAATTTGCCATCCAGTTGAGAAAATGTCAAGCAGTTCAGAAAGAAAGAAAGAAAGAAAGAAGGAAAGAAGAAAGAAAGAAACAAACCCCCCAAAAGCCCCCCAAAAAGTCCAGAAAGAGTTTGACAGGCATATTTTTTGAGTGAAAATATTTATCAAAAATATGCAGTTTAAGCATGGCAAAATCTGTCTAGTTCTGTCAAAGTTCAGTAATTAGTGAATATGCTGCTCAAGCAGGCTGTAATGTTTTATGTGGGAATCAAGTTTCAGAAGTGTAGGAGCTGATTTTATTTCAGATATATGAAAAACTTATCAATACATGTCTTATCACGCTGTATAAATTTTATTAGGGATAATTAGCTATGATTTTCTTCTTCCTGAAGAGTTTTGAGAAATTCCATGCAAATTCCAATATACAAGAAAAGGTCTGTTTATGTGATACTCTGTATCAGTAAGACTGACAATCTTTCAGTGATTTGAAATAGTTTTAAATTATTCTTGTCTTGCTGCAAATTCTTTTTAAAGGTCTGTCTTGTTACTTTTTGGGGATATTTCCAGAAGAACTTTCAAGACTTGATTTCATCAGTTAGGGTAAATGAAGAAAATAATAATTTAGAGGTTGAACATGATATATATATATATTTACTAAGTTATTGTTCACAGGTGAAGCATTATGGGCAGTGGGACAAGAGTTAAAGCTTTAATAATGTTACTCTGCCAAGAGATGAGTAATTTTCCTTCTGGTTGGTTCTCTTTTTGAGGTAATTTTGTTCAGTTGGTTGGTTTGTTTGATTTGTGGGTTTTTTATCATCATGCTTGTAGACAGAAAGTGTATGAAGACTGCTAGAAAGCTTTCCTGAGCTTTGAACCATTCTCTGCTGAGTAATTATTCTGTAGAAGTTAAATAACAGGCATTGCATTTTCTATTTTGGGAAAATAATTCAATTTTCCAAAACTTTAAATAAATTATTCTTATGTCTTCTCTGTTGCTTCTTGTTCAAGGATAAACATACTAATATAAAATTTAGTTCTAGTAATTAAAAAAGAAATATTATACTTAATTAGCTTGTAATTGTTCATTTTAAAATTGATATACACATTTTTTTCTTGTTTCTAGATAGCTGATATTCTACTATTCATTTATTACAATATCATATGGCAAAGGATTTTGTCCATTACAGGAAAGACTTGATATAGTATCCTGTTTAGTAGTTTGGTTTTCAGCTACAATTTTTTTTTTAGAAAAGTTTTCATGCATTGTCAAAGGCATTAAATACTGTAGTGTTTATTAGTATGTCACTTTGGTCAGAAACTGATTCTGTGTAATAAAAAAGTAAAAAAAAGTCAATTTGAACAGAAAAATGCTGGCATCATACAGACCTTGGGATGTAGAATGAAGGAATAATAAATAATTTCAGAATTTATTTGCCTTTTCTTATGATGGATTGAAAATGCTGTTAGCTAAGAATGTGAGGAAAACACCAGGACAATGTCAAGGAAATAGTAGGCACTTCTCAATGTCACCCATTTTCATTTTATGAAATTCAACAAATCAGTTGAGACAGAGTACTTGACCATTCCCAAAGGGTAGTACTGCATCAGTACTGTATTTTTATCTTGTATATAAAGCAAAAATATTAGAAGAATAATTATATGTGGATACATATGGTTAATTTTTTTCCCTATTATCTTTCACATATTCACAGGTTTTTTTGGATAGTAAGCTTTGCAAGTATAGAGAGAAACTTATACAAAATTAAATCATAGAGTCATAGAATCATTAAGGTTGGAAAAGACCTTCAAGATCATTGAGTTCAACCTTTGATTGAACAACACCTTGTCAACTAAAGTATTTCAGTAACTGCCATGTCCAGTCGATTCTTGAACAATTCTGGAAATGGTGACTCCATCACTTCCCTGTGCAGCCCATTCCAATGGTTAACCACCCTTTCAGTAAACAAATTCTTCCTGGAAATTATTCATCCTTCATCCCATTTGCTATTTACTTTTTAGCTATTTATGAAAATTCTCTTTGAAAAAGTTTGGTGCCAGACAAAACTTCTCAGAACTCTTCAGGATCTGTGGGTGTAGACATTTGATCATATTTTAATTCTAAGCTCAGTGTAATTTTACAGTGTAATGAGGCAAGCAGTAGTAACTAATGACAGATTCATATGAATGTTTTGTGTTGTAAATATACTTAATGATTACAATAGCATGACCAGTTCAGTAATTGCAAGAGTTCCCTACACATATGTATGTGACTAAACTGTTGATGCTTCTGTAGTTGTCTTTAAATTTTCCTTATTCGGTTTCTAATGAAGTTTCATGCATATAAATAGCACTGTTTTTATCAGGAGAATATCAATACAGTTATTAAAATTCAGCTCCTATCAGACCCAGCATCTTTCAGACTTTTCATGGTTGACCCTAAGAAGTGGTGAAAAAACATAGCTCTCAGTATCAGAGCAATCTCAGTATTTCTTTTTTTAATGTAGAAGTGTGTGTGTGTGTGTGTGTATTTATACACATCTGATGAGTTCCTACATGTTTCTTGTCTGTTTCACTCATTTCAAATAACATTTTCCTCTTCTGGTATCAAATTTTTTAAACCAATCACCCCTGGAAATCTATAAGAATGGAAATTTTTAACAAAAAAGATAAATGTCCTCTCTTTTTTTCAGTAGAAGGTGTCAGGCCCAATTCTCCATTACCTCAGTGCAGTTATGGATTTCATAGATCAGTCAGTTCTCTCTTTTAGTCCATATTACAGACACTAAAGAAAGTGGGGTCACAGTTGTACTGATTGTGTTTCTTAGCAAAAAATCAAAGAACTTTCCTCAAGCCTGAATTTGAAGTACACCATGAAAATAACTGATAGAAATTATGGTCTACATTAACTCATAGATTTCCAGAGAATTACACAAATAAAATGCAAATAAATTGCTGACTTTGTTTATAGATAGAATTTAATCATCAGTAGAAATTTCTACATCAATTGAAATTTAATTTATACATCTACATCATAAAAATATCTCTTCTGCGAACATTAAAACGCAATACAATTAAAATGTAACACATTCCATTTACAATTCACTGTTTTCTTATTTCCTCTCTTTTTTTTCTAGAAAAGAGTCCACTGATAATTCATACGTGTTCCTTGAAGTTCCTATATTATCGTGTTTTATAACACACATAAGTAACTAGAGAAACACTTTAATTTCACAGCCCAAGCTCTAGGAAGTGTCATTCGACTGTTTTTAACAGCCTCTGAAAATGCTGCTAGCACTTCCTTACAATTTTTGTTTAGGTGCTGCCACCCTGACTAATGGTGATTTTTTGGTAGCTTTAGCAGTGTGCAGATAACCCCTAGCTGTTTTAGCCTTTTCGTTTATAATTCTCCCTGTTCCTCCTCAATTTGGTGATGCTTCTCAGATCTGAGCAACTGGAAAATACCATAGTCCAGTACAGTTCTGTCATAGCTGAGGGTTTAGATTTGTGGACTGCTATGTGCTGTCACTTCAGCAAACTTTTCTTTGACCAAGTGAATCAATTTTCTTTTGGTCTTTTGCCTACCCCCCTCTTCAAACTTATATCCTATCCCAACCAGTTGTGGGTTTAGTTTGATTTGAGTTGGGTTGGGTTTTCCTTTGTTTCTCCAGACCTTCTTTCTCCTGGAATCCTTATTCCTCTCTTTTTCTTACTCTTCCAAACTTTTAAATGTCTGCTTCCATTCCTAATATTCTATGAGTCTTATGAGAGAGAGAAGAGCCATTTCTCTCATAGTAAACCTTTGTAGAAGAGAATCTACCTGGTTACCCGGTAGGGTGAAGAGTTTTCAATCCACACTGTCTATAGAAGATCTGACAGGTCAGACAGAACTGTGTAATTAACAGCTAAGAGTATGTCAACCTAATCAGGGTACAATTCACAAAAACTGTAAATGACAACTCCTCACGAGTAATCTTGAAAAATATCAAGTCAGAATTCCAAGCTTTGAAACATAGGAACTTCTAAATACTGTGCATTTATTTTCTACAATTCAGTTTATACATTTGCATCAGAAAAAAAAAATGTCTGCGGACAATTTTGACTATAATTTTTTTCAGAAAACTTTATGCTAAGGGAGAGAGCAAGGAAAATTAATTTTTAAGCAGGTGAAAATTAACTACCATAATAGAAGTGCCATGAATCTCAAGAGTATGCTAAAAATTCTCTCTAACATCACATAATACTCGTCAGAGATAACTATGAACTATGATGGGACTCTATAAATATATTTGAAAACCTAGAGAAATCATACACCAGTTTAGGAAGAAAAGAACAAAATTAAAAGTTATACTTGAATGAGAGCACTTTGCCAAAAGACAGTATTTATTATGACCCAGTCATTCACCAATTCTCTTCTTCCATTTTCTCAGTCATTGCACGATGCAGAATAGCAAACTCCTTCTACTAAATTATTGCAGTCTGTGTATCGGATCTTTTTTCAGTTGTGATTTTGGGAAGTGCTTAGCATAGTAAATATAAAAATAAATACGTACTTTATTGTATCAATAACTCCAGGATGCATTTATAAAATATTCTGTAGAGTAGCATTTCTAATTAGTTAAGAGAGAAAGATAATGTGTAAGAAAAATAATACAATTACGGACCCATTCCATTTAAAGAACCAATTATCCTGTCATGGAAATGTCAAAATATGTGATGTTTATTACTCCAAGAAATCTTTGTAGTTAAAACACATCTAGATGGTTTCTGAATATCTCTAAGGAGAAAAACTCAAAATGAGTTGTACTTGAATGTGCATTCAAGTACAATTTATAAAAATTATGTCTATTTTGGGAATTAATATTTTTGTGTATTATTAGGTGAACTTTGAGCTACACAATTTTACATATAGATCAATGTGTTCTCTGTGTGGTAACTTGGCATGTGCATACCTGTGTTCATTATGGGTGGCTTTGGTTGAAGTTCTGATAAGTTTATTCAGAGTTCCTGTATGAAAATTGTATATGTATCTCATATACAATCCAACTAATAACCTTCTGTTAAAATGTATCAGAGTAAAAGGTCCAGTAAAAAGAATTACTACTCTTATGCATATTGAGTCATTCTATATATACGTGAATATATTTGAATATATACATGTACTAAAATGAGTCTGTTGCTAGAATGTCATTGATACTTCTCAGGGATAAGGAAGTCAGGATATTTTCCAGTGATTTGAACCCTTCAAGGCTGAAGTTTATAAAGCAAATAACAAACTCTAGTTCCTCCAAAAGTATTTTAAATTTCCTGCCAATCTGCCTCATATGTGCAGAATCCCTTTTCGCTATTCTGTTTAAAGAAGGTACATCTTCCACATTTGAATCAGCAGCAGAAATGCTGTTACTGGGAGGCCCACAGCTGTTGATCATCTGGTTCAGAGTAAACCTGCAAGAACCACTGCCAAGAACTTACAAGCCTCTTGAAAACAGGTACATAAAGCACAGCCCAATGGATTTCTGCCACATAGTTTCAAATACTATGGTATTTGCAGCTGAATTTAGTGTAGTTAAAGATGGAGTTTGACTATTAGCCATCATGTTCTGCCTTGTATTTACTTTTACTGTGGATATGGTTTTCCTTATTTGCAGCTGGGTTTTTTTGACATATACAGAGGAGCACTTTGGGAAAAATCCTTCAGTTGTTTATTTTATGAGAATTTAAGATGTAAAGCATGCAATCAATCTGAAGGATTGCAAAGAGTGCTTAATTACCAGGAAGAAAATCCAACAGCAATATCAAAAATCTCATTCATATGTCTATTTTTTCATTTGAATGCTATGTGATTCAGATTAAAATTCATAAACATAGACTCGGAATGTGTTAAGGAGGTCATACAGATTTAGAATTTTCTTGTTGGGTCTTTGCTAAGATTAATGAAGAAGTGGGTTTTTTTCTATGGAAATACACATAAGCCAATAGTTTAAGAGTCCTATGGCCTTAGACCTAGGGCATTCCACAAGAGGAGAGTGAAACAGAAACACAAAGAAAGTAAAATTTATCCATTCTTCATCAAAGACAAGCAGAAAATGATAGATTATGTAGTGATTGCAGCTATCATTTTAAAATTGATTTTAACAAAAATAATCAATAAATTCAGCTTTGAAGTAAATACACTTTGTTCACAGATGTAAAAATGATCACAATTAGTACTCATTCCAGCAATTTCCTAAAACAGAGCCCCTGAATTTAATCATTAATATCTCTCACTGTTTCAGAAATTCACATATTTATTAATAAAACTATTTATGGGACTGGTGGCAAAATAGTTTTATTTATTCATTTACTTATTAAAAATCTACCATCAGCCTTTATACTTATTTATATCAATTTCGATATAGCAGTGAACTCTTGTTTGGAAACTTGTTTCTCACTATTTTCATTCACTTTTTCTTTCATCATTAAAGTCTGTAAGACATCAAAAAATTAACTGAGAAATGGGTCATTAGCTAAAGTTCAAAACCAGAGAAATTCCTAGAAATTTCGTTTTGTAAGTAACCCCAAATATGCTGTAATTTTTTTCTGGGAAAATTTCTTTATGAATCTTTGTTTGCTAATAGAAGTATTATTCAAGGCTTGGTGTTTGTCTATTTTTTCCCCCTAACTTTTCACCAGACCAAGTGATTAAATTCAAAGGTTTTTACCCTTTAACTTATGAATGGGTCACAGAGAACATTAATTAAATAGTTGATTGAAAAGCTCTTTTTGAAAACATCACATATAAGGAAACCATTTCATTCTCTTTTTAAGCGATGCTGGAAAATTTTATAGAACCAGAGGGCTGAAGTATAGTAAGAAGGATAAACATATCTTGTTTTGTAGAAAACAATTAAAATGAACACTACTGCAAAATCTGAAAGACTTTTAACCAGGAAGAAAATGTAGGTCTTTCCTCCAATAATTCATGAAACCATTTCATCTCTGAAATTATTTGAACATCAAGAGAATTACAGAAACATTAGTAAATCACTTTTAATGCAGTCAAAAGTCAAATTAACTGCTAAAATAAATATTTTTAAAAAGAGAGTACATAATAGCATTTATTGTTATTCTTAACTAAGCAAGCTACATCAACAAAGCTATGTACCTTTAATAGGGTGTTTGACAGCTATGTGAGTTAGAGTTCACGCTTTCTTCATGTCACTGAACAATGTAGATGTGTTGCTCACTGTCGTACAGTATTTTGGTCAGGTTTTTTGGTCTGACTGAGAAAAAGAGAATCTTCTCCACTAGGATAAGGATGGCCTGATTCAGACCTCAGATAAGTGTTTAAATATTCAAGAGAATACAATGTTCTGATTTTAGGACCTTTTATAAATTCTGGATTTTCTCATAATATTGGAAGTCTTAGCTTTTGCTGAACAGTGCTTACACAGAACCAAAGCCTTTTCTGCCTCTCATCCCACCACACCAGTGAGGAGGCTGAGAGTGCACAAGAAGCTGGGAGGAGACACAGCCAGGACAGGTGACTTAAACTGACCAAAGGGATATTCCATACCGTATGGCATCATGCTCAGTGTATACAGTGAGGAGAAGAAGGAGGATGGTGGTGGGATGTTCAGAGTTTTGTGTTTTGTCTTCCCAAGTTGCCATTACATGGGATGCAGCCCTGCTTTCCTGGAGCTGGCTGAAAATTGGTCCCTGGAAAGTGGAGAAAACATTCTCTGTTATACTTTATTGTGTGGGGGGCTTTGGCTTTACCTATTAAACTTTATCTCAGCCCGTGATTTCTCACTTTCACCCTTCTGATCCCCTTTCTCATCCCACTTTATGGAAGATGAAATTTGAGATGCTTAGCTGCTTGTCTAGGTAAATCCACAACACTGATGTTACTAAAGACTTGTCAAATAACATAAATTGAGAGTCATATTGGTATCAAATTAATGAGAGCTCCCCTATTTATATAGAATTCATTACCAAGTTTTAGTTTGTTCAGAGCATCTCCTATTGGCAGCCCTGGACAGTGTAGGAGAGCAGATGCCTTGAAAAGTACCACAATAAAATAATATTAGAGGAGCCAGGGCTGCATGCATTAATGATTAATCAGTGATAAAAGAATTGTGTAGCAACAATTACGTGAAACTTCCCACAACTGATAACATAGGCATAGCTGTCTTTGAAGTAAGGCTTAATAAGGCTACAGAAGGCTATGACAAAAAGTAGCTAATTACACTGCTTCAGAATCTGCTACACAAAATTGATCGCTCTGATATTCTGTGCTGAGCTGCTGTAGATGCAAAGATTACCTTATTTCCATTAAAGAGAGCAGTTTATTAGTACTTAATCTACAATTTTGTTAATTGCATTCATTGGTTATTCACATTTAAGGTCTTTCTGTTTGACCTGGATATGGCAGTACAAGGTAAAATTGGGCCATCATTTCTCTACCATTGATGATATTTAGAAAAGTTTTCATTTCTTATTGTATATGCAATTTTGAAAAATATTTTGCAAAATTCAAAGTTGTTCTTTCCACTTTAATACCATACAGTTTATTGCCTAAATGTCTAATTTTGTTTTAAAATGTATATACTTTAAATAATGCCACAATTTTAAACAAAGAAAATTAACTCTACTCCAGCCAAATCTGGCAAAACACCTCAGTAGCTGATAAAACTGATATATGATATGAGCTATAATAAAGCATAATAATATTTTAATTTAGAATCTACCTTTTTTGTCCACATGAAACCAATTTTTAAAAAGCCAGGTTATCTGCTGATTCCTGTTATTGGTTTTCAGGATAATTCAGCTTCCTCCCTTCCTTCCTTCCTTCCTTCCTTCCTTCCTTCCTTCCTTCCTTCCTTCCTTCCTTCCTTCCTTCCTTCCTTCCTTCCTTCCTTCCTTCCTTCCTTCCTTCCTTCCTTCCCATCTCTCCCTCCTTTCTCCCCTCTTCCTTCTCTCCCTTCATGTCTATCGCTAAATTATAATTTGAAATACTGTTTACATGTAATTACAGAGAGGAAATGCACATTTATGAAAAACATTTTTATAAGATGCTCAAAAGGAAATATAATTGTTCTTATTTCTAATACACATCAGGTTATCTTCTTTTTTAGTCAGAAAATAGGGACAGTAGGGTTTGCAATAACATATTTGAAGCAAGATCTTATCTACGTAACAGTGCAGAAACTTCCAATATTTAATACACATAATCTTTTCTAACTTCTCTGTGATTTGAGACACAATGGAAGAAAGCAGAAAATTGGTTAAAACCAGTCAGACAACTCAGAGCATTTTTTCTAATAAAGGAATGTTCCCACTACTACATCTAAGAGAAGCTGTGTATTTATTATCTTTCTTTTTTAATTTATTTTGGTTTTTAAATATGGGTAGAAGGAAGCAAGCTTTAATTACAAAGAAGAACCTCTTCTTTTCTTTGTATCTACTTGGAGACACTTCTGTGACATCAAGATGTGGCGTTCTGACAGTGATCATGATGTCAGAGGACTATGACTTCAGCTGGAGGAATAAAGAGAAGCAGCAGATGAATTCCTATAAAATACACCTCTGCTTCCATAAAAATGTCTTTGTTAATAAGAAACAAGAGAAGAAAAAAGCAAAAGAGATGTGACATATTTAGGTTGATTTCTCTCCCCTAAACAGAGTGCCCTATAGTATTCAAGATGAATCCCAAACATGCTGATTTCTATAACCTCTTGTAAGACTTAGCCCACTATGGACAATATTTTTTAAAGGAGTCTTCAGTTGTTCCTGCTGATTCTTATGACAGCTGCAACTTTCGCATTCACAATGCCCACATAAATATCTCCCATATAAAGTCAATTAGAAAGCAATCCTATAACCTCTGTGATCTCACAATTCATTCCTCCACTTACTGTGTTGTGCAATGCCTAAGAATATCGATGGAATTAAATACCTAAATGGAAGGCAGCCAAAGTCATAACAAGAAAACATGAAGATGTAAATTTTCTGAGTCTTCATTTATATCTGCATTAGATTTACATCTCACATTTGGATATAAACACATTAAATAATCGACCTTAATTTTGCTTAAAACATTTTTCAATTGTATGACTGTGAGTTAATACAACATAATATAATATATGTATTACAGAATCATAAAATTATCTGTATTAGAAAGGAACCTTAAAGATCATCTAGTTCCAACCCCCCTGCTGATGGCAGGGACACCTTCCACTAGACCAGACTGCTCAAAGCCTTGTAGCAAATCAACTTGAGAAAGAGCAATTTAATTCACTGTTAACTAAAACCACAGTAGGATGGTGAGGAAAAAAAAAAGACAAAAATAAAAACACTTTCCCCTGTTCCCATCGTCTTTTTATCAGGCACAGTTTTACTCCTTCATTCACAACTCTTCTACCACCTCCTTCCCCACCCTGGAGTGAAGGCGGGTGAGGAACAGGGGTTGCAGTAAAAACAGTTTTCTGTGCTACTCCTTCCTCTTCATGCTCTCCCCTGTTCCAGAGTGGGACACCTCCTGTAGGAGATAGTCCTTAGCTGAGGCATCATTTCCACAGGCTGCAGTTCTTCAAGAACTGCACCAGCATGGGTTCTTGCAATGAGTTACAGTCCTCTGGGAATAGATTGCTGCAGTGTGGGTCCTCTCTGGGGTCACAGGTCCTGCCAGAAAACCATGCAGGAGCTCCTCTCCATGAGCATGGCCCTTGCCAGAAGCCTGTTATGACATGGGTTCTCCTTGGGCTGCACCTTCCTTGGGGACATTTCCATCTCCTGCAGCATGAAGTCCTTGATGCTTTGCAGGGTGGGTATCTGCTCCAACAGGATCCTCCCCACAGACTGCATGGGGAAAACCTCCTTCTGCATGAGCTGCAAGGGAAACTCTGTTCCAGTACCTCCAGTACCTCCTCCCCATGCTTCTTCTCTGATTGAGATGCCTGTAGGATTGTTTCAAACTTTTTTATCATTCCTATCTCTCACAGCTGCAGTGTAGCATTTTTTGCCTCTTCTGAAATATGTTTTTTAGAAAGCACCACCATCTTGGCTGAGGGGCTCGACTGTGTTCTGTGGTGAGTCTGCTGGACCCATCTGGAACCAACTGCATCTAATATGGGGAGCCCCTGGCCTCTCTTCAGAGACCACACTCCTTTTCCCTCTTGCATACCTTGTTAAGTAAATCCAATACAGAAGTCTACCTGCTGAGATAAGAATAACACAGTGAAGTTTCTTGGCAGCATAAAAATAACTTTATAGTTTCATGTTTAATACTCATTGCTATGGAATATTATTATTTTCTTAAACTTTTTTTTTTTTTAACGGCTGTTTTCTTGCTACAAATAAAATGAGAAAGATTCACCATTTTCCCTGGTGAGATGTGAACTCCTTCGTGTTACTTTGAAAAGTGTTTTTCATCTCCCTCGCTGATCTGAACATTCTAATTATGGTAGCTTTAAATGTGACAGTATCTTTTTCATAAGACTGACATCAGCAGGATGAAAGTAGTGAGGAGTTCAGATGAGGAGATGATACAAAAATGACTAGACTTATCAAGAATTCTGTGTGTGAAAATCACAAATAAAAGGAAAAATTATATCCAGCAGGTAGAGGTAACATGTTTGGTGGTATCTGAGGTATGAAAGGAAAGGAAAAGCAATGGTAGCAATGGAGTTGGAGGGAGTCTGAGAGTGATACTGATTGAATAATTGAATATTTTGATTCATTTCCAAATTTGAAAGATGAGGCAAAAAATAATCTAGGTCTACATCTTACACCTAGGATATAAGATACTAAAGCCTACAGTCAAGACCCTGTTCATTGCAATATATCAAGCTGTTATATCACCTTGGGCTAAGTACTGTTAAAATTCAATAGTGGTAAAACATTAGTTTCAAAATTCAATAATGTTAAAATATTAGTTCCATGCAGAATGAAACTTTCATTTCTGAACTCAGAATAAAAGGAAAGAAAAAATCAAGTGCAAAGACTGTGGAGCCAGACTCTTTTCAGAGGTTCACAGGGACAGGAGCAGAGGCAGCTGGCACACCTTGAAACACAGGAGGCACCCTCTGAACATCAAGAAACCTTTTTTTTTTTTTTTTTTTTTTTACTGTTACAGTGATTGAGCACTGGGACAGGTTAAAGATCCTTCCTGGAGATCTTCAAAAGCTGTCTGGAATGGTTCAGGCAAGCTGCTACCGACCCTTCCTGAGCAGAAGTTTGAACAAGATGACCTCCAGTGGTCTCCTCCAACCTCAAACAGCCCATAATTCTGTAATTGCTCTCCTTATCCAGACTTCCCCAGGACTCTATGTCCATGTCCCAGGACTCTATTTCAGTCCCCCACATCCATCATCAGTGATGATGCAGCAGAGCTTGTCTCCAGCTTCCCACAGCCCTGTCCTGCCCAGCCAAGTTCCTACGAAGTCAGGCCACGCATGTCCCGGCCCATCCCTGTGTCCAGGCTGCCCTGGTGCCCTTTGGCTGACCTGCTGGGACAGTGGGCCCTCGTGGGGAGCCTCCACTGCTGCTGGGCTCCAGGGAGGCAACAGAGCTGTGCCCAACATGTCACTGACTCTTCTGTTCAAGGGACAGGGATTCTCCAGCTCTGTCCCTAGAGTTTGCTTGTTTGGCTTTTTATTTTAATGTATGACATTTTCCCATCTACAGGTTATCAGGAAAGCCGTAGGTATTATTCCAGTTTTAATAAGTCTCTTCTCTGACTGCGACTATCCAATATTCTCTTTAGAGCTTTCATATGAAATTACCACTAACTGTGTGTTCATACAGCTTTTGGTCAAATATTTTTGTATGTTTCGGCATGTAATCTAATGCATGCCCTGAAAAACCCAGCTTCACAGGGAAAAAAAGTGAAATTATTTGCTTGTATACAATAGAAGACAAATGAGCATGCTGGCAGTACAAATTCAAGAGATAACTTTTCAGCAGTAAGGGCAAACAAGTGATTTCTTTCATTTCAAGTCAGATATAATCTGTGTTCCCATACTGAGAATAAGGGTAATCAAGAAATATTTTCTAAGTTAATTTCATGCAAAGAAACCAGTACTGTGATAAACATTTAATAAGACAGAACACAGAACTCTTTGAATTTCATGGAGCTGCCTGTAATTTTTATTGTAAGATTGAAAAATGTGTGACCCGGACACAAACCCCCCTCATCTATCCAAGATCTCTGTGGGAATATCAAACTGAGCACAGGAGTGTTGAACAAAAACTACTATTGTGGGTCCATCAAGCTTCTACAGAAAGGTTATTGTGTTCACAGTAGTCAAAGCACAGTGTTTCTTAAAGATGTTGAATTTGGTCCAAACCATCACTTATCCTAAAATGAATTATGGAAAATTATCTCATATATTTTGTGATGGATCTTCTTGAGCCCACATAAATCATTTGTGGTATCCTCATTAAAAAATGGGCAATTATAATGATGTTGCATAGTGACAAATCCTTTCCCAATCCTTGTTAACCTGGAAGAGAATCATGAACACAATCTAAACTGATTTACACTTAATTGTGTAATGCAAACTGAACAAACTCAGAGTAGTGAATTTACTCTTACACAGTTCAAAGACCTAGCCTGGCAAATTTTCAGGACAGCACAAGAAGGAAATTTGTTTCTTGACTCATTCCTTTATCCTTTGTGATTACCTCATCTGATTACCTCATAACACTATCTTATCTTGCTTTCTTATCATTTGTGAGATGATGTTTTTAAATGACAGATATATTTATTTCAGTCATACTCCATTTAAAAGGTCATTTTCAGCCTTTCGTGGTTTCCTCTCTTCTCTGTTGTCATTTTCTCTCAGAAACCTAAATCAGTATTTCCTACATATAACTATTTTTTCATCTAGAAATTTTGGATCTTAGCCTTGCAAAACTAATTTAATCAATATAATTACATTGGAGAACGCAGTAGCGCACAACAAAGTAGATTGAGTGTGTTTTTAAGGGAAAAGACGTATAAAATTTTGTGCATGAAAATTTCCCTGTAATTGCAAGAAAAATGTCAAACCTTTATAAGTTTGTTAGTTAAGCATTTTTCATGATGTTGGATCTCTTCACAATGTCTTTTATTTCAGACTTAAATATTTTATATTCTGAATTAATAGAACACTGAGTAAAATTAAATCAAATTATCATTTTAATTATTGCCCATTTGCAACAGATTTGTTGGTTAGCTACATAATTTTAGCTCCAAAATTTTGAATAGTGGCCTCTGAGTGACTGTCAGGTAACTCCTGAAGATCACTTTTGTCTGACTGGACTGGTTCCATGTAGAGGAAGGTAGACCCTGAGAAGAGCTTTTGCTTTAAGAGGATTTCATTTTCTTTTATTATTTTCATAAAGACATATTTTCTCTTTTCTATCTCTGAGGTTTATTGCAAGTTGTTTTCAGGTTTTGAACAAGTCAAACTTTTTTTTTTTTGAAAGAAATACAAAGATTTACATGCTTTGAAGGTAAAATAGAGTCTCTGTGGATGAAGCTGCAAATGCCTGAAGGATCCTATGCATATTAATAACATTGTTTGACTAAAGAATAATGTTAGCTATTTTAGGTAGATTTTTAGAGAACATAAAAAGAAATACCACTCCATGGCCCTGGTGGGAAGTTGGGGGGCAGAAGTGTCTTTTGTAATTTTTGTTTTTCAGAGCATCAGTGAAAAAAAGAGCCAGAACAATGTCAAGATTTTTTTGCCAGAAATTAAGAACAATAAACCTGAACAAAGGGTTTTATTGCAGATTCAAAGAAAAAAGGAGTTTACTTGTGCACATACCTATATCACCATTTCTGTCTTGTCCGATACTAAATATTTATTTAAGAGGTCTAGGAGAATGATCTAAGGGAACTAGGAAGAAGACAAAACATGCAGTTCCACTAGTGTTCTAGCAGACACAAGAAAAAAACAATCTCATTGAAAATCAACTCTGTAGTTAATGTATTTTTGCAGTAGAATTATTACACTGATGAGAGACCAGAATTTGTCATAAATGTGTCTTTGTATTGGAACATGCTCAGAATGTGTCCTATGAATCCTCACCCTGCAGTCCATTATGCACATTTTAGTTCTGAAGGGGTTTATTTTTTGTTCATTTGTTTGGCTGGATTTGCTTGGTTCAGTTTTTGATAGAAAACTTAGCAGACAGTCTGATTTTAATGGCTCTGGGCACCATGCACCACATGGAACACTGCTTGCATGTGTCACACTACGCCATGGCACTCGTTTTATTGTCACAACTGCACTCAAACTGTAGAAGGTGTAGTGGAATAAAAAAACTGCAAGACCCCAGATACTTAGAACTGCATGTCTCCTTTTATTTATATACATGAATCACTACCCATTTGGTGTCGTGCTAAGCATGGGTCTTCTACAGCTGAATTATACTCCAACGATTGTTTATTACTTCAAATCAAAAACATTAGCTAAGTCAAAGTAGTGTGTGTTGCAGATTCACACTACTGTGGGCCAGTTCCTGGTGACCCGCAGCCAGGCAGTGTTTGACTTTGTCAAATATGGATCCAGGGACAGATGAAGCACTCATGATTTCCTTCCAAGCTGTCTGTTATTCCCCATAATGACGTGGGTGTCCTGTAGGCCTCTCCCATGTCTGTCAAGCACATGCTCATATCTTCAATCTTTTATGGCATATGATGTGATCAAATAGAACCAGTTGACTGTGCTTAGGCAACTAATTTCCACATTTGTTTACTTGATGTAGCCTTAACTTCAGGCTGCTGTCAATGCAATGCTGTCACTACTACTACTACTCTTCTACCACTGCTAATACTCTACTGCAACTACTACTATTAAAAGTGCATACAAAGTACTCAATGAGCTTGTGCTATATTTTGAAGTGGCTATTCTTATCACTTTAAGGTTATTTTCTACAATTAAAGCTTTCAGTACTTAGATAGAATTTATGCATATGCATATATGAGATAATGCTTCAATTTACTTCAATTATTGCTTATTGTTCAATTACTGTGCATACCTGAATGTCTTTGAACTAGATCGTCTGCTATATTTATACCTATTGAAATCATTCCACAAAACTCATTCTTCCAATCAGCCTCTCACTATGACTTCTTTCTTTCTGGTGTGTAAATCTTAATTACTTTGACTAGAGTTCCATGCTAAGGAGCAAAATCACTGTACTTTGCAGCTGCAAGAAAAACCCACTGGCCCTACAGCCTGCTGATATTTATTATGTGTTGACAGTGATGGCACCTGATCTAATTTGAAAGAAGTAATTTCTTTTAGCAAAAACTTGAAGCCCCTGAATGCAGCATCAGTCTAGTGATTGTAATAGAGCTGGGCCTTGGCAACAGGACTAATTTTTCAAATATTACTTTAAAGAAGTGAGCATCTGATCAAAAAATATCGAAGTGCGGCAATTTAGATTTATAGAGCAGATTCTCTTTGCAGAATAATAAGATTATGTTCAAGGGTGCAACATAGATAATTTCCAATAATTCAAAAATTTCTAGTAATTGAATAAAGATGCTAACCACTACAATGCAACTTATTTTAGTTGTGGCAAAAAAAAAGTTTGCCCCTAATTTCAACTAATCTTAAGACTATGTAATACAAAATAATTGACATACATATCACTAGAATGAAGTAGTAGTGATGACCGTGTTTGTAAACCAATTTTTTTAAACTGAGACAAGACACTGAATAATATTATAGTATCAAATTATTTAAATTACTATATGAAGGGTTCATCCTTTCAATTCAGTTGTACTCTCTGAATATAATGCTGAATTTAAGGATCTGAAAATATAAAAAAAATAAAAAACCCAACACAAAAAACCCTCTATAATAAATGAAAACAGCATTTATGGGGGGGGAAAAAATCTAGATCTGGGCTCAAATTAGATGTGTGAATTATGTAAGTCATAAAAATTTTTTTCGTAACTCTTGATTTGTTATCTCACTCAATTTTAGTAAAAATCAAAAGAGAAACAAACAATTTGTTTTATCTTTACTAAAGATACTTCATGCTTTTTTCCCCTTGGTGACTTGCAGATATTGGAATTCAGCAGTCTCAAATAGTCAGGGTAAGATTATTTGATTGGGTTGTGGTGGTAACATGAGATGTTCTATCAGTCTTTCCAGATTTCAGGATTCCAACCTAGAGTATTTTGAGGTCCATATGCCACATGCAACTTTCCCACAGAGGAAGCCACCCAGATGATAGTAAGTAACTAACTGTTCCAGGGTTGTGTGAAAAAAAGCCAAACTAAACCTTTTTTCACTTTAGAGCGTTGCAACACATGTCCTTTTCCTTCTTTCTGTACCTTCTCAGAATCATTTTGAAAACAAGGGAGCTATGACATGGTTCTTGACTGCAAAGTGCATCTGAATATTTACCATGCATGGCATGCAGAATATATTCCTAAAAGGTAAACAAGTCAAAGAAATACTGCTTCTGCTTTTCCTAAGATGCTGATAGAATTGTGCTTCTGGGTCTATCAGTGCTCTATCAGTGGTGTACCATGTTAAATAAAGAAAAGGAAGAAATGTGCTGTGCATGAATATGAACCATCTCCATGGCATCACTGGGTTTATTTCTTTCCTTAAAGATTTTTTGTTTCCTTGAATTATAGGTGAAAGGGAATAAAATCTGATTTTCAATTATTAAGGGAAAAACAAGGAGCTTTTATTTCTATTTTTTTTGGGTTTTTATTTTTTCCATTTTGTTAATTAAAACATTCGTATATTTAGCATTTTTTAAATTATCAAAAAGAATCACATGCAATACACCTACTCTTGTTCTCTTTTAACTTCCTTTGTTATTTTAAATACAAGAACAACAGCAACTGACTTTTTTTTGACTTTACTTTTCATTTTAACTCAATTCCATCAGACATTTTATGGCCAGAGTCATAAATGAAAGGTAGGCAGCAAAATGATTTGTCTAAGAGCCCCAGAACTGTTCTGCCCCCTTTGTTTGCAGTTCTTTTTGCAGCTCAGACAGCTCCAATCTGAGCTGTAGTATATGATATAAATACTGCTCCAGCTAGAGCTTTACTGTTGGTGGATAAATGGAGCAATACCTGTCCTCAGTCTACAACTTTTCAAGTACTGTAACTGGAAATAATTATTTTGTTCTAGTGCTTTTGATGATTCTTCCATGTTTGTTCATCTTCTTTTCTATTCCTGCTTCCTTTTTCTTTCAAAATCAACACAGTTCTGTCTATTATATCTCAGAAGTAACAGAGAATGTTTGTGATCTGCATTAAAATTAACACATAACAGTAATGCCTTTTTATTTTGGTGTTTATATATGTTTCTTTCCTCCAGTAGGTGTGATCTTAACACAGATAAGACAGTCTTCACTGCACCCAAAAATGTCTATATTAAATTAAATGGTTTCATTTCTCCTAAAATGCAATACTTTGTTTTTTCTGTATCCTAACTAGAAGGCTACCACCAATGAGTGATAAGCAACATCTTGGAATATTGAAAGAAAATATTTTCTTTTGCTATTATTAAGGAATTAGTTTATAATGCCCAGTGGGATTTCCAGGTGTCAATAAGAAATAATGTTAATATGATGGATTTAATCAGTTCTCCATGGACCACCCTCATATGCTGTGAACACCACACCTCAAAAACCTCCTAGCAGATATATACAGGACAATTACATCCACAGAAGAGAAGTGATTGTGCCCACAATTTTATTTCTAAGAAACAGAACCTTGCAGTGCAAAGTGAGCATTGCCTGTTTATCTATAACATATGTGCCATGTATCACCTCATGTATGCCTACCCTGTACTTCACAGAACTGCTAACCCTCCTGGAAACAAAGTCTACTCTATTTGAATGGGACCACAATTTCATCCACTTAGAAATGAAATACACCTGCTTAAAATTTGTGCCAAGTAGCAAAAATAATTAAAAACCAAAAAATCTAATTTACAGATGGTGGAGCATGCCTACATTTACATGCAATAGGCTCTGGATATTTGGAGTTTTTATATTAAGATAGGAGTACATGTTTTTAATTAAAATGCAAAGCACATAATCACCTGTTTTAAACATCAGTCAGCCCTTCATGTTAAGTATTAAACATTTTGAATCTGGTTCAAAACCATTCCCAACAGCAATTAACTCCCCGTTGCACACTTAAATATTTCTTATGTTATCTGCAAGCCACACACCTGGAAAAAAGCCAAGGCAAAATCTATTCTCTATTCTTGTAGAGTATATTTTAAAATGAGAAATACTTTTAGCTGTGAGACACACTGAGGTCTGTTTTAAACATCTCATTGATGTCTATTGAGTGAAGTGAAATGACTCCTTCACTGTATTTAAAAAACTAATAAATACCAGTCAAAGAAAAAGAAATTGCACTAATCTTGATCATTTTGACAAGAGAAAAATTAAACCTAGTAGTAAGTAGTACAGTATTTTGACTGAATGCCTTTCAGGGCAGGAATCTGAGCCAGACTGAAGTTAGAAGTGATAACAAAGAACTTGTGTCCACATAAATGAAGATGGTGTAAAACATAGGGGGTTATACACTCCATGGCCATTCTCATGCTATGTGACTGAGAACACACATACTGCACTGTATGGTACTATAATTTATTTAATATTCATGTGATATCCTGGCCTGTTGCCATTTTCAGGCATTAATCCAACCAGGAACATGATGTTCTCTATACCTCCCCTGAAGATAAATTAAGGCCATTTGGTGGGAGTTAAAAATACACAGTGACATACCCTTCCACCAAATATATGAAACAGACAAGACCTTTTGCATTCTGGGGTCTGTGCTTAGTATTTGTTCGAAATTTAGCTGCTTGCATGGTCTGTGGATCAAACAAACTTTGAAGTATATGTGTTTCATGAACAGAGAAATTATTGCATAATCTGTAAATTATTCATCATCTTCTAAACATGAAAATGAAACTCATCTCCAACTTCCCTTGTTCCAAAGTTAAAAAAAATCTCTCACACAGAAGATAGGCTTCTTAAAATAATAATCCAAATGTGACTGATACAAGCAAATACATGAAACATAAACTGTAGCTGATATAAAATATCTGTTTATATCAGTACATATATGTTTCATATATTTATTGTTATCAATCACACATTCTTTATGCTTGGATTATTATATAAAATACACATTAAATATTATATATAAGATATATTTGAATTTTTTGCATTTAATTTCAACCTCCTAATGTAACTGAAATTGTTACACGAGTCCATGAGTTCCACTCTTACTTTCTCACGCAGATACAGACAGCTCCCTGCTCATCCTGATGATTGCTTCCCATGCTAATTTATAGAGTGTAGTTCTTCTCAATGTATTGAAATCCCGTGCGCCCATTCGAGGCTTGTTATTCTGCTGGAGACAATAAATGTGCTAGAAGTTTGTTTTTCCAGTGCGAGAAACCTGCAGCTCCTAGCTGTGTTCTAGTTTTGGTATATTTGCTTTTGCATATTTGGCCATAATGTAATTGCATAGTCCAGTCATACAGTATTGCCATTGCTCGTAACAGGCCATAAGCTTGGTG
The DNA here is from genome assembly GCA_026261815.1 of Monarcha castaneiventris obscurior. Classification (NCBI taxonomy): domain Eukaryota; kingdom Metazoa; phylum Chordata; class Aves; order Passeriformes; family Monarchidae; genus Monarcha; species Monarcha castaneiventris. The sequence continues at coordinate 4,086,449 of JAMPIT010000566.1, read as the reverse complement.
CTTCACTTGCCAGGCCTGCTCTGTCTGAGTTTCTCCTTGCCTGCAGCTCTGCGTTACAAGAGTTTTATACAGATAGAAGAAATAAAAAAAAAAATTTAAAAAATCACATGGAACGAGGTATTTACTTCTCTAACGCAGAGCTGTAGTACAGAGAAATTCACATCTCGTACAGTAGCAAAGACTCTGGGAAGTGGAGACATAGGGCATGGGGCAGAGGAGCTCAGGCATGGGGTGGTGATAAGAGATGAGGCACAGGCTTGGCACTGCAGATGCCACACCTATAAACAACTCAATCACTGTCAGTTACAGAAATGAAGATCTGGAGATGGAAAAAATTGGGTTTTGGACTAATGAACAGGACAAAAAGCTAGTATCTAACATGTATATAAAGGGCACTGTATACAGTAAACTGGAAAGTGACACTGCAGACCTATGAGGAAAGAGAAAGGTATAAAAGCTCATTACCAAACATATACAAAGTACCACAACTGGATACTGAAGGAGAAAGGAAAAGCTCTAAACAGCATATTTATTCCACCAGACAGCTCCAGAGGCTGACAGAATTTTGCCTGTAAGTGTATATAGAAGCCAAGTGCTTCTTTTAAAAGTATCTGACAAAGGACCTTTATCAGTATAACAAGGGATGATAAGAAAGGGAGCAAGTCATTAACCAGACTGTTGCATTTTTAATTCTCTTATGAGTATTATTTTTTAAAAATGAAAAAAAGTCTTTAATAAACATATCTAGAGTAATGATTATTTTTGAATTAGGCTTTTCAGATTTCCATTAGAGAAACAACAACCTTTTGGTTTTACTATTACAGAGATATGTATTTTACTTCCTCTTTGCCCATAAACAATATTTTGAGCATAACACTAACTTGCCTTTAGTTATTCTTTCCCATAAAGAGTTTGTTCCCACAGGGGAAGATTGGTTTCAATTTACTTATTTATGCTCAGATTTGTCCCACTGAACTTGAGGCATTTAGTTAATACATCTGAATAAGGCTACATTCTGTCATGTGCCTCTTACAGCGGTGGAGAGACACTGGGATGCCCAGAGGGTGAATCTGCTCTTTGTGACACTGCACAAAGGAAGTTGCTCACTTTATAAAAATTAAAGAGAAAAACAGGACTGATTCCTATTTTAAGAAGCTAAAAGAAGTACTAAGTCAGGCGTAATGAATCTACTCTTGAATAGATAAACCTTGTTTAAGGATGAACATAAGGATTGTGTTATTTAAATCCTTTTCTGTTATCAGTTGGTAAGTCCTTGCATAATGGCACAACACATATACATCATATAAAAGGGAAAACTTTTTGTTACAAAGGGGCAGCAGAAGTATTAGTGAAATACCAGACAAGATTTATAAACATTTTTCACAGTGTTATAAGTGTAGATCATGTGCAGAATGAATGCATTCAGAATATCAGAAATTAATTTCACTGTAAGTAAAAAAATTAATTGTCCAATGACACAAAGTAGTGCAAATTGTATGAAGTGGAATTGAAGTTCTGCAGCAGCAGGCTATGTTGAATTCCCATTATTCTACGTAGCAGGAGATCACGAAGAAATATACCAGAATGGAAGAAAATCGGACATGAAATAATTATCTGGGGGAAAATTATTCTTTCTGAAAAGGAACAATCAATCAATATTGAGTACTTTTTCCTGGTTTTTGTTATCTTTGAAATTTTTTTCACCTTCTCCATCTATTTAAGATAATAAAGAGACTTTTAGATGTCTGAAGTTCATAGTGAACAGACCTTGGACCTGCAGATAACATGTCATTCAGAAGTTAGTCATATGCAAAGGCCCCAAATTATAAGTCACAGAGGGTAACTCATTAGGAGCGTAAGATGCTTGAGTGTCAACATTTCAGGCTTTTCCAGACCCTCCACAAAGACTGTATGTATCAAAAAGTGTTTTTTTCAGTCTGTGAGCTGAAGTATTAGGGAGAGCATGTAATCCTCGCCTTTTCTATTGCATTCTGTAATTGCAGGTATCACCCACAGAGGGAATATTATGACTTTTTACGGTAAAAAATTTCCACTATCATAATAAAATATGTGAACCAGAGTATCTAGAAGGTAATAATTTATATTTTGCTTTCTTAGCCTCCAGAAATAAGTATGTTAAATAATGCGCCTGAAAGACATTTATTGCTTTGTCTACAAATGATAGTAAAGGAAAACATACATCCGAAGAGCATGTTCTATCTGGTTTTTAAATAATTCTGTGCTTTTATTTAGATAAGTTGAAATGAAAAGATTTTTAAGGAAAAGGAGGTTTCTAAGTGCTAAATCCTGAAGAAGTAAGTAAAATATGTTAGTTCATATTTAACATACGGACTCTTTTTTCTAAATTTAAACATCATCAGTATTGATATACTTTTGGTTTTGTGCCTTTTTTTAAAGATAAAAAAGGTCTTTGATATTCTCTTTCTTCAGTACATAAAACTCTACCATATGTGGAGCTCCAGAGAACAAAAGGGCTCAAAAATCATAGGCTCAACCTACTTGTAATCTACTATTTCAAATAGTTTTCTGTAAATGTTTCAGAACCACATAGAACCTCAGTTTCCAGATGTACAATTCCACAGCAACTTTGCTAGCAGATAGCACAGAGATTAAAAAGAAAGACAAAAAAAAATACCCACCATATTTTTGGCTTTCTATAAAGACATATAATACATAAATTAATCATCTGTAATGAAAATCTTGCACCAACCTCCAGGGCAACCATGAACCATCAGCTCTGCATTAAACTTAAGATAAAACTGAGGTGTTCTTCCATTCTAGGTACAAAACTCTATGTACCGAATTCTCTGAACTTGTTAAAAACCTGAAAAAAATCACTAGGACTATACAAAACTTTGTGACCTGTAACCATGGGAGCCAGGTGCCAGTATCCATTTAGCCTGATGCTTTCTAAGCTGGGTAATAATATTGTCACATTGAAGAATTTTTTTTTTTATCAGAACTATCTGACTAACATTCCTTGTGACATTCACTTCTTTACTCTTTTGTGACACCTTTCTTCTTAATTTTCTTTCAAATGAAAGAAAGAAGGAGCAGTCTACAGTAGAAACCTAAGCCAATTGTTCAAAAAAAGAGCATCTGATGAATAAAGTTGTTCATTGTTAAATAACTACTTCCTTTTAGAAGATTAAGGAAAGAAGAATTAAAACATTAAATGATGCAAAGATGTCACGATGATAAACCATTGAATTCTTTAAGCTACCCCATTCTTGAAATTGCGTACACAATGAAACAATTGAATACCAGTTGTAGTGGCACCTTAAAAAATCCTATTTATATTGTTTGGTATGGTTTTTCTTTCTCTATTTATCTTTTCTAAAAGTTCATGTTTAAAAAAAATGTCGTTTATATCCTTGAATCTAAGCATACTAAACAAAAACTAGCTCACATTTTGAAATGTGATATTTCTACCTACAGCATCAATTAGTTTGGCTACAGATCTTAATTGTTATAAAAATAGCAGTGTTCACACTTTTTTTCTATTCCCTCAAGCATTTCAGGTAAAATGAAAGGCTTTGCTATTGTCTTGAGAACATTATTGGCTATTTTCATTTGTTCTATTACTTTTATGCTTCTATTACATCATATGCTTTTAATGATGCAAACAGATTATGTTTGTATGTTTGTGAAAACATGAAAATCTATTAAGTAAACAAAGAAAGGGTTAATGTGTTGGACTACTTCCAGAGAAAGGTGAATGTGGATCAAAGTTAGAAAGACAGGATCTTCATAGAATAAAGAGATTTGTTCATGTATCGTATTTTAAAGTTGGCAAAATTAGATTTTAATAACAGATTGTACAAGATGACAGGAAGCTGTGTAAACATAGGAAGGAATATGTATTCATATTCATAAAATATAGACTCAGTTAATAAAGACTAATACATTCTGCTAAAGTGCTGAAAGATAAGAATATTTTTAGACTTTCATCACCCTTCTTGATTACAGTTTATACTTCCTCAGTCAATGTTTGGAAAAGAAAACCCCATGTAAGCCTAGGTTAAACTTGAGAGCACAAAAAAGCTGAACCTTTGCACTATTTAGTCCTTTCTCATTATGTGAAATTGGAGTCATTCAAAGATGACCATAAGAACTAGAAGTTTAGTGTTTCTTTCTAGATAATATCTGTACATACATTTTATCTTTCAATTATTTTGCTGTTCTTACCACAATCACAGTCCATCTCGACAACAGAGCATGGATTTTGCTCCTATCTCATGGTTAATCACCAAGACCTATAATCAGCTGTAACTATGCATTTTTACCTCTGTTTTAGTTTAAAGGCACCTATAGTTGTAACTATTAAAAAATCCCACTCCCCCAATACAGCAAGCCCTTATAATGCTGATTTTTAATATTTTATCATAAAGTACATAATACTCATAATGACAATATTTTGTTTTACTTCACAATATGACCATGAATTCAGTATTACTTAACAAAGAGAGATTATTCTTCTTCTACACTAAACAGAAGATAAGGATTTGCATAAGAAAATACCATAACCATTCCATACCTTATTTCATGTAGGGGGGGAGACTGTATCTTTGTTTAATTTTCTATTTAGATTTTTAACTATTTGATTCCATAATCCAGAGTGGCAAATTAACTAGATTACATTCCCATAAAAATGGCTCTTATGGCTGTATATAATGGCTCTTCTCTTAATAAAAAAAACCTAATAGCTTTCATTGTTAATAATTGTTATCAAACAATTATTCTCCATAGTGATTTTATCCACAAATTTTCACATGGTGATGAAGCCTAAATTTTGTGAATACTCTGTTCAACTATATTAACAAGTATTGGATTAAATAACAGCTGCTCTTTTCTAGATTTATTTTAGACTCTCTTTTTTTCCACCTCAAGCAGCTGAGCATCAGCCATCTTGTAAAAGCTACTGTGACAGTGCCCTGACTTATTCACAGCTTTGAGGTAAATTTATTTGTACCTTTTCCATGCAGTAAAATACCAAGTTCAACAAAATTACTTTCTATCTTGAAATCTGGATTTCATTACTTGACAGAAAACACTACTCAAGGAACATTGGATCACAAAAAGAGCAGATAATTTTCATTACAGTAGCCATCCCTTCTCTACAGTTTCACTACTACGATTACAGTGGAATTTTTATTTGTTTCCTTTATGAGGAAGACAGCAGGCATTTTATGTCACTGGTGAATTTCTACAATATTTCTGAGATAGTTGAAAGAGGCTGTTTCCTTTTATAATGACCAGTTAAACAGGCCAGCTATTCCAAACGTATTTTAAACTCTTCCTTTGTTGTCAACTTATTTATCACAAATTGATATTTATTGTTATTCAATCCTATGAACAGCCATCTGTAAGAAACACTTTCTTAAGAAAATATGCAATGATTTAGCAGGACCTCATGCAAAAGTTTTTTTAGAAGTTTTCTTCATATGGTTTTGTGCTGGGAACCAGCTTTGCAGAGAAATACCTGGGCGTGTTGATGGGCAGCAAGCTGAACATGGATCAACAATGTATCCTTGTCACAAAGGTCAATGGCATCCCAGCTGCATTATGAAAACTCTTGCCAGCAGGCTGAGGGAGGTGATGGCTCCCCTGTGCCCAACTCTTGTGAGACTACATCTGGAAGGCTGCTTACGGGTTTGGTGAACATATTGGAGCGAATCCAACAAAGGGCTGCATGCTTAGGGACTAGATCATGTTTCATATGAGGAAGATTGAGACCAGAGTTTGTTTAACCTGGAGAGAAGAAGGCTACAGGGGACCTATCAACAGCCCCCAAATACTTACACAATGTCTTTTGAGGTGTGTGATGGGAGGGCAAGATATACGTAAATAGAAACACGGCAGGTCCAAATTGTGTATCAGGAAAACCAATTAAACCATGAGGCCAACCACACAGTGGATCAGGTTGCCCACAGAGACTGTGCAGGCATCATACTCTGAGGTTTTCAAGACCAGTCTGGACAAAGTCTTGAATGTCCCGGTCAGAGATATGTCTGCTTAAGAACTCCTCATGTGCCTTGAGGTCCTATGGTCCTATCCTACCTGGTCTCCATTTGCTTCTTCCAAAGACCATGAGTCCCTTAGATCCTGTGCATTATCTACCATCTTTAGTCAAGTATCTTGAATAATGTAGGGTACCTCAAATTGCTTTATAGCAATTTGTATATAACAAAGTGAAGCAAGGCCAAGGCCTTCTTATTTTAAATAGATGTCTAAGCACCCATTACAGCCAACTCATACCTAATGTGGGACTTAATGATCCAGAATTAGATGCCCAGTGAAAGGTGATGAGGTGGAGAGCTGTAGGTTATCCAAAACACACAGAACATGCTTTTTCACTGTAAGAAATAACATGTAAGATTACCGGATCCTCAGAGGAACCACTGATGACCCTCAGTGATACTCCAGTGTGATTCCTCACAGCACCAACTTTTGACCTTAGTCACAAAGTCAGTGTAGTTTAACTTATTTCAAATCACACATTTATGGCCTGCTCCAATTTTGTAAAGATGTCATCAAGCGTAAAAATCAAATGCTCAGAGGTGTCTGGCATAACACTGTGGCCTTGCAGATATAGGATTGATAGCAGAGCCATGGGCTTGTTGGGGTGGCAGCTGGACATCAGGACAAATACCCTAGGGTATTCCAGAATGACAGCAATATGCAGCCAACTGATTAATCTGAATAAGCTCTCTGTAGTCTGCTGATATACCGAGCAGGGTCTCAGTTCAGCGGCCATGTATGTAGGGTCTTAATTAATTTCCAACACCCTCAGTTGCCATGAGTATCTTCTAGCACCACACTTATCACTGATGTATTCTAAACGTTACTAGAGGCCTTTGCAAATGACAATTGAAGAGTTTCAAATATCCTGAGGAATGTTTATATATATATGCATATATAAATGTGTGCATATATATATGTATATATATATATACCTCCACAACCCCCATATTTAGCCAGTTGTATTTGCATATCTAAGTTTAGAAATTGACCATCTGGAACTGCATTTTTCCCAAGGAAACATTAACTTTGTTGTATAATGACTAAGAGTCCTTTCCAAACTGCTGACTCCTCAGGCAAGGAACAGATTCTGAGAGTCAAATGCTGATATGCTAATTTGGATAACATCATTTCCTTTGGTTACAGATTTTCATTGATGGTAGAACAAAATTAAATAGATAAGAGATAAGATTTGAACTGGAATTTCATTTTAGTTGAGGGATAGCTAACTCTCCAGAGTTTCAATTCTCTAACTAAAAGTTTTCTGATTTAGACAGTGCTGTTGGCCATGTATCTGGGAAACTGCTCAAGACCTAACACTGAAATTACCTAAACATTAGATTTACTAATAAGAAAACTAACACATCAATAAAGAAGAAAAGAAATCTCTGAATATTCTTCTTTGTTGACTAGTACCGGTTCAAGTTTTGATACATGCGCATACATACCACACTTATAAGTATATAATAAATATAAATAAAAGACATTGGTTTTTATTCATTCCTTTAAAATGTCTATTCATAAAGGTTTATTTAAATTTTCTTAATCAGAGCGATTTTTACTTTATGAAATAGAATTAAAACTTTGATGGCAGCTGCATTCAGACAGAAATCTGCGGACCATCTGTGACTTGAAACCACAGCACATAGCCAGATCATCCCTGGTCTCAGAAAATACTAGCCCACTTGACTCTTTAATGACTGCCTAGAAGGCATGCCTCCTACTGGGACCATGAAATTGGCAGCTCTGGCACATTCTTCTTAGCACAAATCATGTTGCACCCTTGTTTTAATTACCATCATAAGAAAATCACAGGAACACTATGGGGCTTATTTCATGTCTTCTTTTCTTTTTCCTAATTTATTTTGCTTTATATTTTATTTTGCTTTTGTTCTGGAAAAGTTTGGGTTTGCTTGTTCTCTTTCTAACAGTGCTAGAAACTTCTGAAATGTCTGCTTGTTCATGAACTACCACATCAAAGGTTATTCTAAATAACTGCAGTAGGTTCTACCATGCATCATTTTACATTTTTGCTAGCAGATTAACAAAGACTGGCAGTAGGAATAATCAAAAATAAAAAAATGTAACTGACACAGCCATGATGGGTAGGAAAAATATTTTAAAAAATATACTTTATTATTATAAAAAATATAAAAAACTATGTGCATCTAGAGTAATGGAATAAATACAATTTTGCTTCAAATGCAAAAAGAAGAAACACAAGAATCAAAATACGGGAAACATAACCTTAACATTCGATGCTACTGAAATTACAGGAACAATAAGAATTACATATGACCTATTCAGATGATGTGAGATATAAATATATCAATATTTATGTACAGAATCTGTATTCTTTTTTTCATCTTGTTAACTTTATTAAAAACTTCTTAGCAAATACAAACAGTGGCTTTTCTGGGAAGAGATTTTTTTCCTAAGGAACATCAATTTGCTACTTACAAAATCAGCACCTTACAGCTGCATCTGAAAACCTTATTCACCTAATCTTTGTTGTCCTAGGAGACAGAGAGGCAATTAAACTGTGCTTATAATTTAGGTCATATTATAACTTCTAAGTGAGTAACAAATTGTTGGTATTAATTATGCATTAACTTTAAATAGGTCTTGCCTTTTAATATAAAACCAATTTCCTGATGGCTGTGGATTTTTTCATCTTCCTCTTTTGGCTTGTAAAACCATTTGTTTACTCTATGCACATGTGCTAAAATAATGAATTCCTGATGAAATCTGGTGCAAAGGAATGTTCTGTTCTTTCACTTCAAAGCTGAGTGACTTTTGGACTTATGACAGAATTGGTTCGAGACACATATATTTATAGGAGACAATGTAATAGGTAAATATAGACCTAAGATATAGCAGGTCCCCACCTCCAGTTGGGACTATTTTCCCATTAAATGATTGTATTTTACTTTATGATGTCCAAATAGAAATTTTGCATTGATAAAACATCTTGCAATTTAAAAATATTTTATATTTTCACACAGATTGGAGACTCAGTGCTGGATACAGAAATTTATTGGAAAAAAGATAAGACCAAGCAGTTGTATGAACTATCATGGTTTTTTCTGGGAGCTCTTAGAAGCAGTTAACTATGTTTTATGAACCTGTCCTTGTACTTTTTGTCTAAAACCCCACTCAGGGTGTGTGACATGATATTTAAGTTTACATTGCTCATATGCACAAAACTGACATGAGATCTTCAGATCTGTGAGAAGCGTGACATTCCTAAGAATGAAAGAGCTTTTATTATCAATTCTGTAATACCTCAGAAACAACTGTGTGTACAGACAGATGGTAGCTTTTCCATTAAGTGGCAGCCCCATCCTATGGTCTGTTGCCTCTAATGCTCACCAAATAATCAGATGATGTATCTATTTGCTCCTCTCTGTTTGATACAATGCTTACATTACAGTGACTGATAGCTCATTTGAGAGTGTTTGGCACAGAGAAACAGAATGACACTTTTAAATTCTGCATTTTGACAACTTTCATTGTAAATTTATATAATGGCCCAATGGGAAGTCCAGCTGCCAAGTAATGCGTTCTGCTGACCTGGTATAGCAGCTTTTTGCACAAGTATTGCTGTTGTAATTGATATAGCTACAAAGAGACACCATAGCATTAAACATAATTTTCTTTTTTTTTTTTTTTTGTTCCTTTTCTTTAAGCCTTTTTTTCTGTGGTTTTCATAGACATACATAGCTTGCATTAATAGAAGACAAACTTTTGATGATGTAATCAAAACAGTTGCTAAAATATTCCAAGACAAATAACCTAACAGAATGATTAAATTTTAAAATATTTTAGTATTATGAGAAATGCTAAAGATGTGCAGCAATTGATAAAAAAGGGATTTAAAGGAGCGTAAAAGCAACTGATTTTGAGAGAAACTAATTTATATTCCTAAATTTATTTATTTATTTACAAAATAAAGTCATTAAGGGGCTGCTCAATTATATTTGTATCAGTGAAGAAGTCATATGCCCTTTGCATTGACAAAATATCAAAACACTAAATCAGATTAAAAAAGAAAAAGAAGAAAGAAGAAATTGTGACATAGGGTAGAAAAACAGGCCGAATAGGTAGGCTGAAGAATATCTACAGATACTTGCCCATCATATGAAGCATGTATCTTCAGATTGGCAGTAGTTGCAAACAGGAGGATCTCTTGGCAGAGGAGCTGATTGTTGAAGTGTATTTCAGTCTGTCCTATCTGGATAAGGCTAATGTCCTGTAAATAGTGTTCTTATATCTTTTGAACAGGCAAAATGCCATACTGACAGATGGATATGAGTATTAGCATGAAAAATATTATTATATACTTCCCGTTTGAGTTTTACCATCTCTAGTCTGGCAGGCTACAGAAAACTACAGAAACAGTGTTGCAGCAAGTAGGCAGTTTTTGAAAAAACTTCATGCTATTATTACTCAATTTAAGTAATTAAGCTTTGGAAACAACAATCCTGTAGAAAGCAGTCTGTTTCTGAAGCCTATAAATGAAGCTTACTGATTTAGAATTATCATAAGATAAATAATGATATTGCAAGGATTTTAAATCTCAAGACACTTCAAAGAAAATTGAAGTCAAGTTATTATATGGATCTTAAAACCTGCAATCTTTTCCTTACACTTTCTTTATTTAGCTGATTACCAAAAATTCTAAAGTTCAGTCACAACTAGTTGCACTTTGAAAAAAAGAAAATTATGATTGTCCACTAATACACATGCAATTTTAATAAAAAAAGAAGTGGCTCAAAAAAAAAGTCAAATACTAATGCTTTCAATATTTTCCCAGCATGAATTTTTAATCTTTTTTTTTTCATAAGTAAATAAATAAAATGAGGCTATAGTATGGTTCAGATCATGTAGGTCACATTATCATGAAACTAATGCATAGTGACATTATGCCACCTGAAATATTCAACCAACAAAGACCCTTGTCTCTCAGCCTCAGTGTCATTTTTAACTATGATTCAGTCTTTTTTTTTTCCTTGAAGTTAGAACTCAAAAGATCTGAAAAGCTCCTATAATAACAATTGAAACAGTAAAAATCTGTATATAGTCATCAAGATGATCTAAGGTCAATAAACTGCTCTTTCAAGTTTTTATGTGGGCCTAAAAACAAGTTCAACAAAATTATGAGAGTATGAAGGATTTCATGGTCCAGTCTCATGATCTCATACTAGTTTTGTCTATTTTCCTCTGTCAAGTAATTTGGAATAGATTTTTTCATGACTTAATCTGAAAATTTTGCTATTTCTGACTGTGTAGAGAGACTTGATTCTGAATTCCAGTGTAATGCATAAAAACTCATCATAAATTTATTGAAGGCAACTATTTCTATGTGTCAACTTTGTTCAGCAAATAACATTGTCTACTATGACCTCCTGTGAGGGGAGTATTTCCCTTCTCAAAAACCTTGCTCAGAGCTAAGTGAGGTATAGGGGAAAAAAAAAGAGTTCTAGAGGACTAGATACATACAGTCTCTTCAAATTCTGTCCTAGTTTGCTCTGGTAAGTAACACAAACCTATTTCTAGAGTAAAATGCTGCTCCCTAGAGCTTGAATTTCAGAGACAGCGTGCGCATGCCTCAGTACTACTCGCACAGGGGAAAATAGCTTGAAATAGTGCAATAAGATACTCTTTTATCACCCTTCATTTCAGCTAATCAAAATGTGGCACCCCTTTGCTGTGTAACATGATAGTCAGGAAGGGAAGTTGTGCGACAGAGCTGGATAATGTGTGTCGGCACCCTCATTAAGGATGATACAAATTCAGTAAAGCAGGCAAATTGAAAGCATAAGTTAACAGCAGGCCTCCTGAGGTTGAGAAGGACTTTCTTCACTTGATTAGGTAAGCACTCCTAATGAGGATGCAGAGTAAGAAGATGCAAGAGCTGCCCTAGCAAAAATATTTGTTGTCCGTAATTAGGAGTTTCCAGTTCTACGCTCAAAAGCGACAGGGTTTCATAGCAGTATACGACAAAAAAATTATAGAGTGTATGTAAAGATGTTCTAATTGACTATGCAAAACCAAAACAGGACTACAAGGCTTACATCATTTTGTTTCATTGAGAGTTTTTATATGTACTCGGTACGAAGCAGTGTTGGTTTGGGTTTTTTGTTGTTGGTGGTGGGTTTTGGGGTTTTCTTTTATTGTTTCAATTTGGTTTTAACTTTTTATTTGTTCACAAGAGAAAATAGTGTTGGTAGATTGCACTGAGCACATAACACAAAACACACCATATTTATGTCCTATAAAGTCTTGTTTCTCTAATTAAATATATTTTTTTCTTAGAAAGTCAAGATTCAAGCTAACTTTACAAGCATTGTTGTTTAATATCCAGATCATTGCTTATAGTGTGTATATGGATTTGCTTCTGCACGCTTAGCAACTTATAGCTTATTCTGACTGCTGATGCCAGCATTTGTCCCTGTATTGATACTTGGATTATTTTATAGTGATTAGTTCTACAATTCTATCTCCCTACCAACTAGTCTAAACATATCCAATACCCTTTAAAAAATAACACTTTCATTCTGCATCTAACTGACATTTGTGCTGGGAAGCTGAGCAGGTATAAAAGGTGGTTTTATTATGTTTCGAGGATATAGGTGAAATGTCTATATTTCCTGGTGTATTGTGTAATGACAAACATTGATCTTTACATATATTATCTCAGGCTAAGTTTTGCTGCTGCAACAGAAACTACAAGGTTTCCTGCTGCTCCTGCTTTTCTCTTCCTCACCACACAGCCTTGTGCCTTATAGACTGCTCTCTCTCTTTTACTTCCCAATTTTTTATCTTAAATTCTCTCCCCCACCTGCAAATCTTGATTTTTAACTGTTTAACCTCATTTCAGGTAGAAGCTGACTAATTCAGTTGTCTGAAAGTGATAAGGCCGTCCTGGTTCCCTGTCCATAGGTACAACCAGCAGAGAGGCTGAGCACGTATTACCAGGAGGCAGGCAAACCCACACACGTACTACGTGTACACATATATTCACAGACAGACACACAGATCAGCACAGACACTCAGCACTCACAAGAACACAGACAACACCTATAGCTTTGTCCTGTTCCCTCTCTGATCAGGATGCAAGTTCATTACTGGAAAGTATATTTGAACAATGCTCCACTGACTGGCAGTCAAATCCCTATACAAACCCATGCATATGGAATAGATTTATTTACCCTGAGAAAGAGGTGGATTTTAATTAAAAAATAGGAGAGACTGCAGTGATCAGGTGCAAAGAAGGGCCATGAATTAGCATGGATTAGCAAGCTGCAACTGACCAGTACTTTTTATGCCTTTTCCCCCTCTACACCCCAACACTTGCTCTAACCCAAACCTCCTTGGTCGGTGTATTTCTCTGACTCTTCCCCTAAATAGCCAATAACAATTCTTGCACAACTTCCCAATACTGTTTGTGGTATCTTATAATGACTCATGTATATTCCCATAATCTACTTAGGTCACCACAACATAAATTTTGCTTCATTCTCAAATTCTTTCCACTTCCTTCTCTAATACAGAAAATAAGCTGCTCCCCTTTGTTTGTAAGGCCTCCTAGTATATGCTGCCCTGTTTCTTATTGCAGATCACCAATGCACTGAATGCTCTTTCTGGGCAGACCTCAGGAGCAGACAATTCTGTGAGGTACCTGTTCACTGAACAGCTTGGTATCTCCCTCCATCAGTCGTACTTCCAAGCTTTGCAAGGATCCTTTCACTCATGCTATTAGGCTTTAAATAAATAGCTTATAAATATTTGTTTCTCTTTTTCCATCTGAAGTCCTCTTCTCTCACTTTCTATTTCCATATCTACTACTTTCCTCTGCATTCTAGCGCTGAATTTTATATTTTTACTGTTCATCTATGCCACCTTTTTCTCCATTTTATGATTTAACCAGTACATGGAAATGAAATACCTCATCTACATTAGGATTTTATTAGAAATTTTATTTTAGCAAAATGGGAGAACCCATGTTGAGCGCTGGCAAAGAAGCAGTAGTTACTATGTATTCTGTTTGGATGGCATATTAGAGTTTCATACATCCACCATACCATCCTAATAACAAAAGCCTATTACATGCTCATTTCTGTCCAGTAAGCCTTAGTTCCCACTAACATCACTTGTCAGACACCTGAACCTTCTCCAGATTCTGCTTCTGGTCTGGCACTACTTACCACATCTATTGCCCATTTGCTACCAGATCTGCCTCCCTGATCTGTTCCTCATATGAGGCAGGAGGATCACACAAGATGCAGCATAAGGAATACTCCCACGCAGCCAAGTAACATCAGAGAAAGACTGATTAGACTATCAAGATATCCAACTATCAAACCTATCAAGACTATCCAGGATGAAGCCACTGAAACCAAGAAAATGCTATGGAAACCAAGGAAAAGATGATCCATGCAAAAATATGCACAATAAAAAATCCCTCACTGATGTTGCTTCCAACGAAATACTATTCTAGCGTAGTAAAACACTGTCTTATTGCATTCTCTTAACTATTTATGTTCATTCCATAATTAAAATATGTAAATAATATTCTCTTAATAATATGGCCTATGTTTAAGTAGCCACGTTTCCCTCTGTACTCATCCACATGCAGCCTATGCTCAGGCTAGATTCCAGCAGAAGAATGTCCCTTTCCCAGAAAATATCAGTACTTAATAACCAACATAATCTGAATAACTCAATTTGAAATCCATCAGACTGATCATACTCATTTGTCATAATGTTTCACCAAAATCATGGAATAAGACATATTTGAATACTTATGGCTTACTAATAAGTTAATTCTGTAATTCATTTTAGCTGTGTGCTGCTTCTCCAGTATTAACTGAAACATGGTCTTCTATAGTGAGTTATGAACTATGTCTTTTCTTTTTTCTTCTGAAATGAGAGAAAATACTTACTTTTCTCACTTTAAAATAAAGTTAAAATATATTCTAAACCAACATGTCAAGCCCTGCTTAACTATGGTCCTGTAACTCATGAACACATAGCTGATACATCATTTTGCTAACAGCTTTTCCTATTCTGATTAATAAGAAGTGAAAAGAAGGTACAAATTCACTTGGAAATAATAAAAAGAAAATAGTTGCTGTTCTTTATGGCCATATCTATTGATGGTATTAATAATAATTTCATTAAATCTATCTACTTCAGAAGGCATGATACGTAAATCTGTGGCTTCTTTGACTTAATAAGAAAAAACATTCATAAAGTCTGATAAATTTCATGCAAAAATGTGTAAAATAGCATTATGTAAGAGGGAAAGACACAGGAGGGTGAAGGAATTACATATATTTTAGTTTTCACTATAATAAAAGCATGTGAACCTAGAATATGCAAAGTTAACATTGCATTTTAATTTCTTTTAAGTTCATTAAACACTACTATGCATAATTAAGGCAAGTCAAATGCAGAAAAGTCAGTCTTTCAAAGCTGAAGAACAGCATTGACCATGATATAATAATGTATTTAAATTAAAATTGGATTGTAAAGTTTGGAACAAAGATTTTGACCCAGAATTCTGAAATAAGGGAGAGTGGGAATTAAAGAAGAAATTAAGTTCCCTTCTATTTTCCAAAATAGAACGTTTTCTTAAAGCTGTGCAATGTCCCTTGAAATAGAACATACATGTTTATTTCCATCCTTCAAAATAATACTGGCAGGACTTCAGGAATATGGGGGTGTTTTCCCCTAAAAGCAAAGTTTCCCAATATAAATAGATTCAAATTTCTTTTCCTTTTTATTTTTTTTTAAGAGATGTTTGTATATTCCCATATGTACTATTTGCAAGAATTTATACTCAGGCTTAAGAGAAATGACAGTCTGTTATGATCCATGTGAACATATAGCTCAGCATGACATTCAGAATGCCCCAAGGGGGAAAAAAATCAAACAAAACCAAATTGTTTTAATATTCAACATACAAATAGTTCCAGAAGCAGAATGTCACTTATATTTGATTATCTCACCCTCTAGAATAAAATGGAATGAAATTTTGTGTTAGATTTTGTGATGGAAATTTTTCTGTAGATATAATTGTAATTTAAATAGTAGTAGTCACAATATCTCTCTTAAAAATCTAGCCACATCTAGTGCAGAAGCTTAATTTAAGGTAGTTCATTGCCTTATCTAACAGTGTTAAAATTTTATACCTCATCTATGTATTTCAGAATTTTTCCAGGGTCTATATATGTGAATAGATACAAGTGGATATGATGATCTTATTTATTATATTGACATCTTGCAGATCTTTTTGATTTTTGATCTTTAAAGTCCCATCCTACCCAAACCCTTCAATGATATAAATCTATGATAAAAAATTATGTCATGAATATTAAAAAATATAGTTTTTCCTCATTGCGACTTATGTTTTTTAAATGAAACTATTACTTTTCTTATTGCTTGCAGAAACTATGGCCATAAGAGCTCTTAAATCCTCTCAAACTGTTTTGTACGTTTCAAAATTAAATCTAATTTATTTGCATTCTTATTCTAACATTCATGAGTTTCATTGAAAAGTCAAACTACTTTAACCACAAAAGTCGTGAATCAGTTAATCCCGGTGCTAGAAGAAAAACCAAGCCAAAAATTTCCTGTCTCAAGTTTTCAGGCCAGCTCTATCCTATAAAATTAAATCTTCCATGAACAAGCACTGTCATCTGTCACACCATAAGCACATCTTCTTTGACATTCAAAGCTTATTTAAAAGGACTCTTTTTCAAATGTCTCCCACCCGTGCACCACACTTCTTTTGTTGCAGGCATTTCAAAAATCACTTGAAAAGATGGAGGAGGAAGTGAAATGAAGTTGCAACATATGAAATGCAAGCATTGCACGCATGCATAACCATCTGCAGGCCAAACTTTGAAGTCCCTGTTTGGCAAAACTCGAGCTTCTTATCCTTATTTCTTCAAATACTCGAGAGAAAAACCACTTCTTTCAAGCCATTCCTGGCAGCAAAAACGTTTTGTCCAAAACAACCACACAGCAAGTGATTTAACGTGCCAGGAAGAATTTGGAAAGGGGAAAGCATGGTTTTAAGAGACATTTTGCAATGGGGAAGCACTTGTGAAATTATTGATGCACTCGTTTTTCAAATATATTTTTAGCTTGGTAATCCCACTTTACCATGAAGGTAGATTTTTTTTTTTTCAGTACAGTACCTCTTATACAGTTTTTGCAGCACAAGGACAGCAGTATCAACAATAATTAAATTACTTATTTAAAGACATAAATACCCTTTGAAAATGAATACCTTTTCTCCACAGTCAAATTTTGGGTGTTGTCAGTCATGTTTTATTTTGCTGTGTTTTCTTTTGTTTTCAAGATAGTTAATAGACTATTAATATTAGTAGGTAAGGAAAAATATGATACATTAAATGAAACATTTCATAATTGGAAGATAAAAAATGAAGCCAACTACCATATGCACATACATAAATGTAGCTTCTTTCCACCTTGTGTTCCTCACTGAAGGAAAGCTGTTCGCTTTTTTTCCCTTTCTGAGTTTCCCGAAATCAGTGTTGCACCAGAAATATCAGGTATCCTGAGTGATTGCCAGTGAGACACTAACCAAAGTCTGTTCAGATCAGGGAACATCTTCCATTGGGTTCAGCTGTCAGATTAAAAAGAGAAATATATTTGGAGCATGTATCTCCGTATATGTGTAGAGGCATTTGCTGAAAACTAGCCAAATGAAACAGTGACTTTTATCAGATTTATACTGATGCATTTAGAGCTCTTCCTCTGTATAATACACACCTTCTGCTATTGTCACTTTACCAAACTGATGAAGTCAGATGAAGAGGATGTACATTAGAAACCTTCCATAAGAAACTGCAATGTAAATTACTGCAAATAGAAGTGATTTTATTGTAAATTTATATAAGGTTTGGTAACCAGAAACTTAGGGTGAAGACCAAAAAGGCAGATTTTGAGAGTCCTTCATTCCATTTTTCCTTTTCACACTTGATATTTTCTGATTACTGAATTTTTGTCCTATTATTTGAAAACGACAGTTCATATCTCAAATTCAACCTGTCTTTCATAGATAGTATATATCTGCCACTAAAACTCTCATGGCAATAAAATGATGATCCTTAGCCCATAACAAACTTTGCAGAAATGCATAAAAACTGTGTTAAATTAGATTATTTTTTGAAGAAACCAATGCTTTATGAGAAAATGAGACATTCCCTAACTTTTTGGTGCTTTAGGCCATAATTTATAAGCTCAGTACAAATATTTTTGCTCTGAACATCAAGAATTGTACATGACTGGTCCCTTTGATCTTCAGTGAATCATGCATTTACACCTCATATGAACTTTTGGGAAACAGAACATTTTAAATTTTGCAAACTAAATGCTATTCAATTATTATGCTCCTTTTATTTCCCCCCTATGGTTTTTCTTCAGAACAAAGAATGAGATTTTAGGGTCTGTCTTAATGTAAACCAACCAACACTGAAACACAGCTGTTTGGAATCAACACTGAGAGAGAAAAATTTTTTGTGAACCCTCTTTTGTCTTCCCTAACACTGCAGTCTATACCAGAATTAGATAAATAAAATAGATGTAGGACAAATGGGATAGACCAAGGTGAGAAGTACAAAAAGAGAGATTAAGTGGAATGCAAATATATTCTAAAAATATATATTTTAATGTGTTCTGGTTCACACTATAGGTCTCCTTCTAAAGATCTGACAAAAAATAATTGGTTTGCTTTCGATAAATTTGTGGCATCAATAGGAAAAAAATTGGTGCAACGTAGTGAAGTCCAGATACTGTAAAGGGAACTTTAGCTGAGTTGACTGCCTTGTGAATACTTCTCAGAAGCCTTAATTGGGAAAGGTGGTTCCAAATTAAATTACCTTTTAGGAGCTTGCTTTGTTATTTCAGGCCTCTAATGCAGGTTTTGGACTGAAATGCTGACTTGTATTTCTTTTGCTGTGGTGGATACTTGCATTAGAAAAGAAAACAAGAGAAATAAAATCTTGCCATTAGGAAAAGGATGGGAAATTATCTGGCAGAAAAGAGAAAGATGGAGGAAACCCCAAATTTGAATAGGTTATTTAGATTTAAAATTGAGGAAAGAGAAGCAACATTTCCTAGGGAGTTAAGTTGTATGGAGGGTGCATCTCCCTACATGTCCTATAAAAATACTGAGACTTCATTCTAAGCTGAAATTCTGTAATTTCCTCTGTGACAAGGTGATGTCTACCTACACTAGCATACACTGAGGGCAGTAGGAGTGGATCTGTAGAGTGGAGCAGCTGGTGCTAAGGCACTCATGTCCACACTAGACATATTTAACTGATTCTTATTCTTCAAACTAGTTAGTCTCCAGTGTAATGAACTATATGCATGTATGGCATTTTGGTATAGTCATGAATCACATTTTTCAGCTTCATCTGAAAGGAATTTAGTTCGAGCACTTGGGTACCATTCCGTGATAAAAACGAAAGAAGAGTAATAGGGACAACTGGGAGATTCATTCAAAATCTCACTCTGGATAAATAGTGTAGATTGCCTTTGTGAGGATTCTACTGGCACATTATGGAAATAAAACAGCCAGGGTGCTCTGTCTGGTCCCTCATGTAGCCTTTATGACAGCTGATCTGGACCTTTTCCATTCTGTGAAAATATTTTTCAAAAGGTGATCATGAAACTTCCTTTACATTTCCACTTGAAAAAAAGTCCAGGAACACTGAAAAATTATATTAGCAATCACTAGTGCACTTTTTCTACCCTTTTGATACATCCTTAAAGAACATGAAGGTTTTTTTCCAATGGTTAGTGGAATAGTTCTATATTAATATTTGACTGTTACGGGGGGGAATTAAAAAACACCAATTTTTTTATCTCTGTCATGAGTCCAATATTTTTTAAAGGTGGTATGGCTAAAGAATTTGCAGAAGAAATTTATATAAAGGCACAAACCAAACTAGCTCAGAATTTTCTAGATTCCATTCCCCTTTCTTCCCTTGTTTTGCTCCTCCTTACATGAAGTTATTTAAATCTATTTGACAATATAATACATAATCTCCTGTCTTCCAGAAGACTTCTACCACAGTCACTTTAATTCATGGATCTCAGAGTTATGAATAAGGTAATTTTATACTTCATCACTCTGATTAAAAAAAAAATTCCAATAACAGATTATTATTATAAGCTTGCTGTTTAGTGTTATGGCAATGACAGACCCATGCTTATGATAAACAAGTTTAACTGTAATCTTTCAAGATAGCATATGATTTATTTTATAAAATATATTTCTTCTGACATCAGAAATCATTTGGGTTTATTCCCTTTTCTGTTTTCTGGATAGAAATCTAAGGTTCATGAGGTGTTAGTACTGTACTAATGCTAAGAGCATTAATTAAGTTATGATCCTCTTTTCAAAAGTCATTGGGTCTCGGTCACAAGGGTATCATTAGGACAACTATTTTCTCTCTGGAAATCCAGTGTAAAGTTTGTATCATCTGTATAAGTCTAGAAATGCTCCTTTCCTCACTACTCCTGGTAGAACATAATGCAGTCTTATCACACTTTCTTCATTATTCCTCTTTTCTCTGTGAGAAATTCCTAGGTGTAAAAAATATGCCCAATGTCATCTGATAGATTAATTTTGTTGCTAATTTAGAATTGGAATGTTTTGCTGGTATGAGTAAGCTTAAAAGGCTTCAGGAGGACTTAGGTAGAATAAGAATTACCAAGGAATTTCAGCCTCCCACCACGTCTTTCCATCCTATATTCTCTTCTAGTTCTGGCCTCATCACAAATTTCATCACATTTCAACAGCTTTTGATGAATTGGATCTACAGGTTTACAGGGAAGCATTCATCCAGAATACATTCATTTGCACAGGAGAAAATAAAATCCTATTCCAGTAGATAGAAAAGTATATTCTTCCTAATTTCTTACATTTCTTTCATTTTCTTTCTAAATTAAAAATTTAGATAAGTGGGAAAAGGTCAATAAAGGAAGAAACAAATGAAATAAATCCCTTAACTGTGAAAAATTTGGCTTCAGTCGAGGTGAGAGACTGATATAATTTGTATTTTTTTATTATTTTATTTTGTCATACTATTATAATGAGTTCTGCCTTCTAAACAAGGCATAAAACAAATCAAAATATGCTTATATTTTGTAAGAAATATCAGGGTCAGTTCCATGCTTCACCAATAATCCCCAGTGAAATATTCTGGGTGCAACTCTTCTGTTATCAACTCCATCAAACGTCCCTGGAGTTATCATAATTAAATATGAGGCTCACAAATGACTGTAGATCTTCCACCAAGAAAATGCAAAGTTTTAATACTATGACTCATAAAAAAAAAAAAAAAAAAGAAAAGTAACTATCACAAGAAGTACCACACACAAAAAATTATTGTAGAAACTTCTTGAAGAATTTGTCTGGTGCAAGTCACAAAATTATGAATGTCAAATGGCTTTGTGACTGTTTCACATATGTTGCCTATAATGATATACTCATTAATTCCCCTCGTTTTGCTGTCACTCTAAAATTACTTTCACATCTGTTTTTGACAAATGGAACTGTGCTTTTACATTAGGCAGATGAAATTAGAGTCAGATCCAAAAAAAAAGTTGAAGCGCATCATAGGTTTCTTATAGAGCTGATGGAGTCAGTATTTACTAACTGGAGATAATTGGCAGAAGACGGCATAGCAGGTAAATGTGAAATCTTACTTAGCTAAATTAAATCTTTTTACAAAGACTCTTTTTGATAGGTTATTTCTTCTCAAATACATGGTTAAGGACAGAAGCTTATATAAACTGATAGAGTTAACTTTTCCGTTTTATTGGATGAAATGTTTTGGATAAAGTGGGAAAGTCCTTCAGTTCCCAGACTCAGTCACTAAAGACCCTGTAATGACATCAATTATCACAACTAGGCAAGAGGTTACCTCTATTTTGTACTTCTTTTGCTTGATTTTTTGATTTGTCAAATTGACTTTGAAGTGAACTACATGTTAGATGTCTCTCTGGATGCAGTGTTTAAATAGGAAAAAACCATACATAAGAATTTAATGAAATATGATTAAACAGGAAGGTTGTGTGGGATAACCTTAAAGCTGTTCCTCAAGAGCAGCCCCATGCAGACATGGCCTTATAAGAAGCAATTGAAGCAACAGGTAACATTGGTGTAGCTGAACTGGTATTAGTCCAGTCCTACTAGTGCTAACCCTGAGAGTCTAAATTATCTAGAACAAAACTTCTCTTATAACAAAGTTTTAAGTTGTTACAAAGGCACTTGCACAATCATACACACATAATCTCTCAACATCCTCACCTTTTCTTCAATGTAAGCTCATCTTTTCATGCCCTTTTGGGTCTTAGGGTCACATCAATATTCACTAAGAAGGAAGTGGGGAGTATGAATTTGAAAGGGTCATCAGCACCCCAGCCCCACCACAGGGGAAACTTTAAGTTTAACAGGGGTGTTCATTCCTCCTCATTCTAAGGTTTAATTTTATGTCTCTTCTGACATTTTTTTAACTTCTTTCATTCTTCACTGGTGCTCATTTCCATATAGCATCCATATTTATAAGCCCTAAAAGCAGCTTTCTCCCCGTGTTTTATCCCTTTAGATACTAATAATTGATCATTGGTGAGTTGTTCACAGAATTGTAGCCTCTGTCATCATCACATCTACACACTTTCAAGGCCTTTCTTATAATGCTGCCAGTTGTCTATAGCGAGTTTTTTTCAAGGCTCACTATTTATTCTATATGTACTCATTTGAGTTTGGCATTTACTAGTTACAGACATCTATCAAAATTTCTCGAAGAATAACAGGTGCAATGTCATAATATTGTACAGAAGTAGGCTAAATACAAAACAAATTAAGTCCTAATCACTTGGGTATTTGAGAACTGCTGTTACAGCTAAGTCAGATAAATAAAGCTCCAGAGGAGTCAGGACAAGTGTAGATGCAGGGGTTCTGCAAAATCAGAAAACCTCTGTTCTGAGGCCTTGGAGATTTTGGACAAAGCCTTCGGTTTTACAGTACCAAAGGCAGTATCACATTTGATCAGCTACAGGGCTACACAAATAGATATTAAGTCTGTTAATGTCTAAAATTCATATTTCATACTTAGGAAGGAAAGGGTAGAATGTGATAGGTTTTCTTTGCCTTTCTAAGAATTATTTGTATGCTTTAGCCAACACA
Source organism: Monarcha castaneiventris obscurior (assembly GCA_026261815.1). Lineage (NCBI taxonomy): Eukaryota > Metazoa > Chordata > Aves > Passeriformes > Monarchidae > Monarcha > Monarcha castaneiventris. The sequence goes on along the minus strand of JAMPIT010000566.1, from coordinate 4,063,168 downwards.
TATTAAATGCTAATTAACAGAAATATTATTCAGTGCATGCAAACTATAGTTCCTAACAAATGCAAAAACATTTTGCCTATAGAATCACACTATCTGTTGTTGATCAAGTCAAGCCTTACATTTTTGATGGACAAAAAAATAAAGGAGAAATACACAACTGCAAAATAAGAACAGAAACTGCTATGACTGCCTATAGCTCTTTGATTTTTGTTTTATTCTGGGCAGGTGCATGTGCTGAGAGGAAAATGAATTTAGGCAAGTGCTTTGTCTCCTAATTACTGTTTAATAAGAATGCAGAATCACCCAGATGGAAATACATTTTTGTCTTTCTTTGTGACAGAAAGGACATCAGAGAATATCTTCAGGACAAATGTAAAATGCACAAGTGGTGCTTCTAAGTATCTGCTAAAGGTGCAGATTATGCCCTTCTTTCATTTTTCTCCCCAAACCTCCTGTGTAGTAAACACCATGTAACTTCTCACACTGTGAGTATGATTTGTTTGAGATCTACATGTTCAAGAAGAGCAGGTGCATGGCCCAGGGGTCTGGAACCCAGGTTCCTAAAGGTTCATCATTGCAACACTTAGCATTATGTCACCTACATCCTCTCGGCTCTTTTCCCAAATTCCTCACAGTGCATAGAAAACTGAGGCAGGTAAAAGATTGTCTTTAAAGTTTCACTCAGACAGAGAAATGTAATCTTTAGCTTATTTTTATTACCCTGGAGCTGGCCTTAATCTTTAAGCTGCAAGACCTGCAGAACTATCTTTCTTCTAATTTAGTCTGTGTTCTTTACTACAGTTAATAAGACTGTAGTTTTGTAGGACAGTCTATCAGGTGTGTAGTGGATGGCATCACTTAGGCTGGAATCACTCAGAATCCATGACTGAATTGCAAATTTAAATGTAGATTTTGATTTCAGATAATATTTCCCATTGTATTTGTTGGCAAAAATCCCAACAAAGAAACAGACTGGTGGATCCACCCTGTAATTTGACAGAAACAAAGGGATATACTAGGAAATAGTATGTTAAATGGAATTAAAAACATGAAAAACCCTCCTATCAATGAGAAAAGATTTTTTCTTTGTGAAAGGAAATATTTATTTAAATGATCTGTGAAAAGTTTTCATGAAATTTTATGAGATAATCCTTCATAAGACTGAAGATAAAAAAACAATGTACTGCACATAGAAGGCCTAAAGAAACCCCAAATTCAAATATATATACAAACCTACATATTAATTTAATTCATATTTCCATGCATGTGGCCTGATCCAAAGACAACTGAAATTTGGATTTGCTTTCCATTGACTTCAGTGAGCCTCAAAGTGTAGTTCTTACTTTGTAACTTCATTGTGTTTTGGTCCAAATGTATGAAATTATGCATTACTTAAGTGTGTCCAAGCTGAAGTCCAAGGTTTTATACCAGCTACTGTGCAGTCCCTAATGTGAAAATCTGAGATTTGCATTAATGCTGATTCAAATCAGAACTTATATTTCCTATGGAAGTATAATCTGTGGCTTTCTCTCCATCTTATTTTACATTGTGTAAAATTGTCTTGGCTAAACTTTGTTATAGGAAGTAGAGGAGGAAAGTATCAGCATTATCTCTAAAAAAATCCACAGTTCATTTAAAGATTCTTGTCATCTGTCCAAATATACATTCAGATTAAAGAATGCGTTCTATAAAAATAGCTTTATATTTATGATAATTCAAATATTCCCAGACAACTCTGTGCTATGCATTTGTAAAGAAAAAAAAAATTGTTTGTGGTTGAAAAGAGATAAGAATCATCTGGATTTGGTTTATAATGGTGGGATAGTAAGTCATACTAACAATAAGAATGCTTTTAATTTAGCTAAATCTAAACTGTTTATCCTTCCACTAGATGTCTTGAATTACTGCATAATCATTTCAATGTTTCAACTGTTTATAAGTCAAATACAGTAGTAAAAGGCTAACGGTATTGTTTCAGTGCCTTAAACTTGGAGCATTTCTAAAAATTGCATCTTAAATTCAAGCCTCTGTTCAATATTTTACCATTTTTTGTGAGAAAATAATCAAATGGTATCCTATTGAATAAAAAAGGTAACAGAGTAAAATGACCTTAAAGTTACAAGATGCTTACTAGTAAAACGAGAATCAAGATTTCTAAAACCCATTTATGCTTTATGGTGAAAACATGCTGCCTCATAAGAACAGAAAGAAAATAGAGAATCAACAACCAAGTCCTGTTTTCATGAAAAACTTACTTTATAAAAAAAAAAAAAAAGCCTTGATGAAATATTTTTTAGAAATAGCAATGAATGCCATACCAGCTATCTAGGGAGTGTCGGACTGAATCCCAACTCATTCCTTTTTCAGTCTCCTTGATTCTCACAATGGTAAAACACTGGAAGACAGGAAAATAAGTAGAAAGTATTCATCCTCACTTTTTTCCCCCAGGTATCTTTATAGGCCACATCTGCAGCTGATGGTCATGACTGATATAAGAAGTGCTGTCCATTCCACCACCTGTTCTGTATAACCTTCAGAAAGTGTAGTCAGAATGGTCCCATGAGGCAGGCACAGCATGTGGTCAGTTGTGGAGTCATGGAGGTGTCAGTCCCTGCCATGGTGGCCTCTGCTTTTTCCTTCGATGGGCAAGGGCTCAGGAATGGTTTTAACAGAATGAACAACTGTATTTGTTACTGCTGAGGTCAGCAGTTCTTCCCTGCAGGGCAGGAAATGGGTGACTTGACCTGTTTTCTTCTGGCTACTCTTCCTGTAGGTTTTCCCCTTATAAACGAGTGTAAACCACCTCTACAGGAATCTGGAGAGAAAAGAGATTGTTGTGGGAGTCAACACTTGGATAAAACGGTGGAGGGGAAGGTGTAAACAGGTGAAAAATGTAAAAATGAAGAATAACAGGCAGACACTGATTAGAGAAATCTTGATGGGCCAAACGGTGTTCTACCTAGAGATGGGGCCAAAGAAAAAGCAAATCTCACAGTTAGCAGGATCCCTTTCTTTAATCTCTTCTTCCTGATAGAACATAGTGGTTTGCATAGGACTAGAACAAGGTTGGTGAAAAATTAATTAAAACAATATTGATTAAAACTGCATAGTGTCTTTCCACTTTTCTATCAGAATACAAAATGAAATATGATTTTTCTCAAATAGGAAAAACTCAAATCAGCTGGATCAGAGAAATTTGAAAACAAGCCTTTGTTGCACAAGTAGGGGTTCATCAATTATCAATTAATTTCTTGATTATAACACAATATGGTCTCCTTTTGGAAGCCTTCTTCCCATTTTCAAGCTTTGTTCCCTATTTGTCATTACAAAGGAGTCTTCCTGCCTTTATCTACATTGCAGGCTCTCTACTTTTTACGCCTCTTTGTATACCTGCCCCACTTACCACTCCAGGATATGCTACCAACACAGTTTTCCTTAGTTACTCCAAAAAAAAAAGAACAACATTTTATTTTGCCTTGCTTAGTCACAACTGAAAGGCAAGATAAGCAAGCATTTTTCACTTCTGGTTCACAAACTTATTTAAAAAAAAAAAGGTGATAGTCATGCACATGCGGTAAACAGTGTAAAAAGAAATGGGTGTTATACCATCTATTGCATTGGACATGTCTGCAGTGAAAACCAAGAATTACCCTGCAGAGGACTACAAAACCCCACAACATGTGCTTTGTATGGAATAGAAATGGATGTGAGTCGTCTTAAGAGAACTTCTAAAGGAAACTTCAATATGATACAGTGGGGTTTTGCAGCCAAAAACAAGAAGAGTTATTAAGTAGGAAAAGTCAAGCATATACAGTCTTGAACTTTTTTTGTTGAAAGAAGTACTCTCTAAATGAGCATCTATTTCCTCCTCAGATAAAACAGATCTTGAACTGTTCAAAATAATATTAGACTGTACTGATTTTTTTGAAGAGATGTAAAGAAAGAAGGGCATCCACTGTGAATTCTTATTCTTAACAGTCTGTCAGGAACAATAATGAGTTGATTTACTGCAGAAAATAGTTATCTAGTCTTGTTAGCCTTGTTCATTCCTTAGTTTAACAACATAAAAGAACCACAGATCTTAGAATGATTTGAGTTGGAAGGGACTTTAAAGATCACACTGTTCCAACCCCCCTGCCATGGTCAGGGACACCTTTCACTAGAGCAGATATAGTGCTCTCCTTTTCAGGAAGAATCATTATTTAATGTGACCGTGACAGTTCCTTTTCCTGTAAGAGTTAATGTTATCCTTTCTACAATATGTCACCTAACTAAATTCAGAAGTTTTTCACCAAACCAAATTATTTCTCAAAACATGACACCACCTCAGACATAAAATAAATATTATATCACTGAAAATAAATCTAATCCTACAGTTAGAGTGTAAAGCCTTGTTTGTGTAAGGGATAATTTAAGAAATTCTGAACTACATGTGAAGTTTCATTTTTTTAAACTTTGGAACTAGCCTTGACTTGTCAAAATTAAATCACTTAAGAAAAACTTCTTTGCATGCAAAAGGCTCTGGCTGTCCTTTACAACTTTCAGCATTTACAGTACAGAAGACTAAAAGAAACATTTTATTCTTGGGAATCTAATTAATCCTATCTTTATAAATAAATCTTCCTTCCTTTCTCAGCTCCACATCTTTTTCTCCAGGGGGTTTTGTGTCACTTTTGTTCCAAGATTTAAGTTTCCAACTTCTCCAGTTCCTCTCTGATCCAGGAAATCTCACAGAATTTCTCCTCCCAACCTCACAGAAGCTCTGACAGCTCTTTTTCCCAGAGCTTTCATTCTGTTTTAGTTACAGAATGCTGAGGGTTGGAAGGGAGGTCTTGAACTCATCTAGGCCAACCCCCCTACTAAAACACATTCACCTGGAGCAAGACGTACAGAATTGCATCTAGGAGGGGTTTGAATATTTCCAGAGAAGGAGACTCCACAGATTCTCTGATTAGCCTGTTCCAGTGCTCTGTTACCCACATAGTACAGTTTTTCCTCTTATCAACAGGGAACTTCCTCTGTTTCAGCTTGTGCCCATTGCCCTTTGTCCTGTCACTGGGCACCACTGAAAAGAGCCTGTCCCAGTCCTCTTGACACACATCCTCAAAATATTTGTAGACATTGATAAGATCCCCTCTTAACTGTCTCTTTTCTAGGTTGAACAGGCCCAGCTTCCTCAACCTTCTACCACAAGAGTGATGCTTCCATCCCCTAACTATCTTTATAGCCCTCTACAGGACCTTCTCCAGTAGTTCCTTGTCTTAAGCTGTGTCTATATAACTAAAATGAACCAGGGACCACTTACTGATCCTGAGGCAAATTACAGAGCACAGTTAATGCCAAGACTGCTAAATTCTTATCTCCCCTCACTGTATACCCCTGAAAACCTGTATGTGTGTGTATATATATATATATAAAATATATATACACATATACATATACACACATATATATAAACTGGCACTGTCCTTGGTCCATGCTGTCATCTAACAATGAAAGAGCAGTTGTCCAAAATCCCACCTGGGAACATCCTGACAATTCAGTCTGACTGAATTATGGCAAGACTGTTTGTGTTCTTAGCTTAGCTGAGTTTTCACCTTGCTCTTTTGACTTTTCTATTAGAGACTTGCACAGTGACTTCAAGGCTAGTCTTTCTTGTTCTTACTATCCTGGAGAGTATCTGTACAAAAGTTACATTTCCTTCATCTTTCAAGCTATGTCACATTCTGAAAAAAAAATATACCTGATTGCTACTTGCTGGTTTCATAGCATAGCTCACCAATCTTGCATCAGTAAAGCACTGAGGAAGAATTTCTTTACTCTGCCGGCGACCATGCACTGGAACAGATTGCCCAGAGAGGTTGTGGAATCTCCCTCACTGGAGACATTCATGAAATATCTGGCTACAATCCTGTGCAATGTGCTCTAGGATGACCCTGACCGAGCAAGAAGGTTAGACCCAGACTCTAAAAGAATGTTATCTCTGACAACAGGCATTGTACTAAATGTAATGGTGTGTTCAGTGGAGTGCTATCAAGCTTACCAATTTGTAAGACTCAAAAGAGAGGAAATATTCACTACTCCTCAATAATGTAATTAAAAATAAGGAGAAGAAACTGTACAGAGTTAGAGCCAGTATGTAGCACTGCATATGTTTTCAGAAGGAAAATTGAAGAGCTCTTATTGAGATGAGCTACTGTACCCTTTGTCAGTGTGAACACAGAATTAAATGAACAGTTTGACCTGTAATTTAACACGATGGTTGAAAACAAAGTTTGACTTTTTTGTATGGCGACTTTGAAAGGTATGTGCATGCCATTTAATATCTATCATGCACTTTAAGCATCAGCAAGTTTCTGATACTTAAAAAGAGCTCTAGCCATTAAATTAACAGGACTAACTTCTACTTTAAAAATATGTTTCAAGGCAGTATTTCTATCAATTCAAATAATGCAGAGGAAAATTTGAAAATAATTTGTAAATTAAATAACTGAAAACAGTGTCTGTAATCCACTGGGGAAATCCAAAAGTACCTCACGTAACCACAAACCATTTAAGTTTCTCAGTATGTCTAAGGAGTCATCTTACCAGTGGAATTGGTAACACTTTAAAAAACTCTTTGAAACACTGTTAAAAATGGTAACATGTACAACCAGGCAAGAATGAAATAGAACCATGTTTCCTCTTGGACTTTGAACTAGCACTGCACCATGACTTGCTATTCTTTCAACCTCATTCCATTGTCACATGAAAAGACTGAAAAGTCTGAAAGATCAACACTTTTTTTTTGCCAAGTAACAGGCACAACTATATTGTGTAAGTGAATATGATGCTTAAAAAAAACTCATCTTCATATTTTTTCTGCTATCAGCAGCCATAGAGGGGTTATTTTTTAGATTCTTACTTTTTATGAGTATTATTTTTTATTGTTTCATTATGAAAAAGTCATTGAGGTCTCCTTGAAAGAAGAAACAATTCTTTTGAAGCTTAGCAACAGGGCTGATATGCTAACTAGATGTTTATAATGTTGGCATGATTTGAGCAATATGTCATTTCAATTATCTCTTCAAAATTGTTTCCCAGTTATTATTTAAGACCTCAAGAGCAGCTGTACCAGAATGTTTTTGAACTGATTTTCTACAGTGAGGTAGGTGCTCAGATAGCAAAACACAGGTTTTGAATTAAAAGCAGTGAACCAGTAAATAGCAAATTAATAAGGTTTAACTGAATTTGAGTTGAGTTTAATTTATAAACTGAAGAGGGATATTGATAAAGGAAAGCAAATGGGAATATGTTCTGGTATTCCAAGGCAGAACCAACTGTGTTTTATTTGACATTTGCAATACTTCGTGCACTTTAGCAATGCTGCTATTAATTACAGTACCAGTAAAAAGTAATTGCAAGATTACAACCCAATAAATTTCTATCTTCAAGCTACCTAATCTTCCAATAAAATTCAAGTAATTAAGGTGTTTCCCTGGAGCTAGAAGTCCTTCCTCTTCTTTCCTAGGTCTGAAGAAGATAGAGATAGCAAGAACATTCCAGCAAATTAAAGGGAAAAAATGAGTATATTTTCTTTCTTTCCCTCTCTTTAGTTTTTTAAAGTTGAAGTCTTTGTGTTTAAATTATCTCTTTTTCCATCTATTTTCAACAATAGATGAAATAATATTTCACTTATAATTGTTGGAATTACACTTGTCAATACTTGACTGAGAAGAAAAAAGCTACTTAAATAAAAGGAAGAGGAAGAAAGTCAAGCTTTCAAGAAAAAAAATCTTAATGCATCAAATTTAATAAAAAAAATCTATATATAAATTATACAGTATTTTTGAACATTGTTCATACATTGAACTAATTGAATTAAAATAAACTGATTAAGATTACTTCTGAACAATGAACAAGGTCCATGTTACATATATTCCTCACCAGAAATTACACAACTTATTTCAGATCTACCTCATTTGTTTGTTGTTTTTTCTTCTGTTCCACACACCCACGATTACATATTACTCCACACAATTATAATTTAAAACCAACACTGTGAATAAAATAAATCAAAAAATCTTTCACTTGTTGTTCTTGTGTCATTGTATATTATCAAAATTTATTCAATTTTCAGTTTATCAATGTCTGGTTTTATTGCTCCAGGCCTCTCTCTATTTCTTATTATCTGTATCTCTTTCAACTCAATTCTCTGATAGCTGCTAGTAATAGTACACTCATAATAATTTCTTCCAATTCTGACTTTTTCATTTCTCATATGCTAAAAAACCCACCTTATTCCCATCATTACAGGATATTTCAACTAATCTTTACATTGTCTTGACATAGAGTAGTCTTTCTATATACATAATCTTATATGTGTACACACAAAAGATAATTTTATACATATGCACACATATACATAAACTGACACACACTAATTTTCCGAAATTAACTTAGCAAAATTAAGTAACTGTGAATGCACCATGAAAGTAGAATTATGAGCACACTTCAGTAAGATTCATTTTCAATTTTTTTGTCATATTTTTATTTGCATCTCTTTTTTTAGGGGATGATAAACTCCTTGAGACACCAAGCTATTTCTTTTTAACTAACTTGTACAGCAATTTGTGCATTGAGCTGCATTTTACATTCTCTGATAATGAAGCAAGCAAGACAAACAAACAAGCAAAACCCCAAAGAGGGACCCTGTCACTCAGTTTTAGTTAATTCCTCTCTTATTCCTTTTCTTCAGTTTATTAGCATGTTGTTCAGTGGTTTACACTGTTAAGATGCTGCAGTCAGCACAGCAGAGAAGGACATCTGAGCCAACAGCAATTGTTTTCTATAACATAAATTCTGGACGAGTAAAAGAGAATGCATCTCGTTTAATACATTTTAATTTATAATCACAATAAAGCAATTAATAATTTCAGCAAAAAGGCAAGATATTCTGTCAAATGGTCTGTTATAAGAGAATATAAAGTAGCTTCAAATACAGACTAAAGCAATGGAATAATTACTCTCAATTTTTTCAATTTTTACATTTTTTTTATTTTACTCCTCACTTCTTCATAGGTATTATAAGTATTAACAACTTTACATAAATCAATGATATATATAATAGCCAGATATGGCTATATTTATATGGCATATGCCAAGAGAAGTATTTACTAGAAAATTCCATTTTTCAACAAAATCTCTGTACATTTCATTTTGATCCTTTTAATAAACAAATTCCGATAGGCCAGTGGCAGTAATAATGAAACTTAAAATATAGGCTTATGAATATTATAATTTCAGTTTATATTCTTATGACATGTTAGTCCCACAATAGCTGTTTACAGACAGGCAGACCTCTGTTTCCCCTCAGAAAGTAAAAAAAGAAAAACACTAAGTATGGCTGGGGAAATAGCCTAAGTAAGGTATTTTAATTTTATCGGTATTGTAAGGAACTGCAGTCTCCTTAAACCTTGCTTAGAGATTAGCATGACATGGCAGGTGTGATCTTTCATTTACATATCTTTTTTCATTTTAAAAAGTTCCTAATTACATGTCAGATTACAAGCAGGTAGCAGTTTTTTTCTTGTTAACTTTCAGTGTTGAAAGAATTGCGTAAAATAGTTTTTGTTATCCTGTGCAAAACCCCAGGATTCTCTCGGATTAGGGACTGGTTCTTGAAATAGCTACTCAGTCTATAACAAACTGTCAGCACAGAAAACTGTGATTTAAGAATGAGAAGTAACACCATTCACTAGCAAAGGCAGATGTCCAGAAAATCTCATGAGCTCTTTGAGTCAGCAAAACCCTGTTCTCACAAAGGATGCTAAGGTGATCTGAGATACAGCATTTTCAGTGACCCGATACCCTAAGTTTCAGTGTAATCACCCAGCCACCAGATCTTTCACTATGTTTCTGCTTTCTTAATTTTGGAAGACGTCCAAGAAGAAATATTCCTACTGCTGGAACTGTTTCTCACTTCTTAGAAAGGATAGGACAAGACAGTAATTGTCCTCCATCTGACAAGCAATTTTTGTTAATTTATAAGTAATGCTCTTTTTTTTTTTCCCTTCACTTTCTTAGAATCAAAGATTAGTTATACAGTTTCAGAGGTGCAGAAATATAAGTTTCCTATGTTACAAAAAAGAGAGAAAAATCAGTATCTGTTATTCCTAATGTCTTGGAAAATAGCTCTTTGTTTCACTTATTTTCATGCACACAGTAATTAACAATATAACACCTGTATAGTCTAATTAAAGGTATGAATAATATTTTATTTTTAAAAATGTGTAATAAGAACTTTAAAAATTAATGACTACATGAAGAGCTGTGGAGTTGATTTTGTTTTCTGCAATGAGTCTCACCTTTCCTGTCAGCTGCACTTTGCTAAACATTACTAAAATTGCTACTATTGAGATTGAAATGATGTTACCAAACTCCCCTCTGGAATACAGACACAGTACTTGTTTTCTTCTTTCAGTGACTTATTCTGTTCCAACTAAATAAACAACTTTCAGTCTTCTTTGAAAATGTATTTTTAGGTGTTCTCTTATGGAGAAAAATAAAGGTATATTATAGAAAAAGTAGGGCAATCCAAAACAATATTAAATGACTGTGTACATGCTTCAGTGTCATCATTTATATGTAAGTTTTGTATATTTTATTCATGAGACCTCTATTTCCTTCTCCATTACATGTTAATTCTGCTTCCCTCTGTTTGACAGCCAAGACAAGCTGTTTCAGATTCAGGGCAATTTGTAAGTCAGGGGAAAATCTAAGAAACAGACTCTGGAAAAAATACAGATTTTACTTCTACAGTTTTGTCAGTGTCAGTTTAAATGGGCAAGACTTTGAGGTGTTGACATGAATTAGCATTTTGCAAACTTAGGGAAAGTTCCACACTGAGCCAGAGATTGAAAAGCACATCAGGTTAAGACATCTTGTTTTGAGCTACAGCAGTGTTAAACTGATGAAGGCATTTCAAATAAAATCAAGCTTTGCATAGTGCCTCCTGTTAATTTCTTTCTAATAGACACTGTTGGGGAGTTAAAAAGAATAGGGATAGTAAATTAGGGTGAATATGGGGGAACCCAATGGAACAAGAAAAAGGAGATTTTAGAAAACTGAGAACAAAAATAAAATTAAAAGAAATAAACTGTTTAGAAGCTCAGAGATCTGAAAATCCAAGGGAAGAATTTTACTATATTTCAGTGTGAAGTAAATTGTGGATAAAGCTTTCCTTTGTGGGAAGAAAAAGAAACAACTTCACTAATAAAGAGCTTTGATATGTACAATAAATGCATGACAATATGAACATGTGATCTACTTCTTTTGGGAATATTCCCTTGATTCTATAAAAGATGTTTCACTAGTGCATAATTTTATGTATACAAGCCTTGAATATTACAACCTCCTCACTTCATTGATTTCCTACATGTCTTCTGGTAATGTGCTTCTTACTTTTAAAGGCATATTTATACCAAGTTGTTCTTATCTCTTCAAATCTTTGCTTCACATATGGCATATCACATTTCTTAGGCTTTCTTGTGCATGGAGCTATCTGCCAGATGTTCCAGGGAACCTTTTCATTGTCTCCATTGATGTATTCTGTGCATTCATTTCAACAGACAGCTGATGTCTGGGAGTGTATATTATACGCAAGAATCATTAAACATATCTTCTTGCAGAATCAAAAGAATATTTGAGTATTTGATGAACTAATATAGAAATGTAAGCAATAAATGTACTTAGAAATTCCCATTGGTAAGCTATACCATTTAAGTACACTACACAAGACATTCTTTCCTTATACTTATTCAACAAAGTTTGTGCCTCTTGTGCTACACCTTGAACTACAGGTTGAAATAAAAGATGACTGCTGATGTTTCTCATTTTCATGTTTAGTATATTCTAATATCATGGTGTTATAAATGAGCCAATCAATATTATGATTAAAGAGAATTTATTAATAATCAAAGTATAAAATTCTGAAAGAGCCACAAAGCAATGCAACACCGAGCCACACGATCGGTGCTGGGTGAACTGAGTTCCGACCTCTATCGGTTCGAATCTCTCCTGTTCACGGCTGTGGTTTCTCTGAGGTGTCTTTTTATACCTTTTTTCTTCTTTGTTAGTTTTATCTTTTCGGTACAACAATTTAATTTTCCTGGTTTTTCCACCACGTCCGATGACAGTTCCTGAAATCAGTATTCGATTTTTGCTGTCGGAATCAGTTTCTGGTGCAAGTATATTATTGTTGCTTATACATACATCCTGGAACCATATTCTGTATACACACACACATCCTGGAGCTCTGCCAGACGAGGAAATCCCACAGAATGCTTAGATGTGGAATGTACCTTGCTGGGGTTTATTCAGACAGAAATCCCTTGAACAGCACAATTCTGGCGGTCACCTGTTTGTGCTTTTCTCAGCCTCAGCAAAATGCTGTAATCTTTAAAATTTTAGCACGAATTATTCTGTATCATATACTACAATGGGAATATTGGACAATCTTTTTACATACATGCATTTAGGTTAGGAAAATTTTTATCGTAGTTAATAGCCGGTACACAGACTGCAGCCTATGAAGTACTCCATGCCTCTGTAGGTGGAGATGCCCTTAAGGAAGCTGCAGCCTATGGAGAGCCCCCGCTGGAGCAGGCTGGAGCGGTCTTACAGAGAGGAGCCCACACAGGAGCATGTTTTCCATCAGGACCTGTGAACCTGTGAGGGACCCACACTGCAGCAGTCTGCTCCTAAAGGGCTGCACCCCATGGAAAGGGCCCATGTTAGATCACCTTGTGAAGAGCTGTTGCCCATGGGAAGAACCCACATTGGTGAACTACATGCAGGACTTCACGGGTGGCTCTCCGTGCTAGAGCAGAAGAGCATGAGGAGGAAAGAACATTTGAGACAACTGGTTCCTAGCTGACCACGACCCCCACTCCCCATCCCTGCGTGCTGCTCAGGAAGAGGAGGCAGAGAAATTGTGAGTGAGTTTGATTATAGGAAAAACAGAGGGGTGGGGGACAGTGTTATTTGTCTTAGCTTTTGTTGTTACTTCTCATCATCCTACTCTATTTTTAATGGGGAAAAAAAATTAATTTTACCCAAGTGGAGTCTTTTTTTCTGTGAAGGTAGCTGATGAGTGATCTTGTCTTTATCCCGACTCACGAGTTTTTCCATCTGATTTCCTCCTCCTGTCCTGTTGAGGAGGGGGAATGAGAGAGTGCCAAGAAAAGACCTTGGCAGCCAGCCAAGGTCAAACCCACCACAAGGCATTACACCTTTCATACCAATTTTTCTGGCCTTATTCTTTAAAAGAGTTTTAATTTCTCGGAAAAAAACCCTATTTCTTTACATACTGAAGCTCACATGCTGCATTTCAGGCTCATTTTTCAATATTAGTAGCAGCAGCATAAAATATACTGAGTACAGTTGCACAAAATAGGCCAATTACATATCCTATTTATGAGTAATTCTATATTCTTAATTTCACTGTATTTTGAGGTATAACTGGCACAGGAAGAAGAGATTAGCTAAAGAGCTTCAGTAAAGGAAACCCTGCATTGCCAGTGCAATATTACTATCGTGGTATGAGACCAATGAGTTTGTTGCCAAAATAGAATGTATGTCAGGTTGACACCATACACTGCAATTAGGCAAAGAACACTTTACTTTTTTTGGTCATGGCGATACAAGAGAACCACCAGGACTAAAAGGGTGATATTCTGTTTCAGTGCACTCCTGAAATATCATGGAACAATTTCCTACTCAGACTTACTTCCACCTCCACAGAGTAACACCTATCGTGTTCTGCTACAGAGGAACATAACACCAATAGTGAAAAAATAACTAGTGATAAACTGCTTATGTCTTTTTTAATCAGGTTTAAAAAGAAAATGTACTGAAAGGACATGTATTCTATATAGAGGCAATTATTTACTGAATTGTGTGTGGATTACATTAGGCTACTCCAGAAAACAAGCAAACAAAAGCCTTTTTTGATGGGTATTGCAGTTTGTATTCATTTTGCAATAACTTAAGTCCAAGGAACTGACAAAATGAAGATAATTTTTAGAGTACTTTTATACCCACACACCACATGTTCCCTGACAGATTGAATAATTTTCAACAGCAACTTCAGTCTGCTTCTCCCAGATAAGGAAACATTGTACGTATATTCAGTCTCTTCAACTGTGTAAAACATTTCCTTTGCTATGCTCCCATGCTTCCTCTCCAGTCCCAAATGCATACTGCATTGTTTCCTTAAGTTGTGCATATATAAAAATAATGAAGGCAAATTCTTAATTGTATAGACATAGATTTCAAAATTACATTTATGCTTTGTAGGTTTGTGTGGTAGGTTTGTTTTGTTTTGTTTGTTGGGTTTTTCTTCAATTGGAATTGGATAGAGTTTGCAGTACTGCAGAGAGCTGCAAAATTAGAATTTGAATAGTCATATATTTTTATATATAGTTAACCCTATAAGCCTAAAATTGACCCGTTTAAGAAATTAAAAATAGGTCTCTGACATAAGCACTGACAGAACCTTGGCTACAGCAGATTTAAAATCACAGCATCATCTTGCATACTACCTTTCATTACCATGTGTAATTTGCTTTGGCAGTCAATATAAAAGAAAATTAATGGTGGAACTTTAAGAACAGTAAAAGAAATGTACCAGCTGTAAAGTATACCTTTGCAAAAGAGAGATTGTTGGAGAACAGGAAATAGGAAAGTCTCATAGATGTGACTGCCTGGCAAAAGATGCTGAGAATATGGAAACTATAAGCGAGATTGAAATGAAGACAAGCTTTGAGTTACCAAACTCCAGTTACTTAACCTGGAAAACAATGGTGTGGCCGGCTGAAGATAATCCCCTTTGATTAAACAATGCCCTCTGCTTGCAGAAAGGTCCAAGGGTCAGAACAGACCCTCCCAGTTTAGCAGAGGGTCCAAAACGTAGTTTTTAGAGTTTAAAATGTAATGCCCAACGGTAATACAATGATTCCTATAGGCTGTATGTAAATGTTATAAGATTTGTAGCTGGTTCTAGATTGGTTAATGGAAATTAGAATATTCAGCACAAAAGATGATTTATTGTGCTGCAAACGGGAACTTGCTCTCTTGCTCTTACACTCTTGCTCTTGCTCTTACACTCTTGCCCTTGCTCTCTTGCTCCTTCTGCACCCCTGCATCTCTTCACTGCTTCTCTGACCTGCTTCGAGCTGCGTCTGGCAGCTCCTAGCAGGTCCCCTTTACACCCACGCCTTCATCAATAAATCTCATGCTCTAAGACCAGCTCCAGATATCTCCTGTCTCCGTTTGTCCCGACCATCCGAAACCCTACACACGAGAACCTTACAAGAGATATTTACAGTTACCAATTCATACACTATTTTACTACTTATTGTTTTAAATAACAATGAAACAAAAATTTAGCCCGGTGTACGCTGTGTTCCCATAAATAAAACTTTGTATTTTCTATTTAGAATAGCAGCTTTTATACTGCTAGATAATCAAATTAGCTCAAGTAAATTTCAGATGTTTGTGATTATCAGGTATTTCTCATACGCTGCTGTCTGGCTTTTTAAAATCCGAGGGTGACTGTGTTGTGGTAAGAAATCTCCCAAATAAAAGCCCAATTACTTAAGGCAGCAGAACTAATATAGAAAGTTTTGTGAGATAAATCGTGAAGTGGCATACCACTGCCATGACTTTTAAAATATCATGGACAGTGGCTTGGCAACTAGATCAGCCAATTCCCTCAGAAGCCTGGGGTGCATCTCATCAGGTTCCATAGACCTGAGTAAGTTCAGGGTCCCCAGATGGTCTCAAACCTGATCTTCTGTTACAGTGGTGGAGTCTTTGCTCCTCCAGTCCCTGCCTTGCAGCCCATCCACTTGGAATCTGTGAGGAGAGACATAACAAATGGACTGAAATGAGAAAGTTCTTGAGTAACTCAGCCTTCTCCTTACATGTTTTTATCAGTTTACCATTTTAACTAAATTTAATTATTAACAGTAATTAACAATCAATAATTAAAAATTATTCAGAATATCAAGTTGTATTAATTTACTATATACATTTTAGAGCTTGAGTACTTGAAAGCACTATTAATAACACAGAAAGTGTTTGTAGGTTCAGAAACAAAAAATTTGCAACTCACGCAGAAATGGTAAAAATTAAATAGAAAAACGAAGTACTAGGTTGGAGTTATTTTCTTCTTTAGTCATTCACCACACAAATACGTGATGCAGGACTCTCACCAACATTGAACGAAACATTTTACAGTCAAGGACAGAATTTGTCCCTAATGATATTATGTGACGTTTGCATAAGCTATTCTGTGGATAGTTCAGGAGAGAGCTCTGCTTTATCCAGATTTCATTACTGAGCAGTAACTCATTTCTATGCTATTACTAATTTTTTAAATTTATATTTGGTGTCAATCTCACACGTAGCATTGCACTTGCATTTGTGTAGTGAACTATACTAATAATGCAACATGTAGTCCAGTTTCATTCCGGGCAGTTACTGTTTTCAATTTAGATTACTAAAAATGTACTGCTCACTTAAACACCATCCAAGCGGGGTCTATAAAGAAAATTGTTGGGAAACCAACTGGAAAATATGCTCTTCACTGAAGTCTTAAATGTTTGTTGTTGTTGTTGTTGGTTTTTTCCAAATGACAGCTATTAAAACACAAGTTTATGCAGGACATCACTCATTCCTATTATTTTCCATGTTTTTTGGCAGGCACCATGAAGATAACAACCGAAAAAATATTTAAAAGTTTAATGGCTGCAACTTCTTCATGAAAAGGTCTCATTATCTCAAATGAAATCAAATGAAATAAAATTTGAGGAGCAGCAGCATATTGGATATAACAATTAAAAAAATAGTTTTGGGAAAAGTGAAAACATTTATGACTGCTATTATTTCATTGTACAGAGTTATCAAAGAAACCAGTATAGAATTCAAATGGGGATACATCTGATTTTTGCAATGTATTTCAACTCCATCTTAAGCAATTTTTTAACTTGTGTAGTAGTATATATCACCAACACTTCCAAAATACTGTAGATATTGTTTTCTGTCATCTCCATGCCAAAATGAAAAGAATTTTAAAAAGAAAAGTTAACTTTATCAGTGTTTTTTATCACTAATCACATGCATAAAATGGATTGGAAGTGACAGAGAAACTTGTCACATGGATGTAAAGGAGGAATAGTAATTAAGTGCTCCTCAAGGAATGACTTTACATGTGCTATCAGTCAAGAGTGACTGTTATGATATAACATTTGAAATTCCTGCTTTACTCTCATAAACATGAGGAGGCTAATCAGCTGTGGAGTTAACAGTTGGGGCTGTAGTGCATCACTACCAGGAATGCAGTGCTAAGGCATGAGATCTGCAGCATTAGGTGTGTTCATAGCTGTTTTCCTCTCCCATTTAGGCTGAGGATGGCCTCATCCTCACGAATATATAAAGTAGTCTATATTTCCTGCTGACATTAGGAGACTCTTGACATGCAGGTTTACAAGCGTGAAACATCCTCTAAATACATCTTTAAGGGTAGCCACCCAAATATTTTCTGTTTATTCTTTAACTTATACCATAACAGTAAATAGAAAAAGTAACATAGCTCTCGTAGTCCTTTAGGAGCCATTCAACATAGCTGAAAATCTTGAAAGCCTTTGAAAGTGACCCTCAATGAGTGACTGGTGTTCATATCCTCCAGTTTAAAGAAAGAGAAATAAGTAGAATTGTTCACTTTACAATAGTAAGTATTTTTCTACTTTAATGTTTATTCACAACAAACTCTTTCAAAACAAATATATCTATGATGTGTTGTTGTATCAGTTTGTCATCCTTTCACAAAAGCATTTTATTGCACAGAAAGGCTCACTATTTTTTACCCATTAGGCTTTAAACATTATGATTTCTTTTTCTTATGTTTTGAAATACCTGCTGAAGACCACTACCGTTCTGGAAGTTCATCTCAAAAGAGAAAGTTTAAGCATGGGTTTATTTCAAATAGCTGAAATAGTATCTTGTACTATGTATCTGATAGCTATTAATACAAACACTGTTGCTATAAATACGGTAATAATACACATTCTTTTAAAAAACAAAGCATTAAATTATTAAATCTAAAAGCATAACCAAATAATATATTATGTAGTAAATATAGTATAAGCCAGTATATTTATATCCTTTATCAACTAATTAATTTATATATTATTACTATATATTACAAAATACAATATTTTAGAAAAAATATTAGAAATTTAATAAATAAATACTTATTTTAAATGCTATATTTACATGTTGATTATACTGTATATCATATTATCATATTGTTTTTTCACTATATGTAATGATAGCATTATTGTACTATAATTCCAATACAATTATATAATATAATGTAACGTTTTAATATTAATCTATGCAATATAGTAATGCAATATTAAAAACTGATTTATTAAATGTTGACAGATGGTCAAGGATGCTTCCAATTCCTCCTACATATCACTAAAAGCAACTGAGGCTTATCCATACACTGCAGTAAAAGTTGTTAGTTGTCCTGCATGCAATAAGATTGCGTTTTTTAGCTGTTGTCATTTTACTCTCTGGTAAAATCCTTTGTCAATTATGATAAGCCTGGAGCTCTTGTTGTTAAATTTCCATTGCCTTTAAATTATGCTTGTTTCATGTTTTCTTATTCATGTTAACGTTTCAGTAACTGCCCTAAAATAGGAGTGAACTGCTAGTGCCCAGAGAACAGGGAAGCCTGGGGCATTGGCAAAGAATATTATGGGTTTAAGACATGGTTCCTACAATCAGTGACTCCGCATGAGCAAACTCCTATTAACTGTGGCCATAGAGTGACACGTGTCCCAAGACAAAGGGACAAGACACCTCCTAGAAACCCTATCAATCTCACAGACACAAAAGAAAATGGATTTGGAAAATGTGTTAAATCACGATACAAAAGCAAGGAAAACCTTTGTGTATGTGAGAGGAGAAGCAAAGTAATGGAAAAGTTCTTACAGTTATACACAGTTCATGTTGTCGCCCCAGGGCATTAAAACTTTATGGCACCTGGGTTGAGCAGACATTTTCACTCAAGGATGGTTTACTTTATAGGTCTTTGAGGGGCAGAAAAAAAGTGGTTTTTTTTTTTAAATGGTGAAAAGGAAAAGCACTTGGCAGATTGGCAGGTGTGGGCAAAAGCCACTACCTTTAGTACTCTCCCACTAACATACCAATTTCAGAGAAACAGAAGTCCTACGGTGTGGTTTGTTGCTTGGTGAGAGAGATGGAAACTGCACCTTTGCTCTCTTGGGAATATTATGCATGGAACACAACAAAGCACTCCAGAACTGTCAACAACAACAGGCTTTTGAGTCCAAGTTTTAGTAAAAGAACAGCTACAACTTTAGGAATCCTGCTTCCACATGAAAATAAAACACATCTAGAAGAGAAAATATTGGTCTCATATAACAAAAAATAAAATTAAAAATCCATGACTTCTCTAAGTGGGTTCTTTTAGCAGCTGAGATTTTTGCCAGATGGCATTTTATAAAGAATAATGCATCATCTGTCCTCTAGAGACAGGACAAATCTGGTATAACCCTACAATCAGCATGAGTAGACTTAGAGTTTTTGCCCTGATATCTTAACAGAAGCTCATTTCTGGACACGCAGAATCAAGTTAACTGGTTCAGTTGAATAATCATGTCATGGACACATATGGCATAAATATAGTGGGATCATGGTCTGAACAGCATTCTTGAGTTTATTCATGGAGCTGACAGAGCGTAATCTTCTTTGTCATTGCTTCTTCTCCCTATTTGACATAAAGTTGCAACAGACTAGGAAATACTGTTCTCTCTCCATATTCCCTTTTAAAGTGATAGAAGAATTTTCTTGGGGGTCCCCCCACATGTATTTTATGAGAGATTAGAGAAGCTTCAAGGAAGCCTATGGCAAGAGAAAAATGTGCCTTACTTTGTCTATTTGATGTCTGCATCACTTGAAGTACAAGTTGATCTTTCTTTTCTTGCAAAATGAGCAAATTTGGCAATTCCTCACCAGTACTTTATCCTTTTATTCATCTGAGGTGTTAAGTCTCTCCTGGGCTTTCTGGTCTTTCTCTACCTGGAAGTTAAATACTAAACTATCACAGACAGGAATACATAGAAGTCATCAGTGCCAACTCTTATACCAGCACTCTTCTATTGACTGAAATAGAGATACTTAAAATTGCCACTTGTCTTATAGTAAAATGAGAATTAGAATTATTATCACCAGACCAAAATTAAAGTTACTTATTAAGAAAATGAATACGTATAGGTAATGCAGAAAAAGTCATAGCTAGAATGGCATTGTAAAAGTCACTCACATGACATTGTCTAAAGTACAGCAGATGTTTCTGGTAGCTCACTTTAAGAAATATGAGCTTATACTAGAATAAATGGATGCAAAGATTGCTAGAAAAATGAGATGAGAGGCTAATAGATCTTTGACTGTTTATGAGATATAACTGCAATCTATACATCTACAAATGATGGAAGATAGCTATCCAAACTAAAAGCAATCTTGACACATGAGTAAATTGATATAAACTGTGCATGAATACATTCAGTCTGGAAAGGACATTTTCCATCTATCACGCAACGATATTCTACAGTAACTTCACTCTGAGTGAACTATGAGCAAAGAATGTTGCTACATTCAAGCAAATGTTTGATATATCATGAAAATAATTACACACTGTGATTGTCTTCAAGGGCATAAAACTGACTCAGTGGTTCAAAAGTATTATTACTACTATAATTCTATATACCAATTTTAAGATTTAACTGAGATTCCTGAAGCACAGAAGAAGCATTTTCCAGAAGATGGAAGAAAACAAAAAAAAAAAAAGGAAAAAAAGGAAGAAATAAGGAGAGATACCAGTTTCATTGAGAACAAAATTGCATATCTATACAAAAACACACAGGCAAAGTAATTATGAAAATAGTCTCTATCAATCACCTCACTGAAAACTGAATTCTAACAATTTTCAGTGTATCATGGGAATGTCTATAAACTAAAAAATTACTCCAGCTAGACAGACTGGAAGTTGCATTTGTACATGTACACGTGTATGTATATGTATATAATTGCAAGCAATAAAAGGTGATTGATACCTCTTCATCAGGGAAGCAATTATCCACAAGAAAGTGTTGAAATTCTGGTTAGGTGTAACATGCTGAACTTTGTTTCATATTAACACTCAAATAAGTTCAAATAATAAAAAATTAATTTTCTCAAACAGATCTTTGCGTAAATAAATGAGACAATAAGGATATCCTTAATAAATTCCATACTTCCAGAAAGGCTTATGAAATAACCTGTTAAATATGGATAGAAATATTTGTATCTATCTGTGTGTGTATATATATATATATATTCTGTCAGTATATATATATAAATATTCTGTTGGATTACAGTCTTCATAAAATTTCAAACTCAAGAAAAAAAGAGGCAGATATACATTTATTTCCACAGGTGTTCTATATTATTACTGTTGATAAATACGTGTATTAAAGAAAATGGAGATATATTTAACGGGAAGAGAATATATTTAAGGGGTTTGCATCTTTCTGCAGTATATTGATTGATTCTACACACAATATTGTGTTATGAGTATTAGAGAACACACTGTATTTGAGGAATTAGGGCTTGGTTTAGGGTTCAGACAGGTTCAGAGCCTACAGCACGTGGGACACGGGCACTGGAAAAGGCAGTGCAAGGGCATCACAGCAGGGTGACATCATTGCCAACTCTACACTTTTTCCAGGTAAGCCATGCCTCTGGTGGACAGGTGCAGACAACATTCCTATGTGTCAACGCAAGAAACTGAGTTTTGTTTGTTACACTAAATAAAACGGCACCATGGTTTGAAAGGAGTCTGAACCACTCCATGGATGACAATTCTGTGTGCTGTGCTTTTTCTGTCCACCACTTGTTGGAAGCTCCATGAATGTGAGGTTCCCAACAACTGAAGGGAGGTAAGGGTTACTCATTAACAGTATTTCTCTAATTTTCTTATTATTTAAACAGTTTTAGTATGCTTTTGTTTCTTTTGTATTGACATCTGGGAAGAAACATGCAAACTCTCGAGTGCAAACCAGATATCTTTTATTTTTACATAAATTTCTCCTACATTAATATAAACTATTTTTCCTGGATATATTTCTATTTTTTTTCTTGCATGTGATATTGAATCAGACATTTAAAGTTCTTTTTCTCTGATAAGTTGCTGACACTCAACTCTATACATGTGATCCATTATTGTAATTGGAAACCACAGTAAATGAATAATGAACTGCAGATGAAAAAGTTATTATGAAGAAAATAATTCAAAGTTCCATGCCAGCTAGGTAGACAAAATTCATAGCTGTTTTTTTTCTTTATTTCTTTTGTTTGGATGCTTTTCCTTCTCTTTTTAGCTTATTGCATATTCTAGGCATGTAATTTTTGTATATCCTTACATTTTTCTTTTTTAGCAGTTAATCTTCCTCAATTCTCTTTTATCATCCCAGAAAGTTTTCTTTTTAACTACTAATCTTTTCAACTAGAAAAAATCAGCATCAATCATATGTGCACCAACAGATGAGCATGAATGAATGTGTTTGATATCTGTTTTGCCATAAGGAGTTTAAGATTCCACATTTTAATTTTTCCATTTTCATATTTCCAGGAAGGCAAGAAAACCAGTAAATGTAGATGTTTCAATATTAAACCAAATATGGTAAAATATAACTATTATATGAGTCACTTCATAACATATGTCTTCATATATGTTAAAAAAAATCTGAACGTGCTGAACCAGGATCTCTAGGAAAGTCTGTGGTTCTACCTCACTTACAAATTTTCTGAGGCATTTATTGTAGGTGTCAGGTTTTATCATCACTCCTAACCAAGTAGATTTATAAAGGCTGTAATATGGAGCTTGATTTATGAGCTAGAGACTACAGCATAAGCACGTATTTGTAAAGCTGAATATTGTTATCTAAAATTATGATCCTAATAATTATAGTGCATAAATTATCTAGCAGCTTACATATTTACAGTGAAGCCCATTGCAGTCATAATTGTTGCTTGTTAGGATATTAAGGTAACTGGACTTGTTCTTGGCATTTCTCTACCAAATTTGTCTGCAGGATTTAATCCAGAAGAAAACTTAAAGAGCATCTGCATTCACCAAAGAAATTCTGCTCATGAAAATACATTGTTTTACTCTCTTCTATGCTTACTCCCTGTGCCGGTTACCCAGTCACCCCAAGACACTCCCTTTACGTAAAATTAAAGTATTAGCTTGAGATACAGATGACAGGATTCAAATCTCTTGCTGCTTAACTACATCTACATGTGTGCCTCCTTTTTTATGTTGCTGAGTCTTGGTTCTGGATTAAGTATTTAATTTGGTTATACGTTTAGAGAATAAACTTCAGCTATCCTCAGCTTTACCATACTGTAATCCTTTCCTTTGATTAGTCTACCCAAAGGAAGAAATATTTCTTTTTCCCCTTTCTTTACTTCAGAAAACTCTACAGAGACTATAAATGTAGATTATACACTATTCTTGATCTGGATTTTTGGTTTTGTATTACATTGCATTACAATGGCCTTTTCTGCAACACTTACAAGTAAGGTTTCTATTATATTTATAGTGGGGAAAACAGTTAATTCTAATGCCTAATCAAATATCTTGTTTTCTATCTGCCTTTTTTATTTTTTTTTTTTTCTAAACAGAGGTATTATGTTTTCCCCTAGTGTTCATTTTTACCTCTCCCTGAAAAGTCTACTGGACATCTTATATAGACAATAAAATTATGAGTTAAAATATGTGTACTTTTAAAATTATAATTTTTTGTGTTTCTGAACATAAAGAAAAACAAAACATGAGGAAACATTTCTAACACTGCATGAAGAAAACTGGGAGAAAGGGAGGGAGTCTGTTTGTGAAAACCATTCAGTCTTACAGATGTACAGCAGACAAGAGTGGGGGTTTTAGTTGCTTCTACCTCTACCTGCTTCTTAATCCCAGCCCATGCCTGTCTCATTTCTGGATGATTTTCTCTGCTTTTCTTACTGTGCTTTTATTTTTAACAACCAGAATCAGACATTTTAGGTAACCTCTCCATTTTCCTGACTAGTATGCCAGGCTATGTCACGGTGTATGAGCATGATCTCCAAGTAAAATCCATGGTGTTCATCAGTCTGCCTCTTTGAAGCCTGCTTTTATTACATTTGGTGCCTTGCCCATTAAAAGGAAGATAGAAAATTCTCTCCATATTGTAGTATATGACCTTGAAAATGTCTTATATTCAGTTGCGCTCTTTCTAACGACCTGCATTTGGCAATCATAACAGAACCTCACTATTCCATACCTTGGCCTGTTGCCAGAACTGGAGGAAAGAAGGAACGATGCCTGTCAGTTATGATTTCCTCTGCATTTTGTTGATGAAACAACTCTCAAAACACTTTCTGAATCTATCCACTGAGATTATCTTTTTTGAATTGCCTTTATTCTTTTAATTCATACCTCCTCTTTGTGTAAGTTTTCAATGTTTGCAGCCAGACTGGCTTTTTCTACAATACTTTTCTGTTTTATACAGTATTCCAGATTTAGTTACCTTTTATTTTTTCCCCACTGGCAAAGATGTGTGGAAAATGTGTTTCTTCTGCATTTTTTTTGTCAATACTTTAGAGATAAAACCAGTCCCTCTACCCCACCAACACACTGACAATACCTTGGCAATTATCCTTGATAAGCTCTTTTTTAAGAAATTAAAGTTTTTCCTCCTTTTACATTGTTGCAAGATTTAGGAAACAAGTTTTTTTTCTCCGTTCACAGTAGTTTTGTTTCTTTAACAACTGTGTTAAATTCTCCATCTAAAAAAGATGGACAAATTTATGATCTGCTTCCTGACTTGGAATGTATGAATGAACTACAGAGATATCATACATCATTAAGTATCTTTGAGTATTTACGTAAACAGCCAACACATTTGCAAATCCTGAAGACAGTCAAGTGAAAAAAAACCCTAATAATTATAACAGAGAAGATAGAATTTAGTAGAATTTATCCTGTAGAGATTGGTACATTGATTGCTTAAAAATAATTCTTCTAGTTTGAAGGACAGGTATGAAAAGAAAAGTAAGAGGTTAGTGTTTATTTCTTCTGAACTTCAAGTATCCTGGTGAGGGAGCTGGGATTGCTTAGCCTGCAGAAAAGGAGACTCAGGGGAGACCTTATCACTCTCTGCAACAACCTGGAAGCAGGCTGTAGCCAGGTGGGAGACAGTCTCTTCTCCCAGGCAAGTAGTTACAGGGAGGAGACAGTCTTAATCTGTGCCTGGAGAGGCTCAGGTTAGACCTCAAAGAGAATTTCTTCATGGAAAGGATTGTTAGGATTGGAATGGGCTGCCAAGGGAGGTGGTGGTGTCACTGTCCCTATGACTGGACATGGTGTTCAGCGTCATGGTCTAGTTTACACAGTGATGTTCGGTCATAGGTTGGACTTGATGGTTTTGGATGTCTTTTTCCACCCTAAACAGTTCTGTGATTCTGTGATTCTGAGAATCACAGATTCTGTATTTTTTAAAATAGTATTTCCATTCTGGCGGGCTGGTGAAATATCTTGTTTTCAGCAAATTCCTTCTCTTATGGGTGATTTGATTTTATCAGCTACTCGTCGGATTTACTCTTCTACTGCAATACTAGACCCTAGCTTTTTATGACATCCCTTTTCTGTGTGGCATAGTTGCTATGATGCCTGAATGGTTATAGGTTGCAAATTATAGCTTGCAATGCAAATATTTAGAAAAGAATGATTATGAAAATTCTAGAGATGGTGGGCTTGACAGCAGAACTTATGCAGCTAAAACATTTTTGTTTTAATTTACTTAAACAAGGAAAAAAGTTTTCATTGAGCAGAAAGAATAAAACATTGTTTTCTGAGGAACTACTGGTTTTTCAAATATAAAGTGAATGACTGATCGTTACTCTGAATCTACTAAATTGCCCTAAGAAATTTGTGAAAAAACATGATTTGGGTTGGAGTGAAATGACAAAAAAAAGAGAAAAGTCGGTTCTGGGGTGAAAGGCACTGCTTCAGTAATGAACTTCAGAGATATGAACTAAAGCTGTCCAGGTCAAAACTGTCCAGTGGAAAAACAAACAATTATTATGGACAAGATCACCAAAAACCTTGGTATATATCTATGCACAGGAAACAAACACTAAAAAAAAGTACAAATTAATTGTTAATGTATTTATGTTCTTATAACATGTTTGGGGAGGGAGAAAAAACTGTAATTGTAAAGCAGTCAAAACCAGCTAGTTTGCTTTTCTGGGGCAATGAGACCAATAAGCCTGCTGTCAGCATATGGCTACCATCTGAGTTGGAAAGCAAAAAAAACCTAGGAAAACAACAGCCCCTTGGTGGGAATAAATGCACAGACTACCAAAATCTTGAAGAAGGCTGAGTCTGAGGTTGAGCTGCTGTGGGTGATGGCCAGGCTACCAGCCAAATCAGACATGCTGATGTTGGAGAGTGTGCTTTTTCCTCAAACCTGTTGTCCTCGCCTGTCACAGATGGGCCAGAGTGTTTTGTGTGAGTTTGCATTCTGTGTAGAAAGTGGATTTGCTGTAGGATAGAGATCACGGAATAGAAATCATAATTTACCCACTATACTCACGTTCCATCATAAAAAAAATTAAATAGAATCATAAAATCTTACTGAGTCCAGCTGTTAATCTGACACTGCCAAGTCCACCACTTAGTGCCACAGCTACAGGTCTTTTAAAGAACACCAGGCATGATGACTTAACCATTTCCCTGGACAGCCAGTTCCAATTCTTGCCAACTGTTTTCATGAAGAGTTTTTTTTCTTAATATCCAAAATACAATCTAATGCATTTGGCTTTTGGGGTTCAGTCCTCATGGCTACCTCAAATTACCTTAATTTTCTCCTGAAACTACCTTAAATTTCTCCACTATGCATCGTCTTCACGACTTTCTAGTTAAGTAAAAAGGGGCATGTGAGCAGAACAGTTTGCAGAGATGCAGCACTGCAACACAGCATTGCCATTGCTAATGTTGGATGTCTGTAAGGCCTCAGGGCTGGGGCTTATCAGGCCTCCTGTGTCTGAACTTTTGTTGACCTGACTGCAAATTTGTTTTGCTTGGTTTAGCAGTGACAGAAATTTCCGTATTTGATCAGGTGACTACAGATGATTTGCTCTACTTTTAGAACAGCACAACCATAGTTGCAGAAAGTATTTATTCAGAAAAATATACACAGCTCTAATACAATGCCATAAAATGGAGAAATACATATATGGTAGGACAGCAGTGACCTGGAGAAGTGAGGACACAGGACATGATGCAGAGGAGTTCAGGCACAGGGGTAGTAAGAGACAGGGAACAGACAGGGAACTGGAGACAACTCAACAGTGAACAATTCACCCATGGTCAGTTAAAGAAATTCTGGCATGGAACTGGATGATATTGGTTTTAGGGGTAATAAGGAAAAAACCCATATCTAGAGCATGTGAATACATAGTGAATTTGGATTTCAGACCAATGAAGAAAGTAAAAGGCTGTTCAATGTCCTGTAATGTCTTCACATTTCTTGATTACCATTGTGCTATCAAGTAATTTTAGCAGTAAAATTTGCATCTTACTCTCACCAATTTTAAAGAATTTACTTTGTTATTTTATGTGACTTGGGAGAAAAAAAATTAATATAAGCCCATGAAAATAGTTTAATTGATAACTATCTTCAATAAATGTTCAGCAATGAGTTTCACTCTAATATCTACATAGACACTACTTGAAATGAGATAGGGAAGGGAAGGGAAGGGAAGGGAAGGGAAGGGAAGGGAAGGGAAGGGAAGGGAAGGGAAGGGAAGGGAAGGGAAGGGAAGGGAAGGAAGGGGAAGGAGGAGGGAAGGGAAGGGAAGGGAAGGGAAGGGAAGGGAAGGGAAGGGAAGGGAAGGGAAGGGAAGGGAAGGAAGGAAGGAAGGAAGGAAGGAAGGAAGGAAGGAAGGAAGGAAGGAAGGACAAATAGAACCAAACCAACCAAAACTCAGGAAAACAAACAAACAAATGAAAACCAAAAACTAACTCCATAACCCTTTATAAATATTGGATATCAACATCTATATTAATGGCAATAATTGGGGATTGTAACAAGAATATATAAAACAATAAATACAGTCAAAATAGTAATGTCTCTGATTTTCTTGTCTCCATACAGATATAATCAATCTTCATGCCCAGGATGAATAGGAGGTTTAAGTACTACAATCGAGATTTTTACTGGACTTGAGGAAAGTTGGAACAGGTTGCCCAAAGAATAATATGAGTCCCCAAGATGAAAGGCTTTTGAGGGCAGCCTGAAAATACACTTGACAGCCATGAGCTAGGTAAGTCTGATCATGCTATGAAGTAGAAGTGGATACTTTATAGTTCTTTTCCAGATGGACCGTACCACACTGTGCCATTTACCTTTGATCTGCTCAGTGCTGGCCTGGGAATGCCGGTTTCGTGGGACAGCTGCAGCTTAGTCCATGAGAAATGCTATGTTTCTTTGTTTGCTTGCTATTTAATTTCAGCCTTTCTTTGGAATAAACCCAGATTTTAGAAAGCTTCCCACGAAGTTCAAAACCTATTATTGAGTCAGATTTAGTGCAGAGCTTATATCTGACACCTTCTAGGGTAGTGGCATTCCACAGTCTCATTACTTTTAGGTTTTAGAAAAACTTCAGAAATCTTCCCAAAACCACAGTTGCCTTGACACTATTTTTTCAGCAGCTACACAGCAAATAGAGCTTTTGTTTCTATTTAAGAACCCCAGAGATAGTGTGACAGGAAATCAAGAAGTTTATGATTAACAAAAGGTCATCTTAGCCACAGAAAATGACAAACAAAATGAACCAACAGCAAAAGCAATCTTGAGGTATTAGAGAAGCAGTTTGCAAAGTTACACTTAAAAAGCAGCAGAAAAACACAGGAAAATGTCACTCCAAATATAAGTTTGTTCTGTTCTTTCTTCTGTGAGTTAAGGATGGCCTGATTACTAGAAGCTCATGCTATAATCTAAGTTCTAGTAGTGATGCTTGTGTCACGGAACTGCTACTTTGTAAAGAAAAGTAGTATCTTTAATTATTTTTAAGGGCTCTAATTCTTGATTATAATCAGAAAAAAAAATCAATTTTTCTTTTTTTTTCCAAAATTCAACTTTAAGGGTATTATAGAATTGATCAAAATAAACATCAATTAGTTACACTGAAGGCTTCACTTTGCTTCACTTAGACAAAACAAATTAAAAGAATGGGATATAGATTTTACATATACTTCTCAGACTTCACAAGAGAGATGAAAAAGAGTTCAAAAAATAAACATTGATGCTTGTTTTCAGATATGTTACTGATCCATCTCTCTTTTCACAGAGGTAAAATTTGTAAACTGCTTACATTCCATTTCTGTATATACAGACACATGTAGACACAGAGATGAGTCATGTGGTTTCCTAAGAAAATCTTTCTAAGAAATCTTTCAAAGGCTGGTGATGAATGCCAATATGCCTAATGATAGCAATGTGCACCCTGAATCAGGATGGCAATTGTATACTTGGCTTTTAAATTCATCTGGTTAGTCTTATATACCTGTTTTTATCTTGGGGGCATTAATGTAAGCATGTAAATAAATATAAATGATGGTTAAATACAGCCTTACATTCTAGAACAGAATGTTATTTCTTAATTCAAAATGTATAGCTTTACTGAATATAATATAAAGCATGTGCAGTGAATATTAGGCAGAGAATATCATTAAAAGACCATATCAAAGAATCCAGTGGCAAAAGTGTCTCCTCTGTTCTGTAGTTTTGACCTCTGGAGGTGCCACAGGGACAGATATTGTTCTGATCCTGCACATAATGGTTTGAAAGGAGTAGAGCAAAAAAACTGGTGGATTTTCCACCTTTATGGTGCTTCCACCTTTATACTAAGTAACAAGCCAATAAGAAAAACTGCTTCTCTAAAAGCAGTTATTGTCTTAGAGGGTGTGATGACATGAAGGATTATCCAACTTACAAGTGTGTATTACATACCTTTTTTTATACTTGAATACATAAAGGCACAGAGGCTTTATCCTCCAAGAGAGACCCGACCACCCTAAAAGAGGTGAACAAATCAAACTGACACCAGAAGTGGGCCCAGAGGGAGCCCAGAAAAATAACAGACATCAGTTTCACTTTAAAGATGATCCATGTCAGAGAGTTTGGAGTCACCTAGGTGTGCCTGGTGAGGGTCCAAGATATCATAGAAAGCTCGTGCAGACAAAACTGACCTGTTTTAAGAAAATAAAAGTATGCACAGCACAGGAAGGTCTTGTTGTGGCGAGCCATGGCCAATGCCATGGTCAGCCGGACTAAGCAGACCAAAGGGTCCATTGGTTTGAGTCCTCCACAGCCCAAGGGCCTTGAAGTTACAGTGAGCACCCAAAAGGCTGTGTAAAATATGCAGACTATTGGCTGCTGCCCTCCCCTCCCCTTATTTTTCATATTTGGTTGCGCTTCCAGAGAGTTCTATGTTCCTTGATGGTTGATTGGCCCCTGTTACTCCTCCCCACCTACTCCTTCTCCCATTCGCTCTAATCCTTTCTCCCCGCACTTGTAACACCCCCTAAGTGATATATCATTGGTTATTGTGTGTTTTCCACACCCATTATGTAGGGGTATAAAACCCCACGCCAGCCCCATTTTCTCGGCTTTCTCCACGGTTTTTCCATGTTCTCCAATAAACCTTTCCCTGCCCTCACAAAGAAGTGCCTCTGCTTTGTTCCTACCTCCTCCACGCACCCTTGCCATCCGTGGGCACGGTGAACCTAAGCAGGAGCTTTGCCTGCCCTCCTGTGCCATGATCGGCCTCCACCCTCCCCTCTGGGGCAGGTGGAACATTGCCCGGTGCTTGGGACAGCGTGCTGGCTGGAAATAGCACCACGGCAAGGTCTCAGAAACAGATTATCCATTTTGGATAAAAATTAGGTCCTTTTTTATCAAAAAGGCATAATAAAACATAGAACATCAGAACACTACCATTTCAAGCATATAGGTGCAAATATAGGCAATAGGTGCTGTTAGTTTCTATATTTCACCTGGGGCAGCCAAGTGATGATGATGCTTTCTGTTCTGTCAGACCAATTTTTTTTTTTTTAATTGTTTTCCAATTCTTGGAGCTAGAACAGCCAACAGCAGGTACTGATCCTTACTTTCCCAGGATGTTTTACCTCTTACTACAAATCAATTTTTTTTATGACTTTGAAACTATCAGCTGTCATTACAGTTCCTTGGTTTTGCAATTAGGATGTGTCCAATTTCTAGGCACTCAGCCGTACTTCAAAGATGCCCGTTTTTTCTTTTTTTCAAACATGCTTCTGGTTCCCAGCTCCAGTTCCCATGCTCAAAGTCCCCAGGCTGGCAGGCAGTTTTTCCATCAGTATTTCAGAAGGCATTTTCCTCTGGTCAGTAATCTTCCCCTTCTAACAAGGATGCCTTTCTGGCAGCTCATATCATAGGGACAGAGGGAAAGGAGGTGTAATTGCAAGACCCATATTATTCACCTTGTGTTCTGGAACTATCCTACTCCTTTCTAGAAGTGTCTTAATTCAGACAGCATTTATGACTCATGGTACTGGAAAAAAATGCATTAAAAATATTTGACAAAATAAACAAGGAGAACCCTGGATTTTATGCATTATTGTTTCATTATTTTTAAATGTCCTTACCAGTAGAGAAAGACTTAAAATTTCAGCCTAACTAGAATTCATTATTGAGTAGTAACCCTTATTAAAATTATATTGTAATGAGAAGACAAAAAAATACATTTTTTGTTATCTCAGGCTTGCTTCTGAGGCAAGAAAAATAATTATAAGGAAAGAGGAGGGTTGGATTGTGTATAGCATAATATATGGCCTCTTGTATATAACTGCAGAACAAAAAATGTGAATTGGAAAGAGAGTGCAGTAGCACACATGGTTTTGCATTACTGGAATTCATCCTGTACAGCTGCCAATAACTTCCTACCAAACAGGAAGAATATCATCTAGTGAAGCACACCATTAGTAGGCTTACAATAACATTCAGATTCTCAGTGGTATACTTGCCCTCAATACATGTCGATACTTCATTTTCTCCAAACTCTGATTGAAAGGGGTTTTCAGAACCCTTTTCAGATTTGCTTTCCCTAAAATGGAAATGCCAGGCTGTTAAAGTAAAGTTAAAAAGGCTCTGTACTGCTACTGTTGGTCTTCCAAAAATGGAAGACTAAATAAATGAATAGTTAGTGGTTAACAGTGTAGGTTTGATCTTTCAGATAAAAAAATTTACTTTTTTTGAAAAATATGCTATCAGCAAGTCTTAGGACTGGTAGCTGTAGTAGTATTTCTTTAAGAGACAAAACTATAATGACAAGAAATCAAATTAATTGTCACTGGTATGTGGGAGGAGTAAGATCTTTTGCTCTCTGCAGGATGGTAGATATTATTACTGATGATATCTGCTCTTTTGGATTGGTTTGTTTTTCATGTTTGGATGTTTGGGGTTTGGGTTTGTTTGTTTGGGATTTTTTTCATTTAATATTGCCTGTGAAAAATTGTCTTAAATGGCATGTGAGTTTGATAATTTGCAGACAGTGCTAATTTGGGTGGGAGAGTTGACCTGCTGGAGGGCAGGAAGGTTCTGCAGAAGGGTATGGACAGGCTGAATCAACAGACCAAGGCCAACTCTATGAGGTTCAACAGTGCCAAGTGCCAGGTTCTGCCCTTGAATCACAACCTCAGGCAGTGCTACAGGCTGGAGGATGAGTGACTGGAAAATGGCCCAGCAGAAAAGGACCTGTGGATGCTGGTCAACAGCCTACTGAACATGAGCCAGCAGTGTGCCCAGGTAGCCAAGAAGGCCAACAGCATCCTGGCCTGTATCAGCAACAGTGTGGCCAGCAGGACCAGGGCAGTGATTGACCCCCTGTACTCAGCACTGGCGAGGCCGCACCAGTGCTGTGTTCTGTTTTGGGCCCCTCGCCACAGGAAAGGCTCTGAGGTGCTGGAGGAGGGAAATGGAGCTGGTGAAGGGTCTGGAGTACAAGTCATATGTGTCTGAGGCAGCTGGGATTATTTAGGCTGGAGAAAAGAAGGCTCAGAGGGGACCTTATTCCTCTCTACCACTACTTGAAAGGAAATTGTAGCCAGGTGGGGGTTGGTCCCTTCTCCCAAGTAACACAGCAAGAGGCAATGGCCTCAAATTGTTCCCAGGGGAAGTTTAGATGGGATGTTAGGAATAATTTCTTCACTGCAAGGGCTGTATTTTGGAATGGGCTGCCCTGGGAAGTGGTTGAGTCACCATCCCTGCAGGTATTTACAAAATGGGTAGAGGTAGCACTTAGGGACATGGCAGTGTCAGGTTAATAGTTGAACTCAAAGGTCTTTTCCTACCTGTAGGATGCTATGATTCTTTCAAGTAATTCAAAATGTGAATATACTTGACAAATTCCCAAATTGTCTAACAAATTTTACATATACTTGAACTGCTAAAAAGAAACTGCATTAGGCTGCATGTTGTTCTCTGTGTTTAATGCAGATCTCACCTCTCATGCATCAGTGCTTGGAGATCCATTACAAGATTATTTGTATCACTGATTCTCCAAGGATTAGAGGATATATTTTTGGCATCCATATAACTTATATCAATGTTCTCTGAAGGTTAATTATTTGTGGAAATAACAATGATATCATAATTTATTCTGGGCCTGGTTCCACCACTTTTCTGCCTTCATAACTGAAGCCAGAAAGAAGTCCCAGTAAATCAGTTAAGTCTCTTATAAGTAACATAGTATTGACCTTGAATGAGAATGGAAAAATCAAGTTCTCTGCTGTCAAATTCCCTTATGACTGTTCTGATCTCACCCTCACATTTTGCCTACTTGTACAATAGTGGCATTTTCTGCTGAAGATTCTACCAATACATTCATACCACAGTCAGATGGGATTGCTTATGAATGCTACAAATGAGAAATGCTAAAGGTACTTCCTTCTTATCAGAAAGAGCAATTTCCACACTACAAAGGAAGATATTGTGAACTATGTTGTTTTCAGTTCCTTTGAAATGCTTGTATCTTGCTCTGAGTCTCTTTAAGAAAATCATGTCAGAAAAAGAAAGGAAAAGGCAACAACTGCCTATTGTGTTTTATTAATATAGCATCAGCCTTAAGTACAGTTAAAAATGACACAAACAGTTATGAATGGAAGTAGAGAAGATAAACAGCAAAAAGCTTGCAGGAAGAAATTACTATAAGCCTTGTTTTTTGTTTCTGGTTTGTTCTTTTTCCCAGAGCAAAGTATTTAATATTTTATTTTCCTCCGGTTTCAACTGAAATAATTAGTTGCTGTCTTAGTGGTATTACTAAATCCTGCAATTCTAAACTATTATCAGGAAGTGATCAGTTTTGGCTCTCAACACATCTACCCAAGCTCGAAGATTGGGTTAGAATTTTAGGCCGTATTAACTACATTTATAATACTGATTTCATATTTTGTAAAAGAGAACGTTTATAGAACAGAAAATAATACATTAGAAAAATTATTTTCAGTGTGAATTCAAAGCTGTTTACATAATTTTGAATAGCATTATATGTATGCATGTATGCATATGTATCTATTTTCACGTACATATGTAGACAATGACAAAATTCCCACTTCCATGTTTCAACAGTAGTCTCTGAATTTAACTGTTTATATGCTAATGAAAATTTCCAGTAGACACCTTTATTATATCATTGTTACTATCCATATCTTTTAAACCTCATCAGAATCTGCTGCTAATGACTAGCATAGTCTTACTTTTTTCTGGTAAATTTTTCTCTAAATCACTATAAGCAACTGAGTGGTAAAGCTGTACCACCTCATGAAACACTAATTATTTCAGTTTCATTTAATTTTTAGTAAGGCAGATCGAGAGAAAACTAATTTATTTCATTTCCAGTCTTTTCAGTTCGACACAACTCTAATTCATGCTTGTATTTGAGGTAGCTTTTTTTATTAAAGAGTAATTTTCACAGCAAAAGAACATTCATGCTCAGAAATAACAATCATGAGAGAAAGCCTTATTGCCTGTGGTAAGTTTTACTCACAAGATCTTTCTCCCAATTTCTCAGATATGTTCAACTACTTTTAACAAGATGCTTAGTGCTTACTGTCTGTACTGGTATCATAAAGTCATCAGATAAACTGTGGCCTATAAACTCAAGCAAAAGATCTCTATGAAATTAGAAATACTCATAGTAGTACTTCAGTGTGGTGGCTGGTTGGCCAGTGGTACAAAGGACAGAGAGCTCTTGATAAGACAGTCTCTGATGCCTAAGACTTAGCGCTCATGGTGAGGAAAAGGAAGCCTCTCCCAGAATGCCATGTTTGGTTATGGCAATCTACCCCAGTTCTGCTTCCCCAGTTGGCTCCTGGTGTTAGCCACACCCCCGTACTGAAGCCTGAGTTGTCCCGTGGTCTGGGTCATTTGCCTCTAGAAAGTTTCATAGGTAGTAGCAATAAACTGCTCTCTGTGGAAATCTGTGCAAGGGCCCTTCCTATCTCCTTGCCGCCAACTTAATTACTGAAGCTATCCTTGCATCCGTGCGTGCATGCGTGTGTGAGTGCATTCAGCTGATCCTGCCCAGAGGTTTCACTGTAGAGGTGCTGTTTAGAGATCACTGCACATCGCACTCCGGCACAGGACCCCACAGAGCCAGAGAGGGACAGCAGTACTTCAACAACAAAAGAAAGCAGAAAGATCCTCCCTTTCCTGGAAATTCTGCCTTTATAGAACAGATAAATAAGATCTGCATTTAAGAAATTCTATTTCTATTCTCTCTCCAAATTTTTGTTGACATCTGAGAATGTAAAGCTACCTCTAATCCTCAGTACATAAGATTTATATGGATAGTGAGTGCTAAGAATATAAACTGAGTGTGACAAAAGTTGCTCCTGAAACAAAAGTGTAAAATCTTAGGAGCAACATATTCACATCAAATGGCACATCTGCTTCTGACACAGCCACACCCACTGTGATAGCAACCTAAACAAGTAGAAGTCCTATAGGTAGTTCTAAAGGTAGAGCAGGCATAACTTGCTCAGTAAGTTAAAGAGTTCAAAAAAAAGTCCTAAGTCAGTCTCACTCTGAGATTGGATAACCCATTACTTGAAATGAAGAAAGATTTTTGGCTATTGAAATTAACAGAACTTGAAAAAAAAATACTATGACCTTTAAATTTAATGTCAAAATCAAATGCCTACCTAGTAGACATTGACAAGTGGAAAATTGTCCTATGTGCCCATCACAGTCCATGGAAAGCAGCAGACCATTCTGTGTCAAACATGACTTCTTTTAGCAAGTTAATTCTGCTATTTCAGAATTGATGTCAGCTACCATTTGAGATCCCCTAGGAGACTTCTGACATCCACACATGGTTTGCAGGTAAAGAAACCAAGACAAATGACCTACT
Source organism: Monarcha castaneiventris obscurior (assembly GCA_026261815.1). Lineage (NCBI taxonomy): Eukaryota > Metazoa > Chordata > Aves > Passeriformes > Monarchidae > Monarcha > Monarcha castaneiventris. The sequence continues at coordinate 4,026,559 of JAMPIT010000566.1, read as the reverse complement.
TAATTGGCAGCTAAAGCTCAGGTGGGATATCATAGAGAACATTTAATGTCATTAGACACCTATACAGAAGTAAGTGAATTATCTTGAGGTGTCTATATGAGGATGAAATTAACTAAATCTTGCAATAGCTTTTCTTAGGGATTGCAAAGTGAGTCTGTGGTGATTAGCTCAAGTAAAGATACCTGCCATGTAGGTGTCTACATCTGATTGGTAAATTACATCCTTTTTTACCCTGGAGGGGGAAGATAGTGATTACTAGGAAATGAATACATAAAATGTGAAAGTAACAGAGAGCTGGGGATGTATAAATCTAAGGGGGGAATAAGTCTGAGAGTAAGAAAATTACATTTAGGTGTCTCTAGGTTGGTTAGATATGTAAGCTCCCTATATAGTTGATGAACATCTAGTTATTGAAGTAAATACAGTCGAGACCATCAACACTATTATTTAGTTTAGCTTTGAAGTACAGACCTAAAATACCATTCAGTTCCTGAAATATTTGCATCTAGAGCTCTTTAAATCTCATTCTAGACATCTGCATAAGTCTGGCAGATAAAACAGGTCTAACAGGAAACTATAACACTTCTGGAGCTGAAGATCAGAAATCTTATATTTACATAATTGCATTCTGCCTAAAGCTGACTATACTCGCAAGTACAGAGTTCAGTTGGGACAGACTGCTATTCTAAGTTGTAATTCACCACAGGCTGCTATTCTAAGGTAGTTGTAATTCACTTAATTATTTGCAAATTTTACTCATTTGTGTCTATATGGCACTACATGAATGTGATATAACATTATAAAGCCCTGTAGAATATATGCTGAATAGGTGAATAGCATGCTAAATTTGGCATCTGCAATTGTAACTTTTATGGTAGTGTCTGTAAATACAAAAGTAAGTAATTATTAAAGAAAGTGTCTGTTGAATAAATTTCAAAAATATGCTCAGATACCTAAACCCTCAGTTAGCAAAGCCCAAAAGATGTTCTCCAAAGACTCCACATAGCTTGATTTTCTTCCAGGTATCTCCTTTGTCAATAATTGGCATTAGCTGATATGTTTGTGATAAAATGCTGTTTTTATCCTTCACATGTGCCCTCTTTATTACTTTAATTTTCTCTAGTATTTTCACAATGTTTATCCAACCTAGCTTTGAAATCTTTTCCACATTCAATAGCTATGGCTTTTAGAAAATGGTGACACCACTAATGATGTTAGAAAACTAGCCTGCTCTTCAAGGCCAGGACCTTTGTACTTGTCTTTTGTGCAGAGGATGAATTGAACAAACTGCTCCTCTTTGCTTAGCTTTATTGCTTATTCTCCTTGCCTATTTCATCTGGAAATAACTTTAGGCTATGTATGCACTTAATGAAGAATCAATATCCCTAACTCTTCAGTAATTTTATCCTTTTAGGCGAGGCCTATAAGCTTTCAAACATCCATCCTTCCTGCTTTCCAGCAACTCACTTTTCATACTTAATAGTATGAAACATACTTAACATTCACTAAATTATACACAACTAAATAAAATGTTTATGCTTTTCATGGAGACAGAAAATCAAGTTTCCAAATAATCTTGTATTGCACTGCAATAACACTGCAAAAAAACCCCTATTAATAAGAATACTCTTTTAAGTTAAATGCAGCTTGCATCTTTTGGTCTGATTACTTGGATTGCAAAATGGTTTACTGCCTTTTGTCTACAGACTTACTGGAGACCTGGCAGGTGATGACAAGTGAATTTCATGCCAGAATTATAAATTGCATAGGCAGATAGCATGATTCTGGGAGAATCAACTAGTTTTTGTGGGCACTGTAGATACAGATTTTTCTTATTTTTGTTTAGCTTTATTTATTTGGTTTTATTTGTATTGTGGTTTTGATTTTCACTGTTTATTTTTTGAAATGCATTTGTGATAAAAATGACAGATCTTTTTGCTGCCTTATAATTAAAATGCAGAGAGTAATCTGAAATGTAAGATCTTTTAAACAGACCTTAAACAGTTTCTTTTCATTTCAGTGGTTTTCTGGTTCTTGGAGAGTCTCTTGACAGCTGTCATTGAAGGAGATGAAGAGTGTTACTTATTTTTATTTGGTGATTATCTTAGCTGACATATCTTGTCATCTCAGGCATGGCCAGGAGTCAAAGAAAACAGGACAAAATGCATTTTTTCTCATTAGGCAAATCCTTGTCTGTGGCTGGCTTTAGAGCATCTTAAATCATTGGACTTGATGCCTTAGGTTTTAACTTTTTTATTTTTCAGATCCTGTTTTGCCTAGTATGTAACTTTGAAACTTCATATAGCCTGTTAGCTACTGTGCTCACGTTTTGGTTAGATGTAACAAACCCTCTCTGGGCCTGAACTCAAGGACACTTTGGTGTCCCAGGCCCTGAAATATGTAAACTGAGCCTCTGGACAGGGGGAGCAAACTTGGAGTAATTACACCATCACTGGAAATCATAATTGGAGAATTAAACCTGATATGCAGATGGACCAAACTTAGTGTGAAAAACACGTGACCCAGCATCCATCTTGGGTGGAGCCCCTTGGAGGCTTTTGACTGCCCAAGGTGTGCCTTTGAAGGCCCTTCAAATAAATACCTGCTTTTATTCTCTTAATCTTGTCTAGCCTGTTTTCAGGTAGCCATTTCAAGGCATCAACTAGGGACTTTGGTGCAGAATGCATATATCAAGAAAAACTCTACTGCAAGTGTTGGAGGGGGAAAAAAAAAATTAAGATGTCACTTGAAAGTGTATCGAGCTTAATCTTACAATGAGAAATAATGTCAGTCCTGTATTTGCTATTATCATCTTGATTTCCCTGACTTTGTGAAACACATCAGGCAGATTTTAAAATGTAGTTAAAATGCAATGAAGAGTCAACTTTGCCACATCCATCACCATGAACTGTGTCTGATGAAATCAGTCGGTCTCTCTGCTGCAGGACCTTAGGAGTTCTGCCAACAAATAGGAACACAAAGACAAATAGTGCAATAAATAGGAAAGAAATACATGTCTGTGACTTCAGGAACTGTAGCTGTTATTATGAATTAAAGCAATCTTGTCTGATAGCACACGTATCTGTTTACTGAAAGATAGTTTAAACAACCATATAAAAACGCCAAAAGTCTTAAAATGGGAGGGGGACACAACTGCCCAAAGCAGTGTTTGTTGGAAGAAAATGTTTGTAAGGCTGATTCCAACCTGTTGCAACAGGACCATTTGTGTGACAGATTTAATTTAAGTTACTTGCTTCTTTTCATAATATCCATCTTCCATAACTTTCACTTTACTACTGAAAGAATTCACCATCGGCTTTCGAATAACTATAGATGGGCACAGATTATCATCCAGATATGACATTTGTTTTATTAAACTGAGATTCTGATTTTGAGTCTACATACTCACAAAACTCTTCAGTGAGGATGGGATTAATTTCCCTTCTCTTTTCATGTCTGAATTTGAACTGGTTGCTCAAACTAGCCATGCCAGATAAGGTACGTCTACCTATGAATTACAGAATCACAGAATCAATTAGGTTGGAAAAGACCTTTGTGATCGAGTCCAGCTTATGACCAAACACCACCATGTAAACCAGACCATGGCACTACCTTTCAGGCAGTTGTAGAGAGTGATAAGGTCACCCCGAGCCTTCTCTTCTCCAGGCTAAGCACCCCCAGCTCCCTCAGCTGCTTCTCATAACCTGTGTGCTCCAGACCCTTCACCAGTTTTATTGCCCTTCTCTGGACCTGCTCTAACACCTCAATGGCCTTCCTGAATTGAGGGAATCAGAGCTAGACACAGCATTTGATGTGTGGCCTCACCAGTGTGGAGTACAGGGGGATGACCACTTTCCTGATCCTGCTAGCCACACTATTGTTGATGGAGGCCAGGATGCCATTGGACTTCTTGCCCACCTGGGCACACTTCTTGATCACCTTCAGTGGCTTCTTGATCATATTCAGGTCCACCAACACCCCCAGGTCCTTTTCTGTTGGGACAATTTCCAACCAGTCATCCTCCAGCCTGTGGCGCTTCCTGGGAGTCTTGTGACTAAAGGGCAGGACCCGGCACTTGGCGTTGTTGAACCTGATACCCTTGTTCTTGGCCCATCAGTGCAGCCTGTCCATGTCCCTCTGCTGAGCCTTGCTACCCTCCAGCAGATCAACACTTTGACCCAACTTCTTGTAGTCTGTGAATTTGCTAATGGTAGACTCATTCCCCCATCGAGATCATGAATGATGATATTAAACAGGACTAGGCCAGACACTGACCCCTGGGGAACACCACTTGTGACTGATCTCCAACTGGATGTGGTACCATTCACCACCACTCTCTGGGCCTGGCCATCTAACCAGTTCTTAACCCAGGGAAGTGTGCACCTGTCCAAGCCATGGGCTGAGAACTTTCACAGGAGTGTTTTACAGGAGACAGTGTCAAAGGCTTTGCTGAAGTCACTGAGTCTGAACAAATGTAGTCATCTGCTTTGGGTGGTGATGACTTGCACTGTGAACTGAACTTTTCAAGCAATATTATTAGACTCTGCTGCCGAGGCCCTTGTGGGCGCAATCAGCTTGCAACCTATGTATAGGAAGCTTTAGTGACCGCAAAGTCCTTGTACGTGCAGTTTTTAAGGGCACCTCGACCTGGAGGAAGAAGCAAGACGATAAACAAGGCCATAAAACATATAGGAGGATGACAGAAGGATGTATAGGATCAAAGGAGCTGAACATCTGGAGAAACAGCTGTCCGATAAGAATATTACCGATTTCCTGCATTGAAGTGGACCAATCAGAAAGACTGTAACATACGCAAGGCAGAACACGTAGCCAAATTAACCAATGTCATGTAACCACATAGTGCTAAGCTTTATGTGATTTTGTATAAAAATAGGAGAGAACAAAGAATAAACGTCTCAGTTTCCAAATCTTATTGATTTGCTGTCTGAGTCCAGCCTCTACCCTCATCACTCTGCTTACTACACAGAAATTACAGTGATTATTAAGGGATACTTCACCATACCCTGATTAGTGTAGGTCTTATTCAGGTAGAATTTCTTATGTTTTTCTTATCTACTAGTTTCAATGTCTTGACAATGTATAGCTTTCAGAAAATATTTCTTTTAGATTGCATGTAAGCTTAACCTGGGTGTCTTCTGCTGTGTTGTTTGTTCAGTTATCAACCATATGTCACTAAATGTCACATTTTTCCTTTCAGAGCAAACTGGTCATGATGTAAAAAGCATTCAGATGCACTGATGAGAAGTAGTGCTATAAAAAAGTGCAATGAATATAGACCCTTTCTAAGCAATGATTTCAGAATTGTAAGATAACATTAATTTACCAGTTTTCATACCAAAGTCATGAAAGAACAGTGCTAACCCATCTTTTATGTGATCTACAAGGACAGAAGAAGACACGTGTGCTTGTCTAATTTAAAATTCTGGTTGGATGGATATGAGAGGTCTTTCCCTGTGCAGCTGTGCTCCCATTTTGAGTGTTATAGGCAGCATTTAGACACATGTGTGTATCTGCATATGTCCATTTAGACAGACAAACCTTTTGTACTGGTGAAGTCTTTAATGAGAAGATTGAATACTTTGGACCATGAGTTTACGTACCATTCTAACTACAGAATGATATAAGCTGTTGTAAACTTGGAGGACATGGACAGTCTTGTCGTAGATATTTGAGTGAAAATAGAACATGAAGTTGTTCAGAATCTGCCACCATCCATCAGACACATATTTGGAACTTTCTAAAAATTAAGAAAAAGGGACAAAGCTTTCATTTTACTTCATTTAAATTTGCAAGTGTCTTGGGGTGACTGTATGATGTGTATCCCTTATCACGGCTCTATGCCAAAAAATTAATTTTGTGCCTTTAAACTGAGCTTGAGAGGGGAGAAAAAGAAACAAATGAACTTTTCAAAGCAAGTTCCCAAGGACACAGAGATAGAGACGGCTCTGCATTCTCTGGCTGCAGGAGCATGGAGGGAGCTCCCTGCCTGTCTCTTCAGCCAGTTTTTTGGGGGTTTTTTTCCCTTCCCTTTTTCTCCAGCGTTTCCTGGGACTTTGGTTTTTTCTTTTTTCCTCTTCTGGACTGTTTCAACAACATCAGAACACATCAGGAGAACTTCTCTTCAGGCCCAGAGGGGGCCTAAGGCCACCCCCCACGCCAGCTCCGAGAAGGAGGGACCACACCTACAAGAGGACTCTAATTTCTTCCCAGGTTTTCTCATTATAGTGAGGGGTTTTACTATTTAGCATTATTATCCTTTTCCTGTGTGTTTGTTAATAAATAGGTTTTACCTTCTTCACTTTCCCTCGAGGAATTTTTTCCCGAACCTGGTGGGGGGGAAGGGTAGTCGTGACCTGACTTTCTCCCAGAGGATATATTGATAGATTTTGGCCAAAACCGGCACACAATACAAGTGTTTGGACTTGTTCTCATCTTTCATCAGCCTCAATCTCACAATTAATTATTCTAAACCTGTTCCTGGATAAAAGCATAGTCACTCTCTTGATTCATATATTCAAGATATCCAACTACCCCACTTCAGTAGTACTGGGACACATTCTACCAAGACAGATGATGGGTATCTTACCTCCAGCTTTCCAGAGAAGTATCTGCATACCTATGCATCTGTAAATGCATAGGCATAGAATAAATAAAACATTTTTAGAATAAGAGCTAATGGAATAAATAAATTTTAAATTATGATAGAAAATATTTAAATAAAAGCTAAAGCTTGGTTTGATATCCCCAACTCTACAAGGCTGTAGAACACTGTCCTGGGGTGATGTTATGAAGCCACTTTATCCCTTAACCATCCACTTAATGCACAAGGACACTGGGCCTTTGAGATGGACCCGGGTGCGGGGGTGGTTAAACAGTGGAGCCCAATGGCTTAGGGGTCTCAGCAGGGCTTGGGAGGGAGTGTGCTGGGAGTGCTGTGCTGCTTTTTGGCTTTTTGTGTTCTGGCTAGTTGGAAAAAGGTTCTGTTGGTTTTTCTTGTTCTTTTTCCCTTCCCTTCCCCTTGCCTCACTGCCTCCCTTCCCTCCTTGCCGGTCCAGGGAGCCCACAGGGTGGCCCCAGCTGGTCCGAGCCTGTGTGTCTGTTCCCTCTCCAGGAATTTGTTGTATATTGAGGGGGTTTTTTATCCTGTTCTACCCTGTTTTGTTTGTGTGTTATTAAACAGTTTGTTTTTTCCACTTTCACTTGCTGTGACCCACTTGTCTTATTGATGGGGGAAAAGGGGAGGCCCTTTTCCCTTCAGAGGAGAGACTCATTCCTGAGTGTTTCCTCCTGAAGTTTTGTCTCCAAAACGGAGACAAACACATATCAGCATATTGGTGTATTACTTCAGGAGAGCAGAGAAGCAGAATTACAGAAAGTGGGGGCACGAACAACTTGGAAGATGCCCAGGGACGCATCCTGACATGCCTACCAAGGAGTCCCTGCTGAAAATCCTGTCCCGTGCAAAGAAGATCCTAAACCTTTGAGCTGGTCAGAGAGGCCCTGGCAAGCAAAAGCAATTGTTACAACAAAAACTGATAATTAGGAAAGCTGGACTAATTTTACATTGCTGAAAGCATAGAGTTGGCAAAGTTTTATGGGGAACGCAAGGACCTTTAAATACAAGCTGCTTTTCTGAACCTGGTGAACCAGTACCTGTTTCTCCCATTAGGTAGGAAATTACATCTTGGAAGGGACTTCCCTGTTAGTGCAACCCTCTGCAGAGCTTGAGGCTGTTGAACATAATGAAGATGTTTATACATACTGCACTTCCAAACCTTACTGACTAATTTGAAAGCGCAGCTTTAGACTTCATCCTCAAAAATAGAAGATGTGGTGAAGGAGACTGTCCCGTGCCTTCTATAGAGCATATTCAGCACTGGCAATGGCCTGTAAAGAGGTGACATGGAGAAGAGTACAAACCTCTTAGTTAAGGGCAGGTAGCACTTTATGGAGCTTACAAAACACCTGAACAGGGTGTAGAGCAAATTTGTAACCATTTACATCAGTTGTTTGAACATTGTGATTATACTTAGTTCCATCCTGCAACTGTCCTCAATTGTGACTGTTAGTATGCAGCAAAGGCTTCAGACTGGGTCGGTACTGTCCTGCAAAATAAGAGGAAACTGTATTTTGTTCAGACTTCCTGATTTAGTGCAAATATGCAAAATCCGTTGGGGATGGGGCATGGTGACCCCACGATCTATACCCAATCCCAAAATCATAGACAAAAAGCAGTATCAGTCAATTGATTTAAATAACAGCAACAACCTCTGTTTTGCTGTCACAGAAATTATTGCAGGGATGGATCTGAAAAACGTAGAATTGTTAAGCAAAATGGTGAACATTGCACTGGTTTAAAAATTTTTACAATGTAGGGTCAGTTTGTACCTTCTGAGACTTGTGCCCCTTGCTCAAATTTGCTTTAAAACACAAGCTGTTTCAGAACTTGCTTTATCTTTCAGTCCATTGGCAAAGAATATTTGACTAATATGGTTATCACCTTTGAGTTGTACTTAACACCACCATTATATCAGGGGAACTGTTGCATATTGGCCACATCTGCTTCCCATTGTGTATCCATGTCTTCCACAGTAAGAAAGCACTTGAAATAAGGTGCCTTATTCACCTCATTTCAAGTGCTTTCCTATTGTTGTGTATAAGATGTAAGCATCCTGAATTGCAAGCTAGGTTGACACTTGGCATTAGTTCAGATCAGCAATTTGTCTTTTAGCAGCCTTGAAAGGGGATTTATGCCCCCAAAGCTTCCAACTTTTAATTTTAGGGCTTTTTTTTTTTAATGCTTTATTTTTTATTTTTCTCTGCTGTGTAATCATTTAGCTTTCAATGACAATGCAAGTTCATCATCTGTATTCAAGGAGCACTAAGTGTATTCTCTCCCTTCCTCCTTCTTTGGCATGATAATCAGCTTCTATAGAATAGAAATGTGGCCAGAAATTCTAATTTGATACAAGTTCACGTCTCCTTTAAAGGAAAGCTATGAAGATACACATGTCTAATAATATAAAATAAATTAATAGATTAGATATGACATGTTTCCAAACAAATAAAAGAGAATTAAACTCTTGTAGAAAACATAAAGAAAATAGTAAACCATACAGCCTGAAATCTAAGTTGTAAAGTGCTTACATTAGACCATAACATAATTTTGTCCAATGACTAAGTATTTTCATCTTTCTATGAACACAGATATTTGCTGATAACGTAGGAATAGCCAGACTCTGGAAAGGACTTGGAGAAGTGGCAATGACTGCAAAGGGCATGCCACCCCTGTGTACTGATGTGACTACAGTGACTGTAGACAGTGTGCTTGACTTGGCTGTCCCTAGCCACTGGTCCTAGAGCTTGGTGGTTATAAACGGCCCGTAACAGAGGGGAATGATGCATTCATCATGGACCCAGTGGCTGATCAAGCTTGTCACTATGCTGGAAAAATCTGCAACATGAAGTCACATATCAGGAAAAGCATGCCATAAAATATATTAGAATAAAGAGAGTTAGTGAGCCTATGGAGAAATGTGGGAAGTTTTCCGAAAAGTTTTCAAGAGAAAAGGGACAGAATACTAAAAAATTGCTGCAATTTCATTTCTAGAACACTGGTTTTCTTAGTGCTTTTTATCGGTAAGGAAAATAATTTCAAAAATGGATGGTTCAGTGATAATCTGTTTAAGATCACTGTGTGTTTTTAGAGTACTCCACCTCCAGAATATGTTATTCACTAACAGGCTTAGGTGACTAATGTGGAAGAGATTCTGAGAGTGATCTTATTAGTTCTACTGGGAATAACATCTAATTTTATAATTTACTCTTATTGACAGAAAACTACAAAGTGTAAGGAAAATTTTCTGTGGAGAAACATCAATTGGATTCAACAGTAAGAGCGGCAAGATAAATTAATATTCATAATTTCAGGTGATTTTCATAATAGTTCTAAAGGTAAATTAAAGCAAAAACAGCCTATGTGAGTCAGTGCCCCTAACTTTCAGCATCCTTCTTATGGCTGAAAGATTAGATACCTGCAGCAAGTACTTTATTCTCTGTATAGCCAATGAAGACAGGCTGACAGAAGGAGATGCTCTCAGTCTAAGTCAGGTGTAGCCCTTGAAAGATATCTGCTGTTCCTCACACGCTGAACAAAAATCCCAAGCTGTACAGTAAAAAGTAAAACAGAACCATTAATTACTTTCCAATAAACCAAGACAAACAAGCTCTCACTGTTTTTGCCAATTTACACCTAGAGGAGGCTGTCTTTACCATTACTATGTCATTTGATATCCTCCTTGGTCAGGCAGCGTTCCTTTGCCCCCAGCTATGACTTTTTGTGGTGGTTGGGAGGTGTTTTTCTCCAGCTTGGACATCTGAAACAATTTAGAATTTTAGGGCAATTTACTCATATGTTGGCTTTATGACATGACATTCTGAAAATGGAATAATCCTAGGACCTTTCCTGAGTATTGTTTGGAGAAAGCTGGTTGGAGCTGCTCAAAACAGAGTAAAACTTGAGCTAAGAGCTAAGATTAGGCATACAGAGATTGATTTCTCTTTCTGTCCTTCTTTCATCAGGAGTACAGCTAATAGTATGCACTTTCTTGTTACGGCTTTTTCCTCCAGAAGAATAAGTACACGGACAGAAATTCAGCATTTAAATTAGCTGGAGTGCATCCCACCTCCTAAATTTAGAAGAAAAATCCTCTGTTATCCTTTTTCTTGTTCATATATAGTTTCTGAATTGACCCTTGTTCTTAAAGACAATTTGCCAACAATTTCAAGTATTTGGGACTATAGATTTAAAACAGAGTTGTGCTGCATATTTAAATTCCATTTTGTTGTCCTTTGCTTGTGGTAAACTGCAGAACTTAATTTAGTGGCAAAGTAATCTAACAAGCTGTTTGGGAATGAAACTGTCTTAGGATAGATATGATGTTGAGGTCAATGTTCCTTAGAAGGAATATTGAACAGCTGCCTAATCAAAAAAGAAAGAATTAAAGGAGTGCACCACACAGATGCTATTTGGTGGGGTTGATTTGGAGCTTGTGGACTTACCCAAACACTCATCCTTGCACACACATCAAGTTTAAATGTGCCCAAGCAGGTCTTCTGTAGCATATTTTATCAACACAGACTGCTTTTCCAGTAGAGAACGACTGTGATGGTGGAGAAGAGGAAATTAAGAAAGTATGCCATGTCCAATCTATGTTCATTTACTTAGAAGATTTTAGGAACCTTGTTTCACCAGAGAAAAGTCCAGTAGTTAAGAGTCTCTGCACTCTCCAGAATAGCCCAAGAGTAACCAATTCACTTTCATGGCTGTTAAAGTAATTCTTGCATGGCCTAGTAAAACATAGTGCAATTTCTGTCCTTCATATTCAGTAATCATGACAAGTCTATATAGCTGCTTTAACTGAAGGCTTAAAAAAAGTAAATTCATTTTGCTCTGCATTGTCTATGGACACTAAAAAACCCCTAAATGACCCAAAAAACCTTTATAGTTCAAATTTTTTCTATATTATGTGTTTTAAAAATCTTAGGGTTTTGTTTGATGTGCTTTCCTATGCAGGCAGGGAATGGGATGAATATACTGTCAATTTAGAGGTCAGCATACAACTATGAAGAAAAATTTGAACTTGCCTCTCAGATATTATGTTGTTGAAGTTCTCAGCAAAATAAGACCATGGGGAAAAACCCTATTTTCAAAGCTATTTAAGTGTTTGCTCATGCTCTGGTGGCACAAGAAATCTATTTAAATGGAAATAATGAAACGCTAGAAGGCATGGTTGTTGGCATTAAACCCATGACAAATAAAGGCAATAAAATTTTAAATCCCTGCAATAAAATAAAAATTATAATATACCTTCCTCTTACATACTTTCTTATATTTTATGTTATATATACATCGGCATATGGGGTTTTTTTCACAAACACAAACCCATATATATACATATACTTTATCTCCTTGTGATATTTTTTGGTTTGTTTTGGTTTCTTTAAATAATTAGTTTTACATACCCTCCATCCAAAACTCCTCAAGGATTAGTTTAATTTGTGTCAACATTAAACTGCATCAAGTCAGTAAAATTTATTTTGCTAAATGCTCATGTTTCATTGAGAACTTGAGTCAGGAAATTAGAGCAGTTATGTTTCTAAGTTCAAACACTTGTAAGGCCTTTAAACAAGTCAGGGTTAAACTCCAAGCACTCAGGAAGGATATTTTCCAATCTTGTAACTCTTATAAATAAGTAAATTCTTCTGTTGCCGCATAATGAACTCTTACAAGCGTCAGTGACTACAGCATTAATTACATTAACTCTGGTAGGCATTCAAACTTAAAGCTTTATTCCCTTGTCTAGGACTGTCAGGGAGAATATTAGTGTCAGTTTATTAAACGTTTTGTTTAGGCCTGTCTCTGCCATCTTCTCTCAATTCAGCCATTTCTGTTCATACCCAGTAATCTTTCTGAATTGGAGATAGGCCAAAAAAGACATTATTCATCACCGGGTTTTAATGTACCAGTGGAACTGCAGTGCAAGGACAGATCTTATTTATTTCATATTTAATCAGTGAAGTGACCAAGACTTTTTATTCCATATTGTGAATACGGAGGACCAAGCCTAAAAATAAGGGGAATAGTTTGTGAGGAAAGAATACATAATAGTGTAGGAGAGATCTTCAATAAGGAGATAGGCACGAGGAAAATGATGATTAAAAAACCTGATAGGAAGCTAGAAAAATAAAGTTAGAAACAGAAGATGAAAGGCTGATAGATTTGATTTACATAATGAGAAAGATAGAACCCTGATGGCAGTGATGCAAAATATGCAAGAGATACAGGAAAGTTTAACAGGGAGAAATAAATATCTTAAGAAGGACTGTAAATGAAGATTTCCTGAAACCAAAGAATTCAGCTCACAAAATGTGGTCTAAAAGACTATGTTTTTATTTCTAAATAAGATGGCCAAGCACTGGCTTCTTGTTTGAGATCAAGTGCTACCAACTGGCTCTCATGTACAGTGCTTAAGGCTAGTGCACTTTATATCAGATTTTTCTCAAGGATTTTTCAGGTTCAAAATGGAACCACTTAAGCAACATGGGCACTTAAGTCTGCACTGCTTAGTCTCACTTATTATTTAATAAGATAGACTTTCCCAAAAGATGTAGAAAGAATATAAAACATGCTAGGGTGGAAAAAAAACCCCAGAAACCCAAACAACCCCCCCCCCCAATCAAACAAAAAACCAAAATATTAAAATAAAACAAAAGAAACTTATTCAAGGGGAAAGAAAAACGGAAACTGTAAAATGAAAAGCCAAATCTACAATAATACAGTTCAATGGAAGCAGATGAAGGCTTTCAAAAATAATTTACAAGTACACTGGGAAATGTGCTGACATATGGTAGAACACTTTGTATGTTTGCCTCTGTTCTGACATTTGAATGCAAATTGGTAAAGGATGAAGCAGAGTTTCAGCCAGTTCAGTTTGTGGGACTGGTATCTCTCCACGATGTCTGACTATCAGTTGACACAACCTTATTCTCTTGTCTGCCACCTCTTATCATACAGGCAGCTGAGGAAGAATGGGATATTCTGTATTTTTCTGCATGTATGCCTCCCTTTGATGCATTTTCTTCTGGAGGTGCACTTAACTCATGTAGCTCCACTTGATTCTGTAAACTATAGTGGTTAATTGACTTTATAAAAAGACACCTGAATATCAGCCCTTCCACAAATTAAGACCAGCGATACCCTGAAAAGCTACATGAAGTTGTGGTGTGCCAGCAAGGATGGGGCAAAAGAAAAAAAAGAGCAAGTTATGCTGACATTGGACATGACAACCCTCCCCACCAAAACAAACAAAGAAAGCAAACAAACAAAGAAAAAAGTCATGTTATCTTCCTGACTTTTACTTGAATGATTTGGAAGCATAGAAATTACTCAGTGAAGCTTATTTTTATATTGACCAAAGACTCTCCATGGCCATTTGTTAGGCTTTAAACACCTTACTCAAGTGTTGGAAGGATCTGATAAAGTTCAGTAACTTTATCTTCAGGCAAGATGGTTTCAAAGAATCACCCTGATTCTGAACAAATCTTCACTTTATGAGACTGCAGAGTAAGAAGAGAACAAGATAGTTGCATAACAGCTACAGTCTAGCTGACTGCTGTCACTATTTTGGATATGCAGGCTGCTGCTTCTCCTGAAGGCAAAGCTACAGTCTCCTCTGTCTTTGCTGCTGTAGTCAGATACCCAAAACAAGCAGATGGGTCAAAATAGTTCCATCTGCTTTTTTCTGTCATAAACTGGAAAAGGTACTTGGATTTAAGTAGAAGACTCATGACATTACATCAAGAATTAGGGAAAACTAGGAAAAAAAGATTTTGCTTTTTGTATCTTATTTCTCTCAGAGATTGTGTACCTCAATATAATATTGAGAAGTTTTAATTAGGCAACCAAAGTTTTGTGTTTATTAAACACAGTTGGTATGGTATTAGTTGCTACTTATAGCTGTTACATTTTGAAGTTGCAGCATTGATATATATTTTTTTCCTAAAAAACCCACACAAATTTTAGGGCTCAAAAAATTGTGTAAATATGAGGAAAAGGTATATTTACTATAAAATTAAAAAATGCCACAAGTAAGTTCCATTTTTTTCTCATCTCTAAAGAACTGGATATGGCAAAAGTATTTGACGATTTCATACAGATATTAAAAAATAAGTATCACATGTTATTTTGGTAGCTTGGCACTTCTTACTTGTTTGTACTTTCCAAGCAACAGATACCTCACTGATGAATCGTCAGTGAGATCTCAGTAAAGGGCTTAGACTTTAGTTCAAGAGTTCATGCAAAAGTTTATGCAAAACATGGCCCTGATTAGGTCTTCTCACGCTTAACTGTAGAGGAGGGAACTAAGTAACTAAATAGGTATTTACAAAAACAAATCCACAAAACCATCAGGTTGAACAGGAATCATTTTCAATGCAAGTATGTGGGAAGTGCTACCTCTCTCACCTAGGACAGCTGACCCAAACTGACCAAAGCGATATTCCATACCATGTTATGTCATGCTCAGTACATAAACAGTAGGGAAAGCTGTCTGGAGTCCAGTGCTCAGAACTGGCTGGGCAGGTGGTAAGCCGTTGCACTGTGCACCACTTGCTTTGTGTATTACATCAACCCTTACCATACTTTTCAATATAACCCCATTAACCACCACAATCTTTCCTGTCTTTTGATATACACACACAGATAGGTACCCTTTTAAAATTTCTGTTGACTTGATTTAGTCAATGACTTTGGGATCCATCTTTAATAGTCCTTCAGTGCAGGAGAGATAGTGTGTGGTGGTGAATTGTTGTATGCTGAAGCCAGTTCTGGTTCTGTCACCACTGTACTTGTCTGGTTCTATCACTGCTATGGTTGCTCTATGTTGCTCATCAACAGTATCAAAATTAAAAATCACCCATATTAATAAGGAACAAATTTTTAACGAAAAAATGTCTTAAAATGCCTGGCTAGCTCACTTGGTAGAGCATGAGAGCTTAATCACAGGGTCATGGGTTCATGCCCTGTGTTGGGTGGCAAAAAGGGATGGTGTGTGTGGTGGCCAGTGAACATATACCGTATTGGGGTGACCGGAGGGGCTCCCTCCCAGGTGCATTGCTCTTTGGGATGACCTGTCCCAATTTGAATTCCGTGGTTATGTGTAAGCCTGGTCACTCCCCCAGAGCTCTCCCATTGGTCCCTGCTCCCTGGTCCTGCCTTTCCCCCAGCCCCAGGAAAAGCCCTGAGTTTGCCATTGTTCTCTTATTTGCGTCTGCACGCTTTGACAGTGAACATGAATAAATCCTGCCGGAATGCAAGCAGATACCCTTCCCGACTCATTTGTCACTGACTGTAATACTGAGCCTGCCTAGGCATCTGTGGGGGCACGCAGGACCCCACGGAGCCAGGCAATTACAGTATTAGTGTGCTTTACTCTATCAAGGAGCTAAACACCACACTGCCATGCTCATTCTGCCCCCAGCACTGGGACCAGGGAGAGAATGGGAAAATCAAAAGAAAATGTTTTGTTTGAGATAAAAGCTGTTTAGCAGAATAGAAAATAAAGGGTAAATAATAATTGTTACTGGTAAATTATAATATACAAAACAAGTGATGTAAAATGCAATTTCTCTAAGACCTGCTGACTGATGTCCAGATGGTTCCTGAACAGTGGCCCCCAGACAGCTCTCCCACCACTTTATGCACTGAGCATGATGTCATATGGCATGGAATATTCCTTTGGTCAGTTGGGGTTAGTTGTCCTGGCTGTGTCTCCTCCCAGCTTCTTGTACTATCAAGGCTCCTCTCTAGCAGAGCAGTATGAGAAGCTGAAGAGTCCTTGATCTCTGGTTGGCAACAACTGAAACATCAGGGTGTTATCAACATTATTCTCAACTAAATCCCAAACAGCACTGTACCAGCTTCAGGGAAGCAAGTTGACTCCATCCCAGCTGGACAACAGCAAAAGTAAAAGGAGAATGTCACATACTTTTTTCACACTGTGCAAAAAAAGGAGGTCATACTGACTCCATGAAAGTAAGCTTTGGAAATAATAGCAGAATAGAGCACAGCTTTAACACAGCAGGATGACCTGGAAGACTGCAAGGCTGGAACCTGAGGGCCAGTTCAGCACATTTATTCTCAGATTCCTTTTCCTTATGCATTTTCATCTGAGCCCTAGTCATATCCTTGCAAAGACTTGGAAACTTAAAACCTTTGTTATAAGCAGCCATAATTCCCTTATTATTCCCTGCTCCCCGAAAAAACCAACCCAAAAGTCAGGACAATAGAATCAGGAGAAAAGCTACATAAAATGAAATAGCCCTATACATGTGCAAGTCCTTGTCCCATTCGAGTCAAACAGAATGTCATGACTCATTTCAGTTTAACTAAAGTTGCATCTAAGGATTTCTCCCACAGATAGGTGTAGTGTCTCTGCAGTCCCTAAGAAGCTGGCAAATACAGCTTACACCATCTGAAGGTGCTGTGCACACTTAGAACATTAGAGATGGGTCTAGTATGGACACTGGTGTTTGTACCGCAGTTACCTGTGTGACAAGAAAGTTGCTGAGCTGAACTAGATAACAAGGATACTTCTTCCTTTCTTTGCAGAATATCCATTTTACAGTTTGATTTTTTCACTGTTTTCCAATTGCACAATCTTCTTTAGATTAAGAGCATTTGGTTTAACGTGATTAAGGGAGAGAATTTAAAGATCCTTGGTAATTTTGATTTTTTAAATTGCTCTTATGACTGTGTTTTAGACCTTTGCCTTTTAAAGGTTTTTCGAGTAAGATCAAAACTAAGTTGTACCAAAATGTCATGGAACAGCTGGCATCCTTAGGTTGCAGATGACTGGCACTAAGGATCATCATAGATATGGGAAATGCCATTCTCCCATTAAAAAAAAGCTCTTGATGTCACATCATTCAAGATTTTATAATGCCAAATTGCAGCACGTCATTACATTTGAACAAGCAAGGTTTAATTGCTCAACCAATTTTTTTCTTTTCATGTGTTGTATCATGGCACTGTTCCTAAGATAAAGAACCTTCTGCTGTGTATTGTAGATTATACTTTTAAAATCAAAGAAATTATATCTGTCCAGAATGATACTGACAAAATGTCTTTTTTAATGGATAATTGAGATAACTGCAAATTTAGAAGGGGTTGCAGAGTTACCCCAAGCTCTTTTACAAATACGAATGCAAATGAGTGCACTTCACATTTTCTAAAAAGTATTGAGAGGAAATTTCCAGATTTCTGCTGTACTAGTTCTCCAAAGAATGTCTCAGTTTTGTGAGTTTGAGGTCAAAAGCGGGCAAAGTCCTAATGGGTCCCAACGCCTACTGCTAAGTAAGCCAAAGAACAGAGACCTCAGCACACCAGAGAAAACTAGGAAATATGATCCTTTTAGGAGTCAGACACAGGCAATAATTTTTAACTGTGACTATACCAGATCTTGCTTTTAAGATGGAGCATTTTCATATGCTCCTAGATTTCAGTAAGTCTTCCTTCCAGCATAAATTCTCCATGATTCAATATTTAATCTTACAAGCTTTTTCCCTTCCTTCCTTCCTTCCTTCCTTCCTTCCTTCCTTCCTTCCTTCCTTCCTTCCTTCCTTCCTTCCTTCCTTTCATGGAAAGTTATGAAGTAAACAAAAAAAAAAAAACCCCAAAACCCAAAACAATACAACAAACAAATAGAAATTTTGCTTTAAAAATTGATACTACTAAATGCAATAGAAATATAAATGTTTTCTTCATATTTATGGATATTTTTCATATGTGAAAATAAGTTTTTCATTTTCAATGTACATATAAATTTCATGACTGTTTTGGATTCAGTTGACATAATGTTTCATAACTTCATACTTTGAAGGTTGATATAATATTTTAGTATTGGCATCCAATATATTTCAGGCTTTGGAGTTGGCATTTTGAAGAACGCTTTTTTACACCTTTTTGTACAGGTAACTGTAACTGTATATGGTATGAAAAGAAAAACTGACTTATCTCCAAGGGTAAAAAAACAAAGAAGAAAATCTTTCTGATCTTCTGTCATCTCTTTCAGCTAAGTTTATAACTTTCTTGCAGACCATCACGTATAGAGCTGTCTGTGTCAGTTTTTGTAGATTCTTCTGATAGTCTGTGCAGTGATTGACCCAAACCTTGTTCCCACTCAGTTTTTGTTAAGATTAAAATCACTTGTGAGACAGTTTCTTTTTTATAATCTTGAAAGATCAGGATCATAAATCATGTGGCAGTCAAAGGAAGCACAAAAATTCTATAGCCTACAATATAACACAATTGCAACACACAAAAAAATATTATCAGATTTAAAGAGAAATAGTGCAAGTCAGTCTGCTTTGAGCAGTATTCTTATAACCAATTTATGTTCTTTTTCCAAATTATAAATATCACCATCATACAAAGTACTAACATGAAAGTTTTTCAAGATAGTTTGACACTATGAATACTTGTAGCATCATGAAAAAATGTGCAAAGGTAATTTAAGGTGAAAAAACATTGAAAAAAATTACATTACATTTGCTGAATTTGAAAGTTACAACTACTGTTTAGAAACCAAGCAGTAAAGAATAGATAATGCCCTTAATTTTCCATGTAAAATAGATTATGAAATCACTTTTTATCATTTCTTCATGTTTCTAGTACTTACTCTTCTGCGGTTGTGTATTAATTTTGCACTGAACTGGTGGAGTGCAATACACTAACTTTTGGGACTTACGGGAAAGTCCACTGGAGCAGATATCCATCTGCAGTCCATGGAGCACCCCGTGCTGGAGCAAGTTCATGGGCCCAAAGGAGGCTGTGACTTCATGAGAAGTCCATGCTGAAGCCGGTCTTGGAAGCCTGTGGCCCCATGAAGAGAGAAGCCCAGGCTGGAGCAGGTTTGCTGGCAGGACTCATGACCTCCTGGGGGACCCACACTGGAGCAGGGTGTTCCAGAGGGACTGAGGCCTGTGGAAGGGACCCATGCTGGAGCACTTGATCAAGGACTGTCTCCCATGGGTGGGACCCTATGCTGGAGCAGGGGAGGAGTGTAGGGAGGAAGGAGTGGCACAGACAACCTGTAATGAAGGGACAGCCATCCCCATTCCCAGTTCCCCTGGGGCACCTGGTGGGAGGGAGAGAAATTAGGAGTGAGGCTGAGCCCAGGAAGAACGGAGAGGTGGGGCAAAGGTGTTTTTAAGATTTGTTCTTATTTCTCATTAGCCTACTCTGGTTTGATTAGTAATGAGTTAAATTATTATTTAGCCACATGGAATCTCAGTGTAGCATACAGAGCATAATTCACCTTACCCTCTTTGTGTGAACTTGTGCCATGTTAAACAAACCTTCTTTACAGCCCTATGATACTGCTAAGGCACTTAATTTTTTTCTTTATTTTTTTTTTTAATTCTTTTTATTTTTCTACAATGGAAACAGAGTCCTGGCAGCATGGTATATTTCAAAGTAAGTGTTGAGGGGTCATTTTTTCCCCTTTGAAGTAGTTTTATATCTCAGCTGATAAAGAGTTACAAACTGTGTAATAAAGTCTCCGTAGCCTTGCAACTATAGGCAGTTACAATCTACCCTGAAAAGAGGTGTACAAGAAAATCAAATTAGAATGTTAGCACATATAAGAAATGTACTGTGTTTTTCTGAATATTTACTTCAATTCTGTTTATTTTCCAATAGAAGAATAATTGTTAAGGTTTTTATTTTCAGCAGTTATTCTTACATAATGAATATTTCTTTTTCAGATGACTTATAATATTTAATTTTCCATATTTTTGGTATAATTGCAATAGGACAGCCTTCTAGCACTTCAGAGGACCTTTGCTTATCATTACCACATTGTGATACAGCTGAAATTTTCAGAGATGAGAACGTTTAAAGTATAAAAAAAACCCATAACCCTAATTATGCATGGTTTATTTTACATGACACAAATTGGTTTTTTGGGTAATTTAGGTCATTGATCCACTCAGATTAATATTTTGATTCTGTTCCTGTTAGTAGAAAAATAAAAATAGATTCTGATTCACAAGTTTGTTACAATAATTTTACTCATCAAGATAAGGGAAAAAAGAAATTTTTTTAAATCATGTTCACTTAGGCTTATTACACAATTTTAGCTGTCATAGGTAGCCATCATCTGTTTGTGAGATTACAGCTATCTCTATTAGATTTCATTTCTGTAAGGATATACCATCTCCAAAATGTTTCTTAGACAGTGGTGGTGAGTAAATGCAGCTGTCTTGAGCTTTGAAATTCTTAGAGGTAAACCAGAATTTCCTCATCCTGTATGTGCATATATGACTTAGAGGGCAAACACTACCTCAGACTAGTTTGGAACACAGTTTACAGTTTGCATGCAGTGAATTTGCACTGCAGTAACATTAAATGTGATGCACAAAAGTGAAATATCAATGTATGAAGGATATAAACTATCAGTTAGTCTCTGTTGCAGCTTTTAATCACAAACTGTTCCATTGTGGTAGGACAGAACTGCCCAATTCAGACAATAAACAGGAAAACTGGTTGTAGCTTAATAACTCTGGATCTTCCTTATTATCTGTCAGTAGAAATTGTGTTCCTATATTATGTAGTTATTCGAAAACTCCACCCTTAGAGGATTATCTCAGTGAAGAACTTATTTTAAAATTTCCTTTTCTGTCCTAATAAAGACTTTTAACTGAGTAACTTGACTACGAATAGCATAATAAAGTGCAATGTTAGTCTAAGGACCTTGGCTATATTTAAGTGTGTGGGATGCTCCTTTTGATTGTAAAACCTCAAAGAACATAGGCCTAGCATGCCTGTTGTGGTTTACTTCTTCTTTCCTGTGCTGTCAACAGAAGGTATACCCAAGAACAACAGCATTGACATGAAATTCTTTCTCTATGATTTACGGAACTGGATAAATATAGCTGATTGAAATTTTATAACTAATTACTGTTTAAAAAAAAAACCAAAACCCTACAAAAATATTGTTTGAAGAGTGTTTCTGCTGATGGTTGGTCTCAGTAATGGAGAGAAGGTGGCCTAAAACCACTGTCCATATTCCTATTTTTGAAGCTTTATTAATTGTACGTTATATTCAGAAATTTGAAACACAGATTTTTGCATTGCTCAAGATGTAGTTTTAATCTTATCAATAATGAGGTATCCATGCTTGACATATGGTAAGCATCTGATCGTAATATATTTCACTCAGAAACACAGCATGCTAGTCCATTTATTTAAGCTAGAGTGCTGCAAGAACTGGGAAATTGGAATAGAGATTAGGTTTGTGCATTAGCTAACAGTCTGAGAGGATTTGTTGTTGTTATTATTTTCCATAGACAAGGTACTCTAGAGGACATAAAGCCAGCCATAATGGAATGTGTTTGGAGTATAATAGAAAATCTGAATCTAGGGTATTTTGATGTTTGTTTGCTTTTATTTCCCTGAATGATGCTTCACATGGCAAATTGGCATTAATATTTTCTGACTTAACACTACTTCCACTTCCTGATTTTAAACATCTGATGTAAGTTTATTTTCATTTCATTTAGTAGCCCCAGGACAAACTGAAATCTTGCTGCTGCTTATAAAGAGAGGAAGAGAAGAGAACCTGTCCAACAGACTAATGCTAACGTGGCATGAAATCCATAGACGCTCTTGCTCCCTGAGGAATAGGTGTGGTGTTAGTATCATGTTGCTGAAATCTTTTTCTTTAATAAAATTGACAGATATGGTTTGAGCATTACAAGACATTGGGAATGGACTAAGGCAATATTAGACTTGCTGACATTAGGGATGATGAAACACTGGAATGTCCTTTTTTGGGTAGCTCTGAGTACTGCAGTAAAAATAAATGAATAAAGTTCTCAAACAAATGAATAAATGTTCTCAATTAAAAAATCATTTTCCTTCAGAATTTTGTCTCCTACCTGCTATTAATTTGCTTCATAAAATTTCCTCGTAAGTCAACTGGAACACTGTTTTTCTTTGGCTCTGATTAGTACAGGTTTTGTTCTCTATGTTCAATCCTCACCCATCTTGAGCAAAACAACCTTGAGTAAAATCATTTTGTGACTCCATCATGCATGAGAGAAAAAACAGCTCTTGAGTAAAAGTCTTGAGTAAAATCTGACCCTGTATATTCTGCCATCCTTTTGGAATCAGTATTCCACCTAAGCTGTATTTTTCAGTAATTGACATTGAATTTTTCTTTTTATTTCTAAGGAAAATTGGATGTCCAGTCTCAGAAACTGAAGGCTTTGGTAGTTCAGCATAGTATGTCAATCCTTTGTGATTTTGATAAAGCTGCCATTATTTTCACCTCTGTAAATGTGTATGCCTGTAGAAAAATTCTCACTTTCTCTTAAAGGAAAGTAATCTAAAACTTGTCCTTCACCCTCACAGGGAAAAAAACCTATTTTCATTACACTAGAATTCTATTTTTTTCTCATTTTTGTCTTCATTTTCATCTAAATCACATTTTTTCATAAAAAGTTTGCAGGTTCTGTACAACAGTTCCAAGACCCAGTGATTAGCACCATGCTAGTCAGGCCACTACCAGTCAATGCCAGCAGCAAATACTTCATAGAGAAATCAAACTTTAGCCCATTATTGTGAAAGTCATCACACTGCACAGAGTTATAACCACGCAGTAGGCGTGTTCATATATCAGCCCAAGGTAAAGCTATTTGAAAGAGAAGCATCCTTCTCATCCTGGCACTGATGTACCCATCCCTGCCAGACACACTGCCAACAGAGAACCCACATCTTCTGCACTCAGCCCAGTCTTCAGCCTTCATTCAATCCTTTCAGACTTTTCTTTCATTCTTTATGTCTTTATCTGGAGAGTTAAAATCACCTTCTCATGCAAAAAAGAATGCTGACCTATTTTAAGGGCCATCTGCTCTACTGTGTCCCAAATTATGACAATAATATCACCTTGGGCCCTAGGTAAGATGGTCCACACTGTGGAGTTACTGAGAGGATCATCTGCTAGGAGTGTTAGGTTTAATTTGGAGGGAAGAATAGGGCAGCAGTGTCCCTTATTTGGAAAGAGTAGGACTGACATGTCTGGTGAAGATGTCTGTAGATCAGAAGGCTCCAATTCAAAGCATTTGTCACATCAGTTTTGGCTTGGCCACCTTGTGTTATGCACCCAGACTTGATATTTCCCTTCGTACCTATCATGCAGAACCTTGGCATGGGCATGGACATAAACATAGGAGGTTTGATCTGGTCTGGTTTTGTTCTCACACAGCTCCCAGCACACCCAGTCATGACAGGCTGCAACAGCTGCATGGGATATGGGAGAAAAGTGTTGAAAAGATCTCTGTGAATGTGCAAGAAGGTTCTCTCAGGATTCTCCCTACATCTGTCAAAGGAGATATGATTGTAATATTCGCAGAACTTGCAGAAGGCCTACAGAATGGACACAGGATGGGAGTCTAGTGACTTCCATGGAAACTCTTTAACTTCAGGGTACAGAGTCTTTTCTGAATCTATATGGAACTTAGCAATCAGTCTTCTGAGATATTTGATATTTCCATCAAATCACTTGACCACTTTTCAATAGTAGCCTTGCTGAGAAAAAGGGTGTTTCGGTTAGTCATTAGGTAGAAGATGGTAGCTAAAATTTCTTAGCAATTTAATAATTGCAAACATAAAATAGATCACTGCTGGAAACTGAGATTAGAGCCCCTAACCCCTTCTGGATTTAAATTATATTCTTTCATTAATTTTTAAAGGGGGGTTGTTGTTGTTTTGTGTTTGTTTTGTTTTCTTGCTGGTTTGTTTAGTCAGAAATGGTGGTACTCAATACCTTGTACATAGTGATTGGTTTTATATTGCTGGCGCTGAGATACTAATTCAGAAACTGAAAGAAACAGAGGAGAAGGAGCAGAATTTGGGACTCCTGTTTTCAAAGTAAACAGGCCACTCATTGGGCTATAAAATTAATGAATTTTCAACTCAATAGTTCAATCAAAGTAACAGAAAGAGTACAGAGAATGCCTCCAGGCAGGTAGTTAGGACATGTACATGGCAGATGCAGTAGAGAATGAAGGGAAAACTGAGCCTAGGCACTACTTATGGGTATCCTATTGTGTAAAACCTGTACAGCACTAGCACCATTATAAGTGAAATTGCTTGAACTGTGAAATTTGCAGGTATTAGGCATTTTTAAAAGTGCTGTGAGAAGAGTAAAAGAATATTTATTTACACCTGGGATGTGCTGAAATCAAAACTGTGATCCTGCACATGCTGAGAACTGGAACCCTTGAGAGGCCCCTTCATTTTTCAGGTGCTTGAATATCTAACAGGTTGCAAGAATAGGATGATCCAGTACAACAGAATAACACAAATACCACTTAAGCCCTTTGATGTGTCTCAGCAGAAGCCGCTGTACTGGGTATTTGTTTACTGTTGTAGTAACTGCCACTGGAAGAAAAAATATTAATTACTAAAACTGAATATCACTTTGAGATCCCCCATGAAATAGGAGATTGAATATCTGATTTTTACATAATAGAAACTCCTGTAAGTAGTAAATACCATTTAAATGGCACAAGAGATTGCATTACCAAAATGACTAGAAAATTAAATATCTAAATGTTTCTCTCATTTAATTATACTTCATAAACAGTTGCAACAAGCTTGGTTTTGTGGAGGGACTTCATGTTTAGATTTTATGTTACAGAAGTTGTAATAGACTTCAGGTTAAACTTAACATATTTTCTAAAAAGTGAAGTAAAAAGAGAAGATTTTTGTGACCTGAATGTACTTGTACAAAGAAAACTGCTTTTACAAACTGATTTAAATTAGTGGTGTCACCAAAGGTAGACTAGATTTTCTTATCTAAATACATATTTTTAGGAAAGGTAACTTCACTAATATTACTTTTCTCAACAGCAGATCACCCTTTCCTGTGTTTTTTGCTAACAAAAATCCCTCTAAATTCCTTCCAATTTTTGAAGACAAAATATGTCAGATGAAACCTCTTGCTCTTTTCCCTCTCAAAACATAGGGCTGCTGTTTAGGTGCTACGAGAAACTGCTCTAATTATTGTCTACAAGTGTACCATTAGCCTGGGAACAGCTAACTGCCTTTAATTGCTGGAAACAGCTGGGTAATTAATGCTACCCAATTAGTATAAACACTTTATAATCTTCTTTGAATCCTCCTGTGACCCTCTTGGGTATCATACCTCACAATTTGAAAACAGAACTGGAGGAGAAGTTGAGAAATCTACTATTAAACGCAGAAAATTTAATTTCTGGCTGGCAGAAATTTATACATCCTTCATCACAGTCACTCCCAGAGCTTATTATTATGATTATTTATATAGTTGTAGTTATCATCCATTGTGTCATGTTTGTACATTGCTGAGAACAAGTAGCTTGTGTCCAAAAACACTTAGAATATAAGACTTTGATTATAGTCCATAAATCCAGTGATTAGTCCATAAATCTGTTTGCCTGTCTGTAGCAAACCTCTGTGGAGATATCTCCAGAAGAGATACAGGCAGTTCAGGCTGCAGGAGGAAAGGGATCTGTATGAAAAATGGGGAAGACTTGAGGAAAACATTGTGGGGTTTTTTTTTTCTGCCCTGTGAAGGAAAGAAACAAATAAAATACAACGCTGTCCATAAAGTTAGGGTTTACTTTGTAGACTGGATTTCTACTGATGGCCTCCCAACTTTTCCTCAGGGTTGTCTGCACTGGACAGTGCAGTAACAGAGTAAAGTTACCTAAGTTTTTTGAAAATAATATAAGATAGTGACTACTGTCCAGATGGAATAGTAGGTCAGGCTGTGATAACCCAAGAAACTGCCCAAACTAGTCTGTTTCTTTTCTAAGACTAGCTCATGCAAAGCTAAATCCTTTGTAGCTTAAATACTCTGTAGTCTGAGCTCTGTGCATGGTTGGACCACACAGTGATGTGCTCATGGCCAAAACACTGAACCAGAAATTAGAAAAACTGTCCTTTCCTGCATATGTCTTATGCTCCAAAAACATAAGGAAAACACTGAATGCTTCACCGAAGTTCAGTCTAGCATTTGCTGGGAATAATAATGTACATATATAAATATCTGAAAATTATTCAGTTACTCTGGAATTGTTTATATCTAGTCAAATAATGATAAGCTTCTTTGTATATGTGCAATGGAATGAAGTACACAGAATGACCCACTGGTAGGAGAGAGTGAAAGTGATTTAAAAATTGTTTGGGGGTTACACATTAGAATGAATATTAATGAAATTTGCAATAACTCATTAGAAAGAAAACCAGGAAGCAAACCTAACTTCCATAATCAATAACTAGTTAGACTGTTACTGAGACGTAGAATGGGCCATTCTTATTTGTTCAGTGCAAAATTATGTTTGAAGAGGAAACTCTCAGCAGAAAACAAGAGAGGAATTTTCAGAGCCCCACAAATTTTAAAAAGCTTAGAAATGTAAACAGGATGTTGCTGACTTTCAGTTTTTAAGTATTTTTCTCTGAAATTCCAATCATCTGTGTAACACATGCTTGAGAATATAATATCTGTGAATTGTGTCAAGTTTATTTCTAAAACCTTTTGTTACCTTTTTTATGGCCTGACAGTATTGGCCATTAGCTTACTTCTTTTATTTTGCTTTAAACTACCTTGTCTTGTAAATCCAAGTCTGTATTAGGTGAAAGACTTAAAATATAAACATATAAAATGTTCAGAGACAACCATATAAAACCGCATTAATTTGTCAAGAATGCTCTACCTCACAAATCATGCACTCAGTTTGTGGAAAAAAATAATCATTTTAACATGTGATTTAAGTACTGAAGCAAAAAACTAAAGCTAAGGAAAAGATAAATTGTGCTGTTCTGAAATTAACAAAGCAGATGAAGTGGCAGAAAGCACTTTAATGGTATAAATAGCTCTATTGAGTAACAGACAAATATAAAGTAGTTGTTTACAAACCTGTAAATTTTACTGCATTGTAGTTTTCAACAAGATGAACAGGTAAGATTTATGAGCAATCCAAATTTATTAGACTAACTAAAGTTTTCTGTAAGGATATCCTAAGCCAACATGAAGAATAAAGTTATGTAAATCTACTAACTGTAAGACAAATTCTCAAGAGAATTTAGCAATAAAAAGGATAGCAAACACCTTTGCAAAATCTGCTAAATATAGTTGTTGTTTCTAATATATTGAATATACCACAGAAAAATATTTTTCTGACTCCAAACAAGTTCTTTATTACTGTGACAATTAAAATGGCCAATATTATCTCTGAACCGAAATTCTTAATTTTTTATTGCAAAAAATATACTAAAAGGACTGCTCTTAGCTGAATTTACTGAAAGTTAAGTAATTCATCATTTCATATCACTATTTGCCATTATACAAGAACAAGTATTGTGGTGAACGTGTCACATGTACTGAACCTGCGCAAACCTTTAAAAAAATATTCCAAGAATACTGATCATCTTTTCCTGGATTGTAATGCCATTATATGTTGCATGCTTTTTTCCTAAAAGAAATTTATCAATAACACATTTCTATTTTGATGGATAGGTGCAGAAAAAATACATAGAATGCACTGCAAGGAAAGTAAAATAAAATAAAATAAAAACAAAGAAGAAACAACCCTATGTGTTCAGTGAATGAATATCTAAATTTTCCTTACAAGCTGTTTTATTTTAGTAATCTTTTGACCACTGTAGTTTAGTCAATTGATGTCTTTTAACTCTATTGACCTGGAATACTAAGACATATAAAAGTATTCTGATGATAATAATAATAAATAAATAATCTTCCATTAAATTCAGAACAATCTAAAGCAATACATTTGTTAATGGCCAAGACACCAGTTTTCAGACACAGAATCTAAGCTACAGAAAAACTTTCTGATACTTGCCTTAGTGAGAAGTGAATAGTTCTTCTTGCTGTCTTAGTTATACTAAAATGACCATCGTTCACCTTCCTTCAGGCCATTCCTTGCCTATGTTTATCCTACTGTGTCTCTGTAGTACAGAGTATCCCATTCTTGGCTCTTTGACATGTACAGGTAGGCCTAAATAGAGCAGAAAACTGAAAGGAGCTAATGTCTGGACAGTGGATTAAATCCTACATTTTCACTAATGATGATGGGAGCTTTAACATATAGACCATCTAAGGAAGACACCTACATTTAGTTGTTTTAATATGTCCTAATCTGAATCTGAAATCTATGCTCTTTTTCGTCCTTTGTTTTTTCCTGTTGTCTGGGCTCAATGTAGGAAGTGTGTGGCACTTACTCTTCCATTCTTTCCGTTGAAATGGAGCAAACTAGGAGAGGCTGAGAACTGGGACTTTTGAGGCTGAGAACTGGGACTTTGGAGGATGAGAAGAAAAGGCTCAGGGGAGAGTTTATCAAAGTGTATAAACATCTGATGGGTGGAACAAAGATGAATCCTACTCTTCTCAGTAGTATCCAGTAACAGGCACTTACTCTCCCGTAAGAAGCAATGGTCACAAATATAAAATAAATTCCACCTAAATGTAAAAAGCCCTGCTTTACCATGAGAATGATTGAAAACAGGTATAGATTTTACAGAGTGGTTATGGAATTTCCATTCTTAGAATTATCCAAATCCCAACCGGACAAGGCCCAGGAGAAACCTGCTCCAGGTGACCTAACTTTGAAACAGGGGGATTAAACTAGACAACCTCCACAGGTCCCTTTGGACCTCAACCGCTCTGTGATTGAAAGTAGTGCACTATATAGTGACACTGGTAGTGCCATAAATCAGCCTCTTTTGGTGGGAGAGGTCTTTAGAGTCCTTTAGAGTCCTTGCAAGGAACTTGATAGGCGGACGAGGCAAACTCACAGTAACTGCTTCTTCAGATAGTTGTTTATTTTAGTGTTATCAGCTATTAGTGTAGAAAAGACATAGCAGAACAGAACATGGCAAGAGAAGGTCAGAAAATGGCTGCTTATCAAAATTCCACAGCTCTTTTAAAGGTAAATTAACCAATAAAAAAATGACAGATATTTTTACTTTTCCTCCAATGTTCAGTAAATCACTCTGACACGCAGGCCAGAACTGCAGAACTTTTCATCCAATCATCCTAAACTACTTTTGCTGCAAAATATGGAGGACTAGAAGAAGAAAGACGGAGGTTAGAAACTACAAGGTCTCCTCCATCTTGGAACTTTTACTATTTATCAATTTACTACATTAACAAACCTAAAACTTCTAAATTCTTCACCCTGTGACATCCTTACATCATATTCTATCACCTAGTTCACATCTGTGTAGATTTTAATTCCTTCCAGATGGTGGGCAGTTTCCTCTGTGGATAAAGGTTGAAAACCACGTTGTTCAGGGGGATTTTTCTCTTCAAAACAGGCAGAGAAATATTCCCTGCCCTCTGGATTCCCACAATATAGCAGAAACAAAAAATGTAACTCGCTAAGGCTCATATCGATTTTCAACTGTCCTTTAGAAAGGACCAATATCTTTAACAGCTATGAATCACAGAAAGTTAAATGAATTACTGCTTTGTGTTTTGGTTTTGGGGTGTTGTGGACTCTCTTGTTGATTGTTTGATTTCATTTGGTTTCCAATCTATAATGTCAGACAATCCAAAGAAATGATATGTTGGTTAGCTATAGGTACTTCAGAGGGGAGGGAGCAGAGAAGGACAAAAATCCACTGCATAAGTAATATTATCAAGCCTGTCTTGTCTTAATATGAATACATATTTTCTTATGCACTCAATTATTCAATTTGGAGACTGAGAAATTATAAACAATCTTTAAACAGTTGTCTTTTTGTGGTAGTATCTGTTGGAAACCTAATATAAAGACTTGAAAGGGTATCTGAATAAACAGGAAAGTTTAAGATAAACCTGTATATAAGAAAATGTGGATAATTCTATTGCCTTATGACAGACTTAGCCTGTGACCTTTCATATGTAGTTGAAAGTATTACAGAATTATGGAATTGAAACAGATGCCCTCATATTCTCTCAGTACAACATTTGCCATTCCGTTTAAAAGCTGATTGGAAAATTTTTATACCCTAATTTTGAAACGGATTTTTGTTTCAATCTGATGAATTTTGAAGTTATCCACTTCATAGTCCATCCAAAATCATTATCTCAGTCACGAGCATATAGCAATTCCCTCTTGTACCCAATTAATTGCTGTCATTGTCCTTTGAGTCGGACAAATGCTACCAGAATATTAATCTATGTTTAGTAGCACAAGCCTTGGAGGCTATCTCAAGCCAGACTTCTAATTTTTTACTTAGGCAGTTGACCAATCGCCCCTTTAAGGAGTTCTGATCATATTTTTATTCCTGCATACCAAATATATACGACATGTATATTACATGAAAGTTCAAATCTTCAGAACACGAGCTGGAAAAATCTGTCTCTCTGTACATTGCACAGCTTTTCATTAATCCTGGTACCATTCAATCTGTCTGTCTCATCAGTGGTTAGTGAGAGCACATTAGAGAGAATTTCACCTTAGAGCACACATCTGATGTTTCATCCTTGCTTTCTTTTGCTTGAGAATTACAGTGCTATTGAACACCTGCAAACCACTGGCCATGGAAACTTCTATAATGGTGGTAAAAAGTCAAATGCAGAAAATATTTCTGATTCAGCTGCAAAGACAGATTTCAAACATGCACCTTTGCTCTTCAGCCCACTAAAGCCAGAACAATAAAACTTCATCTGTGAATAGTGTAGACCTGTTGCTCACTGGCTTCAGGTGTGTGCATATTTGTTTGTTGTTGTAATCATCTAGTCATCGTTCCTTTGAAGTGTCTCTGCTTTTACGTGACAGACAGCTACTGAATGTTGTAGGTGGTGCCCCAGCTGGCTGGAACTTTACTATGTGCTTAATTCATGTGGTTTTGTACCTGAAAAGACAAACTGAATCCCAACCACAGCATTGTGATTTTTGTTAGAAAGATTCTCTTACAGGACAAAGAATTGTGTGTTGAGTACTCATCAATTTAGAGGAGCTGAAGTAAAAAAAAAATCACAGCTGCTCTTGTTTTAGAAGTTTTTATCTATTGCAGATGTATTTCTTTCAAGCTATTCTTTCATGTGCTTCACCTATCCCTACTTCCTGTGATGACTTAGTTATTCAGGGCCTTTTTAGGTTTACAGCACTTGGTTTCACCTCCAAAACAGTTTAATCCTTTGTGCTTTTGATTAATAAAAGAATTTGAAAAGTTTCTGTGTGCTATCAGTTCTCTCACTATATGTAATACATAATTAAAAAACAAAGCTTAAACCAAAGATTTCAATGCATTTTTAAACTCACACTCTGTATATTCTTTTCAACCTAGACCTCAAACAAAAAAAAAAAAGTGGTGAAAGAAAGATTAATGCTTTTTTCCTGCCTGAAAGTATGAATTCAAATTCTAATCTTTTAACTTAACACTGGGCTCTCAGCTCATAGCACTCATGCTTGAGAGGGTTACTTTCCACGGGTCGTGGTAAAGCTGTGATACTGCATGGAGGAAGTCAAGATCCACAAAAGCAGAGAAAAAGTATAACTTCACACTGAAGTGACTAAGATATTCACCTGAAAATAAGTATTCCCATTTTCACACGTCTGTCCCCAGTATGCTGTCTGCATCTGCTGTGTATGGGTTTAGTTTTTATTGATTTCAATTTGCTCTTTTTCATTTAGTCTTGGGAAGGAGTCAGTATGAGATATGAAGGAATAACCTTCCATCCAGAAGAGAACATGTGAGAGCTAAGTGTTTCAACCCTTTTTTAAAGTAAGGTTTACAATTTGGGGCATTTTGCCATCCTGTGCAATTCTTTTAGGGTTTAGAGTCGTCTTGTTATTGTTGTCCATGCTGACCTAGGAGTTTCTCAGTAACTCCTGATTGTGTCCATTTGTCCAAGCACTGAGAGGGCCTGAGGGTGCATTCTGAGCTCTGGAGTACTCAGCTATGAGGGTGAAAGCATTGTAATATGCTACTCTTGACTGGCTTAAACCAAAACTGAACAAACTAAAGAGTCCTGTCTCCCCTACTTTTTGTGGCTGTTTTCTTCACATAATTTTTTTTTTAAGTGTATAATGTACCTACAAACTTCAGCACTTGTGGTTTGTTCAGACCTCAGTCACACATCTCATCTCATTTCTGTGTTGAGAAATGTTCCAGAAATATAGTAGTAAGTTGCTTATTTTTTCCAGGGCTTCGTGTGGCAGAAACACACTGTGTAACAATTAGACTAAGGACTCAGCAGGGACTCAATTTTACATAGCAGCAAAATAATTATTTCATAAAGCAAAGTGATTTTCATTCTCTCTCATTTCTCTTATCTCTCAGAGACCAAAAAAAAAAAAAAAGGCAAATACAACAGATCCAGCAAGTGTTGTTACCTAATAGCCTGACCCAAAAAGTTAGAGAAGTAGGTTGTTTTAAGAAGCCAGATTTCAAGAATCAATAAGAAGACAACATTTATAGGAGAAAATGTCAGCTAATAGTCATGTAAACATGCTGGTTTTTATGCACCATGGATAGTACGATACTGCACTTCACTTTCTCTCCCACCCTTCTCTCCTGTGGACCAGAGTGGGTTTTTTGGATTTTTTTTTTCAATAGTAGCTGACATTTGTGGTAATATTATTTCCCCTTGCATTGTTGCTACAGAAACTTTCCAAGAATATAATGTTTTATGTCATTCTGAGTGAAAGAAAAGTTCATAGCTATGTTAAACACTGTAAAAAAAAAAGATACAGAATGACAAGTTTTTTTCATATATTTCTGATTTTTAGGGTCTAGGAGTTCTCCATGAAACAAAGTAGAACCCCCAAAACCCAGTAGCACCCTAAAACCAGGGAGCTCTCTAAATAAGAGAAAATTTCTATTAAGCAGAGCTTCTTTTTTTAGGAAGGCAGAGAGATAAAAAAGAAACCAATTAACAAAGAAACAAACAATTCATTTCTTGATTTCTGACTATTATTTTTGAGACTTAATTAAAAAGATGTTGTTGTTAACAGTCTTTCCTGAAAAAGCACTCTATGTCATGGTTTTATACATACATGCTAACTAAAAAAATTAATTTGACTTTTGCCATCTTTTTAGTCATATATTTTTACAGTCAATCAGGTCATCTGTTACGTAAAATTAAGGCAGATCAATAATTTGAATATGTCTTGAAGAACTGATTTTTTATGAACTCTGTGAATTACTATTTAATAAGACATCAGTGCAGAAGCATTATGGCACAGCTAACTAAAATGTGAACCATGACAATCTGATATGTCTGTATATGCCATCAAACTGCAGCAGCAGTCCTGTTAGGTTGACAGCTTCTCTGATTTTGTATTTAATCCTCTCATCATTCATGACAATTGCATTTTTACGTAATCAGT
The DNA here is from genome assembly GCA_026261815.1 of Monarcha castaneiventris obscurior. Classification (NCBI taxonomy): domain Eukaryota; kingdom Metazoa; phylum Chordata; class Aves; order Passeriformes; family Monarchidae; genus Monarcha; species Monarcha castaneiventris. The sequence goes on along the minus strand of JAMPIT010000566.1, from coordinate 3,992,590 downwards.
GAATAGAAAGTGACAAAAAAATAAAGTCAGTGCAGTTTCTGCACCTCATTTTATAGCAACAGATGTAGTGAACTGAGAATATTAAAACAAATTCCAAAATTACCACGATTCAAGGTAACTGAAAGGATGTTTGACCTAGAGCTCCACCTAGAGAAACTTTCATGAGAAACAAGCACTTGTGTTCTCTAGTTTAAATCTCGGTCTTTAAAGTTTATGGGGGTGCTGTTGGCCACAGATATTAGCATTTAGCTGCTCAAGCTGCTATAAGGTGGCAGCTTATATGCATTTTAGAATGAATTTATTTTAATTATCACAGAACATTCTTTCACTTCTTTCCCCTGATGATTTAAGAAGGTGAATAGCCATGTTTAGAATGCTATAATTGTGAGACTGCTAAAGAATATGCTGGTTTCATTTTTATGCAGAAATCCTGAATAAACTGCCCCCTCAAAAAGTAGGATCTTTAATTCTCTATCCTATCTTCATCTTTTACAGTAGTAAGTGATATTTTAGATAAATTTCACATCCAACCATGTAAAAGGCTGTTCTCCAATTAATATTAGACAATCAGGCTGAATCATAATGTCATGTTTGCTGGGTTCTGAGGATGAGTAAGGCATGAATTTAAAACGGAGCTCTTATTTAATTAATGGTATTGTGATCAGGAGCGTGTCAGAACTGGTAGTGAACTTCAGTAACAGCACAGATATGTTGGGAAAGAAAACGACAGAGACTAAGATGAGTGAAACAAAGAAGGAAGTGCTTTTTGTATTTTTCGCCTCTACCCTTTTTGGTGCTATATGGAAAAGAAGGGGCAAATAGTGCATCCTATTTGCAAATACTGCACCAACCTGAGGAAAATGCAACAGTGGTAGAAAGTGATTTATGCTAATTTGTAACCAAAAAAAGTTTACTGAAATTAGCATATTGGGGCAATACTAATACTGGGAAAATACTCTCTTCAATATAAAAATCAGATTATAATTTTAATTGCACCAATTATAGATTTTTTTTTTCCAAATGGGCTGCAGACCACCATTAAAGAAACAAGTTATAATATAATAGTTCTTACCATTAGCTCTTATCTTTCCAGATCCAGAGGTCAGATACAAAAAGAAAAAATATTTAAACTCTTAAATAACTTTCTATAATGCAGTGAAATAGCAGACTTCTGGTAGTTTGAATACTGAATGAGAGAATGTCCTTCTGAAAAGGTAGATTGGTGAAACTAATCCATGAATAGGATTATTATTGTATTTATACATATGAGAAGAGTGCTAAAATTTTTCAAGCTAATGTAAAGCTTACTTTATAGCTTTCTAGGGCTTTGCACCTCTAAGAGTATACAACGATTTTTATTTTGTGAGTATTTTCCTATATTTTTATTCTTTGCCTTAATTTCTTTAAAATACAAGATCCAGCAATATGTACCTTTGAATTGTCCTGAATCATTATAGTTACAACAAGGATCGGTACAGCTTGAAAGGCCTAATAGCTGAAGAAGCTTTCTCTTATGCTACAGCTTGAGGAAGTCAGGGCATTGAGTGCTGAAAAAAGAATGTGGATCTGGGATTTTCTCTTAGTGAGAATTCCCAAGTGTGGGAGAGAAGACGACAGTGGGTGTGTTAATGCTCTGTTTTGTTTCTCCGTATCTTTCACATTGTGTAAAAGAGTAATTTGTGTGGGTGTGAGTACATATATTTGCGTTATAAAGAATGTGAATACAGTTAAAGGGGTTTCTGGGACTGGGAAGCCTGAACTGCAGTGACAGTAAATCATATTTATAATTTTCACTCACTACTGTAAGCCACAGATTTTGTTTACTAGTTTCAATATTTGCCAGAAATATATTTTATTGGAGGAAGGGGGGCAATAAGTTGGATAAAAAAACCATACAGCATATCTCCCTTAGGTAAAGTCTGCTAATGCATGGAACATTGTTGACCAGGGTGTATGGAGGGAATTTTTATGCATATTTACACATTTTAATCCTTGTGCCTTCCTCAGGCTAACATTCATAATTACCACCAAGTGGGCATTATAATCTCCAGCAAAAAATAACTGGAAGTTTTAGGGAAGGAGCACATTCAGTAAAAAGGCAAATTCACAACTCTAACAAAAAAAAGCTTCCTTTGAAAAATAGCCTTGAATGCTTCACATGCCCTGCCGCTTGCAGCCAGGTTTTTAAGCTTTTGAATACTCTTTGCAACTCAGACAGTTTCTCTGAAGTGGTGACTTGGTGAATGTGATTATGTTGCATGTGTTGCAGCTGACCTGTTTGTGCTGTGGGAGTCTGGTGCATTTAATTAATGTGCCCTGGGGAAAGGCAAGCGCTTTCCTGGGGGCAGTGAGGTGAGGAAAGGTAATAAATAATGGAAAATAGATTTGGAAATTATGTTAGAGGACATCTAGTTAATCCCCTTCCTCACAGTAAATTGCAGAAGTATATTGTTCCTAGCTCCCACAGGAGAAAGTTCTGCTGTTACCAGCGCACAATAGTTGTAATCTCGCATGCTGTCCCTAAACTGTCCTCTGAAAAACACAGAGATTTGCACTCTTCAGGTACAGGTAGTTGTCTGTAATTTAACAAGACCAAACATAAAGTCCTGCACATGGATCAGAGCAAACCCAAACACAAATACAGGATAGAGGATGAAGGGGCTGAGAGTATTCATGAGGAAAAGAACTCGAGGGTGCCAGTGGATGAGAAGCTGGATGTGACCCATCAATGTGCACTTGCAGCCCAGGAAGCCAAACATATCCTAGGCTGCATCCAAAGCAATGTGGCCAGCAGGGCAAGGGAGGAGATTCTGATCCTCTGCTCTGCTCTGGTGAGCTGCATCCAGCTCTGGAGGCCCTAACACAGGAAGGATGTGGACCTGTGTGCTGGTTTTGGCCAAAATCTAGCAATATATCCTCTGGGAGAAAGTCAGGTTACAACTACCCTTCCCCCCACCAGGTTCGGGAAAAAATTCCTTGAAGGAAAGTGAAGGAGATAAAACCTATTTAAAACCTATTTATTAACAAACACACAGGAAAAGGATAATAATACTAAATAGTAAAACCCCTCACTATAACAAGAAAACCTGGGAAGAAATTAGAGTCCTCTTGTGGGTGTGGTCCCTCCTTCTCGGAGCTGGCGTTGGGGGTGGCCTTAGGCCCCCTCCGGGCCTGAAGAGAAGTTCTCCTGATGTGTTCTGATGTTGTTGAAACAGTCCAGAAGAGGAAAAAAGAAAAAAAAAAAAAAACCAAAGTCCCAGGAAACACGCCGGAGAAAAAGGGAAGGGGAAAAAACCCCAAAAATCTGGCTGAAGAGAAAAGCAAGGGTGCTCCCTCCGTGCTCCTGAAGCCGGAGAACGCAGAGCCGTCTCTATCTCTGTGTCCTTGGGAACTTGCTTTGAAAAGTTCACTTGTTTTTTCCTCCCCTCTCAAGCTCAGTTTAAAGGCACAAAATTAATTTTTTGGCATAGAGCCGTGATAGGGGATACACATCATAGAGTCACCCCAAGACAACCTGTTGGAGTGAGTCCGGAGGAGAGCCATTAAGTTAATCAGAGGGCTGGAGCACCTCTCCTATGAAGGCAGTCTGAGAGAACTGAGGCTGTTCAGCCCGGAGAAGAGAAGGCTCGAGGGAGACCTTACCAGCAGCCTTCCAGCACACAAGAGGAGCCTACAAGAAAACTGGAGAGGGATGTTTTACAGGAGCATGTAGTGACAGGACAAGGGGGAATGGCTTTAAACTGAAAGAGAGTAGATTGGATATTAGGAAGAAATTCTTTACCACGAGGGTGGTGAGGCACTGGAACAGGTTGCCCAGGGAACCTGTGAATGCCCCATCCCTGGGAGGGTTCAAGGCCAGGCTGGATGGGGCTTTGAGGAACATGGTCTACTTGAAGGTGTCCCTGCCCAGAATGGGGTGATTGGAACTTGATGATTGTTGAGGTCCCTTCTAACCCAAACCATTCTATTATTCTATGGTAACACATTGGCATTACACGGCAGTTTCTGGAATTACTGTTTCTGCTATAAGAACATTGAGCCTAATGTCCAAGGGAGCTGGGGGAAAGGGTTAGAGGGAAAGAGAACAAGAGATGTAAAGATGATGAAAAATGGGCTAGGGTTGTCAATACCAATGAGAAATGCTACACCCAAGGAGCTTGGGAGCTGCATTTTTCATTGAAATTACAGAGAATTCTAATAGATTTTTTTTTTGTCTCACCTCTCTGGATTTGCTGCTATATTTTTAGGGTTCTGTAAGATGCCAGCGAACTCGAATAATGTTAGCTTTGCTTTCTTAAAGTGTGAAATGAACTTGGTGTTGCCGCTAGGTATTGTGACTATAAATGACAATGAATGTGAGAAAGAGGTAAAATCAATTTCTAGGTATGGGTGGTCCCTATGCCTTAGTGCTTTTTGACTGAAGGAGCATTTTTTAAGTTCCTCGCTTTACTAACACTGAAATAATTTATTTTCTTCATTTCTTTCCCCTTTTTTCTGAAACAGTATATAGGTTGGGTCTCTGCAAATACATTGCTGTCAGAATGTTCCCTCACTATGATTGTAACTAACAGAGTTTCTGTTGGATGCGTCCTAAGACATATTTGTGTTAACACACACTTGGAATCCTCAGAGTATTGAATACATGATCACACACAGGGTACACTCCCAGCTGGATCCTGAAATTCACAGCACTTGGCTTACTCCATCGGGGTACAAGAGAAGTCACATCATGTCTATGGTTTGGATTCAAATATCTGACAAATTTAACCTTTTTAAGTGCCTTTTAGAGGCATGATGGATAAATACAATTGTTAGAGTAAACTTTTGAAATTGTCTTAGAACACATTTTTTAAGGTCAGAGCAACAACATTGGAGGACTCACAATTTGAAAACATTCTTCTTCTGCCTTGTACTCCCTTACATTATGTTTTTATTCATATTACAATAGTCTCCCATAAAACTATCAATCAGTCAAGCCTAAGATGTTTAAAGACTAGAAATGAAAAATAAATAATAAAGTAAACCCTTCCATCACCAGTATCAGTGCCATTTCCCAAAGCAGTTTTTTTTCTGTGCAAATTGAAAAGACTATCTGAGACAATTAGTAGCTATAGGAACACCAGAGCATAATGACTTGTTCCAATATGCTGCTCAGGCTTCATGACTGAAGCCATGAGTTTCGTGTGAATATTATTTTTAAGCCCCTCTAGTGCCTGAGATAAGCTACATTCTTTGGGGGTTTTTGTGAACTGTGATAAGGTAACATATATGACATTCTTGGGCTTTAGGAAGTGGGTGACCTTCTGTACATAATTAAAAGGCTCACAAAAGATTTTGTGGTAGAGTCCTGAAAACCCCACAGGGAGACTACAAAAGCTTTAAATTGTTTCTGGAGACAGAAGCACATGCAGTTGAAAAAGTCACCTTCATCCAAAAAAGGTCATCTAGTCTAAGAAAACTTCTTCATTCATGTAGATTATAATTATGCATAATATATATATTTTTTTTAGAGAAAGTAAATCCCTTTTTTTTTTCCAAATTTCCTGTGTCCATGGTTTATAAACAGTAGAATAAGACTGAGGATTGAATTAAATAATATTGTCTCCAGTGATGATTTATCCAATAACAAAGATATTTGAAGAAAAGACAAGTGACAAGTAGGCCTGAAAAATGTTTAAGTTTTGTGGGAAAATGAATGGGAGTAAAATTAGACTTAAGAGAAAATTTGAGCAGGTTGCAGTAGGTTATCCATCAGGGCTGTCCTATGATCAGGAGACACTTAACACATTAGGTTTCCCTCTTATCAAAAGTCTCATAGATATTGCTGTAAACTGTATAGTAGAAGTGGATGTGCTCCCACACCACCATCATTTAAAAGTATATTTCACACTCATAAGTACTAATAATGGAATTTAAATTATTTTTCTGCTTTTGTAAACACTGGAGAGTGAAGGAATCTTAAAATGGCTTGGTTTTATTTGCAAACAAATGAAATGTTTGTATTTATTTTTTAACTATTGCTTCTATAAACCCTTTCTTTAACTTTTGAGTGGCAAATTGAATGTTTGCCCACTCTTAAAAAAAAAAAAATTACAACCAACCACCCCAAAAAACCCCCAAACCAACAAAGCCAAAAAGCAAGATAAACCCAACTCTGGTCCGCCCAAAAGAGCAAAAATATTTAAGTTTTGCTTTACCTGTTTCAAAGTTTGCAACACTGCTGATACCTTAGAGTGAAAATGCAGGACTATAAATGGCAATGCTAGTGATAATAAAAGTTACAATATGAATAACAATAGTAAAGGGAAAGAGTCTGAGTGTTAGCACAGAACATGTTAATGAACACAGTGTTTCTCTTCTCTGTCGTTTATATTTAGCCCACCAAGGTGACACAGAAGCTTTCAAGTGCTGCTGTTTTCCAGAAAGGTCTTAAGTACTGAGAAGTCATCTCAGCAGAGATAATCTCAGAGGGCAGTTATGTAGATTTTTTTGTAGGCCTGCAGTATACAACCTCTGAAAAAGGGAAAGGAAAAAACAAAGGAGTTCACATACTAATGCAAGACAGCAAGTAAAAAAATAGAAATGTGAATTTCAGAGCATATAAAATTCCCAATATTTCTATTCTTTACAGTAAGTACATACCATCCGGATAACAAAAAGCACTTTATTAGATAAAAGGAAGTGGTTCTATTGCCAAGCATTTCCATTGCTAAACAAAAAGGTAAGTTAAAAGAATATAGAATACTCTTCAACCTCACACAGTGATTATTTATTAATGATGGGGTTTGGAGATTTCTGATACATACATTCATTAAATTAATTACATTTAATAAAACTAAATATTACAGATATACTTTAATTTTGATTACTGTCAATAATATTACTTAATTCTAGGAAAAGTGCATTTCTTACCATAAAAACCAAAAAGAAATGAAAGGCAAATAAATCCTTTCCCTTTTTCTTTGAGTTAACAACAATACTTAGGAATGTTAAGTGATTAGGATTCCTTACAGGCTTATGCAATTCTTTAAACCAAGTGTTTTGTAAACAAAGTCATTAAAGAAAGATACCAAAAATTAGCCACCACAACTTTTTTTTTATTACATTTAAAATATGCTCACTGCAAAACACCTATTTTTTTTCATTTCATGAGTAGAAACACCAACTCTTGTTAGGCCAGAGCTAATTGTTGCATGAAAAAAACCCAAACAGTTAAAATTGGTTTAACCACACTTGACTTCTAGCCCTGCCCCTGCCACTCTGCTCACCCTCTTCTGCTCCTCTGGACCTTGAGGCTGGTGGCTTCATTTTCATGTGTGTGGGGAGGGAGGGGAGAAGCTAACACTGAGCACCTGCAGTTCTCCGCCCAGAGAGATGTGCTGGTTTTGTCAACAGTTTCTTCTTTTTCAGTCTAGCATTCACCTGGGGTTATTTTTCTTCTCTTTAATAACCTTCTGTGCCTTGGCTTTTCATCACTGGTTTAAAGCTCTTTGTTAATCCAAATGAACAATTTGTAGTACCTTTTACATATGTCAGACACTTTATTCACTTTTGTTCACTTTTGAGCTCCTGAAACCATTTTTGAAGAGCTCCTTGTCAGAACTTCTGTATGGGTGAATTGCTCACACTTGTGATGTCTCCTGTGCTCCATCTTTTATCACCACCCCATGCCTGTGCTCCTGTGCACCACATTCTGAGATACATCTCTGATGTGCACATACTTGAAATTTGTGCTTTGGTACCTGGTATACATTCCATGCTCCTTATGGTGTGGAGCAAAATTATGTCTTATGAAATAAAATTAGCCTCATGAATATTACTTCTTCATTAACCAGAAAGCAGGCTTTAAAATTGCATGACTTAAACACTTTACGCTTTTTTAAAAATTATAGTTAGTTTCAACTGAGTGTCCACGATTATCACAGTAAAATAAACACTTCTTCATTTGGTGAAGAGAATCAAGATTTTTAAATTCTCAAAGGGTAAATTGACATCAATAAAGCATATAGTTCCATTCTTAAACAAATTCCATTAAAACAGAAAATTTCAGCCCTCTGCTAAAAACTCATTAAATCTTACCTTAAAATAAATACAGGAATGTACATTAATACTCATTTAAGTGACTTTTAGAAGTAACTGTGGACCTCTTACAGGAAAGACCTCTAAGCATGACCTTATAAAGATCTCATTTCAATTATTTAGTCAGATTATAAAAGCCAAGTAAAAAGTTCCTTGTTTTCTCCTTCATTTGATGCTCACTTACTTATGAGGTAAGCTTATATGTTGAAATGTTCAATATATGTACCAGAGGACTTAAAACACAAACAGGATTTTATATTGACAGTAAACATTTCTCAGAAAAATTATAATGTTGAAGTTTTAGGGAAAAAAAAACCTCTCACTATTATTACAGAATAAGACATATGAATATTTGTTATGTATTATTTATTACCACTTATTTATTCTGTCCAGTCCAGCTGGTAAGCATGTCATAAAGGAATGACATTTCTATTTTCAACAACCTTGAATAATATTTCTTTGCATTCTTTGTGGACTTCTTTCTTCCATTTCAAATGGATTCAGTCCATGCATAATCCCCTTGTGTTTCTACTCTCCTTTTCAACATGAAGAGTTTGTTTGTTTGTTTGTTTTCTGACAGCATCTTAATTTCTTGTGTTTGTATTCAATTAACTCTGACGTGCTTTTCAACTGCAGCTTTTTCAAAACTTCGTGCATATATTATTTATACCGTTTCACCATGCTTTTGAGATGTCTTTCCATTTTTTAAGAGTAAACACTGGTTAATGTAAGTTAAATTGGGTTAGAAGGAAAAGTTAGAAGATGGAACTGAAAAGATGAGCTCATCTGGTTCAGAGGTAATAACCACTAGACCAGCACACGCAATTTTTAGTCAAGGATAGGAGTGCTAACACCACTTTAAATAATGTCTGGTCAGAGTATTTTGAAGGATTTTTGGATTCCAGTAGGAATTTGGTCTGCTGAGATTACTTTAATTAGTTTTATGCAGATCAATGTGTTCTGCAAAGTGTGGTCTTGTGGTCAGTATAGGAGGGCCAAGGCACATGGAGCACCTTGATTTACTGCATATGTTCCTCTAAGTGTAGGACATCCAAGAAGATTGCTTGATCTCATTCCCCTGCACTTTCTTATTTAGCAGTGTATGCTAAATACGTGTCATGTATTCTACATGGGCACAGGAAGCTATGTTTGTGCAATTGAGGCTGTCTGGTTATAGAATATGAAAGCTTTCTGTAGTCAACACCTGCTACATTGTTCAGTGTGACTAATATTTGATTGGAGAGATTCTTTCTTCTTCCCCTTTAGTTTCAGGCTCTTTCCATCTCTGTATTACATTAACCTTGAAATGTTCTGATACAGTAATTAGCCACTAATCAGCCAGAGGAATATGAAATAAGATTTTATTTAAGCATTATAGGACTGCAGTTCTGATCTCGAAACTTTGATTCCGACTGGTCATTTGTTATGGAGAGTATCTTAGAAAATAATTTTAATGGAGATTTTGGTAAATTTAATTTTGAAATTTATGGGGCAAACTTTCCTTAAGGGAATCTCAGTTACATATATAATACTTATTTTTTTTCCTTCATTGTATGGACAAAACATTAGATTTATTTTGCTTTTTCCTTCTGGTGCAAATATAGAGGCCTAAATTGATGCTCTAGATTCGGTGCTTCATGATGAACCTGGGTTAAAGCAGAGATTTATGACATGTACACACTCTTTCCTTCAAATGAATTAGAAACTCAGAACAAAATTTTAGAAATAGCTAAAGATACTGTGTGTCATCCCTACTCTGAGAGCATGTTGCAATATTCTTCTGTATGGAATTTTAAAGAGCATCTTACTGAGAAAAGAAAAAAGACAAATTTCACCCTTCTTGTATATTTACATTGCGGTTTATTTGTCATCTACTCATAATTACATTGCTAGTTGTGAATAGTTGTGTCTAGATGGCAAAATTACAAGAATTCTCAAAAATGGAATTACATTTATTTGGACTGTGTGTGATAGGATCTGGTTAAACACTTTCTGTTGCTCCCTCAGCACTCTGCTGTGGGGAGCTACTGGTATTTTCAAGCTTCTGGCATAAGGACAGCTGACTGAGTACAGATCTCTTTCTAGTATTATGAATCATCTTCTGAAGGATTAGAGATGAGGAATCCCATCCTTAGTCTTTTCCAAAAAAAAAGCCAGTGCATGTGTAAATTTACTGCTTCACACATTTTAGGAGGCACATAAAGTCATAAATGTCTATGCAGTTGCTAAAAGGTTTTTGACCATCTGAATATATCAATGCTTTTATGAGTGATAACCGATCACATAAAAAAAACCTAAACAAACAGCTGAACACAAATACTCAAACTTTCCCAGAACAGTGCCATTCATTCTCATTCAGTACTCTCCTGGAAATTCCTAGGAGGTAATTTTTTTCATATGCCCTCTTGTTGCACTCCAGGCCATGCAATGTATCCTGTTTCCTGGTATAAACACACTTCTCTGGCAAACTGAGACACTGCCTTCCACTGTTTCGGATGTTTTGAGTGCAAAAGACCTAACAAATTGCACCTCAGTCTCAGAAGGCCACTATGTGGATGTCAGGAGAAAAGAAAGGACAAATAACAGCTGACATTGACTTGGCTGACCTGCTGTAGGAGTAAAATGTTTACTGACATTGCAATGCTTGTTTTCAAATCAGCATAAATTGATTACATGATATACATATTTTGTAAAAATTAATTGTTGAAAATGTAATCAATATGTTTGACAATTCATTAAAATATTAATTCTGAATTATTTTTTTTATAAACAAGCACATTCTAGGATATAAAAATCACTCTGATATATTAATGAAAAAATTTAAATTAACATTTTAATATCCCAGAGAAGAAATCAAAATATTAATCTGATTATACAAAGCACTGTAGAAATGTCTGCCATCCCTCTTACTGTTAAACTTTGTTTCCATTGAATATGTTTCTGTTTATCCAAGTTTTTCTCTATACTTCTTACACACTGGGGTTTTTGTCCAGATAAAATATTAAAATGAGGATCTCAATAAACTGAAAAAAGTGACAGGTGTAAATCTTCCTTAATATCTAATATATATGTACTATGTGTCTTACTAAATGTATATTATCCTAAACTGAAACAATTTATGAAATCCCCAGATCAATAAATGTCATAATAAAAATGGTCATAAATGTATATATAGAAGCATTGAAAGCAGATATGAAATTGAATAAAGAAAAAGCCACAACACACATACACACACACACACAAAAGAGTATGGAAAGATTTGAACAGATTTGTGGTCTATCAAATAAAGTGGATGAAATACTAGAAATTTTAAGAAAAGAACACCAGTATTTATTTGCCTTCGTTTCTTCCTTTTGTTTTATAAATTATTGAAATGACCTTGGGGTTTCACAGTAAGATAGCATAAGTAGGTTGCTTTCCATTGGAAAACCAACAAATAAAACCCATTATTCAGGGGACCATGAGAGGATGGGTGGGGGTTTTTGGTGAAAAAACTCTGTGATTATTTTTTAACATGAAAAAAGTGAACCATCAAGCATTGACTACTTCAGCTTTTTGTCAGGTAATGGATTATACTCTTCTGTATTTGGTAATGAAAAACCAATTCATGGAACTTCATGGTATTGCTACTCTTGCCACAAAGCATGCTAGTTTCTAATTTTTCTGTTACATGGGGGTTTAAGTATTCTAGACAATTTTCATCATGCCATGTGCAAACTCCTTATATCTCTGTAAGCTTTACTATTTATTATCCATCATTATATTTTACAAAGTTCAGGATATTTTGTTTACTTAATGCCAAACCCTCCTGTAACATAAAATGCTATATAATTAAATCCTCAGGGAAAGTCAATATGAAACAAGGACTTCTACAGTGTGAAGAAATCTTCTAAAGGCTAGTCTGCACAAAGAGAATTTAAATACACAAACATGACAAAAAAAAGTTCTTGTATTCATATGGGAAGACTGAATGTCAACGTTTTCATTCCCCATGTTCCAGAATCATTATGTTTGAATCCATCATTCACAGCAACTCATATGACATATAGGCTCCACAGAGCATTGTAGAGTTAACAGGAAGCCCCTTTAACAGATTAATTTTGTTTAATTTTCTAATAGTTGAGTCTTTGGATATTTGTGCAGCAATTGCAAAGCAGCACAGCTGCAGACCTAGTCAAATTGAAAAGAAAATTCTTCAAGTAGGAAAAAAAACCTCAAGGAGCCTCCTAGGCAAGGGAATAAATGCATTTGCTTTAATGATTTCTGTAACTGTATTGAGGAAAATAACAAACAATCATCATAAGTAAAGCTTCTCTTGCTTCATATATTTCTGTTAGAATTAAAAACCTGGATTTTAAGGGCTGCTAGAAAGCAGGGTAATATTTTCTTTTAAATATTCTTCTTATTTGACATATATTAAAATACTGAATGTGTATAAGAGAAAATTGTAATGGTCTGAAGGCTCAAGCCTATGCAGATAGCAAAAAACTGAAAGTTTTATGTGGGGTTTTTCTCACTGCATTTCTTTATGTGCGTATTTGTTATTTAAGTAGCTAAATTGTTTTTAAATTTGACACCTGGAATGCTCTAATCTATGGCCTTTCTAAGAGTCCTACCTACCCAATGGCCAGATTAGGAAAAGACATTGTCTTTCAGTTTAGGCACAGATAGCACAAAAACTATCTTCAGGCTGATCAAGCTAACCTCCTTCTCTGAGTGACAAACGCTCCCTCCTTGCATCATTCATATCAGGTAATTTATCATCCTTATTAACTGACTTGTTGACAGGAATCTCCTTACAAACAACAGTGTGGTTGCTGGAGGTTAGTTTCCAGTGAATCCCTTGGAAGTTTGTTTTCACCTCACACACACACACATTCACACTCCTCTCCAAGAGCCTCATAGTAGTGATCGAAAAAACTTGTTACACAAGGAAGTTTTATTGACAAATGTAAATATTACAGACAGCAATTCTTTTAAAACACCCTCCCTTACTGCGGTGTAAATCAGGTTAGGGCAACAAAGCGAGGAATACTTGCTGCTGGATCCAAACTGGAATTAGATGAGAGAGGTGTTAAGATGCTCAGGCTTGCCCAAACTCCTGCATAGTCAGAGGTAGAATTGTCTCAGAAGCTAGGGAACCTCTACTTCAGTGGGGAAAGATGTAAGAAGTCTAAGCACTTCCAGGATTTGCTGGCAGCTACCCAAGGGAATTTTTTGTTTGCTTAGAATTGCAGTATTTGTATGCACAGCTGTTGAGGCAACGATGTTCTAATTGTCTGCACTCAGTTTAACTCTGCTCATCATAAGACAGTAATATATGCCAGCCATTTTTTACCCCTCTGAATTTATTATAGATAAACATTAGGAAAAAAAAATATTGAGAAACATCACTAGTAATTAATTAGATATACAGTATCACACCAGAAATAGAGAGCTTTTAAAAAGTAAACTAGAACTGAAATCAGAATCAGTGCCACATGAGAATTGTATGAACTTTTGATTGCTTGCTACTGCAGTGGAACTAGCAGCATCAACTAAGGCTCAACAGACACAGTAATCAAAGGACCAAGAAAGCAGAGAACATTATGTAGATTAATATAATATGATCTGGATTAATTTTTTCTGTGTTTTAGGCTGCATATTTTAATTTTTTAATAGGAACTCAAAAACTCTGGAACAAATGCATTAATAAAAAATATCAGAGAAAGCTATTAGCAAAGTTGACTGGAAACAACTTTTTGTATTGACAAATAAGAAGGAATAAATAGCTTTGAAAGGAATGCATGCAATTGAAAGGTATACAATCTGCTTGAATACTCCTTAAAGTCTTCAATTTTATCAGATTGCAAAATTAATACCTTTGTAAAATCATAGAACCATAAGATGGTTTGAGTTGGAAGGAGACCTTAAAGATCATCTAGTTCCAAACCCCCTGCCATGGGCAGGGACACCTTCAATTAGACCAGGTTGCTCAGAGCCCCGTCCAGCCTGGCCTTGAACACTCCCAGGGATGGGGCACTCACATGTTCCCTGGCCAACCTGTTCCAGTGTCTCATCACCAAGCAAAGAATTCTTTCCTAATATCTAACCTAAACCTACTCTTTTTTAGTTTGAACCCATTCCCCCTTGTCCTGTCACTACATGCTCTTGTAAATAGTCCACTTGTCACTGCTGTCCACCAGGACTCTGAGCCATCCACCACTACCCTCTGGATGTGACCATCCAACCAATTCCTAACCCACCTAACAGTCCATCCAACAAATCCATTGTTCTCCAGTTTGGAGAGAAGGATGTTGTGGAGGACCGTGTCAATGGTTTACAGAAGTCCAGATAAATGACATTTGTAGCTCTTCCATTATCCACTTAGGTAGTTGCTCCATCACGGAAAGCCACTATGTTGGACAGACAGGGTTTTCCCTCAGTGATTTTGTGCTGGCTGCCTCAAATCATATCCCTATTCCCCATGGGTCTTAGCATAGCTTCTAGAAGGATCTATTCCATGAAGGATGCTGGTACAAGAAAACAATGATTCTAAATGAAAAGGAAAAAAAAAAAAGGATAAATTAAAGATTTTAACACGTACATAAAGGCAATACTTCATTTTGAAATATTGAAATTTGTGAATATTGAATAGTGAATTTTACGCCAAAGACAATCACAATTCATTATCTTGGATTTCAGTATAGCAGAACTAATTATTTTACCTGTTTTTCATCCACATAGCTTTTTAAAACTAATATTTCTTCATAAAAATCAACTGACTGATGGGAAGATCTGTAAGAATAGAGTACAAGTCAAGAATTTTTGTGCTGTGGACGATTTTACCCCCTACAGATTTCATGTATATTTTTTCTACATTTTTGCACGAGAATAGGATCAAAGATCTGTTACTGTGATATAGCAGATGTGTGAAAACACAATAAAGGATTTAATGCACATAGGAGGCCCAAAAAAATAAAGAGGAAAAGGTTCCACGTGTGTTTATTGGTGTTCACAGAACCATAGAACAGCCCAGATTGGATGGGACCTTGAAAGAATGACTGGTCCAAACTTTCACGGTAGAGATGAGATTAAAAAAATTTAGATGGGATTATCTAGCTCCACCAAGTCCAGTTTAATTCTATTTCACAGCAACATTTATCTCAGCAGCTACAAACTCTTAGCATTAATGTGGTTAGCTGGCAGATGGGATTATGGTACATCCTACAATGCCTTCTTTATGAAGAGAAAAATTTGTCCCTAGGAATATGAAAGTCCAACTTCTTTTTTTCTTTTTTTTTTTTTCATCAGTGCAGCAGAGTAGTAAAGAGAATATTCTCAGCAAGGTACAAGAAATAAGGCACTTTGATTATGAGGTTGATTAATCATAATCTGCCAATCTGTAGCTAAATATTGTCAATGCAGTATCTAAATGACGGCTCTGTCATTTATCACAATGGTTTATAGTGGCATCAGGTCTTGGTCCCTCCTGTTGAGTCATGAGCTTCAGTGAGAACCTCTTGCTTTCTAAACTTCTCAGAGAGGTCTAGGTGTAGCTTGGTCTACTTAGTCTCAGATTTGGTCAACAGTTTATGTCTAAAGAGTTATAAAATAAAAATTATACCTACTTTTTGACCTACTTTTTGGAAGTTATACCAACATCCAATGTCCACTGAAGAAAAAATCTTTGTAAAGAGCAGAAATGTCTCAACTGATTCACAAATGCTTTTCTTTTCTGAATGAACAGTAGCATCTTTTTATCATTTTTGCATTTGGAATGGCTTTATGACCTAGGGGAATTTCTAAATATGGGAATATTATAAATGGCAGATATAAGAAATACTGGAACATATGACACAAGACATTTAATCAGCTATTAAATTCAGTGCTGTATTTTCAATTTCTCTCTTCAAGTAAAAACCTACTTGTTACAGTGCTTGAAACTCCACAGCTGTGGAGCTCCATCCTATATATGACATCAATTTATTTTGCTCGGGAAAACACATTAACTAAATTAATACTTTAGGATGCATATTTTTAACATTATCGAAGTACTTTTATAATTTTCTTAATAAAATATATGCTAGTTAACTTGATCTGCCCACAGGTATCATGTAGTAACACGTAATGAATCTTGGAAAAAATGCTCTTCACTGGATATTTGCTGCCATCTGCTGACAGAATGTAAAAAATGTTTTTCTAGAAATAGAATTCTGACATTTAATATTCAGCGTCCTCCCCACCCTGAAACTTATGATTATATAATTATTAACGGAAAGATAAAAGTGGCTACAACTATCAACTAGAATAAATTCCTGGGAAATCTGTTGAGCATTTAATATTCATTTTAGATAGATCTTTTTTTCTTTGGGGATTTTTTTAAGGTAAATATTGCATAGATTCTTATAGCTTTTCATTTGATTGTGAAGCTTTTATTTTTTTAACATAAAAAAATTCATCTAACAAGGTTTCTGTAACAGAAATTAGCACACTTTGAAGTGTAAACTTTGAATTTGGCAGGACCTGCAAATTTTAGTAATTTCTCAGTTTCCCACTGCAAAAGACCTGCCTAGCTGTTTTGTTTCGTTTTCATGGGCATGACTATCGATTTTTTTTTTTCTCTCCTATGGCTCTCAACTCTAAAGAGCTTGTTTTGGATAATCTGTCAATATCCTATTTCTAATTAATCAAGAAATACTTAGCTATTTCATCTTTATTTCAAATTCTTCTTAAAAAGAAATTTTTATTTATAGGGTACCTACAGAATTTTTCCTTGTAGAAAGTTTGATGGAATTTTATACAATTTTATCCCTAATACTTGAAGTAAGCATTGGAAGTTTATAAAAAAAGATCACTTAATACTCCAAAGGGGATGATTTGGTGTAACAGTTGAGCACAGGATCTACAGACAAAATTCTAGAGGAACATAAATATAGTTAAATGATTCGCCGTAGCATAAATCTGGTTCCCTTCAAACACATTTACATAATTATACAAAGCTTTTTTGTTTTTCCTGGGTTGTTCTGAAGAGCTCAGAACTTTGTTGAAGTATGTCACTATAGATCATCCTGGCATGGACAGGAGTAAACAAATTGTTTTAATAGTTTTGGTCACATTTTCATTTGTAAATTACTAGTGAGGCATTCAATTTTGCCCAAAACCATCAAAAAACCATGAGGCAAATATTTAATGAAAGCATATGTCAAAGAGACTTTTAGTTATTCACTGTAATTATTACAGAATTTCATGTAGTATTTCATCTTTTCTTCAATATAATTTTCAGATAATATGCACTCTATTTCACTTTCAGAAATAACCATTATTTATGAAGACAAGTTTTTGGGTTGTGTTGATTGAAATTCTCCATTTTATATTGAGCCTTTCACAATAATAAAATAAATAGTTTATAACAATACAATAAATAATGTAGGTCACATTTATAATACATGTTATTTTAATCCTTTTTTTCTTATTTTAATTTTTCAGTGAGGCAATGAGGGTCATAGAACTGTTCGTCTTGGAAAGCACCTTTAAAGGTCATCTAGCTCCAAGCCCCCTGCTGGAAGCAGGGGCACCTTCCACTAGACCAAAGCCCCATCAATCTGGTCTTGAGCACCTCCAGGGCTGGGGATGGATCCATAGCTTCTCTGGGAAACATGTCCCAGTGCCTCGCCACCCTTATTGTAAAAAAAGTCTTCCTTATGTTCTTCTTACAGTCTCCTTTAGTATTGAAAGGGTGCAATAATGTCTGCAAAGCAAAGGTGGAGATGGAAGTAAGAGTATGCTATTTTTATTTTAGCATAATTTTGAGGCAATTTTATTTTCTGTTAAGTTGATGCAAGTAAGAAATAATTCTTCTGAAGTCAGTAAGATTATTTTTCTTAAAGTTGGCATGCAGTTAAGAGTCTTGGGTCATGTCTTTAAGAGGATTTAATATCTAAATCATTGCAGTTTATTTACTTCGAAAAGTCTTCTGATCACAGAGCCCTCTTTGGAGCTAGAGTTGAAAAAATGCAAAGGTGACTAATATTTCTGTATTTATTCCTTCTACCCTCCCCCTTTCTCTTCCCAACCCACACCCCTTAAAAAAAAAAAAAAAAGAAAAAAAGAAAAAAGAAGAGAAAAAAAAGCAACAAAAACCCAAGGAAAGTTTTTCCAAACTGGATATTGCATGCAAATCTTTGTTTTGAAATTCTGCACTACTGAGCTGCACAGCTTAATAATTCAGTTGGGTGTACATCTCTCAGAAACATGTGATGCTACTTATTATGCCAAAATGTATTTTTAAAGTTGAAATTATATTTGGGTGTGCAGTGAGTTCCTTTCAATTAATTCAGCTGTAGTGTGTGCCTTGCTTTCTGTCATCTGCATTACAATAGTAGTGACTTCCTTGCCTCTGTGGGCAGTCAGCCAGAACAGCAGAGTAACCCCAGTGTCTCCCTGTGCTTTCACTGCCACTTCAATGGACTGTTGCTGTCAGCAGTAAAAATACAATAAATTGAGGCTCTTTCTTCGGTAGAAATCCTAAGACAGAATTAAGGCATACTTCAACATTTTACAAGAGACTGAGACCATCTGTTAAGATCCAGCTGGATGGCTCTTGGTCTAATAGAGTGGAAATGGATATTGTGACTATCTCTTTAGGTGGTTTCTTCAGCTGTCTTTCCCATTGTTAATCTTTCAGTAATCACATTCTGTGTCACTGAGCGGTCAGAGCAATTTCCTCCCTCAGGTCAAACCTCAGGGGTTATGCTTTTAATTTATTTAATTAATTACCAACTTGCTGAGTTCAAGCCCTGTTAAGCTTTATACAGGGGGAAAGAAAAGAGGGAAGAAAAAGGGGGAAGGGAAAGAGGAGGAATATATGAATGGAGAAAGTATTTCTATTTAAAGGGGAAATTTAGGAGTCAGATGCCATACCAGCTAAGTAAAGAGCAACAGAAAGGTTAGGAGATACTGAAAGTTAATCTTTCCAGGATATTTTGTGATGCCAAAAGGTGGACTGTCTATTCACTAAGCTGCAAAGAGGCATTTCACAATATCTGTAAATCTTGAACACAGGCTCCCGTAAAGCTCATCCCACTTTCCTTTTTTTTTTTTAATTTTACACATCAGAGGCATTGCCAAAGGTAGTAGGAAATACCTGCCCATCTTCAGGTCAATGGAGTTGATATCCTGGTGGGAATTTATTTTCTCATAAATTACCTCAGGGAATTAAAGACTGAATCATATTCTGCTTTGTACTAAGAGACTTCATATGTATGATCACTATAGTCTCTTCCAGCTTCCAACTGAACATACTCTGACTTTTAACCTAGTTTTCTCTTTAAAATATCGCAGCAACTGTAGTTGCTGAACTGCATCCCGAACCAGAAAGGTGCATATGAAGGCAGGCTGAGAGACCTAGGTTTGCTCAGCCTCGAGAAAAAGACTCTGGGGAAACCTGATTGTGGCCATTCAATGCCTAGAGAAGGCATGTGAACAAGGTGCAGGGAGACTTGTTACCAAGGGCTGTAGTGACAGGGCACAGTGGTTTGCAACTGAAAGAGGATAGATTGAGACTGCACATAAAGAAGACATTTTTTAGGGTGGTGAGACACTAGGACAGGTTGTCCGGAGAGATGGAAGGTGCACCATTCCTGGAAGTGTTCAAGACCAAGTTGGATGGGGCCCTGAACAACCTGATCTAGTGGAAGATGTCCCTGTCCCTGAAGTAGATGGTTTTTAAGGTCCCTTCCAAATCAAACTATTCTGTGATTCTACAATGCTGAATGCATCTAGAGAAGAGTTAGAGGCAGAAACAGAGAAGTAGAAAGAATCTTTTTTTTTTTTCTTAAAAAAACCCCAAAGCACAAACCTCCTGTAATTTAGATAACTTTTCTTCCTGATACTCTCTTTTGAAACTTTAAAAAGGTATCTTAATAGAATGCATTAGTAACTAATTTTTCACATTTGGAAGAAAAAAGAAAATTGAGTACCAATCTTTTTTTAAAGGACAGATACGAAAATTGACAGAATTGAAGCAATATATAGCATTATATCTATATTGTACTCATTATATCATTAACTCATGTACTCATTGTATCATTATATCATAACATATAATCATTATTCCAGGTGACACACAAGTGTAGTCTATTCATTAGAGTTTTCGTACTTTGAATGTGCAAACTTGTGAAGGAAAGTTCCTGTCCAAGAAAGTTTAATAAAACAAAAGAATTTATCAGTTAGTGAGAACAATTACAGAACCCAAGTGATTTGCAGACAGTCAGGTGACAGGTGAAAAATGGATTTGCGTGACTTGACTTTAGGGCCAGTGTTCTAACCTGGTCTCCTTTGCCTTAGAGGTATTTCAAAATCACTTATCTTGTGTCCATTACATCCCAGGGATAGCTTGAAAAGTTAATGTCAAAGACTACTTCATAAAAGGAAGTTTGATTCAATTTAATACCTTTTTAAAATGACTGTTGTGAAATTAAACTCCCAATTATCTCTTCTAATGACTTTTAATATTTCATGTGGATTAAGTGGATAATGAAATCTCTAAAGGATAAGTTTATGTTTCTTAAATTATATGTCAAAGGTCATAAGAAAAAAAATTACATTGGCTCTGAACTGTGTTGGAGGACAAAGTAGTTTTCTAATAATGAGTGTTCTAAATGGAGACTAAAAGGAATAATATTCCTGTCAGTATATTTTTTCCAGTTACAACTAATATTGTCATTCTCTTCAAGGCATTACTTGGGAATAAGAATATGGTTGTTTTAATATTTTTATTTTTGGAGGATCCTTCTGTGAACAGCCCTCCATTTTTTTTCACGTTACACATCATTACTTTCTCATCAAAGCACTCGAAGTTAAACTGCATTGAAAATTGAGTAAATTTCTAACAAAATATTGATTCAGCAAGAAATGTATAATAATAATAAATAAATTAAGAAATTAACCTTCAAATTTTAATTTAGAAGTCAGTGAGTTTATTTACTAAAAGAAAAGCAAGCTAATAAAAATTGCTGTTAACGCTTTAGTTCATAACCAGAAATTTCTGTGTATTTGGATACAGAATTGGTAAAATGATTCAACACTGTGTTTCAATGTTACCATTGGCTTACATTGTGCATGATGAGTCCTTTTGTCTATGTAGTAGGCTCTTATTTATCAATAATGACATGAAAGTAAGTTTGACCTGAAGAAGGAGATATATATATATATATATATACTTTAATGTTTTTTACTGGAAGAAATGCTCAGATAAAAATCAGGTCTTTGAGAGCAGTTAGCCTCTAAGAAACTAATTAATAGTTTCTTAAAAGAATCCTAAATGACAATTATTAGTTAAACACTCAATGCACAGTCTAGCATTCTTGGACCAAGTTTAAATAGATTGTCTAGACTTGGTGATGATGAAGTGTTGGAACCCTGGGTTTAGATAATTCCAATCTTTCAGTTCTGACAGACAATGAACTTCAAAACCTTGCTACAGTTTACCTGAAGCCTTGGGAAAAACCTCCCAAGTTGTGGGATAATACTGAGATTCTTGCTGTGTAATTAAAGTTATGTCACTGGGTGGAATATGGAGAAATGTAGAAATGAGGTTTATGGAATATAGTAATATCAATGTATGTAGCAATATGGAGGATTTTGGGTGTGGCTTTTTACTTCTTTCTTCTTTCTTCTTCACAAACCTAGGTGGTCTGTTATTGGGTCAAAAATTCCACAGTGCAGGTCATGAATAGTTAGTTATTGGGTTATAAGTAAAAACATATTGCTTGGCAATTCTTAATTGGATAAATTAGGCTTTAAATAACCTTGAAAGTTAGAACTCGGAGCCATTTTCTACCTTGGCATCAAAGGAGCACATTCCGTGGAGCTGTGCTATAGATAAGAAATATTAAACAAATTAGAAGATCATCCCTGGCGTCTCCTGCATCTTAATCTGAACTCTGAGTAAAAGAACTCAAGAATCAGAAAGAAAACGAAAAATTAGAGATTTTTACAATGAAGTTCAATAAAATAACAGATTAAAGTCAATGGAAATAACATGAAGTGATGCACTGCTGTGGATTAATTGAGAGATGAGCTAAACCCCATGCAGCCACTTAACTTGCTGCCACATGGGAGAAGGGGGAAGATAAAGACAATTTAATAAGTAAAAGAGAAAAATAAAGGAAAAAAAAATTTAAAAAGCACAAGAAATAGCTAATGCAAATGCAGTAGTTCACCACTAGCAAATTCATGCCTAGTCACTCCCTGAGCAATGGTAACCACTGGTAAACGCTCCTCCAGCTCTTACTTATGAGCACATGGTATGGGGTATCCCTTTGGTCAGCTGGGGTCAGCTGTCCAGACTGTCCTCTCCCACCCTCTTCTGCACTCCCAGTCTGTTCTTCTTTGGTGGGAAGGACAGCAGTGTGAAAAACAGAAAAGGCCTTAATGCTGTATAAATATTGCTCAGAAAGTCCTAAAACATTGGTGTCTTATCAAAACTGTTTTGATCAAGGGCAAAACAGACTCAACTTAGGAATTTTTTTTTTCTTTTTCTTTTCTAAAATGCACTATTAAAATATATTTATTCAGGTTTTTTTCTCCATGGTTCTTCTAGTCTGCACCCAGAGTCAGGATATCAAACAGCCTGAGATCTCTTAGTTTCTGGGTGGATGTCCTAGGTTACAACAGAGATGTATTCTATTACCACCAGCTGAGGGCCATTAGCTGTTATCTCCTGCTATGACCCACCCTGATAACAGACAATGGGCCAGCAAGAAACCACTGCATGACTCATGGGCTTATCTCATCCTATTGTGAGATGCTCCACCCAGGAGGGAGGAGCCAAGCATTCCCACCTGGATATAACCTGGCCTTGGAACTGCCTGAGTTAGCCCTGCCTGCTGGGTTCCCAGAGGACAAGGGCTATCACTGGACCTTCAGCTGGAGATCAGACCTTCCATAGGATCACTGCTTCAACTGAACTACTTCATCTGGACTGCTGCCACCACCCTAACAGGGTGTCAGGTTGTATCTGACTTTGTCTGTGGTTTTTCTTTCCTCTTTCCCTTGTATTATTTCACATTTTTTTTTCCCCTATTAAATGTTAACCTTGACTTGGGATCTCCCTCTGGTTTGTTTTCAAACCAATAGAGTGGGTCTATTAATTTCTGGTTGATGATTTCTTTTTGGTCTAGCAAATACTTGATGGTTTATACAAACTAAAACACCATTACCAGGATATTAGTGAGGACTTCCTTCAGTGTGAAGCATTCCAGTTGATGAATTCACCTGAGTTGGGAACATACTGCTTTAAATCCTTAATTTAACTTGGGGATTAACACTGAGTTCTATCAGACATGCATTTTCACTGACACCTGAGGCAATATTTTTTTTCTTCCTAATAAGTGCATTTCATCAACATTGTGCTATAGGATTCAGCAACCATTTGAATTAAGGATAATTATTTTTTCTAAATGAGAAAGAACTGATAAAAGGAGTTATGAGAGAGCACTTCAGGAACAGAAATCCTGAAATTTTGAAAGCACTCTCCTGAATATCTATTAGGTCAGCTTTTTTATTAGTTTTGTTTTAGTTGCTAATTGTTTGAAAATTAATTCTTAATTTTCTTGTCACTGACCTGCACTGAATAAAGCAAAATACCAAAGCATGGATGTTCTAGTGAGATAGGTCAGACCAAGAAGGCTTCATTCCGTGGAATCTTTACCAAAAGAAAAACTGCAAGGAAAAAAATAAAAAGGTTTCAAATTGTCTCTGTTCTCCCGGGCTAAATCTTTAAAACTTTTCAGTAGCCACATTCACTAGGTGACTCTGAAACAGCCTCAGGAAATAATATATGCTGTCACCATATACACTATCACTAATTTAGAGGGATCAAAAAAGAAAATTATTCCTGAAATACACAGGTGAGGTTGTCATATGGGGGAGACAGGATTCTTTCATTCAAGACTTTTTTCTGATAAAGCCACTTTTCGTTTGGACTTTAGCCCTGTGAGGGCTTTTTTGGGTTTTGGAGTTTTTTTAACTTCTATATCTCCCCATAGTTAATCTCCTAAATCATTAATCAGTCTGTAATAGAGGCAGCATGTGTATCAACTGTGTCTGGGTCTGAACAAAATTATTGATTCTTAGGAGCTAACAATCTGTTTTCAGGTTCTTTTCTTTTATGGTCTATAGTATTTTACCAGGGTATTTGCTTAGATGTTTGTGAAGCTTCTTCTGCCATTTTTGTATCCTCAGCAAGGTAGAAAGCATGAAATCTGCTGTTCATAAATTCTTTCTAGACACTGCTTAGAGAGTTGTCAGTATCTCCAGCAAGAGATAACTCTTTCTCACATAAGATATTTGTCTAGTGATTTGATTGAAATTTTAGGAGGGACATTACAAACACCAAAATATTATCAACCAACAGAATAAAATGTTGACAAATAGGAAATGAAACAAGCATGTTGTTCATTTTCTGCTTGATAATAAAAAACACTTTTTCAGGCTACAGCATAAAAACTAATTTTTTTTTCTAATCTGTGAAATGTTACAAAAAATAAGATAGAAAGTTCTAAATCTGAATATTTTTCACCAACAGAATGTACTGAAAAGAATCTGTTACTATGATTTCTTGTCACTGACAGTCACGTAAGGGAAAAAAAATCAATTTAGTTTTCTTTTATTTGGGAGAGGGCATACAACAATGTATTTTTCCTATTTGATTCTCCTATATCTGACCTTTCTAACTTAACAAAGTGACATAATAAACTCAATAAAAATTTGCAGTTCTTTTGAAAATTTTTTTATGGCACAAATGTGGTGAAGCCTGTGCAGCTTCTTCCCACCCAAACAGCTACAGCTCCTTTCTTTCAAGATAGCACAAGGAGAACATCCTGAAACAGACTTTCACCATTAACATGTATGTGTTGATAAAAAGTTAATTTTGAAGGGTTGAAAGCAGTGGTACATCCTAGATCACACAGACAGAAAGTAGATTTTTGATTTCCCCCCTCCCC
Organism: Monarcha castaneiventris obscurior; assembly: GCA_026261815.1. Taxonomy (NCBI): domain Eukaryota; kingdom Metazoa; phylum Chordata; class Aves; order Passeriformes; family Monarchidae; genus Monarcha; species Monarcha castaneiventris. The sequence goes on along the minus strand of JAMPIT010000566.1, from coordinate 3,967,523 downwards.
TTTTCACCATGATGAAAGGTATGTTTGAAAAAGCACAAAGATCACTGACAGAGTATGCTTTCTTCCTGTTTGCTATCATGTATTCCTGTTTGCAAACCTCTAATCCCACAATCATGTTAATCCTGAAGAACAGTTAACAGCTATTGAAGCTGCACATTTTAAACTTAAGAGTCTGTATTTTTCACATCACTGTCACTTCAGTAAGTGAAAGTAGGTACTAAGGAATTATTGCTCTGTCTTCTTAGGAAATCTGATGGTTTTCAGAATTGTATCCTTTAAAATGCTGTGTTTATGAACCTGTCTAGTCAGACATCCTATTTTTTCAAAAAGTGTCTTTAGTTATCTTTAGAATATCCTGTATATGATAAAAAAGACTGTTGTCACAAAAATAATTTGCAAGCAAACAAAAAAAAATAAACAGGAAAGAAGGAATGAGAAAGAATTGTATGATTTGAGTGTGCTTTGATAAATTTCTGTCTTATTGCCATTTTCTGAGTATCTTTCAGCAAGGATATATTTCATTTAGAGATAATATAAATCACGTACAAAAAGGTGAAAAGGAGTGAAATGTCCTGAAGAATGTTGATGAATACATCCATTTTTTTTCCCCAGATGAAAGCATGAACTCAGTCTGAACCACTCACCTCTTTCAATATTTTAAAATAAGATGCAGCAGTGAGGCTTATTGTTTTAAAGAATGAAAATGAAAACAGGGAACTCAGTTGCTACGCCTTTTGTTTTTTTGTGGTGATCTCTTTAAGTTTTAATTTAAACATGAAAGTGATAGTCACCAATTACCCAGGACAAAAAGAAATAGACATTATATAATGGTGTTTTTATTATTTAAGGGAAGGCTGGCAGAACAACAATAGCAACTCATTACATGACTTTCTTTATTAGGTTTCTTTTTTCTTCAATTTCATAACCGGCTTCAAATTCTCTGGGTGTGTGCAGGATATAATTTTAAAGACATATACTTTCTTTCTATATTGTTACTTTCCTTAAAAAGCTGCTGTATATTTTAAATAAATTTCTGACACTTTTGAGTAATTTAAGATATTATTGTTAATATAATGGATTACTTATACATACTTATTCATACTTCACACTACAGTTTAAAAAAAAAAGCATTATGAGATTCAGTGGCTAGAATACCTATTTGTAAATAAAGCACATCTCCTGTAACTTACAGAGTTTATAACATTCTAATAAAAAATCAAAAAATGGTCATGGTTGGAAGGGGACCTTAAAGATCATCTAGCTCCAACCCCCCTGTCATGGGCAGGGAACCTTCTACTAGACCCATGTTGCTCAGAGCCCCATCCAAACGATTGAATTTTTTGTCCACAAACACTCCCAAGTCTTTCCTCCTAGGGCTAGTATCCATTCTCTACCCAGCCTGTACTGGTTGTTGGCATTCCCCCAATCCAGATGCAGAACACTGCCTCACACAATCCAATATTAACTCAGGCATCCTTGTGGTTGAAAGTACTCACAGGACACAACCTTAAATATACATTATATTGCTTCAGTTTTGTGCTGCAAGATCACCACTGCAACAGTTCTGATTTTATTTCATATGCCCTATGTTTAAAACAGCCCCAAATTATACAGTTATTTAAATAGCACCTATTTTTGGTTGCATCTCAGTGTTTACAAAAAGTACATACTGCAGAAACATGAACAAGACAAACTGATTTTGTGCCCCAATAAGCACAGATCTTGGTCTGCAGGAACTTCATGCATACGGCAAAACAGTGAAATAGCTATAAATGTGTGCATGAAATTCATAAGAAGACATAGATAGTGTTAATAGTCTGTTTTTTCCCCCTCTCTTTTTTCTTTTATTTTGTTGTCCTATGGATACTGAAAAAGCCTCAGCAGAGAATTTCTTCAGCTCTTTGCAGTGCTTTGTGAGAGTTCTGTCTTTCCCATGCAGATTACTTTGAACAAGATTATAGTATTGTAAACTTCCTGCACCTGCGGGTTGTTTGGCAGAATTGTTATGGTTCTAACTAGAAAACACTCAGAGATGGGTGTCTTAGAACTTGACCAATCCCCTTAGGGGGTGGGTGGCAAAACCAATTACCTTCTGCCACTTAATACACTTTGCTAACTAACGTTTAAAAGTTTTCTGTGAATTCATTAAAGTGCTTTTCTTTATCCCTGAGCCTGGACTTTGTGTCATTTCTCTACTTGGCCGTGGTGAGGACAGCGACATTGTCCTCTGTCTTTCTCTCTCTCTTTTTTTTTTTTTTTTTTTTTTTTAAGAAAGGAAAGAATGTAGTCGCTTGAAGTGTCTTCATCATCACTGAGAAAACTTGGGAAAGCAGTAAGAAACAATATGAATTTGAATTTCAGGCATAAATATGGGGTATGTAACCCCATAAAGAAAGTTACTTTATTCTCTGAAGTAACTCACCTCTAGAAATTAAGAGATCCTATATATCTGCCTTCTCACACTCTTCCATACTTGCCAGAGAAAGTCAAGTAGCAGAGAATAATGAGGAGAAAGAGAAATGCATCAGCACAAGTGCATAACCTTGCAGAGCACAAGGAGGAAGGAGACAAAATTGCAATGTCAATGCCATTTGTAATGACCCGCGGCTTTGCAGGCAGCCTTGTCAACACTCTCCCAGTACGTGCCTGAGATTGTATTAAGGTGAACGTGTTTTGTGAACAGGCTGAAAACTCCAAAGCTTATAGAACCCCACATATTTTAGGAATGACCTTCATCTTTACCTGCAGGCTGCTGAGTGGACAAACAGCAAATCTGCTCTCAAGGGCAGTCCAACACAGCATAGTCAGATAAAATGTCTCTCACAGTATTTCTACAGCTGAGAGAGTTTACAAAGCATGTCCTTGCCCAGGGCCATATCTACTGGAATAGTAGATCCATAGTAGATCTACTAGAATCTACTAGCAATAATTTACACTATCTAATAGTATATTTTAAGTGATTAGACAGTCTGGTCTCTAATGAAAGGATTAACACATTGCATTTCAGGCTATTTTATACTGGAGCATTTTATCATAACTTGCTACTACATCTTTACAACACTAAAATAAATTGAAATTCTGCTTGAAAATTTTCCAAGGAGAAATAAGGCTTGAAGCTTTGATTGGGAATTGAAAAAGTAGAGTCAGGTGTGAATTTTACATGGCTTTGAAATCTGAATAACATACTACTTTTCTATGTTTGTGAAACTTTAAAATAAGATTTTCCACATTGCCATCTGATGTACTTATTGGAGCTGTTCTAGCCCTTAACATATTCTGTACAGCCTTGAGAAAATCTTGTGGTTTCAAATGGAATCAGTTTGAGTAGTGGAATCATTGGTGCTAGATCACAGATTGGCAGAAACATACTAAAAGGCACCAAAGTTAAAACTTGCAAGCAAAAAATTATACAAAAGCAACACAGATTTTGAGTTTGGGTAATGAAAAAACAACCAAAAGGGGCATAGACTGCAAAAAAAACAAAGTTAGCTCCAAGGTTATTTTCTCTATGTTCCAATACCTTCAATTATTTAAACATTTTGGGTTTTGCTTAAAAGTAAATGCTGTTTCTTTTTCCTTTTTTTTCTTTTTACTAGTGCCTAATTTTTAATCATGAAAACTTCCACCGTTTTTATCAATCTTTTTTTATCCTAGGTTAATTTGCAGTATACACTCACATCATTCCAAATTAGCAACAAATAAATTCTGTTGATTTATATTTGGGAAGTCACGGGAGTAATATTCTGTAGAAGAAGTAACAGCCATGGAACCATTAAGGTGCTGCACCTCTGAAGGATAGTTATTTGGGAACCACTTTAAAATTCAGCATCATTGGAAGGATGCAAATATGTGAGTCTGTGTCATACAGAACTCTTGTCTATTTTTTTGCAGTCCCTGGAGAAGTATTTCATGAGTGTTGATGGAAACACAGCAGCACCATTTTCACTCAGTCATAGAGTTGAATCACTTCAGTATTTATATGAACTATTTAGAACTTAAGCTGATAATTTTCTTCTGTATTCACTGAGAGAATGCATGATTTCACAACAAATTAAAGGCAAAGACACAAGGGAGTGTTACTTGATGTGATGATGCATGGGACCGTCTGGGATGTAGTATTATAATGCAGTCTGATGTTTGCAGCATCTCCTGGCTATAAATTGGTTCAGCAGGTCCTTCAAAAGTTCCCTCACTTCCTTGAAATCTGTTTGAAGTGCCTTCTCCTCTCTTGCCATCTAGCTGGGATCTGTAACAGTTTCATAACCACCAGTCTCAGCCATTACCTTATTCAAGGTAAAGACAGGAGGAAAGTAGAGGGCCTTGTACCATTTGAATTTTCTCTGTTGGTGATGACATCAGTTAATTTAAACTGTCTTTAGCTATTATATATATGAGTGCATATGAGTCCATGCATAACTAAAAAGTTAACCAAAAGATTTTGAAAGAAAAATCTGATTGTGATCTACACATCAAAAAGTGATTAGAAATAATATCCAAATGGAGGACAGAGAGAAAGTGGAGGTCTGCCAACTACAGCTATTTGTGGAAACATGATGAAAGAGAATTCTAATAAAAAACACTGCTTCACAAAGACTATAGTATCTTGCTTGAAGTATTTTCCCAGAAGTCATTAGGAGATTGAAAGCAGAGTTCAGAAAATCTCTGACTGGGTTCAGTGTGCTGCTGTGCATCATGATTTTTCTTCAATACACAAATTCAAGGCAGCAAACAATGCCACAGGTCCTGGACTTCCTAACACAGGCTGCAGAGCTCGTGGGTCTCAGGCTTCTTCTGTGGCTTCTTCATGCTGAGACCCCAGAAACAAACTTCTTACTATAATTTTAGGTTACCTGCTACAGACTCAGTCTGACAGTCTGGGAGCATAAGGGTCTAGGAAAGCAATGAGTTACTGGTCCAAGAGAAGACATAATTAAGAAAAGTTTATTGACATAAACATCAAAACATTTCACAAGATATAGTCTTTCCAGAATAAGGTGTAGTCTGAAGCAAAACTTTGATTAAGAAGACTGCCTCCTTTTATTCTGCCTCTGTATCGCACAGCAGCTATTCCATATCAGTTTTCGAAGCTCTGAACTAAGGAAGGCAGTCGTGTTTAGATGTTCAGGGTTTGTCTCCACATCAGAGTGAGTGGAAGTAGAATTTTAGCTATTTAGTTGTCAGTTCTATAAGCTCAGTTTAGATAGAAGTAGTATTTTTAAAATGAATGTTAAAATGTAATTTCTGTGTTTAATTGGTATTAAAATACTCAGACTTTTCTCAGGCCGATATTCAGACTATAGAAAGGAAGGCTTCTTAGTTATGTTTCTTCTTAGATGATTCCTAATGCAAAATTTTGTTGTTACTGAATTTGTTTAACAGATCTGTTATGATGAATATCAAACACTTGAATTTACTTAGAAGCAGTATGTTACAATATGCATAAAAACCACAGTAAATCATTCAAATATATGAAGTCACTGAAATCAGTGAAGTTAAATTAGGAACAGCTTTGTTCCTGTTTACTGTAAGCATGGTATGTTCAGAATACAAAAAGAATTGCACAAAATATTCTAAGTGTTTATATCCGCCAAGTACGCAGAAGTTTTCTGTGAATCCAAAAAACAAGAGCAACTCAAATGTAATGTATTGTATTACATATATTAAGTCAGTAATTCAGTTCCAAATATGATTTTAAATAACCACAAGACTGTATTATAAAGACATCAACCAACTAATTGACACATAAATTTTTTTTATAAATGTCAATCGTTAGTATTTGGCCTAGTTTATTTAAGCATTGGATGGTCCTTAAAATAGGTCATTCAACTTTCAAGTACAAGTCTATCTAATCAGGGCAATTAAATGTGTATTATTAAGGGTTTATTCAGTTCTTTTAATCATTATACAGTTTATAAGTCAGTTTCTTTTATCTGTAACTTGGATCCTTGAGCACAGAGCACTTGAGGGATCGAGCATCATTTTCATTAACTGTACTTTCTTTGAAGTAAAATCTTCAGTCTTTTGCAGTTTAATTCCATGTTAATTTAAATCACTGTTCTGCTTTCCTGCAATGAGCTTTATTTTTACAGCACTTGACTGCAACTGTGAATTACAGACAGAAGAGGTCCTGAAGACACGAATTGGCACAGGTGTAACTGGCACAGCATGCAGCTGAGTGTTTTGTTTTTTTTTTCTTTTTTTAACTTTAGCTTGTTTTGTAAAAAACTGCTGCTGGTATCTGCACGTCTTAAAAGATTTTCTTTTCCTAGGTTAGAGCACCACCTGGTGGTCAATAGGACAACATGTAAGACTGTCATTAACTTTATTTAAAAAAGAATTACAAGTATACCTAATGTTATCTTTATAATGTAAAGCAATAATTAAAAAAAAAAACAAAACCCAACCTTAAGTGTACTTTGATTGTACTATAAGCTAATAAGGGTACTTTTAAAGATGGGAATGCACTGTTCCTTAAAGCAGATGTTGACAAAAATTAATTCTCACTTTGATTTATCAAACTCTATAGCAAAATATTTATTTGTGCTTGGCAGATACAGAGCAGATGATAAAGGAACTGAAAAACATTTCCCTCAGCAATAAAGAGAAGTGATTCCAACTTCCTTCTGGGATTCAAAGAGTGGATTGAGAAGGGAAGGCAAGAAAAGAAAAAAATTATTTGGTTTTTAAATCTCATGCGCAGTTAATTTGTTAAAATCTGGGGTTTCTGTGTCAGGTAACTGAAGAGTTTATCAATTTTTTCCCACCTATTGAAACCTGCACTAGGTGAAAATTTCAGATTCTGATATTTATAAATAAAAACCAAGAAATTAATATTTACTTCTCTGTTTTGCAAACAAAATTTTGCTCGCTGGAAAATTACCTATGGGAAAATATTCTTTCTCGTTTAATTCAGTGGTTTTGGTATCAATTAACTCTTTCAACCTCATCAAAAACTTTCATGACAGCAACTTGGAACACTATAATCACACCCTTAATGGCATGTCCCCTGACACTCTCCAATAACACCCATGTCTGGTTATCTCCTAAATGAAGAAGATGCATAGAGAAATCATGTCCATAGTGTTTATTTAGTATTTAAAATAGCCAATGGACACAAATTAAAACACAGGAGGAAAAACTTATTTATTCTGTGTGTGGCCAAACACTGGCACACATTGCCCAGAGAGGGTGTGGAGTTTCTGTTTTTGAAGATTTTCAAAAGTCTTCTGGACATGGTCCTGAGCAACCAAGATTTAAGCAACCCCACCTGTTGGGCCAGGCCAGATGTTCTCCAGAGGTCTCTCCCAACATCAACAATTCTGTGATTATGTGATTATGTGATTCTGTGATTTTGCTTAAAGGAGAATCTCCAAAAACTTGCATTATGTGGATAAAAGATATGCCAAATTGTGAAAATCCCTATGAATCCTTGTTACTTCTACTGCTGGTTTTAATTTTTCTTCATAATATTTTTCATGGTCAGGCAAAATTTGACTGTTACCATAACTCTATTTTGGAAATTTACTGGGTTTTTTAATGAGATTTTCAGTAGAAAACTAGAGTTTGGAAAAGTCAGATAAAAACATTTTTCTATAAATTCTGTCAACCAACCAATGGGTGTAAAGAGTTTTTGTATGAGTTTATAGAGAATTTTAAAATGGATAAGTCAGAAAGAAAACAAACGAAAAACCAATCAAGCAAACCTGTTTAATGGCCAAACTTACCATAACTCTGGCGTTTTTCAATCATTTACAGAAATTCCTACTGCCACTAAATTTACTATTTCTTAGTCTGTTAAAAGGTCTTTGATTAGACGCATTGCTGTTTTGAAGAATAATACATACATGATTTATTCAATGCACACATAAACATCAATATTTTTATAAGGCTTTGTAATCATGTAAGATTTCTTACACCTAGCTTTAGTCACCTAAAAATCATATATGTCTGACCTACCCTATAATTCCCTTATTGCCAATGGGGGAGAGCAGGCTGGTTTTGAAGTAGATTGGATAAAGCAGTCCTGTGCATCTACGTAAGGAGAAGGTGAACTGTCTTGGGGAGGCACCTATTTATCTCTGAATGAGAGCCTGAATTGCCAGCTAGGTGGGGGAGCCTATCAATGTTCTCTGGCCTGAGGCTGTGACAAACAGAGTCAGCTCCAAAAAAGACTTTAGGGAACAATGTTTTGCACATACTTGCTCCTGAACTTCTCTCAGATAGTCTTTGGAAAAGGCTGAGCTGCCTTAGAATGAAGCCATGCCAGGGACTGTGAAATAAACAGTAGAAATAGTTGTTTGTGCCCAGGAAGGTATTGTGGCACTAATAATGTACTGAAATGGGTGTAGTTATGAGTTTTTACTTTCAACTCAGATACTTCTCATGCAGCTCCACCAACTTATACACAGAACTGCTACTTTTGATGTGGTAACACAGCATTTCTGAGTGCAAAATTTCCTTTTTTTATAAGTGCATGAACCTCCTGATAAACTCAACTTGTATGATAAATCAAAAAAACTCAATAAAAATTGAAAGGCACTGGGTTTTACAAGAAATCCTTTATGGAACTTTATGGCATAGAATTACAGGGGATCCTAAATGTCTCAAAATGGCCTTCATCTAAAATACCACTTTCATAAGTCTTGCCTGAGCACCTTATAATTCTGAACACTCTGGAAGTGAGATGTCAGCAAAGATTTGCTCTCTTCTGCACAGTAGTTATCACACTAGAGAATTAAAAGGTAAAACAATAAAAGGTTACGTCTTAGGTATCAACTGAGGTATAAAAGATCATCGGGTTTATGTGTGAATTAGGAAAATCGTTGAAATTGCAAACTAGTAAACCAGCAGGATTATCTTTATATATTCACCAACAGTATTTCAAAAGGAGATTGTAGTTTGCTAGTATTTTAGAATTTTTTAATGTATCTTTTATATTCAGTTCAGAATAAAGCAGTAGGTGAAAGAAATGAATGGCATAAGGCTTTCAAAAGACTATTGATAGAGTAACTCAGGAAAAGGATCCCTTAAAGCTAAATCATACAGTGAAAGGCTAATAATAGAGATTACAATCTAGCTGAAATATGGGAAAGAGGAAAAAAAAGATTTATTTCCTGCACATGAAAACGCTAATCCAGAATGTCACTGTTTGCACAGAATATTGCGATGATTTTTACATTACTTAACAATTACTTAACAAAATCTTTTCTCACCACAGCCATTTCCATTACTATTTCTGCCAGCTGTGTGGTTTAAACAGGAAGTCAAGCATACAGATGTTTGAAAAATAGCCATTGCACTTTTTCATTAGTATTTTCATGTCAGTTGTTCATCATCATCTCTTAGTTTCTGGTTAATATCAGTTTTTCCATGTGAAAATAAGGAAAAGAAAACCAGATTCACAGAGTTAAACTAGAATGCTAACAACTAGACTATAAATAGATTTCACCAGAGATTTAAGTTGTATTTTACTTTATGTGAAAATAAATGAGAAGAAAGATACGGACAAAATTATAAATCATATAAGGAATACAGATATCTGTTTTATTTCATATCATATAAAAAATTTAAAGCAATACTTGCTATGTTACAAATGAAATTAATTCAGTACTGTAAAAAGGGATATTATTCACCTGCACAGGCTTTGGAACACAGAAATCAGAAACATAAATTATTAACTATAGAAGATAATATGGAATAGCTGATATTTCACAGATGTTTATTTCCTGTTTTTCCTTCCCTAAGTCATGTAATACTTGGTTTATAACTTTTATTTCTGGACCAAACCAATTAAATCGCTCATATTCCAGAGGCAAAAAACCCCTACGGACACACACTTTATCTTAGTTGCCTCATGAGAGATTTTGTACAAATTTTTATTTGTCACAAGGAGATAATGCTTTTCAGGGCAAATCTTGAGCTTCTTCTACTTCCCTATAAAACTTTAGACTTCTTTATTTTATTTTTTTCCCCCTGGATATTGGATTAGTGCATGTTTCACATGTTGTTAGACACAGGTTCTAATCCATTTGGTGTTTTATTTAAAAAGAATGTAGCAACTGTCATACTGCAAAAGGGTTCATTTTTTCTCTCTGAACAGGGCCAAATGGAACATTATGAACCAAATCCACCCACAGGATTTTGCTCTTTGCTCCACAGTCTTTCCTGCTGTACCACTGCCTGAGGTCAGATCTGAAGCAGAACGGACATAACCAGCAATCTGGAAAGCCCAGCAGCCACCATGTAGTTGAGTCTGTGAGCGTGTGCATTTACGTGCCTCAGAAAGAACCACCAGACACAGAGAGTTGTGAAGAAGCAGATAAATATGTTTGACTAAAATTTAACAATGAGTTTTGGTTTTTGTTTGGTTTTTCTTTTTGCATTTAGGGAAAGTGTAATGGGATTGCTTACCATCAAGTTAAGGAACTAACCATCAACCCTCCCCCTCTCCTCTCTGACCTCTTTTATTTCTAGGTTTCTGTCAACATGGTCTCTCAGGTTTTGTGTGTTTTTGTTTTTGTTTCTTTTGTGGTTGCGGAAATCTGAGCTATGTTGCGTTCAGTATCTGGGATGTTCCTCCTTACAGTCCTCATGGCCAGGCAATCTGATGTCTCCCCTTTTCCCCCAATGCTCGCACAACCTTGTCTTGAGATACAGACTCGGTCCCATCACAGTAACACCCCTAGTTTTCCCTTTTTATGCCCTGAAGTCTTATCATCATCTCCTCTGGAGCATCCTCTATTGCATTGCAAGGTGAGGCATAATCCTCCAGATCCCAGAATCACTAAATCATAAAACATCCCAGGCTGGATGGGACCTTGAAAAATCATCTGGTCCAAACATTTTACAGAAAAGGGAAATTAAATGAGATTCTCTAGCAGCATGTCCAGTCTTGTTTCAAAAACCTTCAGGGATAGACACCCCATCATGTCCTTGGGGATATTGTTTCAGAAACAGATTTTTCTCAGTGTGGGGCTTTTTTTACATCAATGTTAATTACATCTACTGGCATAACTTCCACCCATTGCTTCATAACCTTGTTGTGTGGCTCCTTAAAGGAGAGAAATTGTACTCTCTGTAACCACTCTTTAAGTACTGGAAAACAGCGATGAGATATCCCTGAACTTTCTCTCCTACAGTGTCAAAAGACCTTGCTCATCTGGTGTTTCCTCATAGGGCAGGTTCTTGAGCCCTTTGATCACCCTTGTGGCCTTTTTTTGAACACACTCCAGTCTGTCTGCATCTTGGTTGAATTTTGGGGACCAGAAGCAGACACAGTACTTCAGGTATGGCCTTGCAAGTGCTTAGTGGGATGATCATGTCCTTATCTCTGCTACTAATGGCAACATGGACGCAGCCCAGGATCTAAATTTGTTCTTTCGTTTTTGCTGCAGACGTGCACTGACTCATGGTCAGCTTGTTGTCCACCAGGACTCCCAGTTCCCTTTCCATAAGGATGCTCAAGGGCCACACAGATCCTGTCCTGTACCTGTGTCTTTGATAATCATCCAGGTGCAGGAGATTTATTAAACTTCACACTGTTCTTGGTAACCCACCTTTTCAGGTCTCTCTGTAAGATGACTCTCCCTTCTGATGTGTCCACCTCACTACTCAATTTGTTTTCATCATGATGAGGGTACTTTCAGTCCCATCCTCCAGATAATTCATGGAGATGTTGAACAGTGTCAGGCCCATTTTCAGTCCTTGGGGGATCTCACCTGTAAAAGCCATGGGTTGACAACTTCTCTCTGTGGTCCATTAACCAATACTCTGCCTATCTCACAGACCAGCTATCCACTCTTGCCAATTTGTTTAGGAGGAGGCAATGGGCACCAGTGTCCAGTTCTTAAGTCCTGCTAAACAGAATACACTCCTTGCCCCATATCCACAGAAAACCCTACTATGCTGGAGAAGGTGATCAGGTTGGTCAGGCTGCCAGATGTTTCCAAATGTCACATTGCTTCTTAGGAGAGTCACTGGGCACGTGTCCAGATGTGTTTGTTGAAAGTCTTGAACTTCTCATTGACAGGGGGTACACTGGCAACCTCCTAGACGTCACTAAGATATGAAAAGTCCAGTTAAGGATCTATTTCCATTTAATAGACTAAAAAAATGGGCAAAGTAGAGCAGAATCAAGCTCCACAGAATGGGGTCCAGGCTGCACTGTGAGTGAGCCCAAGGACAGAAGTTAGCTCACATGCTTTGCTTTGAAATAGTGGACAGTAATGAATTTCCCTTTACAATATGGTTGTGCAAATAGAGGTTGTTAGCCGCAGGAATAGGCACTGAGTTTATAAACAAGAAGCAGGCTGACATCACACATTCATGCAAAAAGGCTTGTGGAAGAGTAACAAACATGATCATGAACCTTAAAAGTTTGTAGAATTGATTCTGAAGAAATGAAAAAGCGAAAAATAAGGTTTATATGATTGAAATTTTTTTTTTTTTTTTTTTTTTTTGATCTACGTTTCACTTTTGATTTTGCTAGTTTGGGCTTTGGGGTTTTTGGGGTTTTTTTTTGCTTCCCCCCCCCCCCCCCCCCCGATATTCCTTACAAAGATTTTATCAAAATACAAATGAATGTATTTTGGCTATTTTGAACAGAGGCTTTGAGGGCTGAAAAGAGAGGCAGTTATGTCAGAGATATTTAGACAAAATGATAAGAGGCAGCAAGGTGAGTGTTCCTGAAGGTTTTCAATTTTTTTTTCTGAGAAACAGTTAAGGATGGAATTTTAAGTATCAATTTTTATTCTTTTAAAAAACCAAACCAGCCAAACAAAAAAAAAAAAAAAACAACAACAAAAAGCCCACATGAAATACAATCTTTCTCCAAAAACATTATTCCTATTACAGTTTAGAAAAACACCGTGACAGGCGAGCATCATTTCAACACCATTTACCCAGGTAATGTTTTCTACCTGAAGTTCATTACACTTGTCTTTCCCAACAGGCACAGCTGTATTTTTAGAAAGCTCCTAAATCCATCAAAGGAGCTGTCACTCAGTCATTAATTTGTCTCTTCTGGTGAGAGCAATGTGCTTCCCGCTGCCAGGCTTTGCCGGGATGTCTTGGGGTGACTCTATGGTGTGTATCCCCTATCACGGCTCTGTGCCAGAAAATTAGTTTTGTGCCTTTAAACTGAGCTTGAGAGGGGAGGAAAAAACAAATGAAAAAGCAAGTTCCCAAGGACACAGAGGGAGACTCCTCTGCGTTCTCCAGTGGCGGTAGCATGGAGGGAGCGCCCTTGCCTGTCTCTTCAGACAGTTTTTTTTGGGGGGTTTTCTTTTTTCCTTCCGTTTTTCTCTGGCGTGTTTCCTAGGACTTTGGTGGGTTTTTTCTTTCTTTTTTTTCTCTTCTGGACTGTTTCAACAACATCAGAACACATCAGGAGAACTTCTCTTCAGGCCCGGAGGGGGCCTAAGGCCACCCCCCACGCCAGCTCCGAGAAGGAGGGACCACACCTACAAGGGACTCTAATTTCTTCCCAGGTTTTCTCATTATAGTGAGGGGTTGTACTATTTAGTATTATTATCCTTTTCCTGTGTGTTTGTTAATAAATAGGTTTTTATCTCCTTCACTTTCCTTCAAGGAATTTTTTTTTCCCGACCTGGTGGAGGGAAGGGTGGTCGTGACCTGACTTTCTCCCAGAGGATATATTGATAGATTTTGGCCAAAACCGGCACATGGGATTAAGCAGAAGCACTCCGTGGCCGGTGCGGGGCTGCCTCCTTTCCCCTGGGCGGCGCTGCTGGACAGGCTCTGCTTTGCCGGCAGGGACTCGGGAGAGCCAGGCAGCGGCATCGCTGTGCAGAGAGAAGGACACCGGTGCCAGTACATCCGTCCTTGTTAGAGAAGAGCATCCCGTCGGACTAAGGATGGAAACAGCTCTGCATGCCTAGACAGGTGATCGTGCAGGGCTGTAAGGTTCTGGTGTGTAGGGTTTCTGACGGTCGGGACAGACAGAGACAGGAGATCTCTGGAGCTGGTCTTAGAGCATGAGATTTATTGATGAGGGTGTAAGTGCAAGGGACCTGCTCAGAGCTGCCAGATGCAGCTCGAAGCAGGTCAGAGAAATAAAGGTAAAGAAGCAGTGAAGAGAGTAAAAGCAAGAGCAAGAGAAAAAGAACAAGAGAGCGAGTTCCCGTTTGCAGCACAATAAATCATCTTTTGTGCTGAATATTCTAATTTCCATTAACCAATCTAGAACAAGCTACAAATCTTATAACATCTACATACAGCCTATAGGAATCATTGCATTACCATTGGGCGTTACATTTTAAACTCTAAAAACTACTTTTTGGACCCTCTGCCAAGCTGGCAGGGTCTGCTCTGACCCTTGGACCTTTCTGCAAGCAGAGGGCATTGTTTAATCAAGGGGGATTATCTTCAGCCGGCCACACCATTGTTTTCCAGTTGTTCAGTAACTGGGGTTGGGTAACTCAAAGCTTGTCTTCATTTCAATCTCGCTTATAGTTTCCATATTCTCAGCATCTTTTGCCAGGCAGTCACATCTATGACACTTTCCTATTTCCTGTTCCCCAGCACAGGGCCAATAGGAATATGTTGGTAGGAACGTGGCTTAAATAAACTGCAAAGACTGTAGGATTTGATTCAGCTGCAGCAGTGGTGATGCAAGCACAACAGGCTTAAGTGCTGTGCTGGTTTTACAGTTTTTATGATACCCTTTATGGTCTTACCTGTAGAACTTAATCTGTGACTGGATCTCAAAAAAAAGGGTTTTACTGCACAGAGTTGCAGTATTTAAAGTAGAGGGACTGAGTTTCAAGAGTAGCATTCATAATACAGAGTTTCTAACATCTTAGACAATGATATTTTATGGAAGAGAAACAGACATTTATGGCATTCACAAAGTAAAGCCCATTCAAAGACTATATAGACAACAGAAAATATTACAGACAAAGTGTGAATGTCACTCTTTCAGAACTCTGGATTTTCCCTTGTCAGAAGCAGAACGAGCTCTGAGGCCAGCAAAGCATTTAGAGTCATGAAGGCTTCAGTGTTGACTTCCAAGAACACGGAGCATTGGCTGCTTCTAATGACTTTAATGAAGCCTGCTGTTCTTCCATAAGTTCCATGAAACATTTTCATACACTGTTGGCCCAAAAAGCTCAGGAGATACCGTACATTAACAGGTAATCCAGATTAAAAAGCAAGCAAGCAGCAACAACCCCCTTACACACAATGTAAGGTACACTTAAGATAAACACTAATAATCTATTTTCTTTGGTTAGGAACAATCAACATAGCATTTCTGATGTGATATGAGGATAGATGTCACCATTAACTGTACTTTCCTTCAGAGAAATCCTAACATTTTTTGCAGCAGTTGATTTTCTTTGGTACATAATTCTCTTGAAATGAAATTGCACGTCATAGCAGAACTGTGAAAGAGTAGTGACCGTTGATCTAAAAAAGACTTTAACAAAAGCGTGCCACTGTGGCCAAAAGATCAGGTGCTAAAGTACATGTCAGTATCAGCTTCTCAGGAAATATTCCAGGCTGGCAACTGTGCCCTGCCCTTCTGTTTCAAACTCCCATGTCTTCTGGCAACATGTTGCATAGCCGTTAGATACTTTGCAAAAGATATTTTGAAAATTATGTCTTCAATAACTCACAACTTGAGTTCATCATAACTAACAATTGACACAAGGAAGTCTGGATTAAAAAAAAAAAATAAAGTGTTGATGTTCTTAGTACTTAAACTCGTGCTCCCACCAGTTATTTCATATGTGACATCTAGCCTACTGAATATTTTTAGAGGATGAGGAGTACTTGGACTAAAATCATTGTAATTCAGGCCAAAAAATGAATAATCATACTGCAGCTGACAAGATTTACATCATTTGCAATGATTTCTCTTGCTGCTCTTAAAAAGGTTGTGATCTAAAATAAAACCCCTAATTAAAATAAAGATATACATTTAAAAAAAATATGTATGTATTGTTTATTTGTAAGAGCAGTACTTTTAACTTACCCATGGTCTGTCTAACCCATTACTACCTAGGGGGGGAAATTATGTTGCTCCTTTTGGTTTATATTGACTCGTGTCATGCATGTTCCTAATACTCTCTCCAGCTTCACAACTATAAAATATCTGCATCTGCTTCCATAAGAAACATTTTCTTGGCAACAATAGGATTCTGTAAGGAGGGACTGACAATATATTCTTTAAAAAACCCCAGATATTAGGGGGGAAAAGAGAGTAGTCTTATTTTTATAACCACCTTATTTCCTTTGGAAGAAACAAAGGATGGATGGCACATTAAGAATTTAAAAGAAAGGCTGTGAAGAGAGTAAGGGAAAATGCTTTTATCAGGAGCTTAGAACCTCATAATAAGTGACAGCTCATGCCACAAACAAACTAATTAATGATGGTCTGATGAGAGAAAATGTCCCCTGGAGAAGAAACAAAACAGAGCAGTGACAGAATTAGAGAGAAAAAGCTAAGGGTAAGAGGAAAAAAATGTTATGGTATTAAAGCTCTGTATTTAAGTAAAAATAAAACTCTAGTTCATTAAACAGCAGTGCTCATGCATCTTGCAATAACTTCTATGGTTTCCAAGGTACCTGTCACATTTCGGGGAGACAAACTATACCTTTGGGGAACATGAAGTTACTTGCTTCTGTGTGGCAATAATTAGTGAATTTTGGCTTTGTTTGTTAAAAAATGAGGAAAAATGTCTTTAGTTTCTTTGTCCAAGTTGTGTTACAGTTCATAGGAAATCAAAACTCAGATGCAGCAGATAAAATTATTAACTTGGTTGTTGTGATTACTTGAACTGAGCAGATTTTACAGAATCATAAAATCTATTTGGTTGGAAAAGACCTCTGGGATCATCAAGTCCAATTTTTGACCAAACAACACCCTTGGCAACTAGACCACAGCACTGAGTGCCACATCCAGTCTTTCCTTACACATCTCTAGGGATGGTGACCCCACCAACTTGCTGGGCAGCCGTTTCCAATATCCAATCACCCTTTTTGTGATGAAATTCCTCCTCATATCAAACCTAAACATTGCTCAGCTTGAGACTATGTCCTCTCATCCTGTTGCTGGTTGCCTGGGAGAAGAGGGCAACCCCCACCTGGCTACAACGATTGTCCCTGTTTATGGAGCATTTACTTACATAAATGGTCCAGTAGGCTGTTTTTTCTGACATGCTGCAGAGAAATGCTTTGTGTTTTCCACCTCTCTCCACATCCCTGGACACGAGCCTTGGCAGCACATTCCTATTTTTCCTGCCTCCTGCTCATCCAATATTCACTACAGGAGTTTTGCAATTCTGCTCCACCATTTTGCAATGCTTTGAAATATGTCACACCTCACTGGCATGCCCTATCGACATTGACAGCATGGGGAAAGTTCTTAAGTGTGATGTCATTGACTGGACTCAGGTTCAGACCTTTCACATGTCAGTCTTTTCCTGCTCTTTCTATAATTTTTAACTCTGACTCTAGAGCACACAGAAGTAGAGTTGCAGATTTTTTTTCTTCAGTGAGGTCATCTGCTGTGAACTGAAGTGTTGCTGCAGAGAGCAGGAATGTGCCCTGTGCTCCTCAGACTATAGAAGTGAGATATTATGGCATGTCCTACAACCATAATCCCTCATGGCCAAGGCACTAAATTCCCTTTCCTTTTGCAAGGTCCATAAAGACCAATGGGATTATTATGAAAGGGAAAGGTGGTTTGCCTTTTTTCAGGAAACAAAGCACATGATCAAATCTTACATATTTTACTCATGATTTGAATGCATAATCTTAATTTGAAAATCTTCATTTTAGAGTTTAATTATTAATTTTCCAGGAAAGCAAAGCTAACTGTGATCTTTTAAGGGCCAGAAAAAGAAAAACGGGTTCTTTCTTATGTGGTCCTTTGGATGCTGCTGAAGAGACTTACTGGAGACACCATGTCTCTTGGTATAGCTTTCAACACACAGAAAATGTCACTTGGCAGGGGTCTGGGCTTCTCTTGCATGGGCTGCATTGGAAGAGTTTGATAGTAGATGAATACAGGAAACCTTTCCACTTTTTCTGACTTTCCAGAAACACTCCAGAGATTAATGTTGCCTGTGATGACAGCAACCAGCCTTAAGTTACCCTCAGACTGAA
This sequence comes from Monarcha castaneiventris obscurior, assembly GCA_026261815.1. NCBI lineage: Eukaryota > Metazoa > Chordata > Aves > Passeriformes > Monarchidae > Monarcha > Monarcha castaneiventris. The sequence continues at coordinate 3,949,394 of JAMPIT010000566.1, read as the reverse complement.
AAAATCACAAGCACTTCCACTTGGTGGTGCAGGCGAGCGTCTGCCTGCCTCTGCCTTCAGGCATCTGGCCTGAAAAACACAGACCAAGAAGTCAAACTTTAAAGGAAAATTAGTCCAGATAACAGCACTATGTTTATGCCCTCCATCACCCCTATAAAACTGAAGCCTCACAAGAAGGTTTTTTAAAGCCCTAATTCCCAGAACATATTAAGACTGACTTATTTTGGACTGTTAGTTGTCAAAATCATCAGCTCTGCCTCAAGAATCTAATTTGGGGTGGAAAGGAAAATTGACATCTCTAATGAATTAATGAAGCAAATGGTTATCCAGTCTAACCTCCCAACCTGCTAGGTTTGCCACCAAAACCAGTGATGTTAGACAAAGCAACAAGAGCCTCTGAGTAAGCAAACTTCACTATTCTGCAGAAATTGAGCTCAAATGTCTCTGCAGCACTTTGCAGTACCAACATATGTCAAAACTAATGATTTTTCACAAAAGTCTTACTAAATGTATGTTGGGTTTTTTTGGTAAGGATCCCAGATTTTTGAGTCCACTTCAAGAAACTTCCTCTTAAACAACAGTATATTGCTATCCCTTATAATATTAGAAAGAATTTGAAGATATTTCATTTCTAAATGTTGAGAATTCATCCTAGACAACACAGCTAAAGCATTTAGCTGTGACATTTGCAAGTATTTCTTTCATTTAGCCTTTAGGGTTTTTATTCCTTTTCGCCATGCCCCCCAATCCACCCAGTGGTTAAGATATTATTCGTAAGGATGAGCAGTAAAACTGATCAACTATTAATTATACAGTGTATATATCTATATCATTATGGGTACACACATATGTTGTATGTATGAAATTTGTACATTGAATGTTTTGTTAGAAGGAAAAACATGGTTAACAAACAAACCTGCCTGGTTGTCTTGCTCTGATGACCTATTACTGAGGTGGGGTTGGAAGAAATTACACTCCACTATGATTAAAGCAACCTGCTCCAGTGGGAGAATTTTTGTATTAAATGGTAGAATGAGGAATTTGTTAGAGACTTGCAGGCATCTGGGAGGAAAAAAGAATATCTTAATACCAGGGAGGGAATCCTGAGTCACCTTCAGAAGCAATAGAGATTTTTCCTAGGGAGAAAAAAGATCCCATCTGGAATTTATTACAACACATGAAGCAAATAAAATTCCTTAAAAAAAAGATGAGCAGGAAAAAGGAAGTAACAATCAGACACCTTTTAATATCAAGTCTGTGTCATCCTGCAGGCACGAGCTTCTGTTTTTTAAGATTTAATATGGTATAATCTCTTAATTTACAAAATTTACAAATGGGGATTAAGGCTCTGACTAATTCATCAAGCTATTTCTGACAAATGTGGTATTTAGTGAAGTGTTCTCTCATGTTGACTGCACTGATGAATGTAGAAACCAGGCAAAAACTATTATAATGATACACTTTTTTTTAAATTTAATATCTAAACAAGCAGATAAATGTGGTTTTGCATGATTCAGTTAAAAACATTCCGAAGCACATACCTGATAGGAATTAATCTACTTCATCTGCAGTTTATGTAACATGGTAACCCTTCCAATTAGAAATTGTAGTTTTCCTGACACACCTTCATGCTGACTTTCACACATGTCATGGCGTAGGAATGGTACTCCCCAGTTGAGAGCTCCTGCCGAGACACTCTAAATCATGGGCTGCTTGATTGCTCCCAGCTTCCCCTGCAGGTGTCTGGACAGAAGAATTGGAAGCACAAAAGGTAAAAATCATGGTTTGAGATAAGAACAATTTGCTGGAAATGGAGATGAGATAAGAAAGCAATCAGTAACATAAACAATATTAACAACAAAGTGTACAAGATAGGCAAACAATTCACACGTGATTGCTCCCAACCAGAACCAGCCTTACCCTACCAGAAGGAGACCCTTCCCCTGTTCCAAACAAAGCTGTGAGGTGGTACAGAACAGCCTCTGTGTCCTGGGCACAGCCCCTCCTGCCTGCTACAAAAATTAACCCGGAAGCAAGACAACATCTTAACATTCAAATGTCTACCATTCCTGCTTTCTCAGAGCTGAAGTGAGAAAACATTTACCGCCCAAGGAACAACCAGCAATCTTCGCTATTGCTGGCCATTCTATTTGGATTTTTCCTTTGTTTAAAGGCACAGTAGGGTTGGTGAGTTGCTGCTCCTAATTATTTTGTTAGTTTGAGGTTGACAACACATCCAAGAAAATTACTACACACTTACTCAATCCCTTATGTAATAACATTTCACATTTTCGTTTTTTCAGCAGTATTTATCTCTTTTGTTATTCAACAGCAAAATAAATAAATCCGTGTAGAATGATAATCCATGAGGAGTTTGGTATGTGAAAATGTGACAAAGTGTCACCGCAGTTTAAGAAAACGCATCTGCAAATGTCAGCAATGTGTAAAGATTTAGATTGTCTGTCGAGGTTCATGTCCTTTCTCTGAACTTAATAACAAGTGCTGGTTTCTGGACTTGAACATAAACACATTTAAGCTAATCTTCAAAATGACTACATTCAGTAATTTTGCCTTCTTTAAATTTACCTTACAGGAATTATTTGTAATGAACTTTAATATGGGTTTTTTGTTTGTTTTAATTTCTTTTTCATTTAAGTAGAAGTCCATGGTTGGTTGCTGAAGTTTTTATATAATTGGAGTTAGGAAAGATATCACATAATCTTGTAACCACTTACACCAAGCTTGTTTCCCCATGGTACCTCAGCATAATACCTCATTGTGAAATAGGAAGATTAAATGTAGAGGAGGAAGGGGGAGGGATTTTCTTTTTTTTAATTGTCTCTGAAATATCCAGAAGAACCATCAGTGCTGAGAATGGCTATTCTTTGATGGAAATATGAATTTAATTATGAATATAATTATTTGATTTCCTCCATAAGAATAAAAATAAAAGCAAAATTTCATTTAACCAAGACAGGCAGTCTTTTAACATTGATGATCCAGAAATATTTTTAATCACTCCTGCAGTTTTGAGAATCATATGAGTCATGCATAACAACTGAATATTTTCTTCTTTTTTTCTTGCCTCACAAAAAGGTGGAGATTTAGACTACTTAAAACATTGTGCTTTTTTCCAGCTGTGATCAGATCAGTTATTTCTCTAAACTGTTTTTCTGGCATATTGGAGTGAATCAGATTTTGGTTGAGAGGGAAGGAGAAACGTGAAAGCCACTTTATCACTCTGTTTCCCCATCCTAAGTAACATTTTATTTAAAGTTTTAAAGGCCTTCTCCTCTTTATTTTTCTGGGAGTTTGTCTATTGATTTCATAGAAGTGAAAATAAAGTTACTAACTTAGGTGCTTTCAGTGTGTTTCAGTAAAACATTTTGTCCATTTTATTATCTCCTGAATCTTGCATTGTCACTTTAAATCCAAGTGATCTGTATCACAAGTGACATAAGCATTTGCTATATGAAGTCTGCCATTTTGAATTTATCTTTTAAGCCGGAACTGCTGCAGGGATGTAAAGCACATTTTGTGACCTTTGCTTCTCACCTTGGCCACTGCCCTGCACACCAGCCACACATCCCAGGAAACATGTCCAGCTAAAGCAGTTTCTCTTCTGTTGGGAGAAACTACAATGCTGTGGTGGGTGATTAACCTGTGGTATAAGAGACAGAGAGTGTTCTTGGTAAGACAGTCTCTGGTGCCAAAGATCCATTGGTTATGATAGAGAGAAGCCTCTCCCAGGATGCCTGTTCGGTGGTGGTGATGTACCCCAGTTCTGATTCCCTGGTTGGCTCTTGCTGTTAGCCACTCCCCTGTACTTAAGATCGACCTGTCACTTGTTTGGGGTCATTTGCCCATGGAAACCTTCAGGAGTTGTAGCAATAAACTGCTCTCTGTGGAAATCTGTGCAAGGGCCCTTCTCAGCTCCTTGCCTTTGGATTCATATTACTGAAGTCATCCCTGCATCTGTGCGTTCATGCATCTGAGCCCACAGAACCAGAGGGGACTTGGTAATCCAGTGCCACAAGGAGCCTTCCTCTGGGCATCTGTAGGGCTGCTACTGGATCTCTGCTCTGTTCTGGAGAAGATGGAATGGCCATAGCCGTCTGTTTTGCCTCGGTAAGGATATTTTTACATTTGTCCTAGCAGAAATCTACCTCACCAGAAAATAACCTTCAAGAACGGTCACAAAGACACTGTAGCTAGAGAGACTAAATGAATTTTAATTTTTATCTGAATAAATTATAGTACTTTACAAACTTTGACGGGTACTTAAGGAAAAGATACCTGAAAGGAAAAATCTCTATTTGTATAGATGAGAAGGTCCTATCTTTGCTTATTCCTATGTATCCTACAACAAGTAAAAAGATAAATGCATTGTAATTGTAGACTGGCAGGATTCATTGATGCAATAGGATAATCTAGAGCCACTTTACAAGCCAGTACTACAAAATTCAAAAGAATATCTGAACGTACATACATTTTTATAGCTCTAAAGTTTGGTACCTTATATTTTTCAAACTTATGTCTATATATTAAAGATCTCCTCAACATAAAATAAAAGTTATTAATTACAATTTTTAGAAATAAGGATCTTAATTCCCTTGGAAAAGTATATCTTTCTTGTTGTTTGGTTATTATTATTTTGCTGAGAGAGTAAGCAAAGGTTAATCCAATGTCAATTCACTTTGGCTTTGTCCTGAAGGTTTTAGAGGCAGGGGAGTAAACTGCACTCAAAGTGACAATGAGGATTTTAATTTCTTTGAATTATTTCTGCATCAGGCGATCAGTTGTCAGGAAACATATCCTATTCTGAGCTATGAAGGAAAAGACTGAAATAGAGAGATACAGTCTTTAGGCCAGGAAGCAAAGGAAGGAAGCAGATGAAGGCAAAGTCTCTGGAAGGGAGACACTAAAGCTCAATTTAAATCCATCCTGTTCACCCCTCAAATTTATGCACTTAGCTATGCATTGAAATGAAGAGTCATTTCCACAAGGATTAAGAGATGTTTCCATCTGCACTGGTTCTTAATCTGAATGTGGCATTTTTAATTTTTTATTTGAAAGGAATGGACACTATTTCATTAATCTTCATTTACAGGTTAAATACAAAATTGAAACATTCCCACTGGTTAACAGTATTCAGTCTGTGTTTAAGATGATGTTTCACACTAGATGAATTTAGTCTTGCTGAGAAATAAATGAAAATATTCAATTAAAGGACTGATATATATACTGCAGAAATAGAACTGAAACAGTGAAGTAAAATAATACATTATAAACCAGGAGAAATATGACCTTAGAATAATCAGCAGGTCCTGCATCTTAGGTGTGCTCTCTTTTCTTGGAGTACCATTTTATTTGTATTTAGGTATTATTCATTATGTTGCCCAAATTTAACAGAAACCATATTTCATTGTTAGTACACAGTGAGGAAGAGAGTCCCTGCTATAATCTCCAGCAAGAGAAAATACAAAAGGGAATCAAAAAAGTCTATTCCAAGATAAAAATTAAAAAAATATACTTCCCCATTATTCTGTTTCCTTATCTCCTCCTGTCCCCTTCCCCTTAAGCTTGTTATTTTGTTTGGACTTTTTTGTGAATACAGAGAGACACTGAAGTGAAAAAACCCACGCCATTTCAAAGCATTTGTTAACTTAAGTACTTAGAAGTCATCAAGACTTCTGTGGCACAAATAAATACTCATTGCTGAGGCACTGCTTAGGGAAAGATGCATTTTATTCAGAAGGCTCAGTCAGAGCCTGCTCCTCTGAGAATGTATATATTAGTGTCAAATGCATCTACAAGAGAAAATTATGTACTCCAAACCAATACACTGCTACAATTTTAACAGAATTGACAAGAATTATCTGCTACTTTACAGTTGGGTTTCTCTTGCTTTTCTCTTTCTTTAAGAAGAAGCAGAGAAAAAAACCTTAGTGCATTTTGAAAATATATTCGAGAATAAAGCTTGGAAAAACCACATTAGCTATTACAGCTATCTAATAGCCTGAAATCTGCTCCACAATCTACAAACACATTACACTATCATTTTGAGGTCTTTACTGTTTTTCACTGCGACCTATGGGAATTTTACAAAATACTTTTAACAGTTTAACACTGCAGTAGTGATTTAAAAATGCTTATAGAATTTTTTTTTTTTTACTGCATTAATATTTTTCACTGAGGACAGCATGAAAGTCCAGGTATTTTGTGGTAACCTGGCAGATTTTTGGTTCCCCATATAAAGGGCTGGCATGATCCAACGGCCCTTTACTGTCACTACAATGAATGACAATGGAAATTACACTTCTAAGAGATTATTTATTAGATTTGTGAAAGTTTATTACATTTTGTGTGGTACTGGCTTTTTTGTTTACTTGTATTTGTGTTTAATATCTGTGATGACAATGTCAGAAATACTGTGAGAGAGGCCAGGTTCAGGTGGGAATGCCCAGGGACCTCCCCTGGGGCTGGGAGTTTCACACCGAATGATGTAATTATGTGGATCACAGGATATTTCAGGAATCCTTGGTGGTTTACGACCTTACAGCTGCCTCTCAGTCAGGGCAGTTGAGTTAATTATGGTCCATGAGAAGGGATGAATAACTTCAGGCTATGGTTAATGTCACAGTGTTTCCCCAGAGGGGAGTTTTCACTGCTGAGCCATTTGTGCAAGGACTTAGGCATGATAAAAAGCATTACCCCACCTCCCGAGATCTACCTCTTCTCAGCCTCTTTCCTCATCTTGTTCAGCACCCAGCTCTAGCCTGACGTGCTGGGTGTGCATGCCCTCCTCACCTGGGAGCAGAGCACATCATCAGCTTGCACCCTGATTGTTGGAGCCATCAGCATTGCAGTCTCTCACAGGTCTCTCATCAGTCCTCCCTACACTTTTATAGCTTCCCCTGGGATCAAAATTGGCATCACTACAATAGTAATGAAAGGAGGTGAAGAGTTTACTATAGTTTATCACTGTAACCGAAAGGCTTAGTTTTATATTCATGTCTTGCTCCTAGAATAAGGAGCACGATGGTAAGAACTGGTGATTTGTGTGGCTCTGAATTGCTCTGTTTGCCTTGTTGACCTTTTTGAATTGAAGTTTTATGGAACTCAGCTGTTTGCCCTGTAAAGACTAGCAGAGATTCATCAGCTTTATGTATTTTTCTCTTTTTTTTTTTGGATAATTGTAATTGTGTGACCCAGTCACAGCAAGTAGTATGGCAAAAACAAAGGCTTTATTAATCTTTATGATAAGGAGGTTTTGAAATATAATAACAAAGATTCCAAACTTAAAGTTTTGCATATTTTGCTTTCGCTTCATTTTAACATCTACATTGCCATGACACTCTGGGTTGGCTTGAAAACAAAAATTCCATTTCCAAACAGAAAATTATTGCATTAAAAATTTTGGGGTTGTGCTACATGCAAAAATCACTTTGCCAAACAATATCACGGACTGTTAATGGCACAAAAGTTGCAGCACTTAGCTACTATACGGAAGACAGTGAAGTCTGTTTCTCTTTTGCATTATTTGGAAGAGGCATTTTACACCAAATGAGGGCTTAGCAGGAGTTCCAATAGACTTTTGACTTCTTTAACCTTAAACCCAACATTTACTGACTTTAATCCCAGTTTTGCACCTTCTCTACTTTCTCCAGGTGCTTCTATCCCAGGTACTTCTGGCCAGCCTGCTAAGACAGTAAATCTGGTAGATGGGCTCCTCAGGCAAGAGAGACACCGAGACAGAACCTGTGGTGCCCGTCCCGAGCTGCAGGTGCAAACTCCTGCATTTGCATCGGCCTCGTTCTTGCCATGTGATACAACTCAGAGTGTAACCACAGGGATGGCAGCTGCCCCTGACCCAGCATCACTCCCACAAAGCCTGCGTGACAGCCCACCCTGAATTTACCCAGCTGCTGTGAAACACACTTTGCCTCTGAATCAGAACGCTTTTCCTTGGCTTTTGGGTTGTGTGGGAATCCAGAGGGCAGGGAATATTTCTCTGCCTGTTTTGAAGAGAAAAACCCCCCTGAACAATGTGGTTTTCAACCTTTATCCATGGAGAAAACTCCCTACCATCTGGAAGGAATTAAATCTACACAGATGTGAACTAGGTGATAGAATATGATGTGAGGATGTCACAGGGTGAAGAATTTAGAAGTTTTAGGTTTGTTAATGTAGTAAATTGATAAATAGTAAAAGTTCCAAGATGGAGGAGACCTTGTAGTTTCTAACCTCCGTCTTTCTTCTTCTAGTCCTCCATATTTTGCAGCAAAAGTAGTTTAGGATGATTGGATGAAAAGTTCTGCAGTTCTGGCCTGCGTGTCAGGGTGATTTACTGAACATTGGAGGAAAAGTAAAAATATCTGTCGTTTCAAGTTTTTATTGGTTAATTTACCTTTAAAAGAGCTGTGAAATTTTGATAAGCAGCCATTTTCTCTCCTTCTCTTGCCATGTTCTGTTCTGCTATGTCTTTTCTACGTTAGTAGCTGATAGCACTAAAATAAACAACTATCTGAAGAAACAATTAGTGCGAGTTTGCCTCGTCTGTCTATCAAGTTCCTTGCAAGGACTCTAAAGGACTCTAAGGGCCTCTCCCATCAAGAGAGGCTGATTTATGGCACTACCAGTTTCAGGGTTGCTTCCTATCCTAGGTGCAGATGTTAATGGATAAACCTCTCTCCAGTTCAAGTACTAGTTCTCTCTGGGAAACGTCTATGAAAATGCAAAAAAGAAATTACATTTCATAATGAAAGCATGCAAATATTTGGCTTCTGTTACTGAACACTGAGCTAAATAAAAAAAAAATTTTGAGGCTTTTTTTTTAAATTTACTTAAAGCATCGAAAATAAGACTGTACCTGTGCATTATTTTTGACAAATATTTTTGAAAAGAAGCTTTTATATGTAACAATTGCAAAATTTGTTCAGTTTTCTTGATTTGTATTTCTTTGGCTTGGGGTCAAAAAGAAATAATTTCTGTACAAATAAAGTACAAAGTTAAAAATTATACTTTCGCTAGGGGGCAGAAAAAGCCTGAGTTTTTCATCTACAGAATCCTATTTGAGTATATTTGACATAAAGTTTATAAAACAGCTGTACCCTGAGCTGTCTAACCTCTGAATCATCATACACCAAGCAAATCAATAATATTCCATGGTAGTCACTCTTCAAGGAGACAACACTGTGATGGAAATGCCTTCACTTAGACAGTCATGTACTGAAGCTGTATACCAGTGAGTAATAATGTTTTCTAAGGAAGTCACCATGAAAAAAGAAATAATTTCTCTTCTGTTAACAGGAGTGAGACAAAAAAGTGAGAGAGGGAGGAGAAAGAGGAAAAATCAAACCTTCACTTTCAAAAATGACTTTAAAATGTTATTGTTTGCATTTTAATACACATGATCAAATTTTCAAAATTATTTGCATTTATAGACAAATAGTTTTGATACAGTTCTACACTTCAGGAACATTGTTGGCAAAATTGACCTTCACTTTTATTATTTCTGAAATAACTGTTTCCATTAATACCTTACACAAATTTTATATTAGTTAACATTTTCATAACCCTCTGTATCAATCACAAAATGTATCTATATTTACATAGTAATTTCACTGCATGAAAAGATAAAATATTGTGTAGATGAAGATAATATTACACAACAATCTAATTAAATACACAAAACCAAGATGCTGCATACTGAAATTGTTTTCTAGCTTATGACATGTTTTATAGTTTTCCTGAAGCCCTTCCTTGTGCAGCTTTAGTTTTTAAGCCTGGAAAAGACAGAAAAATAAATCTTAAGGTGTTTTAATTTATGTTTACATACCATGATTTCCAACTGGAATGGAAAGTCAGCTAAGAACTTGTAAAACCAGCAACTCTTAGTAAGTTCACCTATGTCTTGTGGAATCAGAATAGCCCAGTGCAGGATGCTCTTCACTTTAGAATCATTGTGGGTTTTCTGGGACACTTTGTTGAAATACATTGATCTGCTTGAAAAATTCATGAGGCACACATATTAACCTCTTGTTTTGGAACTTCAAAAAGTATTTGAAATGCCCCTAAATACTTTTAAATGTATCGGTACAAAGAGTGCACACAGTCCCAGGCTACTGAGCTGATGGAAAAACTACTCTTTTGACAACAAAATTTTAAGTTGTTCCTTGTAACTGTTCTTGAGGAAATAAGCAAATCCCATCTACCAGCACTATTCCCCCCACAAACCTTAAAATAGGCATTTGTTTAGCCTTGCAGAGAGCTTCTTAGTGGGGAAATAAATTATAATTTTGCTCAGCTTGGCATGTCTGTCAGTCTGCAATGGCAAATTAACTGCTCCATGAATAAATTAAAAAATCCATGGAATATGCAACAAGTGAGAATACAATTGAATTCAATTTTTTTTGAAGTTATTTTTTTAATGTGAGTCACAGATTCCTGAAAATAAGGCCTGTAGTACATGTAATAGCTGTTCAGTGAAGCCCCCAGAATGAGAAATGCCACATTAATCTTTCTGACTTTAAAAGCATGAGATGTGAATCATTTCACATAACTTTTATCTCCAAGATTTAGATGTCTGTATTTAATTTAGGCAACATAGCTCCCTTTGAAGGCAACAAAGCTATGCTGATTTGCAAGTGACAAGTATATTATCTTTGATAAATTTTGGTATCCAAGTTAACTATAGGATTTCCATATGAATTTCTATATGAATTAGGATGAGCTATGACTTGTGTAAACACCAAACACCAAAACAGAGTTCCAAGTTTTAGTCTAAGTCACTCTACTGGGAGAAGAGCAAAGAACAATTACTATCTGTGCCTTCAGGGAGAGGTTCATTTGATATGTCCTCTAGTATGCAACTAAATTGGATGAGTTGCCCTCAGGAAGTGTCGATTTCTCTCTTTAAAAGGTAATTTGGTTTGGTTTTGATTATCTGACTTTAAAGTTATGTTAAATCGATATCACCTACTGATTCTGTAGTTACTTGTGTGAAAAAGCAGTGGTGCAATGACAATAACATCTTGAAGGTCCTTCTAAATGTAGCTTTGTCAACAATCCCTGTGACATCCAGATGCATATTTATTTAAGAAAGCAAACAGATGGCTTGAAAAATGTAATTAAGTAAAAAATTCTCATCTGGTCCTGTCTAAACCAAACAATAAAGAAACTCAGCAACAGCACCTGCTTCTTGGAACACACAAACTAAGCACTGTTGCTATTTTTTTTTCTGTTTTTCCTTCTGTGCTTTGTCTGATGAGACTAACAGACATTGCTATATTTTCCCTGCTCTGAATAAATGTTTTACCTCACTTTTTATAAACATCTGTAACACACCTTCTATTAACTACCTGTTATCAGCTAATCTCACCAGTGTTCCTTCATTTTATTTCACTTTTATCTGATGTCAAGCTGCTGCCATTGAGTTATTTTACAAGAGCTTCTGTACTGGGTCTTGCTTTGGGACAATAAATTATATTCATAATAAGCCATATGAGTCTGTGGTTTAGATTTGTGACTACATCAGTGTTGATAAGAGATCAGTGCTTTTAGTTATTGCTGAACACCACACAACATCAAGGACTTCTTTGTTGCTCACTCTACCCACCAGCAAGGAGGCTGGGGGTGGGCAAGCTGCTGGGAAGGGACACAGCCAGAACAGCTGACCCCAACTGGCCAACGGGATATTCCATACTGTGTGGTGCCATGCTCAGCAATAAAAACATGGGAGGGGCTGGCCAGGAGCATTTCCCAGCCAGGCTTTACTCAGAGACTGGCCTAGCAATGATCTGCTCACAGACTGATTTTGTTTTACCTGTTTGGTTTTTTTGTTTCATTTTCTCTTTCCCTCCACTTAATAAACTGAATTTATCTCAATCTACAAGAGTTTTCTTGTTTTCATTGTTCCCATTCTCTCCAGCAGCCTCTTAAGAGGGATGTGACTAAGTGAGCAGCTGGTGAGCCCTTAATTGGTAGCTAGGGTCAACCCACCACAGCATTTCTAGATCATAAAAAAAAAAAAAAAAATCAGGATGAATAAATATTGCCTGAAAAAAAATTTGCATCTCCCTCTCTTTCTCTCTTTTTCTCTCTCTCTTTTTCTGCCTCTCTCTCCTCCCTGCCCCCCAAATGTTTTCCACTGTTAGTAATTTTCCTGAAGAAAATTATTCAAAAATTTATCAACTTTTATCAATGGCAAATAAACAAAATAACAAAGCTTTGTGTAAAGTTTATGGATAGGAACAGTTGCCTTGTTAATTTTAGTGTTCTAGTTTCAACACTGCATAAAAGTCTACTTCAAAACATTCACATTCAGAGCTTGTATCTTTCACTCTATTCAGCAGCAATTTAACCAATTTAGAGATAATAACAATTAGAAAATAATATTCTGCCTCTTTTCTGGTTGCTATCAAGTCCTCAAAAGTTGTACTAGAAAAAAAGTCTAACTAGCTCCTCAAAGTGAATCTGTTTACTTCACTGTTTTAAGTCAGTATATTCTTCTTCAAGTAATTATGATAAATACACCTTACAAAAAGTTCTGTCACATAATTTTAAACCAAAATATGAGTGTGTGATAATAAAAGTGATCTCTATTGTGCATTTTTTCTGTGCACATTTCTATAGAAGTATAAGTCAATCTTATATAATAATATGCATATGCATCTTATATAATAATATGTATATTTTGGCAGGAACCTATGTTTGAGATGAATCTGCCTCCAATGTAAAACCTCACAAATTCTGAAAGGCTTTAAACTCAGTATGTTGTGGAGGGGTTAAATAAAAACTATGACATTACTTTCTCTTTAGAAAGAGAAAATTGAATATGACAGGGAAGCATAAAACAGAAATAAAAATAACAATAGCAATTATAATAAATAATAGTAATAGTAATAAAAACATCATCATCACCTAGAGGAATTTACCTGCTAAAAAGTTTAGTTTACATTGTCAATTTAATACTATAATTACAATTGAGCAATTTAACATTTTTTAGTGTAATTAAACAGTAACAATTTATTTTGGTTTAATTTTAGCTGTTGACATGTCATATTTCAACCTATCATTACGGCTCTAAGGAGTCAGGTTTTGTTCATTTATAACAAATCAGAGTGAGATTTTTACTGTAACAATGTATTCAAGCATGCTGTAACAAAAGTCTCAAATATCCCTTGTTTTCAGGTGGCATGAGCTGAGGTGTATTGAAGATGAGCACTCTGGTTTGGCTTCAATAATTTCCATTTTTTTGAAATTACGACTATTTCAGTGAAGTGAGATTCTCTGTGCAACTCTTTAGCTTGTTCCTATTCTTATCTCTTATCAGAGATCACTGCCACATGGTCTCAGCAAGTATCTAAGGTCTCATTTATCCAGTTGCTAAGGCCTCTTCCCCTTCAGTCTATGCATTAATCCAGACCAATTTAGAACTATGCAAATCCATATGCCCTTGGGTAAAACTTTTAGTGATGGCAACTAACATAATCTTTTATCATTCTAAATCTGAGGTAAAAAAGTGTACTTTCACAGAAAGTTGAGAATATTGTGCAGTTAAAGGAGAGATGGCCTAAATTAATTTATTTTTTGCTTCTCTCTAGAATAGCCACAGCATCACCTGAAAAAAAAGAGAAAAATGGTCAGAAATTTATGCTTTTAGACTGGGATAATCCGTGCCTAAATATCTACTTATAAAGCAGGCTAAAACAAGACTAGTTCAGCAATTAAGATTGAAAATTCAACAGAGATTATCTAATTATCAACTGAAATTATCTTCCTGCTGAATAGACAGAAAGCCCCAAGAAAATTTAGTAGTTGTGCTAGTAAAACTCTAATGCCTTCAATTTCAGTGAAAGCAAGTCTAACTCAGATAATGAGCTAAATAAATCTCAAATTTTTAACAACTGGAGCAGAGAAATAATAGGATTAACATTAAAGCCTTTATAGCCAACATACTGAGCAATTTTATACTTCATTTCACTTATTGCTCTACCTCCTACTATTTTCTTTCCTCTTTTGCCCTAAAGAGGGCCATGGCTGAGGCACAGAACAGGCCAGGTTGTTACACGAGAAAATGTCACTTTCTCCCAGAGGACTCCCATGTTTGTCCTCTACTGTCACCAGTTCACTGAGAAGATTTGAGAGGCAACTGACCTTGTTTTGGTTGTATATGTGTTTGTTTGGTTGCATGTGCATTTGTTTCCTGCAGTACGAGTAAAACCGACTGACTGCATTTGAGAATGAAGTCATCACGTCTTTGTAAACCCTTGCAATGGACTTCTCAACAGTGGATGGTATTACAAGTACATCAATATAAATATAGTGCTCTGTGTTCAATTAACAGATCAAACACTACTCAAAATAGCAAGCTAAGTATCTCAAGAGATAATCAGAGCAGTCAGCATTGCTCCTTGAGTCAACAGAATTTTTTTTATCCAGAAGGGTAATTCTTCTCTATGCAGATGACGATGGTAAGAACCTCTGCAGGGAAACAAAAAGCTGCCAGAAACCTCAGCAAATATGAAGAATTTGGCATCCTTTCATAATGTTAACCCTTTTACACAGATAGAAAGCTGTACATATTGAAAAAATTAATCTGTAGACCTATTTTTCTTTTATTTACACAGAACCAGAACAAAGAAATCTTTGTTATTTTTTATTATATACCCTACTTAACACACAACTTGAAAAATATTCAGACAATGCAATGGTAAGACATTTTAAGAACTTTCTAGGAAAAGAAAATATCTTGAATATTTTCTTGAACATTTCTAAATTTTTAGACAGTATCTTTTTCTCTGTGCTTATACAATAAACTTTTGATCATCTATTTTGCACCAGGTGGTGCTGGGACTTTACAAAGTCTAAGTGTCTTTCTTTGTGTTATCATAAAGTCTCACTTAAAATGGTATTTATTACAGCCAGCATTATAAAGAAAGAGAGAATAATATAGACAGTCACATATCTCTTTCAGTGGTGGAAACCTTGAGATATGCAGCATTGAACATCTCCAATCCACAGGCAGTGCACCATGAAGACCCCATTACTTCATTTTGGTTCTTCAAGCTGTTGCAGAATTTTCTTCCAAGAAAACAACGTTACTGATCATTTCTACTATCAAACAGAAAGGATGTTTGCATGAGAACTTGCTACACTTCTGGGTAAAGGCAAGGCCACAGAGGTAATATAATTGTCACGTATCAAGCGGGAGCTGCCTGCAGCTCCTCTGTTACTGGCCAGTTTTATTCTGCAGACAAGGGATTTTCTCAGGACAACAAGGTCCTGAAGGTCAGGCTGTACATTCAGTTTGGCACAGCAAAGGACAGGACAGGCCTGGGCCTCTTATGTGGGTCACAAATCCATCAATGTAAAACAATCTTCCAGTGAGGATCACTGCAACATCTCCCTCGGACACAAGGTTTTCCTCCCTCTAATGGAAGGAAGTCTGGATAACCTTTGTTTTATTTTGCCTTGGTTAAAATGACACTTTTTGAGAAGAATGGTTTTTTACCCAGCCAACAGTGTGTCCAAATCTCATTAATTGATAGTGTGTGTTAAAATAAAAGGCATCTCGTCTAGTCCTATGAATCAAAAAGCTGTAAATTCTGTCCTTGCCTTACCTCTAGGGATAGTCACCCGCACAGTATCCTCAGATGGCTTATGTACAGCTAGTAATCTTTGTAATATTCTTAATTCTCACTAATTTTAAAGGGAAATTAAAATAATTTAGATCACTTATTGAACTTTTAATTAGTTGCAGTTAGATGAGATGAATACCAACTCAATTCTGTAGGCTAGTTACTACATACAGATTTTTGTGTCTCATTTATTCAAAAATGTAAAGTCTTTCTATCTCCTGACTGTATGAAGACTTAAAGAATTGAAAGATCTTCAGATTATAATAGTTGAATTGAAGAATTTAATGTGGCTGGTGAAGAGTTTTCGTATGCCATCACCTTTGCATAATTTTGAGTGTTAAAGTTAGCTGGGACAAGGAGTTATTTATATTGAGGTTTTAATATCCTTTGAATGAAAAAAATTGACTTTTTCCAGGGGAAGACTGGAACAATGTCAAATCCACAGAACAACAGGAAGAGAACTAGGAGCAGAATAGCTGATTTACTCTGTGTACCCAATAAAGATATGCACTTTTATGGCAAATAAACTAGTGCATTACTTGACAGTATAAGCAAGCTTCTATTACTCTTACAAACACAGAATTAAAATTACTGAAACAATGGAAATTAATTTGTACTTATTTAAACATTGTGACATTGCAACTAGAACAAACAGCCTTTAAAGCTTTTCTTTGGAAAATTCTAAATAAATACGATCTTTACTTTGTTTTGGTTTACACAATTATAGAAAGGAATGATTAACAACTGTTTGATGAATTGGACTGTCTGTTTAACTTATGTTTAGACCAAATAATCCTGTAAACACAATTTGGAAAAGTTTCTTGTTTTTACATATATATAGCTTTACAAAATTACCTAAGATACAGATTAGAGACTGGGGGTATAACTCATTGATTCTGAAACTAATGCAATTTACAGCAGTTGAGAATGTGACCAAGTAGAAATGTTCTCACTCTAAGATATTAATATTAAGGTTTGTTTCTTTTTTTAATCAGTCAGTATAGAAGGACATGTTAATCTCTTCCCTTCTGTGTAGAAAGAGCCACTACTGGACTGTATTCATACCAGATAAAAAGCAAGATATGCTTTATTAAACCAATTTTATGGTGGGGTGTATCTTGGTTATCACTAAAGTGCATTTCCTAAAGAAAAAAACCAAAACTGCATGACTTATTGAATCACTCAACCAAAAGTCTTTAATTAGCTTTTAATTTGGGTTCCACTTAATTTGTAAATGGAGGGTTGTTTTTTTTTTTTTTGTTACTGAATTAAAGCTGTCTTCCGTACAAAGTAGTAATAACTTTCTTATGCCTACTTGGATACTGCCTGACTTAGTAAAATTTTTTTAAGTTCAAGAGTTACTGAACAGTTTAAGTCAACAAGATTAAGATTTCCAAGCCTCAGCAGTATACAAAAACTGATGTCTGGGGGCTGTGAGGATCACCACAGTCCTGGGAATAAGACATCCAAAACATTTTTATGGAATAGAGATGAGAAACGCTCATGAAAATCTTCAGGACAAAAGGTCATACATGCTATATATGGGGTTAAGAATTTATGTCCTGTTAATGCATCAGAAATCTAAAAAAAGAAAAGCAAGAAATAATTATGGTTAAACTTTCAATAACAGTAGAGCTTACCCAGTAAAAGCTAAAACGAAGAGAGAGAACACTGACTCAATATAAACAGTTAACAAATATTGGCTTCCTATAATGTATTCCTTTCTTCTGATGTTATGTGACCCTTCCTTCCCACTGGGTACTAACGTCGGGAGCATCGATCATCTTAGTAAGAAGTGGGGGGCTACAATAACCCATCAGTGTCCTGAGCTTTTTGCCAGAAGAAATATATTTTTAATGGTGGGGAGTTCTTCTGCCCTAGACTTCAATTTTTCTGTTCTCTACTTTTTCTCTGAAGTTAGTTTGAGCTGGCTCACACAGGTGCACTTCTGCATTGATCCGCTTTTGAGCACTGTGTTTTGTTTTCATCAACTGGAACCTCTGATATTGTCCTCTCTTCAACACCGCATTTAATGCTGGTGCCACCAGCAATTCTCCTCACACGGAATGGCTATTTGTAACTGCTATATAATTTGGAGCAGATCTTTGCAGTAGTTACCAGGCTGTGAGACAATTACTATTGCAGGGAAAGCAACGCAACATCAGCTCAGGACAAGGCAAGTGCAAGCGAGTCCTCAGAGACAGCACTGCCAGGTCAATTCAAACCCTGAGGCTTTTTACAAGTAATGACAAAACATCATAATTCCTAGGCTACAGAAAGGCTACCCTTCGGCAATCCTGCTGTGCTGTGTTCTATCTAAGCATGAAATTGGATTCCAGGGCACCCAGAAAATTTGGCCTCGTTGACCTTTGTTGCCCTTACCTCCTTCTACAGCTAAAAGAGTTAACAGCTTTTGTGGTAGCATAACCCAATTACATGATCTAATCCTTCACAGAAACTTGGCAGCAGCTGCAAAAGTTTGTTGTACTATTTTAAAGTAGATAGGATATATGGCATAAAAATAATAGTTATGCAAATACTACTTTTGCAGACATGCTTAAGTAACAGGGTAACATTGGTCACTTAAAATCTTTATAACTGTGAACCCAAAGCATGTCAAAATGAATCATTTCTTTTCAGTTACTCATCAATTAGACAAAATGAAAAAAATATTGTCAGTATTTGTTTATCAACTGCCAAAGAACGCCTTTCAGACTGTCTAAAGTAGTACAAGATTCACTGGACAAACACTGAATGTAAAACTATTTGGGAGCCTTTTCTGCTTTGTGAGAATACAACTTACTGTAAGGCAGAGTTGCACATTTTGAATATATATGCAGAAAATGAAATTTTAATGGAAATACTACATTAACTTTGGTTTTGAGTCATTTTGACCCAAAATATTTCATTTTGATACCATATAAAGTATTTATTTTAGCAAAATTTGTTTATCACTGGATCATTATATAGTTTATGCCTTTACTATGAGTCACAGTTTTCTGAACCCAAAATTTACAAATACCTAAGTACAGGCTATATAAATTTCTTTCTGGGCCTATATATAAATACTTCTTATACGTCTGCCCACAGCTTTACAAACCGATCTTTCACACATGAAAAACACCAAACATTTCAGTTACCATGAACATTCCCTTTATTGTTTTGGTTTGTTTGGTTTGGTTTGGTTTAGATTGGTTTAAACCAGCTTTCCATATTAAAAGCTTAATTGTTCTTCAGTCACTTTTGGAAGAACTGAACTTTCTATGACCATATATCCCAGGCAGTTCCTGGCATCACACATATGAGTATTTCTCAAATGTTCTTTAATCATTTGGAACTACTATTTCTGAAAGTAATTGTGAAGAGTCAGCATTTAGCAGCTGCTTTGTACTTTCTGTCAGTCATGGTGCCACACAGGCTAAGAGCTTTATTACTTCAGAAATGCAATATTTTTTTTCTCAATTTTCTCTGAATAGTATTACTGTAATATCAAGAATTAATAGCTAATGTTCAGTGTATATGGACAAAAATATAATCCATTACAAATATATTTGAGATTGCTGTTCTTAAGAATTCACAACTAATCTACCATCTTCTGATCTGCTCTATTTTAGAAATACCTCTAGGGATTTAATAACTAACATTTGCAAAGGGATTTCATTGGCAATAACCTATATTGTCCTAAAGTTAATTATTCAGGAAAAAGTACACACTTACATCTGCTAAGGACAGAAATAACTATGCTCTAAAGATCAGGAGGAAAAAATAACAAGAGAAAATGTCTGAAAGAAGGTTTTGAAAATTTGGTTCAGAAATTGTATCGTTCCAGTAAGATACAGTAAGATACTTCTGGCTATTTTTTAAAAATTTATTTCAAAAAGCCAGAATGAGGGGTTTTTTTAAGTCTCCGTAAAATATATTATTTTGAGATTTTTACTCAAGTAGTACCATAGTATCAAATGCTTACCTCCTGAGTTAACAAGGAAAGTGTAAGAATCAACAAGTTGATCATTCGTATAGTAGTCAAGCCAGCAAAAATAGTTATAAGTGAGATATAGGCATATAAAATTGATATTCTTCAAATATCATCATTTAGATCTTTTGTTCTTTCCATGCCTTCTTCTAACAGACATAATAACAGTTTCTCTCACACACTTGAAAAAGTTTGATACAGAGATAATGTTGTATTGTACTTAAATTATTGTAGTGGTGAAGTGATATTAGAACTGTAGCAATCCTGTAGTACAACTGGCACCAATTACCTTTTCATCCATCCCCCCCATAATTTTTTAAATTTAGTTATTTTTGTGTTTGAACATTTTACCGCTAATATCTTCAATATTCAACTGAACTTATTAATAGCTGTGGAAATATTCTTCAGCATCGACGTAACTGTCATTATTTGCTATGCAAGAGATTGTTTAAAAAAAAAATCATCCTAATATTAAAAGGTATATGCAGAACTCATTTAGAAATAAAGATATGAATAGTGGTTTGTAAGTGATATAAAAAATAGTTGCAATGCAGCCTTCATTCCGTCTGAGAAAACACCTGTGTCTGTGTGTTTGCACACGCATGCACGTGTATCATCTTCTGTGACATAAACAACTAATTTTCTGCAAAAGGAGTACGGGAATGGCTTTAAACCAGGTGTGAGGACTGACAATATATGTGCCTTCTGATGAAAATTTCTTTTCAGAACTAGAGGTGGAGTACATTATTCAAAATAGTCTTATCAGTTTTGCAAAGACATTTTGAGAAAGATGTTTCTACGAAGCATCCATTTAAGCAGATTAGTTATTTGGAATCCTTTTCTAATAGAAAGAATTAGATTCGTGTTCAGCATTTAAGTTACATTTTTACTTAGAGGATTATTGATGTGTATAAAGTGTTTATGTATTTAAATTAGTAACTGGATGGAGTGGTTTAGAAATCCCCTAAGACTTCACTATGCATTTTTCAGTATTTAAAAAGATATTTTATAAATAGGAATGACC
Organism: Monarcha castaneiventris obscurior; assembly: GCA_026261815.1. Lineage (NCBI taxonomy): Eukaryota > Metazoa > Chordata > Aves > Passeriformes > Monarchidae > Monarcha > Monarcha castaneiventris. The sequence goes on along the minus strand of JAMPIT010000566.1, from coordinate 3,928,753 downwards.
TCAGAATGCAGCTGATGTACTTAGAGATCATACTTCTGTTTTTAGAAATGTCTTAAAACAATTTGAATATAAAATAACTTTGACATATTTCTTTGCCAATATGTGATCTGTTTTATTTCTTAAACCACTTCGGTGACATCTCCCAAAAGACTCTTGAAGGATACAGGATAAGTTCTGTATCTTTAAAGCAGGCAGAGACTACTGTGAAGGAGGATGCTACCTGTATTCTCTCCCTCCCCTTCAAAGGTAATTTTGTCTGTCATATTGCCTCTATCTTCCTTTGTGCCTTTGCATAGGGCTGGTAAGATAATTCCTGCCACATGAATCACAAGTGAAATCTCTGAGTTTATAGTGCAATATAGGCCCTTATATGTGAAAGACTTCCAAATCCCTTTTTTTTTTTAATTTAGTTCTCACATTGCCATAAATATTAGGTTAGTCAATGAATAAAATGCATTGATGTCACAAAGCGAGTCCAGAACAAAGGAAAATAAATTATCTAAGTGTTGCAAACACTGTCATCTCTGTACAACATTCAAATAGGAATAAAAATCTGAGTCATAATTTTCAGAACACGAAAATAAGCAGTTATTTCACATATTTTTTTATTGTTGGATGGTGTATGTTAAGGACCTTGCTGTTTGTTTACTTTTCTCAAAGAAATATATATCTCAAAGTAGGAGTGTAGGATATAGTGTCATGTTCTGGCAAGTCTCCACACAGTTCCTCATTATTTTTCTCTTGGTATTATCTTCCTAATTTGTATGTTCTTTAAAGAATATTTTTAATTTACTTCTTTGAATTGTCTGTGGTTTCATTTGCACTTAGAGCAAAACCTTGGGTTCTTTTAGGTAAGTAATAATTGTCAATTAGACTGTATCAAATTTTTAAAAACCAATTCTCCAATGCCTATACCATCTCATTAGTCTACAATTTTTAGCAACTTTTACTATTTGGTCTGACATATCATCTCTAGAAAAAGCTAGTATTTACCAAGCATTTAATTTTGCATTTTTGTTGACATGAAATAAATGTCCAGATTTCATATTTAAGAGTGGGATAGCATCTGTTTAGAAAGCCTTGTATAAACAGCAAAGGAAATCTCACAGCTGCAGGCACTTGTATTCATGGGGGAAAGTAACCACTTCAGTACATCCTGCAAAGGCAATGAGTCTGGATTCAGGCAACCCAGGTGATTTCTGAAGAATGTAAAAGACGATTTATTGACTTACATGCTCAACAAACCAATGGGGATGATGTGTGCCAGTAGATTTACTGATCCCAAAGCTGGCCAGAGTTGTGAAGGTTAATGGCAGACTTTGCTGTTGTGAAAGCTGGAGAATTGGAGAGGGTGTACCCTGAGCGGAGTGAGAAGTAGAAGGGTAGCAGAATTAGAGTGACATTCTTCAAGAGAGCATATTTTGGCTTGTCAAGGGATCTGCTTGGGAAGATTCAATGGGAAATTGCCCTGAAGGACAAAGAAGCCCAGGACAGATAACTGATCTTCAGGAAACAAGATTGTCAGAGTGCAAAAGCAGGCTGATCCTTGTAGAAGGTCAGATGAGTACGACAGAAAGCCATCAAGGTCTGTACAGTGATTGCCTGACTGAACTCAAATGCAAAAAATGGAGCATACAGAAGGTGGAAGCAGGGATAGTGGAAATAACGGGACATTGCCCAAGCGTGCAGTGTGCAGTTAGGAAAGCCAAAACTCAAATGCAGATGAAATTAACAAAGATAAAGAAAGAGCAAAGCCCAGGGTTTCTCTAAGTACATTGCCAATGAAAAAAGGTTCAAGAAAAACCATAACCTGTTACTCAGTGAGATAGGGCACTCCGTAACAAAGGAGGTGGAGATGGATGGCATACATAAAGTGTTTTGTGCCCTGTTTTCAGGTGCCAGAGGAGATGTGGATGAAATTGCTGAGTGTTAGGAACCTGCAGGCACCACCAGCCCTGATTGTCCTTATCTACCCCCTAAGTTTTCCCCCACACTGATCAATGCCCAGGAAACCATTTTAGCCACTGCTTGGGCCACCAGCCTATGCTCCAGCCACACTAGAGTAGGATCAGTCTTCAGATCACCCACAACCCTGTCAATCACACCCCAGCTGTCCCTATCTCCAGATGCCTGATGCCCAGACTTCTATTCTACTTTAACTCCATCTCATTGAAGATATCTCTTATTTGTTAGTGGTAGCTTAAATATTACATTATTTTATTCTGTATGCCTATTTCCCACATGTATTCAAAGTCCTGTGATGACATGTAATGTTGAATCATAACAGTGATAAAACTAAAACACTGGTTCTTCAAAGATTTATACACATTCTTAACTGCGATCTGTTCCATTGACTTCACTGCCTGACTTCAAATTGGTGTAATTTATATTTGGTAAAGTTAATTGTGGGTATCCCCATGATGCTTTGAGCTCTACAGTTTCTATTATTTTTCTCAGTACTTGAACTGTATTTGGATATGCTAAAATTAATATAGGTTTAGGCTATTTATATATTTGAAATACATATATATTTGGAAACAATTGCAAAATATTAACTTTATCACTTTTTATTGACATCAGTAAAACCAACAAAGTTCAATATTAGTAGTCACTATACCTGTTCTTCAAATGCAAAAGAAGACAAAATGTGGGGTTTCACTTAGTAGATTGAGTTTTCTGGCCCAAGATTTTCATGTGTAAACAAATTGTGAGAGGCACAGAAGTGACTAAGAAGATCCACCACAAAATCTTACAGAGTAAGGTCAAACAGCATCATTAAATCATCAATCCTGACCCTTTCCAATTACAAGACTCTAAACTTTACCCAGTTTTATTGAGCTCTTCTGAGCTCAATAACTTTTATTTGAGTAGACAATAACTTGTGTTTGGCTGAAGTATATCTCCTAGAAAGGCAACCATTCTTTATTTAAAGGTTTCCACAGGCAGAGAAATCTACTTCACCCCATGGTAGCTTGTTTTAGTGATTAATTGCCCTTGCAGATAAAAACATGGGCCTAAATTCTACTTGGAATTTATCTGGCTTCAGCTTCCAGGCATAGGTCCTTGATAGGCCTTTTTCTGCCAGATTGAAGCCCGTTAGCAATGGGCACTTTGCCCCCACATAAGTACTTATGAGTGCAATCAAATCACTTAATCTTTTTGATCAACCAAACAGACTATGCTCTAAATCTTCCACCATGAGCCATTTTTTACTGCTCTTGGAAATCTCTCTTTTCTGTAGCTTTTACAATTTTAAGTCTTTTAAAAAAAAGGTCACTAACTTTGTACATTGGTCTCACTGAGCTGAGCAGAGATAATATCATCCCTTTTACTCTTATGATCCTCCTTTTGGTGTCTTTCAGTATTCTTTTCCACCAACATTGCAGTAGATAGTCTCAGCAAATTGCAATAATCTTTATGGTTTTTTTAGAATCATTGCTTTCCAAATTTGTCTATTTATTCCTATTGAACATATTTTTTTGAATTTCAGCACTTTTATTAGTGTGATCCTTTGAAATTACCGAGTGATCCAGACTAATTTTTCTGACTCTTCTGTTTATGTCTATTTTTTATTATTACTATAATTAGCACTATGCATGATCCATAAGTCTTTTTTTATCCCTTGTTATATTTGGTTGACTCTCTCAATTACTATATAATATCCAATGCTGGTTATTTCTAAGTTATTAAAAGAACCCCAAAATCATAATCAAACAATAATTTCCCACCACTGGCAGGTTCCAGGTTTGTCACTTAGTCATTTTTTAATCCACTGATCTTGTATAATTCCAGAATTTTACTAAAATATTTAGCATTCTTCATTTAAGAACAGCTAATACAAATTTAAATTAGAGGATGTAGGCATCTGAAGTGGAGAATTTTTACATGCTCTTCATATATACCCCAGGAAATAGCAGTTTTCTCTCTTCTATGAGTTGTTCTTGTTGCTGATGTTGGTTTTATTCTACTCAGAATAAATAATCAAAAAGAACAAAGCAAGGAAAAAAAGAAAGGTGCATAAGAATCAAACTGAGAAGCATATTTTGTGCTGCAAAATGCAGAACAGCACGGTCTATTATTTACAGCTAGTACACAGAGTGAGCACTGCCTTTATTATTGAGTAACTAATTTGTTCCCTGGGCAAAGTGGCTTAACTCCTTTTTACAACGAATTTCTTCACATTCAAATACAAAGCATTATACAATTTCCTGATTGTTCTTTATTGATGCAATCAATAAGTATTCCACATAAACATATTTCCATGACAGAGATTACTCATATTTAAAATTGTAATTTGATGCTTTCAGAATAGCAATGAGGTTTATTTTATTTACAATATGATTAATTTCTTGAGCTTTTTTTCTGAAGATTCGTTTCTAATCTCTTTCAGAAAATCATCGTTCTTTTATCTATGAAAACTTTTTGCTACTTTTTAATCACAAAAGTGTCAGTACCTTGGCAATACGTGCCATGACATCATATTCCACTTTCACAAGGGTAGAAATGAGAAGTATGTGTAGACAGTTCCAAAACTGATTCTGGAACACATGAGCACTTGCAAATTTAATGGAAGTCAAGAGCTGTAAACCTTATGTGGGGATGTTAGGACTAGCATTAGTGAACAAATGTATTCACAACGACAACTTCTTAGAATTGACAGATTGGGTTTAGCTCCCATGTACACCAAAAAAATCCTTAGATTCATCCAAAGTTTGAAATTTGACCACGGAAGTTTCTCCTCAGCTACAGGGAGAAAAGCAGTTTAAAAATTTATGGATTTTAAAGAGGCTAAACAATTGGCATACAAGACAGCTTCCCATTGATCTGTGTGCTTAATAAAGCTAAATGTTAGGAAGACTAATGTACCATACCGATGTTTTAGGAATTTCATTAGCGTATTTGAACGACTATCATAACTCACTCACCTCTGCTGAGTTTATGAGCCATGGGTTTTCTCCAGCTCATAAAATCATCTTGCTTGGCTCAATGCAGTGACTGATAGCATCAGAGATGACACTTCATGAAGCAAGGTGACTCTTTTTTTTCCTTCTTTTTTTTTACAAGTTCTGTAGGACAATGCAGAGATACAGAAAAGACTACTGGATAAGAATCTGATGAAATATTATTCTGACTTAGTGACAAAGTAAACACAAATATTCTAGATCTGCTGTTCTTCATAATGTTGAATGTAAACTGTGACAATGTTAACTTCTGAGCTACTGAGAAATTAATCCTGGTTTTCCATTCTTTTAAAGTGTAGTACACCTGGCATGAAAAATCACCACTGGAAATAGTAATGTGGCTTTCTGTCAATGTGTCTTTGTACTGAAATTTCATCTAAACATCCTGAAATGAACAACATTTACCTTTAAGTGGAATAAAAGATAGTATCTACACATTTTCTCATTACAAGCATCAAACCATTAATTTTTAAACACTATTCTTACCTCTTTCTATTCATCTTGTAATGCAGATATCATCTTAAGCAATCATCCAAGTTTCCCTTTGTCCATGGATCAAAAAAGGCACCCAAAACATGTGATTTACAAAGTATTATTTGTCTTCCAATTACTGCAAAGGAGACCTAAAAGGAACAGCCCAGAGGTGGATCTTTAGTGTTATAATTACATACATTAGATATATTTAGACCTAATTGTTCTCATTCTTATCCCTGAAGCAGAATCTACATATTTAGCCATAACCTACAAAGTATTGTAAGAGACATCTTAGACCTGGTTCAAAACAGTTATCTCCTTGAGTTTATGTTGGTACAGGGTAAAATGAGGTTTTTGAAATAAACCTTTAGATTTTATCAATGCCCACATTTAGTTCCAGTTCAGATGCCTAAGTTAAAATTTACCTTGTGAATATGTGCCAAATAAATGGCTTTGATGTCCAGACTTCATGTCATTTTTAAATGAATTTTACATTATTTCTGCATCTTGACTCTTTCATCCATCTAAAGAACAGCTATGAAAATGTCTTCTCCGCTACTCTTTTATAACATATTACCTGAACGAATTTATTTTCAGTTATGCAGTTGCCTAATTTAGCTCTGTAAAAATGATCACTTTCTTTGAAATATAATTTAGGAATAGCATGTTATAAGTCTCCTTATATGCTATTCACTTCTTGAGTATAGGTTTGTGTTGTAGTGTGTTCTTCACCGCATGACAAGAAACAAGTAACCTTAGTTATTCCTGAGACTAAGAAGTTTATTTACATAGATAATTTTCATATTGTTTCTATAATTGCATTTTTTCTCAACTTATTCTCCAAGTCCTGTTGAACATGTTCCTCTACTTTTACTATTGCCTCTAATCAGGACATCTACATCTATGCTTTCTTTGGGTAAGGGTGCATGTATAGTTACAATTTTGGTTATAAGTTTAAATTTAACTTTTCCTTCTTTTTTTGAAGATTAAAAGTAGAGAAGAATTTACTAACATCTGCTAAAGATCTAGATCCAGCTTGCCAAATGAAATGCTATGCCTCCTCTGCATATGTCATACAATTTCAGATACTAACACCTTTATCAGACCGAAGCTTTCACAATTTGCAAGAATATTTTAGGTTGTTAGGAGCTACATTTTTACTAAGCAAATGTGATTATCTTCTATCCGTTGTTGACTGAGTTCATATTGCATTTTTTTTTTTTTTTTGCTTGGATTCGGTTATCTCATGTAAGTAGGTCTGCAGTTTCTGTCTTATATTCCAAGTTATTAATTCTGAATTAGTCTAATAGTGATTAATAATATCTGAGTCCATAAAATACTTGTATGTCAGAAAAAGAACACATATTATACTTAAGGAAATAGAGACCTAGGATAATACTAGTATACAGAACAGGATAATAAGTTTTTAATTTTTATTATTTTGTAAATTTTTACTTTAAAAGATCCTGTATTATAGACATTTTTCTTCTAGATATTTCTTATCCTTAATAAAGGTTATTTTACTTTTCAAAAGTGTTCTCTATTAGTCTAAACTTAACTAGTCCTTTTTTACTTAAACTTGCAGAAGATCTCTTTTTCTTGGAGGGGTAATTGCATCTTTATGAAATGATATAAACAAGTATAATGCCTTCATGAGAATATATAGTCTTGGATAGAGTTTGAGTTATTTTTGACCCATTTTGACCTGTGTGTATTAACACTACAACAGCTGAGTTTTCCTGCATTTTAGAATAGAATAATAGAATGGTTTGGGTTGGAAGGGACCTTAAAGATCATTCAGTTCCAAATGTCCCTCATTTGGATGTGCAGGGACGCCTTTCACTGGATCATGTTGCTCAGAGCTCCATACAACCTAGTCTGAAACACCTCCTGGGATGGGACATCAGTAACTTCTCTGGGCAAGATCTTCCACTGCCTTACCACCCTCACAATTAAGAATTCCTTCATAATAATGAATCTGAATCTACTCTCTTTTAGTTTAAACCCACTTCCTCTTGTCCTATCACTACATGCTCTTGTAAATAGCTTTTTTCCACATGTTCTGTGTCTGTCATGGATGCAAAATAATCTGATGGGTATTAAAAGACATTTGCAGACATAAAAAATGACTAGAAGTGACAACACTGCAAGGAGGGCTTGGCAGCATCGTTGATATTATAGACTAGTGCTTCAAGTAACCCAATTGCCTAGCAAAAACTCAGACAAATTACCCAAGGAATGGGAAAGTCAAAGATCAGTAATTCTAAGCTATCACCTGAACCAAGGCTTTCATGTAATGCAGGGAAAATTTGGAAGCATTTTAAGCAGAGAGTTTTTCAATATCTATATTACTAACTGAGGCTTAACTGATAGGAGAAGAGACAGCTAGGCACACGTTGTGTATCACTATGGCAACAGACACCCTAAAAACAGTGTAATGGCAGCAGATTTAGAGCCATTGAAGACTAAAAGAGCAAAATAGAATGAACAGTATATGAGTAATGTTATTGCAGACAGTGGCCACAGCAAATTCTCTATTCTGCCTGGGGACAGCATGTAGATTCACTTTGCAGTTTAAGGTGAGATGTTGCTGAATTACTACATCTACACCAAAGATTTTGAAAATATTTGAAACTTTTGGGAAAATTCAGAAATTAAAGAAACGTAGAATCATCAAGGTTGGAAGACATCTTTAAGATCACCAAGTCCAATGATCAACCCAGCACTGCCATGTTAACCTTTAAACTACTAAACCATATCCCCTCCCTGGGCAGTCTATTCAAATGCCTGACCACCCTAACCATGACATTTTTTTTCTACTATCTAATCTAAATCTCCCCTGTCTCAGTTTAAGGCCATTTCCTCTAGTCCTCTCACTGCACACACAGCAGGAGAAACCTCATGACACCCTCCTGTCAGGTAGTTCTAGAGACCAATGAGGTCCCCCCTGAGCCTCCTCTTCTTGAGACTAAACAAACCCAGCTCCATCAGCCATTCCTCATAAGACGTTTTCTAGACTTTTCACAACCTTTGTTGCCCTTCTCTGGACATACTCCACCACCTCAAGGCCCTTTTTAAAGAGAGGGGCCCAGAAGTGAACACAGCACTCAAGGCAGGCCTCACCAGTGCCAAATACAGGGGCAAGATCACTTCCATAGTCCTGCTGGCCACACTATTCTTGATACAGGCCAAGACACCATTGGCCTTTTTGGCCACCTGGGCACACTGCTGGCTCATATTCAGCTGGCTGTCAACCAGCATCCCCAAGTCCCTTTCTGCTGAACAGCTCTTAAGCCACTCTGTCTCCAGCCTGTAAAGCTGCAGGGGGTTGTTTTGACAAAAGTGCAGGACTTGGTACTTGACCCTGTTGAATCTCATGAAGTTGTCCTTGGCCCATTGATTGAGTCTTTCCAGTTTCCCCCTGTAGAGCCTTCCTACCCTTGAGGACATTGACATTCCCACCCAGCCTGGGTTATTCCTCCTATTATAAATAAGACATCTAAAATATGTCAGAGGCCTATTCTTCCTACACTGACCATTTCCCTGGAATGACTATAAAGGAAGCCCAGACTATTCCTGGAATGTGTGTGTCTACAGTATGATAACTGTGAATGTGACAAATCTCTTCTAACATAACTGTTCATAATTATGTATGATATTTTAAGCATGAAAGGAAAGATGTTCTCCCTAATTTGCTGAATAGGTTTTTTGTTGGTTTGTTGTTTGGTTGTTTTTTTATTTTTTAGTGTGTTTTTTTTTTTGTTTGATTCTTTGGTGTGTTTTTGGGTTTTTTTCATTGTTTTTAATTGGTTGGTTGGCTTGTTGTTGTGTCAGGATTTTTTGCTTGGAGTTTTTTTTTTTGGTTGTGGTGGTCATAACTAATGGCCTATTCAAGGACAACTCAATTACTGATTTTCCTTACCCATCTCTTTGTCTGTTAGCTTTTGACCTTTGACTTTTTTATATTTCAACATTTTTTAATAAATGACATTGCAGACACTGTGTAGCCAATATAATTCTCCTGCTAATGAACTTGTTAGATACCTTTTTGAGGCTCTTTAAATCTTCTTATGGACTGGCAGGAGTGCCCTAACAGCAGATTGGAATTTTGGACTTAGAGGAATAAAGGTTTTGGCCAAAGAGTATGTTATGTTATTACAAGAAAAAGCAAACAAAAGAAAATCCTTTTTTTTCAGAATAGAAGAAACTCCATCAATTCTATTTGTTTTGTGCATATTATAGTTACTGGTATGAACTTAGAGGCACAAAATAAGCCTGGGAAAATAAACTCTAGGAGCCTCTAAAGGCGGTCAGTAGAGGGAGCCATGTTCACATGCAGTTTATTACATGCCACTGCAAAGCTTTCTGAAAGAACCCAGCTGATGGACAAATTAGATTTTTTTTTTATTTGCTGCAGTATCCTTACATAGGGGGAGAATAGAATATGGAAAACACCAGACCCTTTCGTAACTGAATATGTTAGTCAAGTGAAGGAACATGGTAATAACAACATTAAAGGTGCAGCTGCAGCATTAGATTTGCTCTATTCTATGATTTTTAGATTTACCAAGGGATTTAAGCACTAAATATTAACCTCCTGGGTATTTTAGTGTGCAGATTCCAAAAATCACAAGGGGAGGAAAAACCTGCTGTACTGATGCTTATCCCTGTCAATTGCTTGGTAGCTGCTTTCATGTGCAGCTTCAAAGTTTCTGAGTACTTTTATATTAAGAACTGAGTGTTTTAGGGATTGCCTTCTCAGTAACCAGTGACTGGTGGTTTTTTTTTGTTTTTTTTTTTTTTTTTTTTTCTGTAAATATAACTAGAGAACCCTTAGGTTTTCTCACTGCTGAAATATTTAAACCACGGGAAGATTGAATTCCCAGTGAAATGCAGTTGCAGCCATTTTCTTTGAAAACACAGCTGGAGCCCTTTCATGGGGATAATGAAGGTGAGTTCTTCACACTGAGAGGAGCATTGAAACAGGGGTTTGAAATCTCACACAACGGGTAAAGGGGGAAGGGAGCACAGCGGCTGTAGTGCATGGAGAAATAAATAGCGTCCTTGCACAAACCCTCCTTCATTCTGACAGAGAGAAGTAAGCCACTGCTCATTAGCTATTACTGTGTGAAAGGAATCAGCCCACTACCAAGAACCCCTGCCTTGCCACTACACTGTCAGGCATAGTGTAAAATTACAGCTTTCAGGTTTGCTGCGCTGACTGAGGTGTGAATTATGACGTTGAGTTGTTCTTCAACACCAAGAATAAGGAAATTGAGCATAAAAGGGTGGTGCAATTTTAAGATCTGTTGATGCTTGGCACTAATGGTATGTATGTGGAAAGTGCAGCGGTGTTTAGGAGTTAGAAGAAAAGTGACTTAGAAGCAAAATTTTTCAGAAAATGAACTTTATTCCTAGGGAATTACAGCAAAGCCATGTTTTCACAATTTACATATATATATGTACAGGTATATTTATCTGTGAGAACTATTCCATGATTGGTTTTCTGCTCAGATCTGTGGAGGTAAGTCTTCCTTATGTTAAAACTGTATGGGAATAATTTAAAAAAAAAAACAAACCATCAACAACAACAAGACTGCTCTCCCCCCTCCGCTGTAAAAGCTATGGAAATTACATCTATAGTAAAAAACATCAGTCTCATGAAAATACCTAATATCATAGGTTAAACAGAAGTTAAAACTATATATATGTAAATTCTATATCACAGTTTATTTCTATTTTTGTTCCAGTATTTTTCTTCTTACAGTCATCACTATACGTCAAATCATATAGCTTCACCTAATAAAGCTCGGATTTTATCAAAAGGATATACTTACCCTATTTTTTAAAATTCCCTTTTTTTTTTTTTTTTGTGGTTTTTAGCAGTTATCTTGTTTTGACACTATTTTATTGAAACTGTTAGGCTAGTATTTCTATGGCATAAACATGAACCTATTTACAGTTTAACTGTAAGGCACTTAAAGAACAAATTTAAAGGAGATTTCGTATGTTCTTCCTTTTTTTGTGGGGGAACTTATGGATCTAGACCTGTCAATTTCTGATTCAGCATGGATGTAAGCATTAAAGTTTCAAGGAAAGCAGAAAATTTCCGGTGGCTCATGATGTCATTGTAGGAGTGGATATTGTATCTATATCTCAGAACACACAAATAATAAGCAGTATGACGTGATTCGTTCTAAGACAGAATATCAAGTTAATGAACGTCTTGCATAAACTGGGTTTTTTTAAAATATAATCTGTAATTGATGAAACCCTTCTCAGATTACCTGATAACCTCTCACAGGAAATAATTTGCCTGTGTATTTTTCATACTACATAACACTGGAGATCACCGTTCTGGGAATCTTGCATAGTATTTATTTGCCCACTCTCTAATAGGTTTGCATTAAATTTTCATTTTAATAAAGCTACTGTTGATATTGGGAAGGTACAAAAATCTTTATATCTGTGATGCAAATTTCAGGCCTATGACTAATAAGAACATATTTTTTTTTAGACTAGGCTGGACAGGAATGCTTTGACTATAGACACATTTTCACATTTTATCTTAGACTTGTGTATCATAACTGCGGAATCTTCCCATTTTGAATTCTGGGACTTGAGCAGATGGCAGAGATGTATTTCAAATAATGGTACTTGACATATAATTTCTATAAATAGCTACACAGCTACAAGGTGTTACTTGTAATTTTTCTCTCTTGGGAAGAAACTAGAAATTCTCTGTCACTTCATGATAATTGTTCTTGAAATTCTTCACAAATGGATAATTTTCTGAAATTTTTACCTTAAGGTAAAAAGACAGATATCAAGGCAGATGTTCTTTTGCATGTTACTGGATTCCCAAATGTCTCCACAGCCTAGTCATGGAATCAATTCCTGCAATATATTATGCACACATATACAGAAATATAGTAATAGAAAAAAAAATTAAAGACATACATTCTCCACTTTTAATAAGTTCAACATTTATTAAGTTTATTCATCATGATAAAGGGGTCTACTAGAAAAATAAATTGGTTTTCTACTCAAGAAAAACTATATAAATTATAAAATGTATTATGTATCTGACTAAGAGTGAGTTTATGTGTTAAAACATTTTCCCATTTAGCTCATTGAGGCAATGTTTCGTAAAAGAAAACCAAACTGATACTGAAAAGATAGTGAAATGTCAACTATGGAGAGTTGTACACTATACCAAAAATAATGATTTGGTTTTATGCCACTGGTGGGTGCTCTTTGGGAGAACAGTTAGTTCTTGTTTCAGGCAGAAGAAAAATGAAAAACAGTCTTAGGCATCCAAGAGTTTAGGGTAATATAAAATAAAAATTAATCCTTCAGTGTCTTGAGCCAATTTCCATATGTTGTATTCTGTTCCAGTATTGGTATTGTCATGTTTTCAATCAAGGTTAATGCAAACAAAACAAAAACCTCAGGAAAGCAGGTACAACTTGTATAAAAGGTCCTGCTGAAAACAAGTTAGAATGAACAGACTGTGTGATTTAAATGTTCTTTTAAATTCTTGGCAGCTTGAGATTTACTTTATATACCATTTGCTCCTTATTCTTTTAGTTATAGTAAGCAGGTAATGCTTCCTTTGCTGTGAAAAATGCTGCTGTTGCCTGCTTTGTCATCTAAGCTTCATTTTTACAGTTCTAGTAGCATCAGTTTGTCAACATAAAAGCTAAAATATTCTGAACTCAATCAAGCTTTCTCAGGCTTGTCTCCGGAGATGGCATTAAAGGGCTTGGATAACCTTACCTGTTCAAAACTGAGGATGTTTGTAGCTTCTGCTAAGTGCTCTCTGGTGATTCCTTTCGAAACTTTTAATGGACAGCAATATGTCTGTCTGATCATATACATATTCCTTACCACATCATCCTAGAGACTTTTTAAAACCGCCTGATAATACTGCTACCCTCTCAGCCAGTTTTAGATGGACCAATAACAGTTGCATAACAGCAAAAAAAAACCCTCAAACATTTAACACTACACTTTGTTTTGGTATAGTTATTATTGGACATTTTAGGAGATTTAGGCAAGTTGTGAAGTGGACTTCCTCCAGAAAAAAAACTCAAAACAATGCCAAAAAAACCCCCAAGAAGCATATCATGCAAGGAAACTCTTTCATCTTCAGAAGGTTGGAAAACTTTGCATTAATAAAGAAATATGGTGTAGAACAAGACTCAGGTTTGAACGACATCGCTTACCCAGCACAGTTTTGAAGAATACAATTTAATATTTTATGAGATTGTGTAGATTTGCACTGGGAAGGTTACTTGTATAAGGAAATACTATTTCTATTGTTGGGTGCATATTGAATTATTTCAGTGAAGTGGAACAGCTCTGATTGGGTTACCAAAAAATACCCCAAACAATTTTTAAATGCAAATTCCAGTTACAATGCACCATTTTTTTTAGTTCTGCAAAGAGTGTGCTATCCTTTGGGATTTTAAATTAGTGCACAGTCAGATTTGAGATTAAACTTAATGCAATAACAAGTTCCATTTTATATTTTTCAAAGCAAATGATAAGTTTTGCCACTGTTACAATTGTATTTTCTGTGATTACACTGGTGGGACTCTCATAGACATTTAAATTTGAATGGTTTATCATATATTTCTTCAGCAAAATCATACTCTAACATCTTGATTTATCACTTTTGGAATCAAAAAGGAAGGAAAAACTAGCATTCTACCTTTAGCACTGTCTTTTCCTCCTAATTTAATTTCATGATGCCCTCTGCATGGAACAAGGATTTTTATTTTCACTTGAGGTTATAATTCTTTACACAGATGACACAACAGAAGAGTTGCCCTGCTGGGATGGAGCTATAGCTACTCTTAGCTGATACAATGCCTCTGGTAGTGGCCTATTCTGTTAAGGAAATTGTGTATTTCTGACATTAGCTCTTTTGTGAGGTTAAAACCTTGGGTGGAAACCTTTACACTCAAACTAATATAACTCCAGAACTTTCTTAGAGGGGTAAAAATAATACATGAAATACCTCATTTGAGCTTTAAAATGATAATACTGAGTTCAATCTCTGTCAGGAATGAACACTAAGCATACAACAAATTGCAGCTTTTGATTAATAAGAAGCTGTTTGATGGTGCAGCACAGAAAGTGTGAGCAATCTTTCCTTGGAAGAAAGATATGCAGAGAAAAATTGATTTATTTATATAGGGGAAAACAAAAAGTACAATGCTTCTGTGCACAGCTACAGAACTTGTTTTGATTTTGTTCCCAAGCATTGTCAAATGCAAAAATGTATAAACAATATAAGGAGTAGAGCCTTAGTTGAGTCCTTATTAAGTTATACACAGTAGATTTTATTTTCCCATTTATTTCTCTACTTAAACATTCAAGGACTGCAAGGAGATTGATGCACATGTTAGCTTAGAGGCACTTTGCTGGGATGAAATGAAATGTGCAATGAAAACTATGAACACTGACCTAAGATCTTGAACATGCTGATCCTACACACAGCTCCTCCAAGAAACCAAATGCACTGGCCCATCTAATATTTTATGACTCAAACTGCTATTCAAGCATTTCTATGGAAATAGGTGGAAGATATTATCCTTACATCAAGTGCCTCAAAGTTCTCAAGTTGCGTTGGGGAGACAATATCTTGACTAAGTTAGAAAAAGAACTAAAAATATCTTATAAACAAAATTAACAACAAAACAAAAAAAAGCAACAAAAAAACCTCCAAACTCATAAACCAAAAATTAAACCTAAGTGTATTTTTTGAACATGTTTTGAAAAAAAAAAACCAAACCAAAATAAACCTCCTATAAACATCCCTCCATTTGTGATAGAATTGCTGTTAAATAGAGTTGGAAGGGATCTTAAGGTATCAGCCAGTCTGTCTCTTAATGAAAGCAGAATCAAGTAAATTTAAGAAAGTAATATTTTTCTTGCAGATATTTTTTCTATCCATTCCTTAAAATATTTCTTTCCTACTTTTATAACACTCAAAACTATTAAAAAACTTATTTAGTGTTTTAATCATGCATCTCATTTAAAAATATTCCTAACTACTGCCTATACCAACAGATCTGTTTCTCAGTTCAATTATTTATTTTTCTCTTCTGAGTGAAGGAGAAAGCTTACCTCTTCATGGCCATCTTTTTTTTCTCATAAAGCTTTTTCCTCCTGTCTGAGCCTCAGTTTTCTTTTTTCTAGACAAACCCACATATTCTGAGCTCTTCTTTGAAATCAGGACAAGTATAATAAAGCATGGGCCTCACAGTGTCACGCTGAACTCCTGAGCCTTTAGCTGTAATGAAAGCTGTTTCAGAGAGAGCAGTCCCTGTCTTTCACTGAGTGCTGACCCATTGGCACATCTTACCTTGACACTCAGTGCATAAAAGGGATTTGGATAATTTCCTCTTCACTGTACAAATGTTGTCTAGCAAAAGTTATTCCATAATACTAATCTTTTCTTCTTTATTAAGTAAAAATGTTATGTGATGTAGAGACTGACCCATGTTGCTCAGTTAGATGAGAATTTATAAAAAAGCACCATCAGATTTTTTTTCCATAAGGCTGATGTTACCACATGCAAAAAAATTACTTTTTCATGGTATTAAATCTAAGGAGAGTTCAATATAAACACAGATAAATTGTTCATTTTGTTCATGTATGTGCAACTATAAAATCTGCCTCTTCATTCCTTTCTGTGGCTTTAATGGCTCCAAAACATATATCTTTGCTTCTGCAATAAAATGGTAAAAAGTGAAAATGGTTTTGTGAATCCAGACTAAGACAGATCAGTCAACACAAAACTTTTATTTTCACTTTTAGACCTAAGGAAATTAATTGCAAGACAAGATTTTTGAAAAAAACCCATGTTATGGACTGTATCAAGATATAATGTCCACAATAAAAAACTTAGAGATCTTTCTTCCTTAGAGCATCCTTGATGAGAGTGAGAAACACTTGTATGGACAAGAAAATTGAGGACATGAAGGAGAAAACTAGGAGAAATTCTTTATGGGGAAAATTTAGGAAAACAAATGGACAATTTATGTCTAAGCTTATATCTTAATTGGTTTCCATTAATTGAGATACTCACCCATGAATAGATAAGCCAGGACAGTTATGGTCCTATTTTATAATTCATATTTCACATAAAAGGAGAAATTTATCTGTGGAGAAGGAGTAGAATGATCATGTAATCAAACTACTACAAATATAGAAAAAGCTACAAACAGAGTTATAAATACAGAGAAAGATGAAGCTGATAACCCATCCTTATTGGCTGAATAAGCAGTATCTATGCTACTTCCAGGGAGTTTCCTCTATACTCAGATTGTAGGAGACCTATTGCAACTACATAGATTTTACTGTAAAAAGGAAGAAAATACGAGAATTTTAGTTGTCTTCACAAATGTGTGAGCATCAAATATTTTTTCCTCTAGCACCACTTGAGGGGATCCATAGAGTTAAAACATCTGCCTATACTAACATATTGGATGATGTCAAAGAATCATGTTTTGCAGCATCACTCTCTCTGTTCTTCAGCTGTTACTCTGCAATTTCCAATCAGTGGCTCATGGTCCTGAGCATGCTCCCTCCTCACTGCAAGCATTCTCTGGACAGCCCAGCACTGGTGTAGGGCAGTTGGGTCATCTGGGATCAGGCTACTGAGAAAGAGCAGGCAGAGAAGGGTGTTTCTTCTCTTCTTGGGAACCCAAATACTCCTATCTAGCTTGCCTGAGCTGCACATCAGCATGCTAAGCAAGGTTACTCACCTTGTTGAGATCAACCTCAATTTCCCAGCTTGAATTTGGGCCTACCTGGACACTGTGGACTTGTCTGACCATTTCTAGGCTCCTGACTGGCACCTGTCACCAGCCACATGCTGGACTTTGTTTCCTGATTGAGTACTGTGAGCACTGTGCCCACAGGATCCACAGAACTACTCAGAATTGTTAGGGTTTAAAAGGCCCTCTGGAGATCATCTAGTCCAATTCTCCTGCCAAAGCAGGGTCACCCTAGAGCAGGTTACACAGGTGGGTTTTGAATGTGTCCAGAAAGGGAGACTTCATGGACCCTCTGGGCTCTGTGCTCTGCCATGCTCAGTGTAAAGAAGTACTTCCTCATGTTGAGGTGGAACTGCTGTTTTAATTTATTGCCATTGCTCCTCATCCTGTCACTGGGCACCACGAAAAAGAATCTGGCACCATCGTCTTGATACCATTATTTGAGATCTTTATATGCTTTAATGAGATCCCTTCTCTGTCTTCTCTAGATTTAGTTCATTGAATTGTTGCCCAGTCACCCTCCCTCAGCCTTGGATTCTGCCTCTGTGCTCTGCCCAAACTCCCTGGTCCCTGACACAGAGTTTGGGAGCTAACAGGAGTTGGCTACCACAAACAACATGGCACTCAGGTTAGACACCCTTAATCTGGAGTCTTATGGATGTGGTAAGGATGAGGCCAGTCCCCACCAATGTTAAATTCAGAAATGTACATTTATGTATAGGGAGTCTTAGAGAGGTCAGGTGATTTACATTCTACACTTTTTGAAATTGAGACAGGTGAAAGCATGAGCATGTTGACAGGGCACACAAATTTGGGTCAGAAGGGAGATTTAATTGCTGTGGGTTGTCACACGGCTTCCTCAGGGGACATGGAGCAAGGGCAGGAAGAACAAACTGGGAATGTGATGTCATGGAGACACTTGGTGCTGGAACTGAAAGTGATTGTGTCAGGTTGTTCATGATGAGTTCAGGAGACCAGGTGGACTCATTGGGGTTAGACAAGGAGCCAGCCCTGGGCAGGGGGAAGCACTCAGAGGCATAGGGCGTGCTAGTGGAAGGGCAGACCCTGACAGGAGGGCCACTCCTAGCCATACTCTCAGCTGCCAGACAGCCAGAGGCAGTGGGGTAGCCCCAGGCATCAGACAGCTCCCTGAGGATAGTGACAGGCTGAGGCTGTAGCAGGACATGACCCAAGGGGGGGCCCGGCTCACCAGGGGCATGGCTGGACAGGGCAGGGCTGTGGGATTACTGCAGCATTACTGGGGGGGGATGGTGGAACTGGGGCTGCCATGGGGTCCTGGGTGTCGCCCTGGTTTTCGCAGTGTTCGATGTTTTACTTTTTGTAGTAGAATTTCTCATGCATTTTCTATAAACATAGTCCTTGTTTTTGTAACCACCATAGATTGTTTTCTGAACTTCTGGATTGTTTTTTATTCCTTTCTCCTAGGCAGAGAAAGATGATAGACTATGTTCCTATCCTGTAGAATTGCAGAGGTGTAACCTTCATCTACCAATGTATGGTTGTTTTAAGAAAGATATAAAAATCAGAGAATAAAGAAGGGCAGGGCTTTTGGGCTCTCTCTTGCCTTCTGGCCCTTGCTCTGCTTGGTGGCTGACCTGCTGCTTGAGTCTGCGTGTTCCTTTTGTGTCCGACACTGCGATATCTGGGCTGTGGGCAAGGGTCCCCTATCCCCCCAGAAAGGGACAGCCAATCCTCAGGACACTGCCACATCTACAACATCTGTAGATGCATAACATCTACACGGCTATTCATTTTTATAGTATATTTTAGCTGATTCTCTAGCAGATAATTAAAAATTTTTTCTCTACTTTTTATTCTCATTAGAGAGACCAGATTTCAGAGTAATGTGTGACTTTCTAAATTCTGTATTTGTGGTGCTGATATACTGTTTATCTTGTATTGATTATCCTGAGCACCCAGTCTCAAAAATGTTTCTTAGTGCTACTACAAATGCTGAGTCCCTATTGGAAAACAAATGAGCAGAAATTCATCAGGAAGCAAGTGGTTGCTGTGCTAAAAGGAATGTCATCATAACAGAGAAAAATAGGAATAGACAACTGACACTGCAGATTAATTCATAACATCATAGAATCAATCATTGAGGTGTGAAAAGTACCTTAGATGGGGGCGGCTATCAATGCCATATTAAAAATTCTCTTCTCTGCTGCTGATTTTCTTTCATAAAATAATATGGGTGCTAGTGGTAAAAAAACCCCCTCACCTTATTCAGCATCTCAGCTCTTAAATATTCAGATTTCACTTCCATTTTATAGGCAGTACGTATACCTTTATTTAAATTATGTATTCTATTTTTTCCATTCCCTTTCAAATTGGTATGTGGTTTATTATAGATTTTTAGGTATTCTATACTTTTATTTAGATCTTTTAGGGGTTCATTTTTGGCACCTTATTGTTTCTGCTGGAAAAATAAACAGTAACAGCATAGTTTCACACTTCAGCAAATAATCTGCAATTAAATCATCTGGACAAATGAAATGAGTTTATACTCTTCATGAAAAAGGTGGCTGAACTTCTCCCTAATTTGCAGGTCATTTATCATTTCCCTTTTTATTTTCAGGATTTGACAATTAAGAATTTTCCACTTTCTGCTTCGCAAAAATTGTATAATTGTGTTAGATATGCTCAAGATCACATATTCTTTGAGAATTAATATGAAAGCTCCCACAAACTACAACCAATTCTTTTCCCTTAAAAATTGGATTTTCTCCATTTTCTCTCCTTTTGTAGGCAGGGGGAAGTGGTAGGTATTTAAAAAAGAAAATCCTACATTTCTTTAAGGTTTTGTTTCAACCGTTCTTGTGCGTTATTTGAAACCTCTCACCTGCTTGACATCTGTATCTATAGTATTCATTTAGTGTATTTTTACAGTCCAGAAAAAATTCTCTTGCTGTTGTGCATACTTTGGGAAATGGCACAGTGGTGATTTAGGAGCAGTCTGTGAACACTATTCTAAACTTTCTGAAGTGAACCCAAATCTTACACATTGAATATGAAATATTCACTTGAACATATATTTTTTCTTAATGTAAACAGCCTTGAGCGTCATGATTAGGATGGCAATGATTTTCCGTTAACTGGCTTTCATTAATCCACTGCAAACACAATGACACAGCAATATCGTGTGAACATTTCAAACACTCCAAATTGTCTTCCCCTTCCCTACATTTTTAGCCCTGTTTCTGCATTCAGTATACATCTATTAGCTCCTGTTTTGTCACTTTAGTAGAGTATCAAAAGACTGTCACGGATTCTGAGTTTTCCTGTGACTACATTGGATTAGTTTTTACGTGCTTCTATTCAGACTTAGGCTACATCAGAAATTTTAAGGGCTTTGATGTTTTTTGAAGATATGTGAACACCACTTTCTTTTAAATTCATACCTACATTTTCTGCCAAAGAACTAAAAACAGCACATATGAAGTATTTAATTGACAGGAGCAGGTCTGAGGTATCTTCTTGCCTGTTATAAAATAATAATGCATAAAAAGCATCCAGCCATCCATCAAGATGACATTTTTTCTTTTTCTGTTCAAGGGACCAGAGCTATTATTTCACATGACTGTTGGTCATTGTAACCAAAGGTACTGTCCAAACTACTCCAAGAAAGCTTTACATTACACAGGATAAACGACCTGCAAAGTAATGATACTGAAATCTGAAGTGATCTCTGGTTTTATTTCCACAAAGCTAATTTCCTGATTGACATAATGAAGTATTTTGTGCTGTTACATTACAATACTGTAATTATATTCTAACGTTCAAGGTTAAAACTAAAACAAAAACCCCAAATTTTCATAGATGTTTCATAGAAGCTAATGTGTTTTACTTGCAATTTCATGGCATAATACGATGGTAATAGTAGTGAAGATTAAAAATAATGGAAATTTCTTTTGATTGCTCATTGTAAATTCTTTTCATCTAAAGTCTTACATGTGAGTTCAAACAGGCCACCTGCAGAAGAAACTGAAGACTTCTAGTTGTTTTAAATAAATTATATGGTAAAAATACCCTTTACTTTGTCTCACTGAGTAACTGGAATTATCTAGGATTTCTGTATTGTTATGGATAAATCTTCACTGCAGTGCATGTTCATTAAATTAGGAAACTACAGGAGAAATTTTAGTTGTTAAAATTCTGAAAGAATGAAACTTTTCTCATCAGGAATGAAAAAATGTAAACATTATTTACCTTGAATTAATTAGTCATTTTACTAATTATAGAAAAATGCAGGCAATTCTTCAGATCTGCCATGTTCATGTCCAATGTCTCAATTTTTAATTGCAGCCTTTTAAGACTGGGAAGATTATTAGATGTTTTGACATAGCCTCCAAGTCCACTGCTGTTTCAGCCAGACCCTCTTGAATTCTCATAATCACATTTCCAAAACTTTGTCCTGATAAAGGAAAAATATCCAATAAAGCAGCTCAGTGAAGTACTATGTAGATTTTATGATAGTGAAGCTTTTTCCCAATCTAGCCTGGCTACCTAGTGCAGGAAAGAAAACCCAAGTAATTCAGTTTTCTAGTAATTCATCCCACTCTACTGTAGAGACAGTTCCACCCAAAGGTGTAACCATCAGACAAAACGTGATTATACCTATTTGGCTTTGTTCATGTTTGCTTCACTTCTCAAGACCAAGCTCTTCAGAGCACATGTGAAATTCTGTCTCCCTGCAAGTCAGTGAGAAAGCTCCCACTGACTTTTCAGAAGTTACAATTTCATGGAACTTTCAAGGGTTCAGGCTAGCATTTTCCAGACCTACAGCAGACTATAGCCCTAAACACCTCCCTTGC
This sequence comes from Monarcha castaneiventris obscurior, assembly GCA_026261815.1. NCBI lineage: Eukaryota > Metazoa > Chordata > Aves > Passeriformes > Monarchidae > Monarcha > Monarcha castaneiventris. Next base: position 3,906,691 of record JAMPIT010000566.1, on the reverse strand, counting down.
TAGTGTTAGTACCCCAGAAAATCTCACTCTCCCCTGTAGAGCAAGAAAGGTGTATAAAATCTTTTCAGTAGTAATATTAGATGATCCTATCCTCTACCCACAACAGGACCAGCACAGCTGTCTCACCCTTTCTACTTCTCACCTATTTCCTTTGTGTAGCAGAAAAATTGACCTATGACTTCCACTTTCCAGCGGGAAAGAAAACCAAATCTATATTTGGCCTAGACAAACATTCAGATCTTTCTGGAGACAAATCCAAACAAATCCATCTCACCAAAGAACAAAGAATGCCTGTTTTCACTGCAGACTTTTGCTGGACTTCAATCTAATGGGTTTTTTTTTTTTTCCAAGATGGGTGAAAGCAAGTTGTTTTGTCACTATCAGGCTTTTCAGGTATAGTTTATGTACCATGATGTCTTGCTGGAGTGTATTTCCAATCTTTTCTTCAGCTCTCATTTCCTTGGATTTAAAAGTATTTTAAAATAAAACAGTGTCATTTTATCATGCCTATGCATCAGGAGTTGTAAATAGTCCAGCTGTCAGTAAAAAGGAAGTTTCCTTACTTTACAGATGTGTTTATTTTTTCAACACTCGGAATGACACAGAACAGCAACTGCACTCAGAAAAGCTTGTCTCAGTCACAGGATTCATTTGCTGCAGCCAGTGTCTCCTTAACCTCTAAAAATGACTGATTTGAACCCTACACATAAGCACATTTAAATGTCATAACCTACTCATTACTGGGAGGAACAGAAAGATAAAAAAAATCCAAAGAAACCCTAAGTGAAGATTGATTTTGTATGCACTTGCTCACACATATCTTAGAGTTACAATACCACAGTTACGAATAATTACTGAGGAGGAAAGAAAAGGACAGAGAGCTGAGCTGAACTTTGTGAAGTTCAAATGTGCAAACCCTCGCTGTTCCAGAAGTGAAGTGACATTCTCTGACTTGGGTGGGAATTTGCATAATGTAGGAAAGCTTGTTTTTTATCTTCACATAGTTGTGATTGCTCTGGAATGATCAATTTTCAAGTAGCATTTCAAAATGTATGCTAAAAAGGGCTGCTCTTGAACCTCTGTAATCTCATATCCATTCAGAACACACATCAGGGGTTTGCTAAACCTCTGACTCTCCCATAATGCTGCTTACACGACAGTGAGAGAGCCACCACAGAAAAATAATTAAAGGCAAGTTTAAAAGCAACAGAAATTGTTACAGAAATCATCTCAATGTTTGAAAGCAAATCATGTTTTGATACAAGGTCATACTGTGCAATTATGTGTTGGCAATGTCACATATCTTGGAAGAACTATTTCAGAAAGCACAGGTGTGCATCAGGCAAACAAAGCTATTTTAAGTGTCTGTGTTTGCTTTGCCAGGGCAGCATATTTCTATATTGCTTTTATCTGTCCATGTGAACTCTGAAAGGAATCAGGAAGATTAAGCTGGAGATATCATCAGGAGCTATAGGTACACAGAGACTTTAAAGAGTCCTATGACTTACATCTTTTGTCTCACTTTCTATGATAACATGAACATTGTGGGTCTGAAGAATGCTTGCTAATGATGAAATTATTTTTGTTAAAATCAAATAGGAGTAGAATTTTACTGAATCCCAGAAAGATGTTTAGAAGTTAACACATCTTCAAAGTACCATTAAGAAAAGCTTGTTTTGGTGGGTTTTTTTTTTTGTGTGGTATTTTTTGTTTTGTTTTGTTTTCTTTTTTTTCCTTTTCCTTTTCTCCTTCCCCCATTTTTCAAATGGAAAACTGAATATTCAAATGGTCTAAATTTCCAAAAGGTGAGTAATCCAATTTCATTCATTCTCTGTATGCACCATATTAAGAAAAACAATCTTGGGCCAAGTAAGCTCTTAGGCATTAAGAGACTTTCCAATATTTTGTTCCTCGATGTCTAAATCATTGTAGACTTAGGGCTTTGATATTTCTCTAATGCAATTTCTTAGTTGTGTACTTGGGATAATATTTTACTTCTTCAGTAAAGCAGCATTATGAGAAGAAATATGTAAGAAAGCTATTCCCATGCTGCATTAGTGAGAAGAACATAGCATTGGCACCAGTGAGTCTGAGCTATGAATAATTTTACTGGAGGTAAGCTAAAGGATTCGAAGTTGTGCAGGAAGTATCACAAAGTGTCTTTATAATGATGCCTGACAAAATACCCTCACACAGAGTCATTTATTTATGCTACAATTCAAAAGCTTATGTAACAACATTCAACGATTTAACATCCACTTGAATTACTGTACACTGTGACTAATGTTATTAAATAAAACCAAGAGCTTTTAATGGGATTTCTCACATTTTTCCAAATCTTACTATTTCTATGCTAAAAAAAAAAAAAGAACGGTTACTGAGTTTTAGTTTGTTTCCTGAGCATGTTCATCTGCAGAATTTGGTGAAAAAAATATTAACTTTCAAGTCACCTATGAAATGTCACAGACAAGAAAAAGCATAGACTGCTTTCCATCCTTACACACCCCCACTCCTGTCTTTGTACAATTGTCCTTGGCAAGATGAAATAAGTGAAATGAATCATGTGCTGTCACCATTATTGAGCAAGTTCTGATGGCTTTAGCTTGAGGTTAAGGTTAGAAAATCTCTCTGAATATTACAGTTTGCTTTTTCTCTCCATATCTCAGGCTGAAATGTCCTTTTTTAAAATCTGTTTCTCCCTCCCTCCAAATTGATGCAATCAGACTTTGCTGAAAAATTGAAAAATTATGTTCTTCAGCTTTTGCTTGTTTCTCCTAAAGCAAACAAAAACTCTTGACATTTTCTTGAACTCCTCATGTATGATTCCATTTTATTTATCTAGAGGTCCTATCTTCCCATCTGAAAGCAGACTCTGCTTGTTCTTTTCCCTGAATTTCCTATTAATACCATAATAATACTACTTTTTATTTCTACACACTTTCCAATTTTGCACACATAGAAAAGCTATTCTGTTAATTCATTGTTTTCCAAGGTATGACTGGAGAAGATTTAAGCATTTCACAAAAATGATGCTATAGAAATTAAAAGTGTTTGTAGTGTAACGGTACTAGAAACATATATGGTTTCTATTTCAACCCATTCATTGTAAAATGAATCTGGAAATAAACTCACACGCTGTCAAGTGCTGTGATAAAATCTCAGGGCTGTCTCTAATCACCAAGGTCAAGAATCTATGGGTATGTGTCACACCTCTTATTCAGTTTGCTTTGGCTGGTTTGATTTATGTAGAAACCTAAACACAGAGTAGGGAGAGTGATATGCCTGTCATGTTCTCATGTTTGAGAACATGACAGACACATCTGGACCTGAGAACCTGTAAGCTGCTCTGTCACCAGTAATACAATATGCAGACAGCAGAGACTAAAAAGGAAATCAACTGAGAATAATTCCATCAATTTTCTTTATGAAGTTAATTGAAAAGGGACTGAAAACATCCACATTTTTACAGGCAGAAAATAAATAAATAAATAAATAAATAAATAAATAAAGAGAAATGTGACCTGTGGAAGTCATGTTTTCTAGTGAAAATAAGATTAAAACATATTCCTTCCTAATTTAAAATTAATTTTATATAAGGTTCCTGGTGACCTTCCTTTTGAGGAAGAGAATGATGTAAGCATAAGTCAATAAAACATTCGTTTATGTGGCTGTGAATAACTTAGAAACATTTGTTAGATGGGACACAAGACCAGGCCATTTAACTGCAAATACAATACAAATAGAAATCTGTACTTGTGCATTCAGATCTGTTGCCTAAAATAAAGGTGTCCAGTGTGTGAAAAACAAGGTTCACTCTCCTGTTAGGATTGAAAAGTTTAATAGAGGACAATAAGGGACAAAGACAATAAAGCAAAAGTCACAGTGCTGGGTGCTTTGGCGCTCAGCCAAGAGCACGCCTGTTATCCTGGGGACTCCCTTAACATACACATTGACTTATTACATATTCATAAACAATTATACGTATTCAAAACCCTTCCAGGAACAGTTCTCCTCTTCCCGAAACTAACAGATTGCTGTGGGGATAAGTCTCTTGGCCACAAATATTACCTTATTTGCCGGTGATATGCCATAGCTGCTGATATGCCATAGCGGGAATCCAAACAAATAGTTCATAAGCATAGCTATTTCTAAGTTTTTGGTTGAATAAAAAAGTATTAAAAACCACACCTTCACAACCAAGCTACCTGAAGTAGCATCTATTTTGTAATAAAGGTTATATATATATATATAACATTTATTTGTGACAAAGCCACTACTTTTAACATTACTTATTTTAACATTTGCAGAAAGCCAATATTATAGCATCTATTTATCACAAGTGCCATCTTTTTTATTATACTGTCCCACATATATACACCATCTGGCTTTCCAGAGAGGGCAGGGCTCCTGGAGTCTTGTGCTGTATCTGATGGAATTGTGCAGATCTCAGCTGTCACTATACACATATATGTGGATAAGCTAAAAAAGTCACTATTCCGTATAGGTAATGGAGCTTTAGAGCTTTTCAGCTGACTAAGTGAAGATGCCTGACTAACGCTGACATGAGCAGCTTTCAAGGTAACGATTGTATGGACCAAAGGCTTGATGTAGGTTCACTCTTATACCATCTGAGATACAGAGAATCTGAGACATTTCAAGTGGTGTTGGTTTTCTAACTACGGTCAAGTTTACACTGAATGCAATGATCCTGATGGGCCCTTTCCAGCTTGAAATGTTCTATGATTCTATGACTTTATGAAGTGTAAGCAGTGTGAATACATATCTACTTAGAGAACTGTTGGTTTGTGTCATTCTTTGGCAAACACTGTGGTTAAAACAAAGTCAGTAGGCAAAAAGTTTACAGCCTTCATTATACAAATTTTCCATGTAGGTTTTTTTTTCCCCCTTTAATTCCCTTAATGCACAGTAGAGTCCATCTTGTTTCCTGCTAGTTTTAGTCAGGGCTTGATTCTGTTGCCACACTTAATTTTGTACATCATGAAGATGTTCATGTGTAAGCTGCTGAGCCTTTGTATGCTCCTCCAAAAGGCAGTGGTTCTTGGGTAACCTTGACACACTGTGTGAACATTTCAGGTACTTTAATAAATCTCTGATTGCAACATACATTTTCGTCAGAGACTGAAATATTACAGTTTATGACTTAAACATTTTCTTAAAGGACTTTTAAAATTGTATTACGAAAGCTGCAGAGAAAACTACTGCACCCTGAATGGGACCCTGACTGAGGCCTTACACTGCTCTCTGATGAAGATAAGATAAAGTAACAGCTCAGGGCTGGGGATATTCAGGGAGCACAAGCTTAACACCTCCAAGGTGGAGACCAGAGCCCCAGGGCTATCAGCTGTCAGGCTCACACAGACCCTCACACCAAGGGGTGGAGGGAGGAGAGGCTTTGGGTGTCTTGGAAAAGCCTCTAGTCAGAGGCACAGTGACCGCTTGTCCTCCACTGTGCAGAGGAGCCCAGCTGAGGGGTCCTCACCCAGGGAGGGGGGAAGTTTATCCACAGCAGAAGGGGGTGACCAGACCCTGCACCAGAGCACCAGAGATGATGCACAGACTCTCAGTGTTGCAAGGGACAGGGTGTCAAGCCAGCCCCTGCAAGGGGAGACACGTGGGCGTTCCCACCTGGCCCACAGCGTATATTAATCCATTGGATTCTGTACTCTGGCATATGGCAGCGTGTGGCAGCGTGGCCACGGCAGCGATGGGGTGTCGCCCTGGTTTTTGCAGTGTTCTATGTTTTACTTTCTGTAGTAGAATTTCTCAAGCATTTTCTATAAACATAGTCCTTGTTTTTGTAACCAGCCTAGATTGTTTTGAACTTCTGGATTGCTTTTCATTCCTTTCTCCTAAGGCAGAGAAAGATGATTGACTATGTCACTATCCTGTGGAATTGCAGAGGTGTAACCTTCATCTACCAATGTATGGTTGTCTTAAGAAAGATATAAAAATCAGAGAATAAAGAAGGGCAGGGCTTTTTGGGCTCTCTTGTCCATTTTGGCCCTTGCCCTGCTTGGTGGTCCTGACCCGCTGCTTGCGTGCTTCTTTTGTGTCCAACAGTGCGACAATGGGGGGCCCTCACCACCAGCAGAGCAGATGGAGCAGAGCAACGAGACATCATTGAGACCCTCGGGTGGGTGATGTGCTTCCACCTAACCCCTGTCACCTCTCCCTGTCCCCCCACTCCCCACGCACACTTCTTTTTCTACTTCTTTCTTTTCTCTTTCCTTCTCTTTTCATCTCTACTATTAAATAAAATACAACAATTTTGTGGCATCAACATTTAACCTCGTTTGGTATTAGTCTCATTTCTAGGAATATTTTGCACTTTCTAAATCCTTTCCAGTTTATGCACAGAGACTTAGCTTTCTTTGCTTTTCTGGGTTTAAACCAGATCGTAACTTTCCTTTAGGCAAAGGAAATTATCCCCTAACATTTCACTATGAAAAACACTGAAAGGTTTTGATAATGGCTCCAGCACACAAAAATAGTGGTAATTATACTTAAAACACCAATTCAAACAAACTTTATGCACTGAAAATGCAAGCAATGTTCTTACCTGGTGTTTCTGGAGTAAGAAGACACAGTGGGTTTACAATACAGCGTCCTATTTTCACTTACACTCATCTGATATAGAACGTCATTGTACTCATCTCAGATTCATTTAAAATGAAATGCATTTTTTTTTCAGTGCTACTTCACCTTGTGAAATGATGCAACTGAAAATTAAGCCTTGGATTTTCCCTACAGTATGTTTTGCTGAGTTCTGACTACAGTTACATTGAAAGAAATTTAGAAGAAGTTATAAGATTGCACACAGTAAGAATGCTACTCACTATTTCAAATCCTATTTTAAGGTTTCTGTTAATTTCATGCTGAGTAGGCTAAATCATAGAGAATGATGCAGATTGGATTTTCACTTAGCTAGTTGAATGTTTGAAGTTAAAAGTATGCTTAAGAATATTTTTTCTTTAATTTTTTTTTCTTTAATTTTCCTGCTTCAGACTGAAATGGTTTGATTTCTCCCTCCTGACAAGAAAGTCAAATGAGTATTTTTGGATATTTCAAAACAATTTCCTTGTAAATGATGCTAATTGGGTATCTACAAATCCAACAAAGAAATTCATGATCTAGCACCACATAGGGGATGTAAGAAATCAGAGCAAGGTTTGAAAACATCACTCCATCTAGCCTTTTATAAAGCAGAAGAATTATTTTGGAATGGAAGTTTTAAAATTTAGCACCTCAAAGATTTTTTTTTCCCTAGGATTCTGTCATTTTTTATAAGAGATTACCTAAGAAAAAAAAACCTAAGGAAAGCAAAAATATTCTTTTAAGTAGGAAAATTTTAAAAATAAATTTTAGAATTCTTCATTCATAGAGAATGCACAGAAATATTTAGTGACTGTTCTGTACCAGGGAAAGGGAGGAGTAGGGTAAGTATTGAGAAAGAGGCAGAGATTTTGCAGGTTCCTTTCTGGCTTTTAATAAGAAGGATCCAACAACAAGATAAAATCTGTCTATTAAGACAGAATTAGAACAGGAATATAGATACGAAGTAAATATTACACACCTTGAAAGGCTGTAGGAAGAACCCATTCTGGCAACATCCATGCAGCATCAGCTGGACATGGGATGGATTTTCCCACTTCATGCTGCACAGATCCTCAGATCCCTCAGTGGGATATTACATAACTTTCTTACAAGAAAACAACTGTTTTCATAAAGGACATTCGCATAAGAACTTTTTGCTGCAATTTTAGATGAAGGCAAGGCATAAGTGATGTAATTGCCAGCAGCAAGTGGGAGCTGTCTGGAGGCTCCTTGTTCTAAGTTTATCCATAGCCAAGAATTTTGTGCAGCCCAACAGAGCCTGAAGACCACCCCAGACATGCAGCACAGCATAGCAGAGGCTTGCACCTACTCAGGTTAACTGTATTGTGGATCACTAATCCCTTTACTTGCAGCAGTTTTCTGGCCAGGATCATTACAGTGACTGAAAGTATTCTGAAAGTTAAGATCTTAAAATCTCCACGGTAATGAAATGTTTATCCTCTAGGTATATTTAGCCTTTAGAGAATAATATGAAAAAGCCAAAAGCAGAAGCATGTTTTAGTCAGTGTAACTGAAACTCAGTATCCCCCAAGGACAACTTCATCACAAGAAAATAAAATAGACTTGGGATCTTTCTGAAATGTCCTGTGCATAAATTCAGAGCTGTGAAAGGAGAATACTTTGATAAGGAAATATATTGCTACAGTATTATGGAGTTAAATATAAAAAAATCTATTCTCTCCACTGCCATTTACCATAATTGCATTTTTGTCTGAATAGTTTGACTGAATATTGCAAGATCAACAAAGATGGCAGAATCTCATCCTAAATTTCAGTAAAACTCCCATAAGACAAGAAACATACATGCAAGGGTCAGTTTTACAATAAAAAAATCCCATAACTTATGCTTTCATATATAGGATAAAAATTGCATTAAGAAGGCTAGAGTTTTAGCCCAGATAAAAGCACCGGTGTAACAATCAAAATGGGTGCATAACTGTCACCATGCTCTTTGTTTTTCAGCTAGAAAACCTCAGTGATACATTAGCCATTCAATAGAGGTTGCTAAGTAATGAAGAAAAAAATTCTTGTCAATAATGAAAGCTTACTTGTAACCACAAGAAAAGAAATCTTAGGGGTTTAGAAAAGAATAAGGGAAGATAAAACTTATGGTATAATTTCTCCTTTTTCCTTAAAAAAATTACAACTATTTAGATCTTACATCCTGTATTTTGAGTCAATCCATGGTTTCTTTCTTTTCATTGCCAAAATGCAATTTTATTTTTTTTTAAGTGCTGCCCAACATGGAGTAGACGTATACTTTTCTCCATTGAAGGTATTTATTTAAAAGGAGGATTTCTATCCTGCATATACACCCTCACATTTAAGTGAAGGCTCATTTTGCATTATAGGTCTCTGGATGAAACCCTTAGTGTCAGGCTTTTTAGAGAAGGAGAAAATCACTGATCAGACTGGTATTATATTGCTTTGTGATGTACTTATTGCTTCACCAAAAATAACTTCCTAAACTATCTCATCCAAAAAGAATGGGGGAAAACTATGTTTAAATTTTCAGTTTTCTGACATGAACTGGATTTTGGTTATAGAACTGATGTTTGTTCTAGAATTATGCTAGTCTAATGCTGAATGCTAAGGTTCAGATATGGCTTGCTAAGCCATAGTTAAGCTGGGATAAGAGGTCTCAGAAAATATGTACTAGTCTTGCAGGAGTACAAGGTTTAAAGAGAAAGAAATATTAAATATATATGAGTTAATGTAATGCATTTTCCTTCACTGAAAATTTTTAATGGAACTTAATAGGCATAAAATCATTAGGGAACTCCTGAATGTAGAGTTTTAATGAAAGTGCTTTGAAACATATAGAGCTGTGTAAAGAATTATGTCCATTAAACCTCTTCTGTACTTTATGATGTGAACATTTCCTTTTTTATCTATTTGTTATAGTATTCATTTAGCTTTGGGTGTAAATATCTATGGAAATAAACAAAAATAGGTTTTCAGTTGAGTTATATGAGTAAATTCATGCACTTCTTTGCATCCAAGAAAAATAAAAACCCCCTGCTTTTCTCACATATTGGTTCTAAATGGAACTAAAGTATGGCAATTATATGTGACTAATGCATTGTGGGCTTATTCCTCAAAGAATACATCTGGAATTTTTTTTTTAAAGAAAAAAATCTTCAAGTTCATACATTTGCTTATAGGTAGCTATTTATTTTCATTGTCTGGAGAGGTAGATATTTTTTTGTAAAAACAGAAGGGACCTTAAAGATTATCCAGCTTGAACACCCCTGTCATGGCCAGGGACACCTTTCACTAGAAAAGGTTGCTCAAAGTCTCATCCAACATGGCCATCAACACGTCCAGGGATGGGGCATCCACAACTTCCCTGGTGACCAGTTCTAGTGTGTCCCCATCCTCTCAGTGAAGATCTTATTCCTAGTTTTAAATCCATATCTTCCCTCTTTCAGTTTAAAAATATTCGCCCTTGTCCTGTCACTACACATTTTGTAAAAAATTCCTCTCCAGCTTTCTTTCAGAATCCCTTTGTAAGGCTGCTAGAAGGTCTCCCTGGAGCCTTCTCTTCTCCATGCTGAACAGCTCTAACTCTCAGCCTGTCTTCGTAGGAGAGGTGCTCCAGCCCTCTGATCATCTCTGTGATCCTCCTCTGGACTGGTTCCAACAGGTCTATGTCTTTCATATATTGAGGCCCCACGCAGGACACGGCTGGACAAGCGTAGAGAAGAGGGAGAGAATCACCTGCCTCAGACAGACAGTAGAAGCTGAAGAGCATTTTCACCCTGCTTAAATTTGGCATCCAGATCTGGCCAGCAGAACAGGTCTCCATACTCCACTGACTCTACTAGTTCAAAAAAATGAGGCAAGATAGCTTAGGGTGATCTCGAATTGCATGTCTTCTATCCTTAGAAAATTGAAGTACAACTTCCTAATTTCAGCTCAATAAGAAATGAAAGACTATATGTTGATTACTTTTTCTAGTGATTAAAATATTTTGTGTAACAGGTTAATGTCATGGTTTAGCATTCCTTGGTGTTTTAGCTAAGGAGGGCTTCATCAGCCATGGAAGTGACTCTTTGCAAAGAGGTGCTTACAGCTTCCTCTGCACCCAACAGAGTCAATCAACTGGCTAGATTTAATATTGGCAACTTTTTTAAGCCGCTTAAGAAGCTTGACACGCCTCTGTGATCCACATTTAAGAAGGAACAAACCCCAGAAAAGGCTCTCTTGCTTCCGGTTGTTGGACAGGTAACTGGGGGGGGCCCGCTGCACACCCCAGCGGGGCCGGGCTCTGCCGGCCGGGCCTGGCCGGGTCAGCCGGGGGTGGCCTGGCTGAAATCGCAGCTGCTCCTGCTCGCCGGACACCCCCCAGAGGCCAGGCTGGCCCTCACCCCTAGTGCAGCCAAAATTCATCTGAGGCTGCTGCCCGGCAGGATCATGTGGCCAAGAGATAAGCAAAATTCCAGCTGCAAGGCCTGGGTAACTCTCTTAGTGCTGTAAGACTCCGCCAGAACAGATGAAGCCTGCAAACATCAATCCTCTCCCAGATCAGAGGAAAGGGAAAGGTGAAGGCACGTGAAGAAAACACCATAAAGACACCAAAGTCCGTGAGAAAGGAAGAGCTGAAACCCCAAGAGAGGAGAATGAGGAGATGCTTCAAACCTAGAAGCTGAAATTCTGTTGTAAAGCTATGGTGATGAACTATGATATATCAGAGTAGCCATTGTAATTTCATGAAAGCATCGGGGGGTGGAGCATGCAAATTGCAACCATGAGCAAAAGTACCTGTGCTGAAATAAGCAAATGTTGAAGTAGCTGTGATTTGGTGAGAAACTTGAACAGAGATCCGAGGGAAGAAGAAGACCTCTGTTCCTAGAGATGAAATACTCCCAGAGATAGTGTTTCTCCCCCTCTCAGGCACTTTGATAGGTGAAGAGAACCTTTTGCTTCTGAACAGCTTATCCTTAAAAATGGTACCTCCTTTGGTAAAGAAACCCTCGAAGCAGTTGTGGGGAAGGCTGTAAGACCAGGGAAGGGACTTTCACATGCAAGCAGAGAACCATCCTGGGTGGCTGCCTTGAGGTGACATTAAAGCTACAAGAGACTGTTTCTTGTGGAGATGTCTCCATAGCATGAGCAACAGAAACTCCTCTCCCTAAGTGAACTGAGAAAATATTATTATAGAGGTTGTGAACTGACTGAAAAAATCTCAAGGGTTGTCTTTTTACATTGTCAGTGGGAGAAGGGAGAAAGGTGGGGGGAAGAGAAGTATTCTGAAGGTTTAGTCTGACTTTTTTTTCTTTCTTTTAGGTCCATTAATAAACTTCTTTATATTCTTTTAAGTTTTGGGCCTGCTTTGTTTTCTCCTAATTCTTATCTCACAGAAGGAAAATAAGTAAGTAATGGATAATTCGAAGCAAACCACTACACTAAACTGGTGTTTCCACCTGGTTTACGAACTGAACCCGCTACAGTTAAGTAAAAAGGAGAGCCAAATTTCTGTACTTCCAATAAATGCAGTTTCCTGCTTCCCAACTGATAATGTTACACAGTTTGTAAGTTGGGGGGAAGGTTGACTTTGGGCATTGGTTTGGGTTTGGTTGCTTGGTTTGGGTTTGGGTTTGGTTGGTTGGTTTTCTAAGCAATATAACAGTGTTACTACTGCCACTGGCCTCTCAATATTCATTTTTTCCTACTTGTGTAAGGAAATTAAAAACTTTGATTTAAGAAGATGATATACAACATTTATACCAGGGTCCTGCCATACTCTAAAAGCACTTAAATATTGACTTTGCTGTCATGAGGAGAATATTATTATTATACCATCTGGGACAACTCACATGCATAGTATCAGGCATTTTTAAGCATATCATCTAACCAGAAACTCTGTCTATTCTAGCTGAATGACAATGAAGATGATTACCTTTATAAATGTCAATTTCAACTTAGCTTAGAACATACATTTAATTTTGGATTGTGGTAAAATCCCTGTTCAAAGTTTTCTCAGATTTTTTTTCCACTTCTACAGAACTCAGCTTATTTCAGCTCACTGAAGTAATTTTCAGGATTTTTTGTGCCTTAAAATAGTGGAGGAACACTACTGATATCTACTAATGCAGTTCACATATATCTGCAGAAAACCAGGATGGCCCATCCTGAATGTGAGACTTTAAATAGAACTGAAAGGGGATTAAGGTGGTACGAACACTGCTTCACAAAGAAAGAACATTGAATGTTGGAGACAGCTGATTTTGAAAGGTGAAGTTAGATAAACTGTAAAGTAGTATTTTACACTGAATTTGCATGTGATAATATTTCTGGAGGGCCAGCCACTTGATCTGTTTCAAAGTTCATACAAAAATGACTTCTACTGAAATTGTAAAAAATATATTAATTTGTTTGAGGCAAGATGGTTACCAGCGTAAAGCCTGTATCACAGTTCTAAATAGCTTGTGTAACACGAAATTCTGATGCAGAAGTATTGCAATCCTATAGTTTGCCTTCACTTTAGATCTTTAGTGCCTGAACTATAAACTTAATCTCCAGTCCAAGAACTTATGTACAAGAATCAGTTTCGTTGTTGAAACAAAGCATGTACTAACAAGCCTGTCTTTCTGCAGACAGCTTGCGTGGTCTTGCACAGTATAATGCTACTTTCTCACTACACTGACCTAAAGACACTGAAGGTATCGGATCCAGTATTTAGCCTAGAGTAGATTATCAGAATAAGAGAACTACAAAATTATCCAGGTTGGAAGGGATGTCAAGAGGTCTCTAATCCAATTTAGATTCAAAGGAAGGTCAACACTGATTTCATAACAAGTTTCTTAAGTCTTTATTTAGCTGAGTCTTGGCGACCTTCAAGGCCAGCATTGTAAATATTATTCATCCATTCACGGAACATAAATTCCTCTTGTTAATTTCACAAGCTGTGTGCATTTGTGCACATGAACTTCAGATAGGTCAGTTTCTAAGATTCTTTATCCTTCACAAGACCTCCCATCACCCATCACCCTGTGCCTTGTCTTACCTCTCTTAACTGAAAGCTCTTATCACCATCTGATGATATGAATGGTTTACGGTCTTCATCACCAGTCTGGCAAGTCCTTTTGTCAAGAAGATTCATCCACACTTTGTCAAATAGATCTCATGTCTCACTAGCAGTCCTTATCCCTACGAAATCTTTGTCATAAAATATCAAAGCACTGCTTGTGACAATGTCACTAATCCGCTTATTATTTCAGGATACCTCAGGAACCTGAGGCTTTCCCATTATCCACAGGATCAAGGGGAAAACCATCTTTGTCCTTGTCTCTCTGTACTTACTCCTGATTGCTCCAGGTCTCCCTTGGCAGTATTATAGGTGCACACATGAATGAGCAAAAATCGGAAGGCCACATGAGAGTTGTCATTCTCTTTGCAACATTCTGGATCCAAGCTCCATCAAAGAATTAATTTCCTGTGGCAGCAGTTCTGGTTGGCAGGTGGATGCTTTTATTTCTTCCAGAACAGTCTCAAAGCACCATTGTCGGCTGCCTTCTCTTGGTGCTAATTCTTGGTTCAGTCCCAGCTGGCTCTGAAATCTATTTCAATGAAGTTCATTCCCTTTCCTTGGCTGTTAGTGCAATGTACAAATTCTGTAAATTCAGATCTGTGAGCCAAGGAGCCTTTCTCTTGCTGACAGAGAGGACAAATCCCCATCCATCTTTATCTTGGGAGGGTCCATCCTCAGTTATTAATGCATAATCTTTCATTATTCCTCCTTCTTATCATTCTGTAGCTCAGCCTCGTGCCTCTGCAGTCTCTATGATGATCATACAAACCTCCTACTCATCGTCCCTGATGTTTCACTGTCTAACTGCCTTCCCTCACAAGTGAGGCCACCATTGCTCTCACTCCACCCTGCTCCAGATAAAGCAACAGATGTGAGCCCTGGTAGGGAGCATCCTCCCTCTGACAATGTATGGGACCCATGCCCTCCAATTTGCCAGCGTTCTTACTCCAGCCCAGGCTGGACACTGACCCTGGTGAGGACACCACCATTGCTATGCAGTCCCACTGTCTGAAGATTTCCTGGATCCCCTTTGCACCCACTGCCAAGACAAGTGTCCTGCAAACAGCCAAAATCCCTGTAAGCTTGCTTATTTTGCTGGGAACTGAGGTCTGACTCACCAGCTAAACAGACATTCCCACGGCAGGGGAACAGTAGGTCACTCACTTATCAGAAGGTAATTGTTTAGCAAACAACCAAAAAGAATATGAACTTGGATGGACCAGTATCCTGGGATTTGCATATTTTGTAATGAAATTAACTAGGGAACTTTCTTAATTGCCTTTTTTTCTCCCATGTCTTATCTTAATAAGAAAAGAAATATTCATAACAAAAATACTATGATCATAAAAATGTTAATGATTACTAATTTGATAAAAAAAATCTGGAGCGAAATCTGCATTTCACAAAATCAGAAGCCCTGAATATTCTAAAGGACATGGAAATGAGATTTGAGGACTTCAAGGAAGCTTTTTTTCCTCCATCAGTTTTATAGGACTATTTTTGGTGCAGTTTCAACTGATGACTAGAGTAAATCTTCTAGCCAGCATACAATTTTCTAGAAAACTAATTATTGTTCTTGTTGATCATAGGTGAGGTAGGTAGGGATGTCTATTTTCCATGTTCCTGGAATATCAATTTTTATGAACCTGTTTTCCACTGCTTATAATTTTGCCAGGTTTCAAACATTTGGCATTAAATAGCTATGTATGATGTCTCCTCCTTAAATACTCTTAACACACTTCTTCAGAATCTGGTGGAGGAAGTGGGGAAACAGTAGGTTGTCCCCCCTCCCCCCGCCAAAAGAAACCTCTCTAGAAGCTCCAACATTTTTTGCCACCCTTAGAGGCAAGAATGTCTTTCCGTTTAACTTCCCAAGTTGGCCACCTTAATATCCACAACTTGCTTTTTATTGTTCAGTTGATAGCATCAAATTAAAAGAACTAGACAAATCCTTATATATTTGGGCTTCTTTTTTAGAATTCTATGATGTTCAATTCTGAAATTGTTAATTGCATTGGACATCTGATACTTTTCAACTGACCTGTGCATATACCTTTCTCTGAGAATGATTGAGCACTTGTTAACCGAGTAATTTAAGCAGTGAGGAGCATTTTCCTTAAATTATTCATTCTGACTGGAGCTTTTAAGTCAGGAAGTTTGGGGGATTTTGTAGTGTTCTTTGTGTTTTCTTTACTAACAACCAGAGCCAAAAAAATAGGGAGAATGAAAAACATTTTTAAATAAACCCAAAGAATTAGGAAGAAGAGAGACAGGTGTTACAGAATTCAGAAATTTGACTGGAGGACTAAATTACTACATTCACTGAATTTGATTTTCTGCTGCATTGCTGGATTCTTTTATATGTTAACTTTGATACAGCTGAAAGTTGAAACATGTATCTCTGAAAAGGTTGCTAGAAATACTTCGCTGCTTCAAACAATACCAACTTAATAAAAAGGAAAAATATAAAAGGCCCTAATCAGTGTGGTTTAAGGTGTGTGTGTGTCTTCTGTTTGCCTGTGAGAACCTAACATGAAATGCAGAATTTATGTATGTATGTATATATACTTGTATTTTCATGGTTTAAATTAACAGGTTCTACATTTATTATGTTTGAGATGACATAAGCATAGGTTTATACATGGTAAGCACACAAATATCGGTAACTTCTTAAAAAAGGGGGTGTAAAGCAGAAAAATATAAGCTGTCCTTTATTTAGTGCTCCCAGTAATGTTACGATTCTTTTAGATAAGTCAAGTAAAGTGATGTGTAGCTTCTACAACCTGCAGCATAATCTTATCAGTGTAATATTAGGAACATTAATCAAGAACATATCTGAAAAGAAAAATAAAAATTTTCCTCTTCTACAGTAAGTAAGGTAATATAAAATTAAAAAAAAAAAATCCAAAAGGTGTGGGGGATACAGGGCTCACAGAGGCGGCCACTTGTTCCCCAAAGTGCCACGTGAGAGAGGCACCTCGGGCACAGCCTCAGCTGTTGCAGCCCCTCCTTTGCCCTGCGCATTTGGAAGTGCTGGTGGTGTTCAACCCCACACCTTAACCCAGATAGCTCAGTATTACCAGAGACAAGGAGTCAGGAGGACCCAAACGCCACCCAGGATCCTGTGGCATTCCTTTTTCATTTTAATTATCCCTGGAGCTCGGGACTACTAGGTTTTCTGAACTCTAAACCTAGGCGCAACCCTAAGCCTAACCCTAGGCTTAGCCGGCAGTCCGGCAGTGGGCTGAGTTCACTTCAGAACAGAAAGTAAAAGGGAGAGGAAAGTTGGGGCACTGTTGCACTCCCCTTGGCATGTCTGTTTGATTTTAATTATCCCTGGAGCTCTGGACTTTGTCGTTTCCTGAACCCTAACCCTAGGCGCAACCCTAAGCCTAACCCTAGGCTTAGCCAGCAATCCGGCAGTGGGCTGAGTTCACTTCAGAACAGAAAGCAAAAGGAAGATGATGTTTGAGGCACTGTGTCGATGCCTGTGGCATGCCTCGTTCATTTGCAGTGTCCCAGGAGCTCTGGGCTTTTTGGTTTTTCTGAACGCTAAATCTAGGAGTAACCCTAAGCCTAACCCTAGTTTTAGCAGGCAATCTGGCTTAGGGCTAAACCCATGTCAGAACAGAAAGTAAAAGGGAGAGGAAAGTTGGGGCACTGTTGTGCTCCCCTTGGCATGCCTTTTTAATTTGAATTATCCATGGAGCTCTGGGCTTTTTTGGTTTCCTGAACCCTAACCCTAGGCGCAACCCTAAGCCTAACCCTAGGCTTAGCCGGCAATCCGGCAGTGGGCTGAGTTTACTTCAGAACAGAAAGTAAAAAAGAGAGTAAAGTCGGGGGCACTGTTGCGCTCCTCTTTTTTAAATAAAAAAAAATCCAAAGGTGTGAGGGATACAGGGCTCACAGAGGCGGCCACTTGTTCCCAAAGTGCCACGTGAGAGAGGCACCCCAGGTACAGCCTCAGCTGTTGCAGCCCCTCGTTTGCCCTGTGCAGCTGGAAGCGCTGGTGGTGTTCAACCCCACACCTTAACCCAGATAGCTCAGTATTACCAGAGACAAGGAGTCAGGAGGGCCCAAACACCACCCAGGAATTCCACGGAGCTGGTTTATTCCATCCATGGAAGTGGACAGGCGGAGAGAGGGCGGCGAAGAGAACGAGGCCTCGTGGCCGGGCTGGTTTTACAGAGTCCGCTGAGGGCACAGGGGCGGTACAGAGGCAGGGCCAAGGAATGGAGCCAATGGACAGAGGGAAGGGGCAGGGAGAGGACCAGGGCTGGAAGCAGCCACACAGGCTGCTGGCAGAGGTGGTTTTACATTCACAGGGTCTGGGGGTAAGGGTACATTCCAGCCGCGAGGGCTCCTGGGAGAGGCTTTTCCTTTCAAGGTCAGAAGATACATTGTCAAACACCTAGGTTATTTCCAGCAGCCGGTCTCAGCCCTTTTCCCTGGCTCACCGGCTGGCCCAGTGACCCCAACAATGTATGGCCTTCTCTCCAGATGGTATCAAGCAAAGCACTTTTGGCTATCTTCTAAATTACATAATTCAAAACTACTATTTTGTGCAGAGTAGCAATTCTGCCCTTGGCAGACTATAACTCATGAATTCTTTGTTGTGAAGGAAAACGGGGTTCTGCTAAGGAAACCATTATTCATTTTACCTAGGTTATCTCAAAGGGAACACATCATTTAATGAGATTTGAAATGATTGGGCATTGATAATTGTTGTTTTGGGACTTCAAGATTTATAAGGTGAAAGGATATTATCAGCATTACAGTTTTAAAGGGTTAAAACAGAATAAAAGTTCTTTTTGAGCTTATCTACTAAAAATGGTGCAGTTAGAGTACTATGATGTGCTATATACTACTGCAGTACCTCAAGTTTCCTGCACCAGTCAAACCAGAATGATTTTTCCCCTTCTTTATCACACATATAAAAATACACTCTGTCAACTACATTTTCTTAAGTGCAAAATATACAAAGGATCAAAAGCTGCTGAAAAGAGCAAGAAGTCTGAATATGAGCATGTCTAACTGCCTTTCTTTCTGAACCCTGAGAATACTCTTCATTCATATTGTGAAATTTAACGAGGGGCAATAAATATTAAATTTTTACTCAACAGACTGAAATAAGGTTTGTGTTTAACCTGCTGAGTTCTGTTCTTTGAACAGTAAAAGCTCATATCTTCCAGGTCAGATGTGACAGCAAAGTTCACCATGTTCGATAAAGATCAAATTGGTGTATTTTCAAGAGACAAAGTTCCAGACTGAGGGGGGTCAAAGTTTTCCATAATGTTCTTTTGATGTCTTTGAGACCCTGCTTGTCTTCTCCTGAAATCAATGGAAAACCCTGACTGACATGTTGAAGCCTTGAGCTCATGGATTTTTCTCCATTTTGTGAAGCAGGCAATTATATAATAAAAAAGGTCAATCATACACATTTTACTCATGCAGCCAGTGACTTTACAAGAGAATGTAATTTTTTGCATAGCAAGGATTTCTCAGATGAGTAATGCCGCAAAGATCAAATCCTACACTGTAAAATATTTAATGATTTCTAAGGATAAAATGACTGAAAAACCCAACTTCATCAGGGCATTCTTTTTATAAACAAATGCATTTATAATTTCTAAATGTAAAAGATATCTTTGCAACAGCAGCAACAGAGAGTTTGGTGCTAACAATTAATCACAAGGGCTGTTCCTCATTTAAAATTTGTTGGGGAAAAAAATGACAAATTTGCCATCTTTGATTTTTAGTACTCAAAACCATTTTTTAAATTAATGATCCTTCATTTGTTGTAAGTTGACTAGTGAAAGAAAGACTTAAATACTGCAATAATATGTATTACACTGCAGAGAAACTTATTAGCATATGGTAATGTATATCTGGTTTTTGCAACATTTTTCCCCTAGTGCTGAGAAAATAGGGATTGTTGTAGTTTAACCCTGGTCAGCAACCAAGCCCTACGCAGCCACTCACTCACTCCCAAACCAGCAGGATTGGGGAGAGGTAAAAGAGTAAAATTGGAAGGGTAAAAACATGATTTATTGTTTCTGGAAATGGTTGACCTTTTCAAAAAGAACACTTCAGGATAACCAAGTAAACCTGATAAAAGAGCCTGATCATTCAAATTTAAACATATCCTGAACATACTTTTCTACTTCATTCCAAAAAAGAAAAATAAAAAACTATTGAGGTATACTGTTCCTTGCTATTTTACATAAGTTTTTGTAACACAAGATGATGAGAACAAAGAAGACACAATAAAAATAAAAAACTGCAGGTTGATGCTCAGCATTTTCAGTTGCATATTTCAAGTCCTTGAAATGTCATGGTGAATATACTATTAAGGCCATATATAAAAAAAAAGACGAAGCAATAACCCAGTTTACCTAATGAAATAATAAATCATAAACCCAGTGTAAAAAAGATTTTATCCACAGTTTGTAGGAAGATCATTAAGAGTCAAAAATGAATGTGTTACTAGGCAAAAACAGGGGTCTTTAAAAACAAAGGTAAGAAATAAATTCATGATGGATTTTGAAGGTAATTTGTGTTGGATATGCTCTAATAGGTTACAACAGAGATGTATTCCATTACCACCAGCTGTGGGCCATTAGCTGTTAACTCCTGCTATGACCCACCCCTGATAACAGACAATGGGCCAGCAAGAAACCACTGCATGACTCATGGAATTATCTCATCCTATTGTGAGATGCTCCGCCCAGGAGGGAGGAGCCAAGCATTCCCACCTGGATATAACCTGGCCATGGAACTGCCTAAGTTAGCCCTGTCTGCTGGGTTCCCAGAGGACAAGAGCTACCACTGGACCTTCAGCTGGAGACCAGACCTTCCATAGGATCACTGCTTCAACTGAACGACTTCATCTGGACTGTTACCACCAGCCTAAAATGGTGCCAGGTTGTATCTGACTTTGTCAGTTAAATTATCCTTGTATTATTTCACTTATTTTCAAAGGTTTTTCCTATTAAGATTTAAACCTGACTTACGATCTCCCAATGTTTTGTTTTCAAACAAATAAATATGCATAGAACTCAGCCCACTGCCGGATTGCCCGCTAAGCCTAGGGATAAGCTTAGGGTTGCGCCTAGGGTTAGGGTTCTGAAAACAACAAAGTCCAGAGCTCCAGGGACACTGCAAACGTAAAAGCCATGCTAAGGGGTGCGCAACAGTGCCCCAACTTTCCTCTCCCTTTTACTTTCTGTTCTGAAGTCAACTCAGCCCACTGCCGGATTGCCGGCTAAGCCTAGGGTTAGGCGTAGGGTTGCGCCTAGGGTTAGGGTTCAGGAAACAACAAAGTCCAGAGCTCCAGGGATAATTACTATGAAAAAGCCATGCAAAGGGGAGAACAACTGTGCCCCAACTTTCCTCTCCCTTTTGCTTTCTGTTCTATAGTGAAGTCAGCCCACTGCTGGATTGCTGGCTAAGCCTAGGGTTAGGCTTAGGGTTGTGCCTAGGGTTAGGCTGAGGGTTGTGCCTAGGGTTAGGGTTCAGGAAACAACAAAGTCTAGAGCTCCTGGGATAATTAATATGAAGAAGCCCTGCCAAGGGGAGCGCGACAGTGCCCCAAATTTCCTCTCCTTTTTTAATTTCTGTCCTGAAGTGAACTCAGCCCACTGCCGGTTTGCTGGCTAAGCCTAGGGTTAGGCTTAGGGTGGTGCAGCCTAGGGTTAAGCTTAGGGTTGCGCCTAGGGTTAGGGTTCCAGAAACAAAAATTCCAGAGCTCCAGGGATAATTAAAATGAAATAGCCATGTCTTAGGGAGCACAACAGTGCCCCAACATTCCTCTCCCTTTTGCTTTCTGTTCTGAAGTGAACTCAGCCCACTGCCGGTTTGCTGGCTAAGCCTAGGGATAGGGGTAGGGTTGTGCAGCCTAGGGTTAGTCTTAGGGTTGTGCCTAGGGTTAGGCTTAGGGTTGTGCAGCCTAGGGTTAGGGTTCAGGAAACAACAAAGTCTAGAGCTCCTGGGAAGATTATTATGAAGAAGCCCTGCCAAGGGGCACGCGACAGTGCCCCAACTTTCCTCTCCCTTTTAATTTCTGTTCTGAAGTCATCTCAGCCCTCTGCCAGTTTGCTGTCTAAGCCTAGGGATAGGCTGAGGGTTGTGCCTAGGGTTAGGGTTCAGGAAACAACAAAGCCTAGACCTCCGGGGATAATTAAAATGAAAAAGCCATGCCAAGGGGAGCGCAACAGTGCCCCAACTTTCCTCTCCCTTTTAATTTCTGTTCTGAAGTCAACTCAGCCCACTGCCGGTTTGCTGACTAAGCCTAGGGTTAGGCTTAGGGTTGTGCCTAGGGTTAGACTTAGGGTTGTGCCTAGGGTTAGGCTTAGGGTTGTGCCTAGGGTTAGGGTTCAGGAAACAACAAAGTCCAGAGCTCCAGGGATAATTAATATGAAAAAGCCATGCCAAGGGGGGCGCAACAGTGCCCCAACTTTCCTCTGCATTTTGCTTTCTGTTCTATAGTGAACTCAGCCCACTGCCGGTTTGCTGGCTAAGCCTAGGGTTAGGCTTAGGGTTGTGCAGCCTAGGGTTAGGCTTAGGGTTGTGCCTAAGGTTAGGCTTAGGGTTGTGCCTAGGGTTAGGGTTCAGGAAACAACAAAGTCCAGAGCTCCAGGGATAATTAAAATGAAATAGCCATGTCTTAGGGAGCACAGCAGTGCCCCAACTTTCCTCTCCCTTTTGCTTTCTGTTCTGAAGTGAACTCACCCCACTGCCGGATTGCTGGCTAAGCCTAGGGTTAGGCTTAGGGTTGCGCCTAGGGTTAGGGTTCTGGAAACAAGAAAGCCTAGAGCTCCAGGGATAATTAATATGAAAAAGCCAAGCCATGGGGAGCGCAACAGTGCTCCAACTTTCCTCTCCCTTTTGCTTTCTGTTCTGAAGTCAACCCAGCCCACTGCCGGATTGCTGGCTAAGCCTAGAGTTGGCTTAGGGTTGTGCAGCCTAGGGTTAGGCTTAGGGTTGCGCCTAGGGTTGGGGTTCAGGAAACACCAAATTCCAGAGCTCCAGGGATAATTAATATGAAAAAGCCATGCCAAGGGGAGCGCAACAGTGCCCCGACTTTCCTCTCCCTTTTGCTTTCTGTTCTGAAGTCAACCCAGACCACTGCTGGTTTGCTGGCTAAGCCTAGGGTTAGGCTTAGGGTTGTGCAGCCTAGGGTTAGGCTTAGGGTTGTCCCTAGGGTTAGGCTTAGCGTTGTGCCTAGGGTTAGGGTTCAGGAAACAACAAAGTCTAGAGCTCCTGGGATAATTAATATGAAGAAGCCCTGCCAAGGGGAGCGCGACAGTGCCCCAAATTTCCTCTCCTTTTTTAATTTCTGTCCTGAAGTGAACTCAGCCCACTGCCGGTTTGCTGGCTAAGCCTAGGGTTAGGCTTAGGGTGGTGCAGCCGAGGGTTAGGCTTAGGGTTGTGCCTAGGGTTGGGGTTCAGGAAACAACAAAGTCCAGAGCTCCAGGGATAATTAAAATGAAAAAGCCATGCCAAGGGGAGCGCAACAGTGCCCCAACTTTCCTCTCCCTTTTGCTTTCTGTTCTGAAGTCAACCCAGACCACTGCCGGTTTGCTGGCTAAGCCTAGGGTTAGGCTTAGGGTTGTGCAGCCTAGGGTTAGGCTTAGGGTTGTACCTAGGGTTAGGCTTAGCGTTGTGCCTAGGGTTAGGGTTCAGGAAACAACAAAGTCTAGAGCTCCTGGGAACATTATAATGCAGAAGCCCTGCCAAGGGGAGCGCAACATTGCCCCAACTTTCCTCTGCATTTTGCTTTCTGTTCTGAAGTGAACTCAGCCCACTGCCGGATTGCTGGCTAAGCCTAGGGTTAGGCTTAGGGTTGCGCCTAGGTTTAGGGTTCAGGAAACAACAAAGTCCAGAGCTTTAGGGATGATTAAAATGAAATAGCCATGCCAAGGGGAGCGCAACAGTGCCCCAACTTTCCGCTCTCTTTTGTTTCTGTTCTGAAGTGAACTCAGCCCCCTGCCGGATTGCTGGCTAAGCCTAGGGTTAGGCGAAGGATTGTGCAGCCTAGGGTTAGGCTTAGGGTTGTGCCTAGGGTTAGGCTTAGCGTTGTGCCTACGGTTAGGGTTCAGGAAACAACAAAGTCTAGAGCTCCTGGGAAAATTATTCTGAAGAAGCCCTGCCAAGGCGAGCGCAACTTTGCCCCAACTTTCCTCTCCCTTTTAATATCTGTTCTGAAGTCAACTCAGCCCACTACCGGTTTGCTGTCTAAGCCTAGGGTTAGGCTTAGGGTTGTGCAGCCTAGGGTTAGGCTTAGGGTTGCGCCTAGGGTTAGGGTTCAGGAAACAACAAAGTCCAGAGCTCCAGGGATAATTAAAATGAAATAGCCATGTCTTAGGGAGCACAGCAGTGCCCCAACTTTCCTCTCCCTTTTGCTTTCTGTTCTGAAGTGAACTCACCCCACTGCCGGATTGCTGGCTAAGCCTCGGGTTAGGCTTAGGGTTGTGCCTAGGGTTAGGCTTAGCGTTTTGCCTAGGGTTAGGGTTCAGGAAACAACAAAGTCTAGAGCTCCTGGGAACCTTATATTGCAGAGGCCCTGCCAAGGGGAGCGCAACATTGCCCCAACTTTCCTCTGCATTTTGCTTTCTGTTCTGAAGTGAACTCAGCTCACTGCCGGATTGCTGGCTAAACCTAGGGCTAGGCTTAGGGTTGTGCAGCCTAGGGTTAGGGTTCAGGAAACAACAAAGCCTAGAGCTCCAGGGATAATTAATATGAAAAAGCCATGCCTAGGGGAGCGCAACAGTGCCCCAACTTTCCTCTCCCTTTTGCTTTCTGTTCTGAAGTCAACTCAGCCCACTGCCGAATTGCCCGCTAAGCCTAGGGTTAGGCTTAGGGTCGTGCAGCCTAGGGTTAGGCTTAGGGTTGCGCCTAGGGTTATAGTTCAGGAAACAACAAAGTCCAGAGCTCCAGGGATAATTAAAATGAAAAAGCCATGCCAAGGGGAGCGCAACAGTGCCCCAACTTTCCTCTCCCTTTTGCTTTCTGTTCTGAAGTCAACCCAGACCACTGCCGGATTGCCGCCTAAGCCTAGGGTTAGGCTTAGGGTTGTCGCCTAGGGTTAGGCTTAGGGTTGTGCCTAGGGTTAGGCTTAGCGTTGTGCCTACGGTTAGGGTTCAGGAAACAACAAAGTCTAGAGCTCCTGGGAAAATTATTATGCAGAAGCCCTGCCAAGGGGAGCGCAACATTGCCCTCACTTTCCTCTCCCTTTTAATTTCTGTTCTGAAGTCAACTCAGCCCTCTGCCAGTTTGCTGTCTAAGCCTAGTGTTAGGCTTAGGGTTGTGCAGCCTAGGGTTAGGGTTCAGGAAACAACAAAGCCTAGAGCTCCAGGGATAATTAATATGAAAAAGCCATGCCAAGGGGAGCGCAACAGTGCCCCAACTTTCCTCTCCCTTTTGCTTTCTGTTCTGAAGTCAACTCGGACCACTGCCGTTTTGCTGGCTAAGCCTAGGGTTAGGCTTAGGGTTGTGCAGCCTAGGGTTAGGCTTAGGGTTGTGCAGCCTAGGGTTAGGCTTAGGGTTGCGCCTAGGGTTAGGGTTCAGGAAACAATAAAGTCCAGAGATCCAGGGACACTGCAAATGTAAAAGCCATGCTAAGGGGAGCGCAACAGTGCCCCAACTTTCCTCTCCCTTTTGCTTTCTGTTCTGAAGTGATCTCAGCCCACTCCCGGATTGCTGGCTAAGCCTAGGGTTAGGCTTAGGGTTGCACCTAGGTTTAGGGTTCAGGAAACAACAAAGTCCAGAGCTCCAGGGATAATTAAAATGAAAAAGCCATGCCAAGGGGAGCGCAACAGTGCCCCAACTTTCCTCTCCCTTTTGCTTTCTGCTCTGAAGTCAACCCAGACCACTGCCGGATTGCCGCCTAAGCCTAGGGTTAGGCTTAGGGTTGTGCACCAACACACCAACACAGCCTAGGGTTAGGCTTAGGGTTGTGCAGCCTAGGGTTAGGCTTAGGGTTGTGCAGCCTAGGGTTAGGCTTAGGGTTGTGCCTAGGGTTAGGCTTAGGGTTGCGCCTAGGGTTAGGGTTCAGGAAAAAATAAAGTCCAGAGATCCAGGGCCACTGCAAATGTAAAAGCCATGCTAAGGGGAGTGCAACAGTGCCCCAACTTTCCTCTCCATTTTGCTTTCTGTTCTGAAGTGAACTCGGACCACTGCCGATTTGCTGGCTAGCCTAGGGTTAGGCTTAGGGTTGTGCAGCCTAGGGTTAGGCTTAGGGTTGTCACCAACATTGTGCAGCCTAGGGTTAGGCTTAGGGTTGTGCCTACGGTTAGGGTTCAGGAAACAACAAAGTCTAGAGCTCCTGGGAAAATTATTATGCAGAAGCCCTGCCAAGGGGAGCGCAACATTGCCCTCACTTTCCTCTCCCTTTTAATTTCTGTTCTGAAGTCAACTCAGCCCTCTGCCAGTTTGCTGTCTAAGCCTAGGGTTAGGCTTAGGGTTGTGCAGCCTAGGGTTAGGGTTCAGGAAACAACAAAGCCTAGAGCTCCAGGGATAATTAATATGAAAAAGCCATGCCAAGGGGAGCGCAACAGTGCCCCAACTTTCCTCTCCCTTTTGCTTTCTGTTCTGAAGTCAACTCGGAGCACTGCCGTTTTGCTGGCTAAGCCTAGGGTTAGGCTTAGGGTTGTGCAGCCTAGGGTTAGGCTTAGGGTTTTGCAGCCTAGGGTTAGGCTTAGGGTTGCGCCTAGGGTTAGGGTTCAGGAAACAATAAAGTCCAGAGATCCAGGGACACTGCAAATGTAAAAGCCATGCTAAGGGGAGCGCAACAGTGCCTCAACTTTCCTCTCCCTTTTGCTTTCTGTTCTGAAGTGATCTCAGCCCACTCCCGGATTGCTGGCTAAGCCTAGGGTTAGGCTTAGGGTTGCACCTAGGTTATAGTTCAGGAAACAACCAAGTCCAGAGCTCCAGGGATAATTAAAATGAAAAAGCCATGCCAAGGGGAGCGCAACAGTGCCCCAACTTTCCTCTCCCTTTTGCTTTCTGCTCTGAAGTCAACCCAGACCACTGCCGGATTGCCGCCTAAGCCTAGGGTTAGGCTTAGGGTTGTGCAGCCTAGGGTTAGGCTTAGGGTTGTGCAGCCTAGGGTTAGGCTTAGGGTTGTGCAGCCTAGGGTTAGGCTTAGGGTTGTGCAGCCTAGGGTTAGGCTTAGGGTTGTGCAGCCTAGGGTTAGGCTTAGGGTTGTGCCTAGGGTTAGGCTTAGGGTTGCGCCTAGGGTTAGGGTTCAGGAAACAATAAAGTCCAGAGATCCAGGGCCACTGCAAATGTAAAAGCCATGCTAAGGGGAGTGCAACAGTGCCCCAACTTTCCTCTCCATTTTGCTTTCTGTTCTGAAGTGAACTCGGACCACTGCCGATTTGCTGGCTAGCCTAAGGTTAGGCTTAGGGTTGTGCAGCCTAGGGTTAGGCTTAGGGTTGTGCCTAGGGTTAGGCTTAGCGTTGTGCCTACGGTTAGGGTTCAGGAAACAACAAAGTCTAGAGCTCCTGGGAAAATTATTATGCAGAAGCCCTGCCAAGGGGAGCGCAACATTGCCCTCACTTTCCTCTCCCTTTTAATTTCTGTTCTGAAGTCAACTCAGCCCTCTGCCAGTTTGCTGTCTAAGCCTAGGGTTAGGCTTAGGGTTGTGCAGCCTAGGGTTAGGGTTCAGGAAACAACAAAGCCTAGAGCTCCAGGGATAATTAATATGAAAAAGCCATGCCAAGGGGAGCGCAACAGTGCCCCAACTTTCCTCTCCCTTTTGCTTTCTGTTCTGAAGTCAACTCGGAGCACTGCCGTTTTGCTGGCTAAGCCTAGGGTTAGGCTTAGGGTTGTGCAGCCTAGGGTTAGGCTTAGGGTTGCGCCTAGGTTTAGGGTTCAGAAATCAAAAAAGTCCAGAGCTCCTGAGATAATTAAAATGAAATACCCATGCCAAGGGGAGTGCAACAGTGCCCCAACTTTCCTCTCCCTTTTGCTTTCTGTTCTGAAGTCAACTCATCCCACTGCCGGATTGCTGGCTAAGCCTAGGGTTAGGCTTAGGATTGCGCCTAGGGTTATGGTTCAGGAAACCACAAAGTCCAGAACTCCAGGGATAATTAAAATGAGAAAGCCATGCCAAGGGGAGCGCAACAGTGCCCCAACTTTCCGCTCTCTTTGCTTTCTGTTCTGAAGTGAACTCAGCCCACTGCCGATTTGCTGGCTAAGCCTAGGGTTAGGCGTAGGATTGTGCAGCCTAGGGTTAGGCTTAGGGTTGTGCCTAGGGTTAGGCTTAGCGTTGTGCCTAGGGTTAGGGTTCAGGAAACAACAAAATCTAGAGCTCCTGGGAAAATTATTCTGAAGAAGCCCTGCCAAGGCGAGCGCAACATTGCCCCAACTTTCCTCTCCCTTTTTAATATCTGTTCTGAAGTCAACTCAGCCCACTACCGGTTTGCTGGCTAAGCCTAAGGTTAGGCTTAGGGTTGCGCCTAGGGTTAGGGTTCAGGAAACAACAAAGTCCAGAGCTCCAGGGATAATTAAAATGAAATAGCCATGTCTTAGGGAGCACAGCAGTGCCCCAACTTTCCTCTCCCTTTTGCTTTCTGTTCTGAAGTGAACTCACCCCACTGCCGGATTGCTGGCTAAGCCTAGGGTTAGGCTTAGGGTGCACCAACAGCGCCTAGGGTTAGGGTTCAGGAAACAACAAAGCCCAGAGCTCCAGGGATAATTAAAATGAAAAAGCCATGCCTTAGGGAACACAACAGTGCCCCAACTTTCCTCTCCCTTTTGCTTTCTGTTCTGAAGTGAACTCACACCACTGCCGGATTTCCGGCTAAGCCTAGGGTTAGGCTTAGGGCTGCGCCTAGGGTTAGGGTTCAGGAAACAACAAAGTCCAGGGATCCAGGGACACTGCAAATGTAAAAGCCATGCTAAGGGGAGCGCAACAGTGCCCCAACTTTCCCTTTTGCTTTCTGTTCCGGTCAACTCAGCCCCACTGCCGGTTTGCTGGGTAGCCTAGGGTTAGGCTTAGGGTTGTGCAGCCTAGGGTTAGGCTTAGGGTTGTGCAGCCTAGGGTTAGGCTTGGGGTTGTGCAGCCTAGGGTTAGGCTTGGGGTTGTGCCTAGGTTTAGGCTTAGGGTGGTGCCTAGGGTTAGGGTTCAGGAAACAAAAAATCCAGAGTTCCTGGGATAATTAAAATGAAATACCCATGCCAAGGGGGGCGCAACAGTGCCCCAACTTTCCTCTCCCTTTTGCTTTCTCTTCTGAAGTGAACTCACCCCACTGCTGGATTGCCTGCTAAGCCTAGGGTTAGGCTTAGGGTTGCGCCTAGGGTTAGGGTTCAGGAAACAACAAAGCCCCGAGATCCAGGGATAATTAAAATCAAAAAGCCATGCCATGGGGTGCGCAACAGTGCCCCAACTTTCCTCTCCCTTTTGCTTTCTATTCTGAAGTCAACTCAGCCCACTGCCGGATTGCCGGCTAAGCTTAGGGATCGGCTTAGGGGTGCGCCTAGGGTTAGGCTTAGGGTTGTGCCTAGGGTTAGGCTTAGGGTTGTGCCTAGGGTTAGGCTTAGGGTTGTGCCTAGGGTTAGGCTTAGGGTTGTGCCTAGGGTTAGGCTTAGGGTTGTGCCTAGGGTTAGGCTTAGGGTTGTGCCTAGGGTTAGGCTTAGGGTTGTGCCTAGGGTTTGGCTTAGGGTTGTGCCTAGGGTTAGGGTTCAGGAAACAACAAAGTCTAGAGCTCCTGGGAAAATTATTATGAAGAAGCCCTGCCAAAAGGAGCGCAACATTGCCCCAACTTTCCTCTCCCTTTTGCTTTCTGTTCTGAAGTGAACTCAGCCCACAAACGGATGGTCAGCTAAGCCTAGGGTTAGGCTTAGGGCTGCGCCTAGGGTTAGGGTTCAGGAAACAACATATTCCAGTGCTCCAGGTATAATTAATATGAAAAAGCCATGCCAAGGGGAGCGCAACAGTGCCCCAAATTTTCTCTCCCTTTTGCTTTCTGTTCTGAAGTGAACTCAGCCCACTGCCAGTTTGGTGGTTAAGCCTAGGGTTAGGCTTAGGGTTGCGCCTATGTTTAGGGTTCAGGAAACCACAAAGTCCAGAACTCCAGGGATAATTAAAATGAAAAAGCCTTGCCAAGGGGAGCGCGACAGTGCCCCAAGTTTCCTCTCCCTTTTGCTTTCTGTTCTGAAGTGAACTCAGACCACTGCCGGTTTGCCGGCTAAGCCCAGGGTTAGGCTTAGGGTTGCGCCTAGGGTTAGAGTTCAGGAAACAACAAAGTCCAGAGGTCCAGGGACACTGCAAATGAAAAAGGCATGTCAAGGGGAGCGCAATAGTACCTCAAACTTCCTCTGCCTTTTGCTTTCTCTTCTAAAGTGACTCAGCCCACTGCCGGATTGCTGGCTAAGCCTAGGGTTAGGCTTAGGGTTGCTCCTAGGTTTAGGGTTCAGAAAACCACTAAGCCCAGATGTCCAAGGACAGTGATAATTTAAACCGCCTCTCAAGGGTAGCGCAGCACTGCCCAAGTCTTGTTCCCTCCTCTTCTCTTTTCTCGGTACTTGGTCCAGCCCACTGCCGAATTTCCTGCTCTGCCTACGGTTAGGGTTATGGTTACACCCAGGATTATTGTTCAGGAAATCACAAATCCCAGGGCTCCAGGGATTCTTAAAAGGAAAATGTCATGCCAAGGGTAGCGCAGCAGTGCTCCCGCCATCCTCGTACTTTCTGTTCTGAACTCACATCAGCCCACCTCTGAATTTTCGACTCCTCTTGGCTTTAGGCTTTGGCTTAGGGTTACGCCTCCTGTTAGGGTTCAGAAATCCACAAAGCTCAGAGTTTAGGGGATACTGATAATTTAAAAGATATGCCAAGGTGAGCGCGACGCTGCCAAAACCTTGCTCCCTCCTCCTTGTCTCCTTGGACCTCACATTACCTATCTGCCCGCCTAGGTTTAATTTTCAGTCTATGGTTTGTGTTTGGGATAGTTTTACGTCTAGGGTTAGGGTTCAGAAAACCACAAAGTCCAGAGCTCCAGGAAAACTGACAGTGTGAATGGCATGCCAAGTGGAGCACAATAGTGCTTTAATCTTCCTCTCTCCTTTTCTTTCAGTTCCGAACTCGCCTTGGCCCACTGGTGTATTTCTGGCTCCGCCTAGTGTTGGAGTAAGGGTTAGGGTTATGCCTAGGGTTAGGGTTCAGAAAAGCACAAATTTCAGAGCTTCAGGGACACTGAAAATTTAAAAGGCATGCCACAGATAGCACGATGCTGCGATAGCCTTTCTTCCTCCTCTTTTTGTCTTTGCCACTCACTTCAGCCTTACGCCTGCCTAGGTAGAAGTTTAGGTCTAGGGTTCGGGTTAGGGTTATGTCTAGTGTTAGGGTTCAGTAAACTAAGACGCCCAGAGCTCCAGTGATGCTTAAAATGAAAAAGCCATGCCAAGGGGAGCGCAACAGTGCCCCAGCCTTCCTCTCCCTTTTACTCTCTATTCTGAACTCGCCTCATCCCACTGCTGGATTGCTGGCTCCACCTGGGGTTAAGGTTAGAGTTATATTAGGGTAAGGGTTCAGAAAAGCAGAAATCCCCGATCTCCAGGGACACTGAAAATGAAAATGGCATGCCAGTGTGAGTGCGACACTGCCCAAACCTTGCTCCCTCCTCTTTTTGGCCTTGCCACTCGCCTCAGCTTTATGCCCGCCTAGGGAGAGGTTTAGGTGCAGGATTATGGTTAGGTTTAGGTTTATGCCTAGGGTTAGGGTTCAGAAAGCCACAAAGCCCAAAGCTCCAGGGACACTTAAAATGCAAAAGGCATGCCAAGTTGAGCACAACACTGCCCAAACCTTGCTCCCTCCTCTTCTCTCTTCTTGGCACTCGGTCCAGCCCACTGACAGATTTCCGGCTCCGCCTAGGGTTAGGGTTAGCGTTACACCTTGGTTTAGGGTTCAGAAAAGCACACCTCCCAGAGCTCTAAGGAAACTGACTATATGAAAAACATGCGAAGTGGAGCATGACAATGCCCTATGCTTGCTCCCTTCTGTTTTTTCTGCTTGGTACTCACCTCAGCCCTATGGCGGATTTCTGGTTCCATTTCAGTTTAGGGTTAGGGTTAGTGTCCCCCTAAGACACCAGCTATCGGTATAAAATTAGCATTAATCACATTCAAACATATAATCACATCTTTGTTGCAGAAAACAGTGAAAATTTTGTGTGGGAACATGTTTCCTAATCCAGCATACATTTATGTTTGTATTTTTTGATAGCAACTGATCTGGCATGTTCTATCTTGTGATGATTCCTTTGAACACGTGGTAAGAAACTTGAATGTATACTTGTTTTTTGTAAAATGTGTACTTCTGGTCATGTCTTAAGAATGGATTTATTATCTCATGGAAATTTGACTTAAAAGTTTAAAACCTTTTAAATATAAGCTGTTTGGAAAGTTTTCATGAGATATAGCCTCTGAGACACGTATGTTAATAACTTTGTTGATGTTCCTTGCCACTCCAAATAAAAATACTTTCTTTTTAGTATCTTCTTTTGTTGAAAAACTAGACTGTTCACTAATTTCTATATGGAAGCTTGCTGTATTTTATTAAGTCATCATATCTCATTTTTATTACCTGGCTGCATGAACAGAAAAAAAAAAAGAAACAGAAAAAAAAGATTGTATCTGGCTGTCAGAGACTGAAATAGTTCATGCTTCAAACATTGATATAAAGTTTTGCTTTATGAATTTGTATAAAGAAGCTACAATCAAAGAAACCTCCCTGAAGATGCATGACTGGGACTTTGGACTGAAAGTCAAACTGCTGTGATTAGATAAAGGGAAAACCCATTCTTCAATCAGCTAAAACAAACAAGTAAACAAGGAAAAGAATGTGAGACAAGCCAGCAGGTGTGCTAAGAATCATCTTTGGAATGCTTCAGGGTGAGGGAGGCCGTTCACCACAGACCCATTTTCTGGGAGAGCACCGCCTGCAGAAGCCGGGTTTACACAAAGTCGTCCCCCCCTCCCCCCAAAATGAGTCAGGGGGGAGGAGGTTTCAGGTGTAACTTCTGGTTAGAGGCAGTGAACACTCATCACATCTCCCTTACACAAACTGGCCCAGCTGTGGAACCCCCAACCCCACAGGCCATGTCCATGAGACATTCACATGAGAGGCAGCTGAGGGGGCGTCAAAGACCTCCCGAAGTGCCCCCTGCAGAGTCATTCCTGAAGCCTTGCACCACAGGACTGCATGTAATGCAACAAACCCACAGTCTGTTGTAAGAGACAATGGCAAACTCCTTCCCCCAGGGATGTGCCTGGGTTTTTCTACCTGGCCTGAGCATGTATTAACCCATCAGATTCTATGCTTTTTTGGGTGGACCTTCACCACCAAGAAGATCAGCTGGACAGGATCAACAGAACATCATTGGGATCCACAGAGTGGTGATATTTTCCTTTTTCTGTCTCTGTCACTCTCTTTCTGTCCCCTCCACCAATTTTCCATTTCTTTTTTTCTTTCTCTCTCTCTCTCCCTCTCTCTCTCTCTCTCTCCCCCTCTCCCTCTGTCTCTCTCATATTTAATAGCAGATAAAACCCTTACTATTTTCACTGGCATATGGTCTTGTTCGCACCTTAATTTGGACAGAGGCATTTCTAAGAACTTTAGTAACTGGATCATGACACAGGCTCAGACCCTCAGAAGAAACTTCTCCCTCTTCTTTTTATGTTCAAAGTGCTTCAGACCTGAAGCATAATGATAATGTTTAACTTAGTTCTTTTCAAAACTGAGGTAATATTAATCAGTATATTCTGTAGTTTGTAGGTAAAGCAGATGCTTCCTTCACTCCTAAATTAGAAGTATACCAAGGAAAATCCAATAGAATCTTCTTATGATACTCACAATAAGGCTTCCAATATAGTACAACTCAAGAAACATTGTTAGAGTTAGTGGCCGCATGAAAAAAATATTGCCATGGTCAATGAAGGAACACAGCCCTTGTATTGGCTGTGCCTAGGGTGACCATGCAAGGCCCTAGTCCTGGCCATCTGTTTTCAATTTACACTGGGAATTGGCTGTGTGAGCTTGGTACAAGGTTTCTCTTGCGATAATGTGCAGTTTAAGAGTCTGGTAATAGAACAGACTTTGAAAATATGACACAGATCAAAAGCACAGGCTCCAGAAGCATAAAGAGCTCAGTGCAAGTCAAGGGCCGGTCATTGAAGAAGCTCAGAGTAGAGATGGGATAAGACAGCTTTTACTTTAAGGAAAAGAGTATGGGTTAAGTAAGGCAAAAGGAAAATTAAATGAAAAGAAAAAAAAAAAAACAAACAAGTGAAGGCACAGGATAGGGCAGCTGTTAGGAATGGTAAAGCAACCTCCATCTCATCCCACCAAACGGGTGCCAAAGGCTGGGCTATGCCGAGGAAATCAGCTATCTAATAAAAGGGCAAGATCCCAAATTGAGGCATGAGGTCAAAGAATTCACACACACTTTTCTTCTGCAATCTCTCTGTGAAGGGTTTTTCAGCCTGATCAGATCAATGATTAAGATCATAAAGGACCATTGTGATCAGGAATGTGTGACACCAGCTGTGAACATTGGATGTTCAAAGATAGTGTAAGATATGCCCCTAAAGGATTTATGACTTTAAAATACAAAAGGGTTAAAAACTGTATCCTTATGGATAAATCTATCATTATTATTTTTATTCATAAAAATACCAAGAATGTTAATATAATATTAATATTTATTTCATATTAATATTAAAAAGTAGCCTTTAGTTGTATTTAGAGGACATTCTTATGAAATATAATAATTGTTATTGCTACGATTATTTTGGCTCTAATTGCCCCCACACCTTTTCCTCTACATAATTCACTAAATCTATTTTCTCCTCCTGTTACCTACAAAATCTATTAAATTGCCACCATCATGAAAAAATAAAAAGGCCAGAGGAAGGGAAAAGTCCACTACTGCAATGACCATTTTAAGAGTGTATCTGAAAAGAAAATAGTGAGCTCAGGCAAATGGAATAATTTTTGTGTCTTTGCCTATGTGCACATTTTGTAGAAGTGAGAAAAATACATGAGATTTTGGAGACTCAGGGTCTCTGTGACTGAAAACTATTGGAATTCTAAATAGCATCTTATTCTTTAATGCAGATGAGAGACACAAAATATGACACATTATAGTTCTGACAGGTGTGTTGACAAGTATTTTGTTTAAACCAATCTGCTTATGAGCCCTAATGAAATGATAACACCAAACTACAGTCCCACAAAGTGGAAAACATTGACTCATTAATATGCATAAATTAAAAATGCAGTGAAACTCTTTCTCAGGAGGGTATAGATACAATGATTTTTTAAAATATTTTTTTCAGAATATCCTTCATTTAGAAAATGGTCATTCTTCTGTTTTTAAATTATTAGTGGAAACATACCACTATCAGCACTTTCGTGACTCCTTTTATGATTAAAACACTGAATGCGATGCTGTTATTTTTACAAACATATTTAAAAACATATTTTAACCACATATATAATGACAACAGGAAATAATCTCTGGCTATTTCCCTTTAAATAAATTTTTAATATGTAATTTCTTGTCAGACTGTAACACTGATCTAATGTTTGGCATCTCAAAATTTGCCACAGGAACTCTCAATTACGTATCTACTCTAATGTTATACCTCTTATTTTCTCTTCAGACAATTAATGTATCCAGAAGTTTTTCATGACATTTCATGCTGACTGCATAAATTAGCAAAGTAAATTTCCAACAGAAATGAATTTTTCTATAAAGTGAACTTGTATCTTGTTCCTTCTCTTTAGATTTCTCATTGACTCTAAATTCTGTAAAAATTTAATTTCCAGATTCTGTGTTTCTGAGGTTCTGAGATTTTAAACAGAATTAGAATAAAAACACTGAACCTCAGATAAAACCCTCCAATGCTGAGTCGCGGTGGCCAGTGAACATACATTGTGTTGGGGTGACCGGAGGGGCTCCCCCCGGGTGCATTGCTCTTTGGGATGACCTGTCCCAGTGTATATTCTGTGGTTGTCTGTCAGCCTGGTCACTCCCCCAGAGCTCTCCCACTGGTCCCCGCTCCCACCTTTCCTCCGGCCCCGGAAAACCCCTGAATCAGCCATGCTGTTGGTATTTGCCTCTGCCACCTTTGGCAGTGAACATACAATAAATTCTCCTGCCGGAATGCAAGCAAATACCCTTCCTGACTCTTTGTCACTGACTGAATACTGAACCTGCCCAGGCACCTGTGGGGGCACACGGGACCCCCCAGAGCCAGGCAATTACAGTATTTCTGAGTAGCAGCTGATGTTAGCCTTGAAAAATTGCTTATTTTTATTTAAGCATGTTCTAAATTGGCATCGTCCTTCTCTGACAGGAAACTACCAAAAGCACACGAAAGACAAGACTGTGATTTCTCTCCTGATTTCTCTTCTGCAATCTGGTCCCAGATGCACCCAGAATGGTCACTAGAGGACAAAGTGATGGATTTGCACCTGTAATGCTTGGCCAGATGTCAAGTGGCAGCTTACGCATTTCTAATATCTGTAGAAAGCTTTAGAGTACTTACTGAAACTTATGGAGGTTTTAACACTTAACCTCTTGGAAGTCTCTCCAAAGAATATGCAAACTACAGTGTTTCTTAAGCTTATAACTAGGTCAAACAAGGACAAATTTTCACAAGAATGTCAAAAAAAGAAATAGAGTATGCAAAACTCACTTTGCTGCCAAATTTCAAGTCCCTATCCTACAGCTTGGTGCTATGACAGCATTCCTAAGAATAGATTGCCAGAATTCCTATTAGCATTAAAAAAACCCAAAACATGAAACCCACAGTGTTTTTCATTAGGTTCATGAAATAGCTGAAGTATTTTTGTTAGAAGATAAAAAGTCCCCCTAACATCGTAACAATTTCAGCTTGAGGTAACTTAATTTAATTGGTTAAAATCTGAATAAATGACTTTATAGGCATCTGAAATCTTGTCCTAAAACTAAAGTTTCAGGGGACCTTGAAAATAATGGTTAATTGACCTCCTTTTAATAGAATAGAAAACAAAAGACAAGCCTGAGCAGCATGTTTCCTTCAAGTCATGAATCTTTGAATTGGTAAACTCATAATAAATTCCACAATAATCTCAACATGGAGTCAAAAAGAGAGATATGTTTCTTTCAATTAAGTCAGTGTGATAATTACTTGACTAAAGTTATTAGGATATTTCCTGAAAGCTAAAATAGCAGAAAAATCTCTAGGTGAAAAAAAATCAATCAGCAAAATTTTCAATACTGAAAATAAATTTGCAGCTGTTCTATCAGTGAAATCTATATATTTTATTCATTCCAACTAGTTCATTTTTCCTCAATTTCAGGTTAAACTTTGGATGTATACACTACCTTTTGATACTACAGTGATAATTTTTTGATGAGAGAAATCAGAGAAAGGCTTTTTGTTCGCTTGAAGAACTGAAATTTAGTCATGGACCAGATCAAGGCATGTTTCATCACTCAATCAGAGTGATGGTTCCTGAAACATATCTCTGTACCTTTTTTACTAGTAAATATTTCCTATGTATGGTGATTCATAAAAAGTCCCAAGCTCACAGGTACTATTTAAATGCAGAACACTTTTCATCTCTTTGAAATGAACTGCAGCTTTGTTTCTATTACTATTTCCATTAATATTTTTAAAGGGTCCCCCTTCTCTTTTATACATAATGTTTTCATTGCAGGATGAATTTTAAAACATGATGAGATTAAAAGGTTATGGCTTGTTCCAATTTAGATCTGAACCTTAAAACTTTAGCAGAAATGATATGGACTTAAAGATGACAGGTTGGAAGAAGAATGTATTGAAAGGTTAAATGGTCTTGGTAAACTAGGATTATAAATCACTCCCATATCCACCTATTGTAACAATAAATGGCTACTCTTTTTTCAAAGACACTGAAAAGAAGAGAAATTATTTTGTGTCACTGAAACAAAGATTTTAAAATATCTTTATTTATATTTTATTGGTCAGACTGCACAGCCTTTTACCTGATGTTCATTATTCTGGAACATGTAGATAAGGATCAAAACCTGTGTAACTCAGACTAGAGTTTCAAACCACCATTGGAGAAGTTTAAATTGTGAAGATTAATCAAGTATAACTGCTTTTTTAGAGGAAGAACGAGGGAAAAGCGAATGCGTATATAGCAATGGCCACATTTTTCTGGTACACAGGGATAAAGACATTCCCTCTTCATTGCATTTTATAGAATTTTTGTTTGCTAAAATTGTCCCCAGCTCTCTAATTTCTTAACAAAATAGTATTTTCTGTCTGCAGTCATCCTGGTTTTAGGTTTTAGGTTTCAGTGTGGTTGTTTTGCTTTTGGGAATCTCTGTGTGTGTGTGTGTGTCGTCCCATTCTACCTACAGCTCTATTTTGTTTCTTTCCATATGTTTGTATTTGGCTATAGCTGAGCCATAATCAATCACTGGTGTGGCAGACAGATGTAAATATTAGTTGACTTCAGGAGTACTGTGGAGTTAATCAATGATGTTTGATTCAACATGAGTCACCTGCTTTGTACATTCTGTTCTTGGCAGTCTTCTCGCTATCATTCTTTGTAAGCAAGATCCTACACTTCACTAAGAGGTAAAAAGGGTGTGTGTGATTATTTATTTGTTTGTTGTGTTTGTTTATGTATTTCAAGAAATCAGTAATGTTTATGGGAGAGAGAAAAGCAAAAAAGAACATCCAGCTCTTGAGATGCTGTTGAAATAGGAAATTCTGCAAGAAATTAAGCAGAGAGCTCTAGCATTTACACACAAAAAAAAAAAACCTCCAAAAAAAGTTGAGGCAATCATTCACACCAAAACCATCAAAACAATAAAGAGAAAAACTATGTATTTATTTATTCACACAGTCAGTGAGTTTTGTCTACACTTCTTTTAAACTTTAAAAAGTGTTGGCAAAGTGAAAGCCAGTTTATTATTTTAAGGGGAAAAAAGAAACAAAACCAAAAAATTGTACTTCATTCCAAACTAACATCAAAATGGTTTCAGCAGGTTTTGTTGTTGTTTTGTTTTGTTTTTCCCTGCCATAAGCATTCTATCTTGCTTTCTTGAGAAGAAACTAGACCTGAGTTGAATGGATCAACATTTCTGAGTCCTGGGTATGCATCTGCACACAATGACATTTAAGTGTGATAAACCTAAGCCATTTTTGTTCAATACTTCAATCCAAATAGATTGATGTCAGCGACATCCAGTAAAGTTAATGGAACTTGCCAATCTGACTGAGAAGAGAAGCAGATGCTGATAACACCTATAGGTTTCTTTTAATCACAGCATTGAAGATAAAGAGATTGAAAGCTAGTTTACAGGTTACTCTTTCAATCAGACACGTGAAGGAGAGATCACTTGAAGGGCTCACTTAATCTCTAAGGGTAATGTCAATGCCAAGGACAAAACTGTCACAAGGGTTACTATGCTTATCAATTACCCAAGGGTTTAGATTGATCATATGGCTTACAGTGGTAGGTAGAATTCCAAAATTTTGGCTTCTGAAGTCAAACATACGGCCATGAAAATGTGCAACTGTTATTAAAGTGCATATCCAAAAACAATAACAGGATTTCTCTGAGTTTGCCCTATTTGGCAAAAATAAACACTATTTGTTATAAAACATTAATTGTCCAGCTTGGATACTTGTTGCTGGACATATTTCCTCTACATCAGTCTGAAATGACTTTTCATGTCTTTAGTATTCTTCAGTTTTCAAGGAAAATACTCTGCAGCTCTTCAGAAACTTTGGTTTTGGTTTCCTTATCATCAGCCTATAATTTTCAGCATTTGCAGTCTAGATTAAGAAAATTGTAATGAGGACTTCCAAAGTTTTAGTAACTATATTACAGAATCCAGAAGAATGTGACTGTCATTTAATACAACATATTTGTGTTTCACGCTGCTTATTACTGGCTGAGAAACCCCATCACCGATCTTTAAAAAACAGGAAGATGTGGAGACATTTGGACATAAAACTTTTAATGAGAACTCTTTGTATCAATGAAGGGAAAAGAAAGTCTAAAAGTGTTCATCAGGAGACAGATTTGTAGAAGGCATAAATACAGGACCTTACAAGGGTAAGCAATTGTGATGTCTGGCAGGGAGCAACTGCTGAGGGAGAAAAAAATGAGGAAAGCAGAAAAAAAAATAAATCAATGTATATTGATTTATATCAGACCAGACTCCCAAGAGGAGTTCTCCTGATTACTTTGACTATATATGAATTCCTAGGCAGATGAATTGAGAAAACTGAGAAGCTTCTGTTTTGTGGAGCAAAAATATGCTGGATAGTAACTTTGTATCACAAATATAGTCCTGTGAGATTCCTGATGACTTCAACTTGCAATATTTTTCATGTATGTTTTAAGTTCTGCATTCTGGCAGTACAAAATACTGTTCACCACCTTTTGGGCTATCTTTTGGCTTATCAGTTAAAGTTATTAAGTAAGGTCTGCAAAAGTTAGGTTGCAAATGAAATTAATGATATGTTAAAAATAAATCCTAGTGATCTGTACTTTCATGCGCAGGTATTTAACGCAGTTGGAATTCATCCCTGAGGTCTGCTTGTCAGTGAAAGATGAGAGAAAGAAAAGATTAGGAAAAAGCCTGCATTAATAAGGGCAGGTCAGAATGATCTAGATACTTTTAATGGAAGGTAAAAACTGTGGAAAGTTGCTGTGTTTCTAGGTAACCTGGTCTTTTTAAAATATTGACAGAAGTATGCACCGTAGCAGATGATGGTGTTTTGTTACAATACAATTGTGTGTCTTTGTATTCTGTAAATGTTTGATAGAGAAAACAACAATGCCTGCAAGGCACTGTGCCTAGACTTCAAAAACAAGAAACAAATGAAAGAAGTAACAAAAATGTAGTGAGTTGGTTATTGACATGTTTTGTTGGCATCTGGAGGGAAATTGTGTCTGTAATCTTCTGAACACAAGTGATATGTGATCTATAAAGCAGAAAAATGAACTGAAGCACATTAAGCCATTTCATAACTGATTGCCACTGTCAGGTCACAGAACATGTAGGCCGGTAAAACAATAGCAGGACATACAAAACATTTGTATTGTGTAGGTGTATTTGTTTTTCAGGTAAAATTCACAATGAAAAAATATTGTATTTGTTTTTTTAAATTTTTTCTCTAAGTGGAGTTACCTGCTGAAAACAATAAATATAAAACAATGAGTCCTAATCTCATTGATATGTCTAATATAAAGTGTGGCCTGCAACATGCAAAATCACAAAGACACTTGAGTAGTCAAACTCTACTGTTTGTAACACTATTAATAAAATGAAGGAAGACTGAATTGGATATTTTGAGCCACATTTTTCAAAAATGGAAGATGCAGAAATTATAAGAAGTCAAAAATAAAAATATTTTTCAAGCACTTACAAATTGCATATAAAAATGTAGTATTATGTGCAACTGGTACTGCACATTGAAGTGCATTAGAAGTGTATTGTCTAATGACACACTCGATTTCTTGCTATGCCTGTTTTGTTCTTAACAAGCAGCTAAGTATTTTAATCTCTGAAGAGAAAACAAAGCATATAGTATTTACCAGGAAATATTTTCAATCTACCTAGAAATATCTAACTAAATAAAACTCACTTAGAAACTAGAATATGTTTCACAAATCAAGAAATCAGAATGGCAAAAAGGTGACAAACTTAAATCCCAAGCAATAAACTACACTTAAGAAGAGCTAAAAACCCATGGAGTGAAAATGGAATGTAGAAACTAGTTAGAAAAGTACTAATGAAGAAGAGCTGAATTTATGCCAAGCATCACCAGATATTAAAAACCAGAGGTGGTCAAAACCATTACAGAAATTCAAAAAGGATCAATTTATTTAATATTAACTCCATAGTTTAGTGCTGAGAATTTTCACTCTATAGAGCCCACTAAAATGCATTTCAGGTGGGCATAAATTGTGGTTTAACCCCAGCCAGCCACAAAGTACCACACACTTGCACATGTGCTCACTCCTCACTCCCCTCCCTCCCCCCTTCCCCTGTGGTGGGATAGGGAGGAGGGACAAAAAATAGGTAAAGCACATGGGTTGAAATAAGAACAGTTTAATAATTAAAGTATGATTTTCTGATCTGATAAAATACCATGCTGCACCTTGGAACACACAAGCAGTGTAAGTAGCATACATTTGCCACGCTTACTGAAAATCACCAAATAATGGAAACCTACTAGGAAAAACATACACTTTCTAATTTGAATAAAAATATTTATTGAAGTAAATTATTCTACAGATTCTTTTGGCAAGGAATTTAAAACATATTGCTTGCTTTGTGGTAAAAAAACCTGAGCATTACAGCTGAACTGATTTTCTATGCTTAGAATATAGTGGCTTAATCAAAAAGTGGTATGAAGTTTCCTGAATCAGCACAGATCTTTATGAATAGGGCAAAAAGTTCTGTAAAATTTCTGATTGAAGTAAAATATTCAGTTTCATATACTTATTGCATCATGTGATCTTCTTGTCTCAATAGCAGGCTGAAACTGATATTAAACCAAAAACTGTCAGATTGGGAAAAATTATGACTATTTCAAAAATGTTTTGCAAAACTTTCATGATTTTTTATTGTGAGTAGTTGTGACTTATTTTTAAATTTATGGTAAGAACTGAATGAATAGCTATCAAGGCACAAAGAAGTTGTGCATTGAATTAGAAATCAAGAGGCCTATGTGGTATTCCTGGTTCTTTCTCTTGTTCACAAGGAACTTCACATCTCTATACCTCATTTTCTGTAAGGTGGGTATATTGGTATTGCAGCCGTTCTGTAAGCTGCTGTGTTGTCTGCTCTGCACATGAAAAGTGCTACGTGAGCAGTGTTCTATTATTAATGTAACTACACTGCAGCTATTGTAGTTATGATATTTTTGCTTTTTTCTACTAACTAATCGAATGCTTTTCCTCTTCAGTTGTATTTTAATGGACAACTTCATTCTTTTGTCATTACCATAATTATTTATACCATGCAGTTCACCTTACTTCATCCCTGTTTTGTAGTATATATACACATACATATGCAGGCATGTACTTTTATCTGTATGCATGTAAACACATCTATACACAAAGACATTATGAATACTTACATGAAACCAGCATGCAATCTTTTGAGGACATTACGTAGGAGGACTATTTTCTCTGCACTTATTTTCCATTATAGTGCCCTATTACTATAGTCTTACTCATATTTTGTACTACTTCACCATTAGTCTTTTCAGACACCCACATAACATTTTGAAAATGTTCTACATTTTCATCAAGGCTAGAGCCATCTAAGTGACACTTTCAGATATTAGCAAAATGCTGTGTTAACGCATTATTTCCACTGCTTTCTGGAAATTCAACTTAAGAAAAAGCAAATGGGATCATCACTTAAAAGTTGTTCAGCACTCTTGTGGTTTTGTTTTTTTTCCTATTTTGCTCTGACTGTTTTGTTCAACGAAAATTAACCAAAGTGGTAAGCAAGAATCAGTTGGTTGCTTCATGTGCCTCCAGATTTTGCTTCAAAGTAGGAACAAAGTCCTTCATTGCTTTTTACCAAACTGCATAAGAAATACACTTATAATGGTTCATTTCACTTCAGAAAAAGGCCAGATCAAAAGTAAACCTCAGATGCGCTCCATTACAGCATGTTTAGGCAGACAGAGAACACCACAGCTATGTTTTGTTTTGCTGTGTTTTTGGGGTTTTTTCTGTTCTTTTTTGCATTTTTTTTAGTTCTAAGTTTTGGCTAGCAAAAAGACATAACATTTGAGTAATCAGTTGACACAGTCAAATAAATTTTACTTTTTTCCCAGCAATTTTAAAAAATGACTGAGTAAATAAAACAACCTTTTTTTTTTTTGTTCTCTTAAAAGATGAAATACAGCCAAAGTTTCTGTTGAATTTTTTTACCAAAAGATAGGGGATCTAAGGTCACAATGACTCCAATTCTACAATGACCTCCTATTGCAAAATTGATTAGGTAGCTAAGCCTCCTGC
Source organism: Monarcha castaneiventris obscurior (assembly GCA_026261815.1). Lineage (NCBI taxonomy): Eukaryota > Metazoa > Chordata > Aves > Passeriformes > Monarchidae > Monarcha > Monarcha castaneiventris. The sequence goes on along the minus strand of JAMPIT010000566.1, from coordinate 3,862,979 downwards.
AACCATTCATTCTCACATTTGCACACAGATGTTTCAAAAGCCACATGGTCATCTGTTTACTTGCTGGGAAATTGATGTAGTGCTAATAAAATTCCTGTTGATTTCAGGCAGAAATAAGTCTAGAGATTTATGCAAGTACTCCCCAATGAATTTTGATGTTTTGCCTCTATACCCAGCCTAGGTTTCTCTATGGGCGTTGAAGAGATGCAGATTATTCTACTTTATAAATTCACAACACCAGTATGGAAAAAAGTATAACAATGCTGTCAAATTTCATGACTTCAAAAATATGTTGCTCTTACTTTATTTTTAATCTACTCTCCATTATCTTCCCACTTTGTCTAATTTCTCCGAGGGGTTGAAAATGCCTCCTCAGCAAAGACCTGCTTTCCACAGAGGTACAGAGGGCCCACCACTACAAAATTCCTTCTTTGGACTCTTACTACCACTCTCCACACAGTAATGCTCAAACTTTTACAATATTTTGCAAAGAAGATTCTTGTCCCTGAATGGGAGAGATGAGTGTTTAAATGGATAAGGAAGTGGGTTGAAAGTCTGCATCTGAAGAGCTGTTATGATCAATGTCTCTATGCCCAAAGGAAGATCAATATTAAATGATGCCCCTCAGGCATCTCTACTGGAACCATAAAATTAGGTCCTGCACCTGAGATGGACTACTGCCAGTATTAATGCAGGCTGTGGGATGAATGGATTGAGAGCAGGCCAGTAGAGAAGGATTAGGGTGGGCTGATGGATGAAGAACTGAACATGAGTTGTGGCAATGTGTGCTTGCCACCCAGAAAGCCAATCATATCCAGGTAGTCATAAAAAGCAATGTAGCCAGCAGGTTGAATGAGGTGATTCTACCTCCTCTACTTTGCTCTCATGAGACGTCACCTGTATCATACAGTTTTGAGCGCCCCAGTTCAAGACAGATATGAACCTGGAAGAGCAAGCCCAGAACAGGACTTCCAGTCCAGAAATCTCCTATGAGGAAGGGTTGAGACAATTGGAGCTGTTAAGCTTGGAGAAGAGAAGGCTTTGGGGACATCTTAATGTTGCCTTTCCATACTTAAAAGTGTTTATAAGAAAGATGGTAGACAACTTTTTTTTTTAACCTGGACGTGTAGCAACAGAACAAGAACTAATAGCATTGAACTGAAAGAGGTTTAAATAGAAATTTGTTATGACAAGATAATGAGACACTGAAACAGATTGCCCAGAGAAGCAGTGGATATGCCATCACTGGAATTTTTTAAAATCAAGTTGAATAGGCTTTAAGCAACCCAACCCAGTGCAGGATGTCCTGGCTCATAACTGGGGGTTTGGACTATTATTTTTAAAGGTCCCTTCCAATGCAAACCATTCTGTTACCCTAAGTTGAAAAATTGCCTTTACCCATTTGCACTATTGTCTCCAGACTCTCTCTTTGCATGGTCAGATAATTTACATTTTTTGATTTCCCAGCAGTCAGCTACAGAGTGATGAAGCAAACTGAGTCAGAGTCTCATGAAACTAAATGAAACAGTGGTGTGCCAATTCATAATAGGACAAAAAGGACAAACATTTTTATGTGTGTGTGTTTATAAATTTATAGATTGTGTGTGTAGGTATTATATACGGTATATGTAGTTATATATATTCTACAGAGAGATTATATCCTATAGCATGTATATTATGAATATATTGCTAGGATATAAGATAGTACTTAATGTTGACTTTTTCTGTATCTGTGTAGTAGTATGTGCTACAGTAGTAGACAGCCCTGAAAACATCAGTTTTACAAATTTTCTCAATACCATTATATCCCACTATAAAAATCTTCAATCATCTTATTACTAACCTGAACACAGGTCTTAGGAATGTGATACTCAGATCTGAGGTATTCACCTTTTAAATGATCAAGTCCATAGTGAAATTTCTGAGCTAAAAACATGCATATGGTCTTAAAAATAATAAATCTACATAATAGTATGCTTTGCATGTATAACTTCAAAGGCACTGGTGGGTTGGAAAGAAGAATCCTGCATTTTACTCTTCCTGTGTTACAAAAATTTACTTCCTCTAAATGAGATGCAAATTAATGTGACTGCAATTAATATTAATATTCTTATGTAGAGTTGCAACACATTATTTATGAAATGACACAAAATTCAGAAAATTAAATGGGTTGAGTTTCAGTTTTGGAGGCCAAAACTAAACTCAGCCTGCCTAATATTAAGCACGTAAGTGTTATTTGCCCATATATATGTATCAGAGCCATTTGTGGCAGCTTGGTATTTGAGATCATCTGCATGAGGCTAAATTGTGATTTTTGTTCTTCCACATGTTGTTTCGAATAATAACAGAAGAAAAAATTCCTCACTTCAGATACTGGAATAGATTTATCCAACTCCTGAAGTCGCCATATAGATTGTCTCATGAAATGTAATCAAAGGACAAATTTAAGAATGAGACAGGACGTGACTTTTTTTTTTTTTGCAGTGCAGTTAAACTTTAAATATTAATTTTAGAAGTATTTAAAATTACCAAAAACCTTAAAGTACAGAAAAGGCTAATAATAAATCTAAACTGGATCACATTAGTAATAATAGATTGCAGTATGTCATGACTGAATTAATTAAAAATATGAGGTCACCTATTTAATGAACTTTAGAAACCTGCAATCACCTTTCATCTCCTAGGCTAATTGAAACCAGATGTATTTATGGCGCTGTGTTGTAAGCTGTTGTAATTCAAAAATGTAAAGCAGAGTTGTAAATATTTTATTTAAACACTGTACTGCCACCAGTGTAGTCAGCAATAATTTCTTGTGGGAATTCATTATGTCTACTAGGTCTTCTACTGCTTGAAAACAATTTAATGTACATATATTTTATATATATATACACTCTAATATAGAGAGTCTTATATGCTAACGAATTTAAATTGAGGACGTTTTTCAGTTAGAAATCAGGTTGGAGATTACCCAGGAACAAAAAATGCCTAAGTGATGAGTAATGAGTAACTTATGCCTGCATTAATCTGATCCTTTCTATCTTTGCATACATTATAGGATAGCACTGTGTAAGAAAAAGTGGAAATAAACCCAGTGCAAAACAAGATTCTTGGAAAGGTCAGTGATGTTTAAAAATGGATCAGCATTTTCTTAATGGCTTTGTCCTCATTCTACCTAAGGGCAAAAATGAGTTTAATATTGTGCTAGTTAAGGTATTTCCTAAAGCTAATTCATACAAATTCTCTTTAGCAAGTTCTGTTCCACAATTTTTATTAAATGTTCCTCTTAACTGCCTTTCTAACACATCTGTGTTTCTCATTATTCCCCAAGGTCTTACTGGGGGGAAAAAAGATTTAAATGATCTCCTAGAGGAAGCATTGTTTGCCTGCACTTTCTGGACAACCATCTCATCTTAAACAGATAAGGTATGCTAAATTGTAATTCCAGTGGCAGGGAAATCGTATAGCAGAATCAAAACACTCAATAGAAATTAATAGGTGCAGTACTGCTTCAGAAAAAAGCTAGTAACTTAACAGAGTAAAAAATAGGGTTAAATTGTCCAGAGCAGTAGAAATGCTAGCCCATGAAACCAAAATATTATTAGAAATGATCCTGAGTATCTAGAATAGCTGGATATTGAAGCAAAGATAATCTTAGGAGTTCAGAGTCAGAAGATCAAAATAGTTTGAAACTTTGGAAACTGAAACAAAATAGCTTGGAAGAGAAGATCAAATGGTAGGGTTGCTGAAAGAAGGTGATCAAAGAATCCTGTACTGCTGCAGAAGCAGTGGAAGATGACCATGTTGGGGAGAGTTGTCATAGATATGTATATTCTTAAAATGTGTTAATAAAATGTACCTTTAGATACATTTTTAGGTATAGATTAATAATTTACAAACCAGCCACCGAGACTATTCCTAATTGCTTGGGCACAATGTTGCACATGTTGTAACTCTCTCCTGAAGAGATTGATGGGTATTTGCCCAGCAACAGCTGGTAGAAAGATTACTGTCACCTTTTTCTTTCCTATCTCTGATGTTCTTGACTGGAAGGGCACTTTAATTTAATCAACCAGTATAATGCTTCCTAGATATTGTTGCAATCCAGTTTGAGTAACAGCACCATTGGGCTAATTTAAATTATGGCATGGATCAACAAAGCTTTCAGAAACCCAACACTCAGGAAATAGGAAATACAGTGGCAGCTTTACATTTATTGTTGCTAAAATTTCCCAATTTTTGGGATTTCTAGAAGTCAAGAAAGGAAGACTATGGTCACTGATGTCCATTGGGACTCTGAGAAATGGGCCCTACCCTCTGGATGTGTCTGTCCAACCAATTTCTTACCCATCTAACAGTCCACTCATCAAATCCATCTCCCTCCAATCTAGAGGGAAGGATATCATGAAGGACTATGTCAAAGGCTTTACAGAAATCCAGATAAATGATATCTGTAGCCCTTCCCTTGTCCACTCATATAGTCACTCCATTGCAGAAGGCCACTGACCCTTTTTTACATATTTCAGGAGGTACTGTTAGATAACTGACTGTATTCCTTACAGGAATATATATATTCCTTACAATATCTTTGACATATTGAATGGAATTATGAAATTAAAGAAATTGATGCAGGCCGCAAAAGTACTTGAAAAATATAATGAATCTAATCAGTTGTAAGGCAAGTTATTTAAATAAAGGAGCTTTAAAGAGAAGCATTGATTAGGGACACCTTACATTATTAGGAATGGAATTACTTTCCAACACTTTTACACTGGTGTATATCATGTATGTCCCTAGGAAATTCCAGTGTCTAAGTGGAAGACTAGGAAAATCTGGGGAAATGTGAAATAAACATATGTACAGAGTGTTATCTGAGATGCTCTGGGTTTTAAAAAGATATCTGTACAGGGCTGGCACATATGATATTGTATATCTAAGAGACACACCTCCTTCAGGGGGTTTAAGATGGTGCTAGATGCCCATGTCTAGGGAATCAAATCCTCTGCCTTGGCAAGAAAGTTGGCAAAGTGTCTAGGGAGCTATTCAGCACAACAAATACAGGAGTTTGTACTACTTGAGAGTGATTCAAACAGATGTCTTGACCTCACAGAATATAATTTAATCCCCTAAATATTGGCAGTTAGTGCTATTTGAGTTGCTATAGGGAAACTTTGCTGACTGCTGAGCCAGAGTGATCTGGATTGCCATGTTTTATGTTTTTTAGTCCTGAGAGGATGCCTCAGATAACCAAGGATTTTCCATGCAATAATGTTAAGTTGTAAATGTCTGTAGTCAAGAAATAAGGCTTTATTTGTTAAAACAGATCAAAATTCAATTAATTTTAGAGAATAATTGAAAGAGAAATGAAGGATTCTTTTTTTGGAAGGTAGTGTCATAATGCATAATGCCTGCAACTTGAAATCAGACGAAGTCAAACTAAGGTTATTCACCCACTTTCTGTCATGAGTAATCACAAGTAACATTGGAATATTATGTCAATAAATAATCTTGATTCACTACACATTCCTTTGAGATTTGATACACTTTGATTTGTATTAAAGTGTGCTCTAATTCAGGTCCAGATACTGGATTTCAAGAACAAATAAATCCATTAGATTTCATTAGATAATGAAATTATTATGCAAATAATCAGAGTAGGTAATAGAACACATATCTGGATTGTGATCCTGGGGCCTATAATATTTTTTGGAGTTCAAGGCTTCTTGGAATGGTGTTAAAAGAGTTTGAGGGTGTCTGAGAGCAAAGACACATCAGGGAATAGAGTGTCAGCTTTGAAATGAGATCAAGAATTGCATGCTTACAAAGAATAACTTTGTTGGATTAACAATTTAGGAAGAGAAAGAGAGGAAATTGTGTGTATTCATTTTCATTGATATCTAATTGGAAGATGCTGCCACTTTCATTACTTCATGTACCACAGCTCCTATTTTCATTATGTATATCTCTAGAGTAAAAGTGACAATTCAGCAATAATGGGGTATTTCTTTCTCAAAATGTAGAGGGAGACATCTGCAAGAATGCTATCAATAGCCTTCAAGAACCACTCACCACCATGAACTACTCACTATTTCATTTGTGAAATGTTGCAGAAAAAGACAGTTTCCCTTTTATGGAGGGTGTCACTGACAGGAGACAACCAAAAGACTTTGTACAACTTTGAAAATTCTTTCTCTCCAGAAGAGGCGTGGAAATGACAAGATAGAAGGCCACATCGACCAGTTTTGTCCCTGGTGTTTAATATTCCTGATAAGAAAAAGTTGGTGAAAGACTTACAGGACAGTTTGTGTAAATGCCATCTTTTGTTTACTCTTTGACTTCGACAGCCTCTGATTTCCCAGACACACAATAGGAATGTAGGAGGAAAGTTAGCTATTACTCACAGTCTGCTGTCAGTTTAAGCGTTCACAACCTGTCACATCTTGTGAGAACCGAAGATGCAAATCAGTCTTTCTCTGCAATGGCCCAAAAAACTGTGCCAGGTGGAATGCATTTCTTTATATGCTTGAATTGCTAGAAAAGCAACATAAATCTATTAATAAATTCATTAATAACACTAAAGATCTCCTCTCTACCAATGAGAAAATATAGAATACACAGTATCTAGAAATCTGTATTCACCTTAAGGAGACCTTTAAAATAAAGCCAAATTAAATCATAGAATTTTCTTACAAATTTACTTTTTCCTAAGTCAAAATTATACGTAATTTACCTTGTCCCTTTCATTTTACTACCACTGGTTTTGCTCACTCCTTCAGCAGTGATTCAAACATGATTTCAGTCATCTACATTTGGTTTTATATTGCATGGACATTTTTAAGTCATAAATTGCCATTAACATGTATAAAAAGATGTTTGTATCTTTATATCTCTGTCAATCTATCCACACTTATTCAAGTGTTCATGGTTCTTTAAAACAGAGTTTTTAATCTTTCATTTATGTATAAAGCACCTAACACAAAGTGCTACTGTTGATCTGAGAGTAGTCTTTTAGCAGAATATGATATCTAAATAAATTTTCTAGCTTAAGGTATTAGAGTACATGCCGTTCATTATTTTTTTAAAATAAAAGACATTGGTTTATGCATATTAAAGATTGATCATTATTTTGATATGCAGCTTTGCAAGATACTCTTTCTGATTTTATGAGGTCAATGGCCACAATGCCCCAGACTTTAAGTATGAAGACTTTCTTTTTTTTTCTTTTATTTTTGCCATCTAGTGTCTGTATGACCCTGTGCCATTCCATTTATGAGTTATTAATAAAGTGGAAAATAATAGATGTTTTAAAAGGTCTGCTCAAAAGAGCAATAGTTTGTTTTCTCAGAGGGACGTCTACCATTCTACTTCCACAACCCAGACTAAAGAGTCCCCTTTTATATTTCCCTGTCTCTCTTCCAAATGCATAATTTACAACCTGAGTTGAGCTGTTTCCATTTGATCCTCTGAACACCACGCATTCTCACTGGCTCTGTGAAGCACAGGGTTCTTTATCTCTGAACTTTATCTATGGACTTACATTCTGTATTATGTGATTCGCACATTTTTTGCTATCAGGATTGTTACACATTTCTTTTACGGCAAGAGAGAATAATTTAGACTTTATGATGGATAGGATTTAACATATGTGCAGAAAAATGTTTCAGACCCATCTGTTTTCAAAGAATTTAAACAGTCAAAAAAAAAAAAAATTGCAATACTTGCACTTGCCGTGATGTTGCTAGATACAGTAGTGAACTCCAAAGGTTATGGGCAAGAAAGCACTATCTGTAAGTAGACCTATCTCTAAATTTAAGCAAAATTAACATGTAAATATGATAGATAAAAAAACTATGAAATTTCTGCTAGTACAAATTGAAATTTATTTTCTATCAACACAAATGTTTTGATTTTAAATAAAAACTAAGGAAATGAAAATATGACTTTTTGAATATTAAAAAAGGTCGTCTATCTTTGAAAGCATTTTTGACAATTCAGTTCTCATCAGAGCACGTGTGAGTGGGACTAAATTTCAATGGCTTAATTAAAATATTTTTAGTCAAATGGTATCCAAACTATATATTATTTTTTCTATCTATTTTTTTTTTTAATGTTGGGAACTGTCAGGTACTTTCTGAAAGCATTTTGCTGACATATGGTGCAGTATGCTTGTACCATTGAATGCCATCTGCTGTCTAGGCTTAAATGTACACTAATTTTACTTTTAATTCATAATGAACATGAAGAATGAATGTGACCCATGTACTGCAATTTGGCTAAGTCATTGGAAGGTGTACATTTAAGGCATAAAACATATTTGTAATTATAAAATGGCTATTTACAAGTTCCCAGGTGGGTAGGTAGCTATTAGGAACAAATAATTGCATGCCAGCCCTTTATGCTCCCAACCACTGTAGTGGGACAAAAACTAGAAAGATGAAAGTATGAGGCATTCCCTTACTAATAAGCGTTTAAGAGTTATACAATTTGCATTGCCAAATTTAAACCTAAGAAAGACTTAAAAGCATTTTTTTTTAACATGTAAATGGAGATCAGAGTTGGGAACATAAAGGATGTCCAAGAAAAAATAATGTCTGCACATGCTCTAATTTATCATCCTTTACACCACAAGATGACAAATTATCCAGAACAAGTCATGCTGACAACTTTGACCCTCATCCAGAAAAAAAAAAAAAATGATATAGTAAGTGCATCAATTGTGAATGATTAGTCAAGAATTTGATGGTGAATCACAATGGTGAATTGCCTTAAGATGCATGGTCTTGTCTTCACTGAAAACGGTGACAGACCAAATCTCATGAGGAGGAGCTGAGAGACCTGGGGTTGTTCAGTCTGGAGAAAGGGAAACTCAAGGTACATCTTATTACACTGCAACTACATGCAAGGAAACTGTAGCAAGGTGGAGTTCCTTCTCCCTGGTAATATGTGATGGGACAAGATGATATGGCCTCAAATTACAACAGGGGAGGTTTAGATTAGATATTAGGAAAAAATGTCTTCACCAAAAGAGTTTTCAAGCATTGGAACAGGCTGTGCAGGGAAGTGGTGGAGTCACCATCCCTTGAGGTGTTTAAAGGGTGTGTAGATGTGGCACTCTAGGGACATGGTTTAGTGATGGACTTGGCAGTATCAGGTTTACAATTGAATTCATGATCTTAAAGATGTTTTTCAGACTAAATGATTGATCAAGAAATTAAAAAAAAAAAATCTCCCACATTTAAATGGACAAAAGTGTTAGAATGTTTAACGTCACAGCCATGACTTGCTAAATTGTAATGTATTAATAAGGAAGAAATATCGCTATTCAGGTAACTAATAGCACTTGCAGAGAAATAGAAGTTTTCTATATTTAATGTCTTGCCTGAATATTGCTTTTATTCCTCTTTCCACTGAAAATTAGACTAACTTAGTCACACCATTTTTGTTGTATTTTTGTCTGGCTTTGTGCTTTCTCCTAGCAATTCATTTAGTCATTGGTGGCTGTGATTTTTAACAGAAGGATATAACTTTTGAGGCTGTGTCTATGCTGCTTTTCTTAGGAGAAAATCCCTTTTCTTGTCAATTATCCATTTCAGGGGAATTTCTACATTGTGGTCTCATGGTTTGTTATATATTTCACTTGTGGCATTCCCTCATGTCAGAAGCTTAGTAAGGAGGAGAGAAAAGACTGGGCAGTGTACTAAAATGTTGATTTTTAACTGCTGATGTGCAGCCTCTGTACCCCTCCTTACATTTGTTACCAGAGAGTTTCTACAAGCATCAATGAATGGCTTGGCTTTGGCCAGCAGACAATCCCTCTTGGAGCCATCTGGAACCATCTCTTATGGACATGTGTAAAGCTTCTGATGTCTTCTCACTGAAGACACCCTTGCTACAGTCCAGCCGCTGCCAAAACCTTGCCACCTAAACCTAATTCAGGTATACTGTTACCCTGCATGCTGATGCTCTGCAGATCCACACATCTAGTCAGGGTGGGGGTGTACTTATCCTTTGCCTGCTCTGCAGAGCTATGCTGCCGACAGAATCGCTGCATGCGCCCTGCAGTTAAAAATAATTTTTTCTATTTCCATGACATGCACAAACTTCCATTTCAGTAGTGAAAAATACATCAGCCATTTCGTCATCACCTGAATCTCCTCTTCAACTTTTTGCAACAAGTATGTGTTACACTTCTCATGTACAATTCACAGTGAATAGATCTCACATTTAAACCTTACTACAGAGCAATTATCATCCATTTCAGACAGCAAACAACAATAACAATGACAACTATTGTTAGTATAATTACTATTATTATATTGTGTACCTGTATAAGCAGCAACTCCATTCCTTAGATGAACACAAGCCTGAGTTTCACCAGACATGGATATCTTTTATCTCAATGTTCTGTGAGAATAAAGTTGTAACCTAGAATGTATGACCCAGCCCTTTTGGACCTCTGTAGGTGAGGTTTTGCTTGTGGCTTGCTAGGCACGTGACCACTAGCCAAGGTTAAGCCACCAAAACAGAAATAGTACTGCAAAGTGAAACAGGTGGTGCTGTGGCCAAGATATTCATACTCTCCAAAATTAGGAGGGTAATTTCTTTGGGCAGGCTTTTGTCTAGTCATGTGGACTGTATGCTTACTACAGACCAGAAGGCATTGGAAGTACTTCTCTTTTGTATAATTTTTTTTTAAAAACCATTTTAGTTTGTCTGCCCAAAAATGTGTCTGTGACATAACTAAAGCAAGGTATGTGGGTAAATTTAGAAGACATAAAAAGTGCATTTCTGATTCAAATTAAAGCAATTCTACAGATTCCTACGATAGTTTATGCCTCACTTTTTCCATTATTAGTGTAAATGCTTGCGTAAATTCCTGGTGAAATAAACAATCGAGGGCACCACTAGAGAGCTGGTTACTGATTCCCATCTGCATATAGGCAAGTTGGGTGAAATGAAGCTCTGCCATTATGATAAATAACCACCAAAATGCATATTAGACTTCTACTTTATGATGGAGGCAATTACTTTCCTTAAATAAAGTTGCTATATATTTTATGGAAATGGGTACTGAGATCTTAATCCTGAGCTGAGTTCTGCTTTTACCAGAGTAAAAATGCTTCAGAAGCACAAATATGAATTAAAAATTATAACAACAACATTACTGACATATTTATTAAAAGTAGATCTAACTAATTTTTCAAGAGATGAAATAGCTGAATTTGCATTTATTAAAATCTTCTAGTTTATTATTTTTGTATATTGTAAGATTCTAAGCACCATCTAAATGAAGATATTTTTTTCCACTTAGATTTATGTCTTTAAATTTAGAAGCCTGATAAATTAATAGTACTCCAGGCTCACTTTAGAGTCAGAAGAAAGAAATAAAAAATCTCAAGAGGGACACTCCATATAAGATCTAAATTGCTTTCTGGAGATGCTTCACTCTTTTTATTGATTACATAAAGAGCCTTGACACTTCTCTAATGGGAAGGATGAATCTGAACTACAATAACTAGTGGTCTTCTTTAAACTGAATTAGCTGTGCTTCCAGTTTCTTCTTCTTTTCCTATCTTGCCTTTTTTGAATACTATTTTCATCTGTCCACATTTTACAGCAAATGTGCATGTAAGTTAAAAATGCACTTTTTGACTAAGTAGATTCATTAGAAATCATGGAATCATAGAATGGTTTAAGTTGGAAGGAACCTTATAGATCATCTAGTTCCAACCCTCCACTTCCACGAACAGGGACACCTTTCATTAGACTGGGTTGCTCAAAACCCCATCTAACCTGTCCTTAAACACTTCCAGGGATGGGGCATCCACAACTACTCTGAGTAACCTCTCCCCTGTCACCACCTTCATAATGAAGAATTTCTTCCTAGTATCTAATTCAAAACTATTCTCTTTCAGTTTGAAAGCTTTCCCCCTCTTCCTGGCACTATATGCCCCTGTAAAAAGTCTCTCTTCATCTTTCTTGTAGACTCCTTTCAGGTACGGGAAGGCTGCAATCAGGGCACCTTGAAGCCTTCTCATTTCCAGGATGAACAATCCCAATTCTCTCAACCTACCCTCATAGGTGAGATGCTACATCCCTCTAATCATCTTGGTAGCAACCCCTCCACCTGTCCTTCATCTGCTCCTTATGAATGGCCATTGATAGTCGCAGTTCAGGCATGGGATTCGTTCCACCAAGCTTCAATAAGTGCAACAACGTCATAAATTTCTAGCAGCAAGGTGGCTTCCAGCTCTTCCTGTTTGTTGCACAGATCATTCCATTGTCAAAAAACCAAAAACATTTTTGGTGACACCAGCCATGGAACCATGTAGACTCAGTCCGTCTGTTTCTTCTAATATTGCTGCCTTCACCTGGAAGTACAGAAAGAATAAAGCTTGTGCCCTAGAATCCCTTATCAATCATCCCAAGGCTCTGAATTTCTTTTTGCTAGCCCTTGGACTAGGTGTTGCAACTTCATCACTCACTCCCTGCATGGAAGATCAGTCATGGGTAGTAGTCTGAGGGCTGCACCAGTCTAGGAAGTTTTCTGGAAACAACAAATCTCTTTATATAAATAAAGCAAGTAAGTAAATATAGAAAAGTAAGTTCTTTTCCTTTATTCTTTGACTACCAATACACTTTTTATAGTTTTTTCATCATAAATATTTCTTGGAGCATACGGCCAAAGAAGTAGGTTTCCCCCTATTGCTAAGTATGTGGAAAGATATGGCACATCATTTGCCACCTATTTTATGTTGCATTCTATTATTTTATATGTCTGATAAGGGCTAATAATCTCAATACCATTTTTTTTTCCAGAGAAAATCACCATTTATAATAGTATGGGCAAAATTTTGTAATAGGCTAGACCATCTATGTATTTAGAACACACTGAACTCTTGAAAACATCAACAGATTCAGTCCTCACGGACTTTGAAAATAGACTGTTGATCATAGGCTTCAGCTACTATGTTAGCAATTAGTCTTAAACTTCACTGCCAGGCTTTCTAGTCAGCATAAAATATTGTAACCAATACCTTCACAATGCTGTAAAGGTTCAGGCATTTTTAGGCTGCCTAGTCAATATATTTTATGTAACATTGGAGTAGTTCATTATCTTTATTGTTTTTACTCTCAAATGTTGGAAGTGGAATAAAGCATTCTTATCTCCATATCCAAAAAGGCTAGTGGAGAAATTTGTTCATTGAGAATTTAAGAGCTAAATTCAACCACCTAAAGATGGTGACAGTTAAAGAAAAACATATCATGACTGTCCACATCTGAATAGTTAGCTATAGCTAGAGTACTTGGATAGCAGGCATCCTGAAATCTGGGATGGTTCAGACGCACATCTTGAAAGAGTGGATGAACCTCTGTACTAATTAATATGCTAATACAGTACTTCTCTGTTTAATTTATATCCCCATGAAAGGAAAAATCATGGCTTCAGGAAGCCTATGTCTCTGTCTTACTGATTTCACTTAATCTTACCAAAAGCCTCCAGTGCCTACTCCATTATCTGTTGAAGTCCCTTATATTAATTTATTTTGTTAATTTATTGTATGAAATCAATTAAGTTACAGTTTTTATTATGCTATGATGTAAAATCATGAATATTTATCATACACATGATAATAATTTTGGGACAGCAGAAACAAGAAAGCTCAAAAGTGAGGACTGTTGGATAAGATTCAGACAAATCTTTACAATGGTGTAGATGTGGAGGAGTATGAAATATGAGAATCAGAAAATAGTTTTGAGAGAAAAATAAGAGGAAATTCATTAAAATATTGAATATGAGAACTGAAAACTAAGAAAAGAGGGAAGGAAATGAATGAAAAAATGATACTTCTAGAATGGAGATAACGGATAACAAGGAAAAAAATTGTTAAAACCCGAGCAGTTCTATATGCCATATACAGATTTTTTGTGTTTTGTATGTGACAATGGCCCCACAGATTTGGCAAGAAATAACTTAAAGGTAGTCACAGAGTCACAGAGGAAGGAACCTCTGGAAGTCATCTTGTCTGACTCCATGCTCCAGCAGGTTTACCTAAAGCAGGTTGCTCATCATCATTTATATATCAGCTGCAAACTTGCTGAGGGTACACTCTTCCCCACTATCCAGATCAGTAATGAATCTGTTAGCCAGCACTGGAGCCAGTAATTACACCTGGGGTACACACCTACCTACTGGCCTTTCAACTAGACATTGTTCTACTGATCACCACTCTCTTGCCCCAGCTTCCAGTCAGTTTACAACCCACCTGCTGATTGGCTCATACAACAGTTTGTCTCTGAGAATCTTATGCGTGACAGTGTCAAAGAATTTACCGAAGTGCAGGTGGACAGTAGCAACTGCTTTCTGCTCACCAACCATGCCAGTCATTTCATTGTAGAAGGTGGTCATGTTTTCCCCTTCATGAAGCGACACTGACTATTCTTGTTGATTTTTCTTTCCTTAATACTTTTGTTCATATCATTCAGTGTCCACTTTGTTTTCGCTATCTTTGGGGCACAGTAAAAGATAAAATTTCTTCAGCGTTTGAGTTGTTATTACCTTCATGACATTTAAATCTTTGCTATATGCTATATTATCAGAAGTAGTCATGAGATATGATAAAGTGATTATGAAGTTCAATCAATAATATTATAAAATACTTTATTTTGAAAGGTTTAACATGTTCAATAATTCTTTCATTTATAACTTCTGTTTCATTTCTCAGGAGTCAAAAATAAGTTGTGGGGATGTCCCTGCTTATATGTAAAATGGTACAGATTTTATAGAAAGGTATTTTTACAGTGGATGGAAGCAGATGTCTTTTTGACTCAGTTTTTCTAAATTTAGCAATGACAAGCATTATACAAGACAACTTCACAGTTTTATTTGTGATTGCAGGAAAAAAATATTCCACTAATCTCCTTGCCTCCTATAGTTTTGTTTGATCAAGTAGGAGTTCCACTTGAAAAAGTCACTTTAACAAGTAGTAAATGAAGCCACTGGATCACAGAATATTCTGAGTTGGAAGGGACATACAAGAACCATTGACCCCACACAGGACAACATTAAAGTTAAACCATTTGTCCTGAGAAGGACCACAAAGATGATCAAATGGCTGGAGATCCTCTCTATGAAGACAGGATGAGAGAGTTGGGACAATTTATCCCGGAGAAAAGAAGGATCCAGTGAAACTTAACAGCAGCTTATGGGGGGATGGGTTTGGGTTGGGTGTTGGACCTAGATGATCTTTAAGGTCTCTACCAACACAAACCATTATAGGATTCTATAAGCTAAGAGCATTGCCCAAAATCTTCTTGAGCACCAACAAGCTTGGGGACCAAGCCATGACCACTTTCCTGAGAAGCTTGTTCTAGCACTTGACCACCCTCTCAGTGGTGGTCCCAGACAGAGCCATAAACCAATCCCTCACATCTTCTCTGGACAGCAGAGAAAAAAACCCAAACACATCCACTGCTTTCCCTTCATTCACTAGATTGATAAACTTACCATAAAAGTATAGTAAGTTAATAAGGCATGATTTTCTGTTCATGAAGACATGTTGTCTTTGATCAATGGCTGCATTATCTTCCAATGCTTTTCAATAACTCCTGGAATAATTCCATACATAATTTTACCAAACATGGAAGTGAATCTGGAAAGTCTTATAATTACCAGGTCTTCTTTCTTGTCCTTGGAAACTGGAAAAAAATATTTGCTGGCTTTCATTTGAATGGGAACCCTCCAGATTTCCAAAATGATACTTCCATCTCCAGAACCTCCTATCTGTTGTGTATGTGCATATGGGAAGGCAAGGTAGATGCCCAGACACAGCAAAGTGTGGTTCCACCACTCAATCATCATCGTAGAATTCTGGGTACTCCTCCACCTCTCACTTTTTTCTTCTATCTGGGCACATCTCTCAGTCATTCTTTCTGCTGCCCTCAGACACAAGTGGAAACCTCAGGCACACTCTGCATCCAGAAACCTGGATACCTGCTTCCCTTGGGAGCTCTGCTTGGGCAGCTGCACTGGGTGCAAGTACCACAGGAGGCACAGAAGACATGACATTCTATTGTGTGGTCACCATTATTAGAGCTTCCTATGGGGAGATTATGGCTGGGGGCGAGACTCTGGGATCAGGCAATCTGGTTGGTGAGGCCCCAAACGCCCAGTATCTTTGGTGTCCTTCAGCAGATTGTCATCCTTGCTGCTGCCTGGTCTCTCCACACACACAGCCCAAGGGTGTCAGGGGTTCAGAAACCCCCTCAGACACTCCCCTCCAAGGTACATCATACGCCTCACTTGGTAACTGCTGCTGCTAATCTGGGCTTGCTGTGGTTTGACCTGTGATATTTGACTTCTTAAAGAGTCTATCATCATCAGGATGTGTGCATCTTCTAATGATGAGGCTGCACCAGAGGACTGTATTAGTAGGTAACAGAAGAAATAAACCCAACCAAATAAACAATAAAAACCCGCAAACAACCAAACAAACCACAACAAGATTTTTTTTCATGGCCTGGTAGCTAAGACATTTTCATGGTTTAAACCCAACCAGCAGCTTGGCCCTGTGCATCTGCTTGCTCCTTTCCCAGCAGCAGGATAGGGGAGAGAATTGGAAGGATAAAAGCT
This sequence comes from Monarcha castaneiventris obscurior, assembly GCA_026261815.1. Classification (NCBI taxonomy): domain Eukaryota; kingdom Metazoa; phylum Chordata; class Aves; order Passeriformes; family Monarchidae; genus Monarcha; species Monarcha castaneiventris. Next base: position 3,846,349 of record JAMPIT010000566.1, on the reverse strand, counting down.
AGAAAATTCATGGGTTGAGATAAAGAGAGTTTAGAAGGGAAAGCAAAACCCTCACACACAAGCAAAGCAAAACAAGGAATTAAATTCACTGCTTCCCATGGGTGGGCAGGCAGGTATTTAGCCATCTCCAGGAGAGCTGGGCCCCAAAACACATAATGCTGACTTGGGAAGACAAACACTATCACCTCTCCTTCTTTCCCCACTTTATATACTGAGCATGATGTCTTATGGTCTGGAATAACCCTTGGTCAGTTTGGGTTACCTGTCCTGGCTGTCCTCCCAGCCTCCCATACATCCCCAAATTCTTCAGCAGCATATCAGTACAAAAAGCAGAGAAGTCCTTGGCTCTGTGTAAGCCCTGCTCAGCAATAAAAAAAAAATAAAAGTATCATCTACCCTGTGTTCAGCACGAAACTAAAACATACAGTCACTGTGAAGAAAATTAACTCTACCTCAGCCAAAACCAGCACAGACACCTTTCCAGTATGTAGAAGATGCAGGTTCAAACTTCCTCAAGATAAGAAAACATCTAGTATCCAATTCACTTCCATTAATCTACTGTCTACAAAGTAGTCACAAGCTTGACTGTAGCCCTAAACACATCTAGCATCTGTCTCTCTAGAATACTTGTGTTACTACAGTTAGATATTCAAGGAACTTTCTGGCTAAATAAGAAAATGACCAATGAAATTAGAGGAATACTGGGAGGTCTTGGAAAGAAGACAGACCAAATCATTGTTTGGACTCAGTCATCTAAAACCCACACTAAATTGGACAGGGTTTAAGCAGTTTAAAACCTCCAGCTATTAAATGATTGAATTACTAGATGTCATAAACACTGGCAGCTGGCCAAATTGAAAAATATGACGATAACTAGCTTTGTTCCACTTTTAACAGCTCATTACAACATGAGAAATGAAACTGCCATATTATTCCCTGTCACAGATGGTATGCACAGGTTGAAATTAGTATTTATTAAAGCAATATCATTCCTTTTATCCATAGTTTCCTTTTATCTTATGGAAAGAGGCAGGTGATTGACAACTTTTAAAATAAAATGGCCTAAGCCTTCTCACCCTCTTTAAATGGCTATATTCATAAAAGAAAAATCATACTTAAAGGTGATATTTTAAAAATGTTTCTTAGAACAAAGCAGGAAAAAACCCAAAGATTGTCATTTTTAGGTAATTTCAGTTTGAAAATAGTTGAAAGTGTCTGTCATATTATAGAAATCACAGGACTGCTGCTGAACAGTTAGAGAGCAACCATATAATTTCCTGAAAATAGTTCTTAAAGAATGTGCTGTCAATCAATGTTCTAATTTCTTTACTTTACAAAAAATTCAGATTATGACTCATACTTTTTCTCCTAATCTGCTAGTTACTCCTTTCCAAGGAAGAGTAAGTTTGTACCAAATTCCTTGTTCCTCCTACCTTCAAAAGAATATGGGGGATATTCTGTAAAAAGAAAGTAAAGGATGTTTGCAAATGAGGGGAATTTATATATGCCCATGGATTCTGTTCCTCTGTCTGTCCCCTCTCTTTTTCTTATTTTCTCAGATGATATTGCATCATTTCACTGTAGTTTAATAGTTTAGCCAAACTGTAGATTGAAAATTTGTCTTACAGAAATCAGCCTCGTAGGCAAACACGCTGAAAGACAATTTCCATTTCGTGTGCTTTTGCAGTAGCACTTCATCCCATGAGTTGTTCTCTTGGGTTGGATTCTGGCCAGCTAGCTCTGGCCACAGATTAGTTCAGCATCTATTCAATCCTTTTAACCTATAATTGGGGGAGAAGAACAATCGGTAGAATGAAGGCTTCTAGAGAAAGAATTTCTATAACTTAAGATAGACAAAATGCTGGAGGAGAGAATTCATCTGCACCAGTTCTGAACCTCTGAAATGTGGATGTGGAATCTGAGCAAGCATATCAAATCTTTATTATTGCTAGTGGAGAGAAAAAGGGCAACTGCAGAATGTAAAAAATAGGTGCCTACTGTCACTTGAGGTACTGTGACATGTATTGGCCTCAAAGTTTCCACTTCAGGGTGCAGATCTCATTTAAGTGCTGTGCTATATGGCTTACTCCTATTCAGGTGTATTGCATAGCCTAGAGAATCACAAACCACATCAGGCACTAATGTGTGACCAGCTGCATCCCTTCTAAGCAGACCAGCTGCTTTACACCCCAAATCTGCTTTTGATCTAGCAACAAAGATTCCTACACACAGATGCATTTCTAGATCCAACATATAAATATATATTTATATAATTCTTAGACCCATAGCCTATGTATACATTTGTCTTAGGTTACAATGTAAGATGTAACCAAAAGTTATTCTATCACCATCTTCATAACTGTTGAAACCAGGTGGGGCAGTGTTCTTTATCTCTTTCATGACACATCCCTGATAACTCCCTCCAGGGGAATATCTTCTGTTAATCTTCCCCTCCAGGAGAATATCTTCAAGTGTCGCTGCATGAATCATCCCATTGTGAGGTGCTTGACTCATAAAATTACATCATCCCATTGTGAAATGCTCCACCCAGGGGGAGGAACCAAGCATTCCTGCCTGGATATAATCTGAGGTTTGGAACACCACAGGCAGCCCCTACCTACTGGATTCCCAGGGGATAAGAGCTATATAACCACAACTGGACCTTCAGAAGAAGACCAGACCCTCCATCAACCAGAGATGTTGAAGGACCACAACTTCAACAGAATCCCATCTATCACTTCAACAGGATTGTAGTCATCATTCAATCAGACTGCTACCACCCTGACCAGCAGGGTGTCAGGTGTCACCTGACTCTGCCGGTGTTTTCTGCCTTTATTTTAATTTTCCTATTAAATTGTGGTTCTGACTTGGCATCTCCCGCTGGTTTATTTTCAAACTAGTACAACATTATAGCTATTTTATGTAGAATATTATATTACATTTAAAAGATATTATGGACAGACAAAATTAAATATGTAATGCTGTAGACAAAATAGGTAGGTTTTAAAATGCATTCATTGAACGTTATGCTTGAGATATTTCATTTGGCTTACATGGCAAGATTTTGGTAGCAAGGGGGCTTTGTGAGAAGAGATCAGGAGCTGTCCCCTTGTCAGACACAGCCTCTTCCATCTGCCTCCAAAACAGACTGGCTACTGGCCACAGATGAGCCAACCAGTGATACTAGTGGTGCCCCTGCAATGGCACATTCAAGAAAGCGTAAAACACTCTGTGCAGCAGCTGTGAGAACGTTGAATGTGTAAATGTGAGAGAAACAGCCCCTTCAGACACCAAGGCCAGCGAAGCAGATGCTCCAGGTAGGAAAAGCAAAGATTCTTCTGCAGCCTGTGGAGAAGACCATGGCAACATAGATTATCCCTCAGCAGCCCATGAGGACTGTGATGGAGCAGATATCCACCTACAGCCCATGTAGGACCCCATCCTGGAGCAGGTGGATACACCCTGAAGTAAACTGCAAACCATGGAGATGTGGTACCAGAACAGGCTCCTTAAGGAAGAATATAGAAGAGCTAGGTATCAAGTGGAGCATGGGAAGAAGGAAAGGGTAGAAGGAATGTAGTTTTAGATTTATTTTTCACTATAAAATTCAGTTAAAATTAATTGCAAAAAATTAGATTAATTTCCCCAGGTGAAGATGATTTTGCCCATGACAACAATAGGTGAGCGATGTCCCTGTTGCTTTTAATCACATTTTTTTCAATGTGTCTTGATGAGAAGAGGGAATGATGAAGAGTCTTCGCACTTTGCACTTTGCACCTGGCAGGTAGGAAAAGACAATCCCCACCATTTTTTTCAAATAAAAAATTTGTTTTATCTGAGATGGAGTTCAAATCTAACTTACTGTGAAGTTCAAATCTGACTTACTGTGAAGTTCAAATCTGACTTACTATTACATGGACTAATATATATATAATCTTTCTTAACATGTGATATTAATTCTGTAATAACTTCTTTGTTATCGAACAAAAAAAGTCCCCAAATAAAGTAAACTAAGAGTTCCTCCTTTAATAATTCAGCTTTTTTTTTTTTTTCAGGGCTGGAAGAAAGAATAGATTATTTTTTATTGTAAATTTTAGAAATTATACATAGACAACATGAGATTAGTATCTGAGCTACACTTAAGGCCACAAGTTAGATGGCACCCTTTCTCATGAATTAATGCAAACTCTGCTTGTTATAAACAGGATGAAAACAATCAGCATAGCTGAAGCGTAAAGCTGCTGGTTTTGAAGATAATAATAATAGTTTACAGCTATATAGTTCTTTTATTCATGAAGATTGGTCCTGTTGAAATGGAATTGTTATCTTAAATTGCAGAGGGGTTTTTAGTCTACTGTATTTTCAAATAGCTCTGTTTTTGAGACTGATGTTTTCTCCTCTCAATGGAGACTGATTTTTCCTCCTCTCCTCTGATGGGTGTTGGGATCAATTGATCTCCAGACCGGTGCCAGCAATGCTGCAGGGGTGCCTGTGCCCAGTGCCATCCCCAGTGCTATGGGGCGTCTGTCTCCTGGATGGACCCCTTGGACCTGAATTATGACCTGTCTCTGGCCTCAGCTCTGGACCCATCTCTATCCCACTGTACTGACAGGCCACCCCCAGCCACCCCTGGGCCCTGCAGGTGCTGTGGGACTTCAGCCTGCTCAGTGAAGAAAATGCCTGTGCTGGGTCACCCTCAGATCCCATCTTATTACCCTCCTCAGAGTAGCCTTGCATTGCACCCCTTGACAAAAGGGAAGAAAGAAATATGTGTCTTTGTGATGGGTTCAGAAGAATGCAGTCAAAAACCAGGCAATAAGGTGTCAGTTTATGCTGAAGAGATTTTGGGTTTTACAGAGCAGTGTACACGTTCCCTGTGGAAAAATGACTCAAGAAAGTAGAAAGATGTTAAATAAATAAATAAATAATAGGCATGCAGTTAATTTTCCAGGTAGGTGTTATGTGTTAGTTGAAATGCTTACAGATTACTGGACTGTATTGTATTCTCCCTGCAGCAAAATCAGGGGAACCCAGGTAACTCGGTTACATCTTCTGACACAACAAACTAATTCTTGAGACCAGGGTGGCTTACTCAGAGGAGCTCAAGAAATAATAGAGGGATATCAGCAATGCTTCAAAAGATATGTTTGAACAGACCACCATCTGGAAAAATATCAATGTTACTGAGAAAGTGGGATGGAGAAAATCATAAATTAATGTTCAGAGAACAGAACAGCCTTGTCTTCAAGCTAACACACTCAACTTCATGTAAAAAGGGCTTAAAGGAAAGTCTCTAGAAGGACAAGAAATTGTCTCCAAATGTTCTCCTTTGGAAAGTGGCAACATATGCCTTTGCACTGGTGATATCTGCCAAAAGACAGAAACATTTTTTATTTGGTCATCAAGCTTATACATATTTAGGTTTGAAATGCAAGCAAGCTACATCAACCACATTCAAAAGTGAAGGGCTTTTAGTAACACCTGAACATTCTGACAGTAAATAACTGAGGTGCATTTTGTGATGCCTACTTTTCAGTTAATGATTTAATACTAATAACAATAGAAACTGTTGAAAAAATGTATCTGTAGGATACTGGGTGCAAAATATATGCTGGCAAGAGCTTCCTTTGGTTGGTGAAAGAATATTTTTATTTATAAAAATAAACTCAGGGATATTCCGTGCATCAACAACACTGAGTTCATTTGCTGATTAGGAAAGAGGTAGTACTAGCACATTTTATGAGTTAGTCAATGAGAATTGCAACACAAATTGTGACATATTGAATCTGAATGAAATCGTCAGTGCCACAGAGAAAGAAAACACAGATGTTGACGACCATCATGTTAAAATTACTAACTACAAACTAGGAAGAGAAAATCAGGCTGAATTTTTAGACAGTTCAGGAATGGAGCAGATAGATACCTGAAAATGCAAATACATGTTTCTGTCTGTGCTGTGTGTGCCTATTTGGACCCGGTCCTGGTCAGTGTCCCAGATTTATAATATTGCTGTCCAAATCAGATCTGTAACAGTGACTACAATGTACTTAGAGTCAAGGCCTTTCCAGGATTACCAAAAGCCAGAAACCCTTATGTCTGTTGTATTTAATTTTGAGGAAAAAAAGTGTGAGTTACATGAAAATTATGAAGCTATCAAAGAAGATGATAAAGGAAGTGTAGGAAAGGGTAAAACATTTTCAAATGTCAGAAGAATTCAAAAAAAACTTTAGTGAAGGCTCAAAAGCAATTTATACTACTTCAGGATAAAGTCTAAAAAATATGTTGAAGAAAACATTCTTGCTGAATAGCAGGGAAGGAAAGTTAATAAATTCAAGTTTAAAAAAAGAAAATCATAGAAGTTCTTAAAATCTGACAGGTTAAATTTGAAAACACAGTAAGTCAGTACAAAATGAAATGTTGAGGAAATACTAGAAGACTGCATAAAAAAATAATGGTAAGTCATTCTTCAGGTAAATCAGGTGAACAAAGCTTGACGGGAACTTTATAAGGTCAGTAGATGATCAAAACCCGCGATGAGTGTTCAGAGAAGATAATGTCAGAGTTGGAAGGTATAAGGATTTCTCTTCCATCTTTACTCACAATGAACAAGACTTAGAAAGTTTCACCACTTTTTTTTTTCTTTTTTATGGTGGGGGAAAAGGATTGCATCACAGATTTTTCTGGTCAGTAAATTACCAGGTAAAGGAAAGTGAAAAGAAACAGTTTCCTGTAAACATTTGGCATCTACTTCAAATCCTATAGTAAATTTAACATAATTCATTGTTCTTAATCAACACCATAGGTTATCCATAATGAAAATATGTTAAGCAGATGGCTCAGAAGGAAGTTTACCCTCCAGAAGCATAGGCATTCCAGATAGAAATCTGTCTTTAGGTAAAAGAGAGAGAAGAGAGACACCTCTAATGGATTTTTCCTAATCTAAAAAAAATACTCACTACAGGTAAGTTAGACTCTGTCTCGGTTTTGGAGACAAAACTTCAGGAGGAAACACTCCGGAGTGAGTGTCTCCTCCACCAATAAGACAAGTGGGTCACAAGAAGTGAAAGTGGAAAAAACAAAACAAACTGTTTATTAATGCATAACCAAACAGGGTAGAACAGGGAAAAACAAACCAAAACATCAAAATTCAACAAATTCCCAGAGAGGGAACAGACACCCAGGGCTCAGGCTACCCCACGGGCTCACTGGCGCCACCCACAGGCTCCCCGGACTGGTGAGGAGGGAAGGGAGGCAGTGTGGCAAGGGAAGGGAAAAAGAGCGAGAAAAAAAAAAAAACCCAGAAGAACCTTTTCCCGGCTAGCTGGAGCACAAAAGAAACCAAAAAGCAGAGCAGCGCTCCCGGCGCACTCCCTCCCGAGCCCTGCTGAGACCCTGGAGTTCAACTGCCCCCTCGGGTCCGTGGCTCTGGCCCCGCACTCCGGGTCCATCTTTAAGGCCCAGCGTGCTTGGGCATTAAGTGGCCAGTGAAGGAATAAAACGGCCTCACAACATCACCCCAGGACACTCTGTCTTAGATGAACAGCTTTGTGATAGCTAAAGGTGACCTAAACTAATATATGTCTGAGTAGCTGAAAGTTATCAAATACTCCAATTGCTTTTAATAGTAAGATGTAAACTGTAAAACCACTTTTGTGTTTTGAGGATCTTGTCTGCTTTTAATTTTACAAGATATGAAGCATTTCAATGGAAAACAGACGTCAGCAAAAAATAGTTTGTTTAATGAGTTGCCCTACAGGAGTCAAAACCATAAAATCCCTAGAGTTTCTTTCACAAGATACCAAATGATTTTAAATTGCAGAACTCAGTAATTCCTGCTGGGAAAATAATAAATTGAAATTGTATCTGCATTTCCTTTTTTCATGTATTAAAAAAAATAACAACATAGACTGGGGCCTCTATGCAGTCCTGAAGTATAATTCTGTTCAGACTTTGAAAGTGATTTCACTGAATTTGGACATTTAATTGCCAGCTTGTTAGTTATACCTTAAGGCAGAGGCTGTCTATTAAGTAGACAGTGAAGTGAAGAAACAGTAGTTTATTAGTTGTTACTTAACCTGAGCAGTGTTATTACTCAAAAGGCTGGGAAAAAATAACAGTGCCTTAAGTAGGATTAATTGGAATATGTTCTTTCCCTTGGGCTCATATTATTGCCACCAAACAACTTTTGAATTAGTAAAAAGGAATTGTTCTATTCAAAACACAATATAAGTGCATATTCTTAATTCATTAGATTTATACAATGAATTCATATATTAATATCTATTAATATGAATGTTAATATGTCAGCATCTGTATATGTGTGTTGTATATCTGAGTGTAGAAGAATTAAAAGAATTTACTGGTTCACAGCATCACAGAGTGGCTCAGGTTGGAAGGAATCCAAATGAGTCAACTGGCCCAATCTCCCTGCTCAAGCAGGGCCATCCCAGAGTGCACTGAGAAGGATTGTGACCAGTGAGGGAGACTCCACAGACTCTCTAGACAATCCCTTCCAGTGGGTGGTCACTCACACAGTAAATAAGTTTTTCCTCACATTCAGGTGGAACTTTGTGTACATCAGTTTCTGCTTGTTGCCTCTTGTCCTATTGCTTGGCACCAAAGAAAAGTCTGGCTCCATCCTCTTCAGTTGGAAACAGCCTGACCATTTCAGGGGTATAATAAAGGGAATTCAGCAGAAGAGATTTTCTGGCTGCCATAGGTTCCCTGTATATGTTTGCATGTATTCAGTATTATCAACCCACATATTAAAGTTGTGGTTTAACCCAGTCAACAATTCACCCCCACAAAATTCCTTGTTCACTCTCCTGCAGCTGTATTGGGAAGAGAATCAGAGGCGTAAAAGTGCAAACACTCAGGGATTGAGATAAAGACAATTTGATAAAGCAAAAGCTGTGTATCCAAGAAAAAGAAAATAAGAAATTAATTCACTACTGCCCATTGGCAAGTAGATATTCAGCCATCCTGAGGAAATATTTGCTTTATCATGAGTTAAGATCTACTTGGATAGACAAATGCCATAACTACAAATGTTAGCCCCTTTCTTTTTCTTTCCCCTAAATTTATTGCTGAGCATGACATAATTTGGTATGGGATGATCTGTTGAGATCAGTTATTCAAATTGTGTTCCTTCCTTGTGCAGCCCCAGCCTACTAAGGGATGAACTGAGAAGCAGAAAAAGCCCTAGCTCTGTGTAAGAGCTGCTCAGCAATAGCTAAAACACTTCTGTGTTATCAGCACTGTTTTGGTCACAAATCATAAACACTGCACTATACAGGACTCTATGAAGAAAATTACCTCAGCCAAAACCCATGCAGAAGTGACAGGATGTACCTTCAATACACCTTCAAGAGACCAGACCTGTTGACAGTAGATGGGGTGCACCTGGCAAGATGGGGTGAGAGTGATATGGGAAGCAATCTGGCTGCCTGGGGAGTGGGAGTGCTGGTCCTAAAAGGTGAAGAGACCAATAGCCCAACTGAAGTGCTTCTACACCAATGCACAGAACACTGCATGGGAAACGAGCAAGAGAAGGTGGAAACCATGGTGCAATTAGGAAACTGTGACCTAACGGCTTTTATGGAAACGTGGTGGCAGGGATCAGTCACACAACTGGAATACTGCAATTGAGGGCTATAAGTTTTTCAAAAGAGATTGTCTGGGAAGGAAGGGGGATGTGTTTCTCTCCATGTTAAAGTAGGAATAGACTGTGAAGAGCTGCCTCTAAGAGACAGCCACAAAAAGGCTGAGAGCCTGTGGGTAAAAATCAAAGACTAAACCAATAAAGGACACTTTGTGGCTGGGGTCTACTACAGGCCACCTGATCAGGGGGAGCCTCCTGATGAGGCCTTCTTGCATCAGATACAGGAAACACCTAGCTCACCAACTCTCATCCTGAAGAGAGATCACAACCACCCAGGTGTCTGCTGGGAAAGAAATAAAGCTGGCTGCAATCAATCCTGGAGACTACTGGAGTGTGTCGAGAATAACTTCTGGGTCTACCTACCAGACAAATCACCAGAGGAGAAATGTTACTGGACTTGGTGCTCACCAATGCAGATGAGCTCATTAAAGAAATTAAGACTGGAGGTTTCCTGGGCTGTAGTGACCATGCCCTGGTTGAGCTTGTGATCTCAAGAAATATGGGCCTGGCAAAGAGCAAAGTCCCATGAACTTCAGGAAAGTGAACTTCCAGCTGTTTAAAGAAATAGTAGAAGATGTCCAGGTGGTTTCTGAGTATCTCCCAGGATGAAGACTTCTGCCTTTAAGTGTCTGTCAGTAACTAAAAAAGAGGCAATTATCATCACTTTTGAAGACCTCCAAAATGAGGACAATTTCAGGCACACCCACAGTTTGGGTGGAGAAGTGATTGAGAGCAGCCCTATGAAGAACGTGGGTGTGATGCTTGATGAAAACTTCAACATGAGCTGGCAGTGTGCACTTGCAGCCCAGAAAGCCAAACAAATCCTGGGCTGCATCAAAAGCAGTGTGGCCAGTAGGGTGAGGGAAGTGATTCTATCCCTCTACTCTCTCTTCTTAGACCCCACCTGGAGTGCTGCATCTGGCTCTGGAGTTCCCAATAAAGGAAGGAAACTCCACAGTCCAGAGAATGACTACAAAATTGGTAAGAGCACTGGAGCATCTTCCGTATGAAGACAGGCTGAGACAGTTGGGACTGTTCAGCCTGGAGAAGAGAAGGTTGCATGGAGACCTCACAGCAACCTTCCTTTATTTGAAGGGAGCCTATGGAGAAGCTGGAGAGAGACTCTTCATCAGGAATTGTATGGGTAAGACAAGGGTACAAACTGAAAGACAGGAAATTTAGGCTAGATATTGGGAAAAAATTCCTTACTATAAGGGCGGTGAGACACTGGAACAGGTTGCCCAGGGAAGTTGTGGATGCCCCAACCCTAGAGGCGTTCAAAGCCAGGGTGGATAAGGCCTTGAGCAATTGGGTCTAGTGGGAGGTGTCCTTGGCCTTGGTGGGGCTGTTGGGACTAAGTAATTTTAAGTTCCCTTCCAACCCTAAACATTTTGTGATTGTATGATTCTATTTGTTATTTTGGAGGGAGAGGGTGATTGCCTTTTAGAAATTATTAAACTAATCCCTATTTTTATATTTTGAACCTAATTGTATTCAATTTGGAAGTAATTTATCTTTCTCAAGCAATAGGAGAAATAAGAGACAGAGTTGAAATGATCAGCTGGTTTATCTGTAGAGCCCATCTGTACAACTTCCTCCTGATGCTGAAGATAATTGTATGGGAATGTTTGAATTCCCTTGCAATCAGTTCCAAACATATGGAAGAATGTCTTAATTTGAGCTTTGTTTATTTGTTGTTTAACCTACAGGTAATTTGTTATCATTTGGAATTTAGAAATAAATAAATGCCAATTGATCCATCATCTATTGGGTCCCAATAGACAGTCTGCCTGGAGACAGGATTTTCCAGCAGGATAAATTTTTCTCCAGTGCTTGAAGGAAAGCAGTAGAGAAATATTATGAAAGAGATTCAGTGATGCATTGTATCTGGGCTTCAAATTCTTCTGGTGGGATTCCTACAGCTTTTCTTTCTGCTTACAGCTTTCCTTAACCACTCACATATCCTGTACTAAAAATGCCATGTGATCGAGGCTGAAATGCATAATCCGAACAAAAAGAACAGAGTGCTGATTGAGTGCATGTACCCAGTAAGAGATCCCAGATAAACAGGTGCTGTTCTAAACTGCTTATATTGTTCATAATTGTACAATGAAGAATAACTCTGTCAAGATATTTACTTACTGGCCTAAAATATCCTTTCAGCAAAAACTTCATTTTAATTGAAAAAAATACTTAGTTTGCCTGTTTTCTTGGAGCAAAGGTTTCAATTAAATGCTGAATGTACTGAAAAGATATCAATAAATGTTTTGTATCCTTTTAGTTTTTGAGTTCTAAACTTTAAAACAAACTAACAGAATAAATAATGTAAACAACCCTACTGATATTTTTCAGTCAAAAACGTAAGGATTTCTTTTTTTTATCAGCATTGGAAGAGAAATTCCCAAGAAATGTACTTTATTAACAAAGGAATACAATCAGATATACCAAAGAAAAGAGAAACTGATAGCTTCAATATCTTTCAAAAAACAAACCAAACATAACAGCCACTGTGTTCCACAAGTAAAAAAATAACTAATCAAAAAATAGGTTGATATTCTCTGTTGTAGATGACCAAGGAAGGAAGATGGAACAGGAGACCATAATGAATTCATATGAAATGGTTTCTGCATACTGGAAAGAAATATTTGAATTTATTGTGTTATGCTGTGAGATATTTTGAACTGTAAACACAGTGGTTAAGAAGAGATTTTCCAGACAAATTTTTGCAGCCTCTTCAAGAGCCAATATGTCATAGTTTTAAAAATTATTTCTTGTAATGTACTATGTGATCTTGATGATGTAAATTGGTTTAAGAGATGTATGTGTTCAGGTTAAATATAGTTACTTTTTACATTTCTGTTCAGCACTAGATGGCACTCTGAATTTGAACTGGAACATTTTTTTTTTCTCCTTAGAATACAGGGAATGTGTTACCTTCATTCTATAGGCAAAATCTGTCATAGAGATTAATCAAATAATTTCACTTTTTCCTTGTGCAGTAGTAGGAAGTCTCCTAAGGCCTATTACCATGCTATCAAGTAATAAAGAACATAAAAGAAAGAATCAGTCAACTTATAATATATTGAGATACTCCCACTGAATTTCAAAAGCTTCTTTAATCTAAAAAAGAAAATGATTTTATGCTATTAAATGCTTATTACAATATTCTAGGCTGCTTAATGTACAAAATTTAAAGTCTTTAGGATTTAAATTTAAATGTAACCACTAGCTTGTGCTCTGAAATAGTGGGAACTTTGTAGAATTCTTAGTGCTGTATATCTGTAATTCAGGTTCAATATACTAGGTCATCTTTATACCTACAATCTATTAAACACAGGATTCAGAGGCCTGATTTACATAAAGATAATGAAATGTTTATAGTAATTATAAAACATAGATAAAGAATACTATAAACTCTTTAAACATACTACATTTTATAAAGGATCGTCTCTCTTTGTCTTGTATTTCTTATCAGGAGATAATTTTTTTTTTCCTAGATATGTTACTATATGTCTAACTTTTACATTGATTGCTGCTAGTTTTGTAAAAGAATGTCTGTTTTTCAGATGCTTTCCTTTTTGTATACACATTTATCTCTGTACTGAGGTGGGGCTTTCAAATGAATAAAATAATTTAAAATAGAATTTTAAGAGACAAATGATTTCAAATGAAAAGTTACATATAAAATTTTGGTTTTTGAGTACCATGAATAAAGCTTTTGAGGACCATGAAGAGCAGTGCATATCTCAGAGTTAAAATATAAGAAGAATACATGGTAAGGCAAAAGATTCAACTGTCAGATGAAAATAAACTTTGAAACCCCTATGCTGTTTTTAGAATGATTATTATGTCCCACGATTATTATGAGCTGTCTATTAACTCAGCTTCTACTCAAAATTACTTATTTTGGTCTTCCAATGTTCATCTTAGGACATGGTGTTTCCAAGCACCAACAGGATTGTACTATTATTATGCTTCTGTTTCATTATGTGTATAGATTACTGATCCTAGTGTAACCTGACATGCACTCTGCTATCTGCTACTTGTTACTAAATTAAGATCTTACATTACCTGCATACTTTATGTTAGCCTAAGACTACCTTTCAGAATATAATATCCGACAGATTACATTCTAAATCAAGTACATCAGTTTAAATACCTCAAAAGCAAAGCTAAATGAAATCTAAGACAATTAGCAGCCAACATCCATTAGTTATTTCTTTATATTAGGATCACAAGATTTTTCTGTAAGACATGGGAAAGACACCATGTTGTTAAATATCAGAATATGTATTTATGTCTGTAGGGTCATAGAGTGGTTTGGGTTTGAAGGGAACCTTTAAAGATCATCTAGTCCAATTCCCTGGCCATGTGCAGGGATATCTTTTGCTAGGTTGGTTTTGTTAAAGCTCCATCCTATCAGCTTTTGAACACTTTCAAGGACTGGGCATCTACACTTTCAGTAGGAAACCTGATCCTATTTCTCTCTACCCTTATTGTAAAAAATTTCTTCCTTATATCCAATCTGAACCTACTTTTTTTCAGTTTAAAATCACTGCCCATTGTTCTGTCACTACATGCTCTTGAAAAAAGTCTTTTTGCATCATGCATATAAGGTCCCTCTAAGTATTGAAAGCATCCCCAGCTGCTTGAAAAGAGCTAATGCTAGTAGGCTGAGGGAGGTAATTCTGCACCTCTGTTTTAGTGAGACCCCCCACCTGGAGTACTGCTTCCATTTCAAAGCCACCAGTACAAGAGAGATACAGACCTGTTAAAGCAGAAACAGAACACAGGCACAGAAATGAACAGGCTGGATAGGGCTTTGGCAGCCTGCTCTAGTGGAAGCTGTTCCTGATCATGGCTGGGGGGTTGGAACTGGATGATATTTAATGTCTCTTCCAACTCAAACTGTTCTGTGATTCTGTGATTATTTTCTTTGCATCCCTTGACATATTTAGCTCTAACTGTGCCTTATCTGTCCTGATCCAATCCCTTCACATCCAGGCATCTTCCCATAATACTTGATCCTGGTTCCACTGCCTGTGCATGTCCTTCTTACACCTTAGTCTGACCATCCTTACCCAGTCATGTTGGTCTCCTTCCTTCCATGCCTGATTTCTTACACGCAAAAATCAAGAAGTCTTGTAACATAAGAAAAATGTCCCTAAAGAGCTCTTAACCCAGTTCAGCTCCTTTGCGTCTGACAACAATTTCCCAGTGAATTCATCCAGTAATTCCTTAAGAAATTCCTGTTCGCTTTCCTAAAATTCAGGGGGCTGTTTATCACCCGGATTAAGCGGAGGCACCCTCAGAGTCTCCTGGACCACTTACAGCTTACAGCAGCTGTGCTGCTTTTCTGGCAGGTGTCAGGGTAATTGAAGTCTCTCAGCAGGATCAGGGCCTGAGGGTTTGATGCTTCCTGTAGCTGAAGTACGAATGCTTCATCTACAGGCTCCCCTTGGTTGGGTGGCCTGTAGTAAATATCAAGCACTAGGCTTCCTTTGTTGGCTCAGCCCTTTATTTTTACCCATTGTAGGGACATGTAGGCACTGTTGCCTGTCTCAAACACTATCAAGGCCACAGAAGATCTTAACACGATAATTTCTCCACGTGTTCACTGTTGTTTTTCAAAGCCAGTTTATTAAATTAAAATCCGAAGGTGTGGGGGATACAGGGCTCACAGAGGCGGCCACTTGTTCCCCAAAGTGCCACGTGAGAGAGGCACCTCGGGCACAGCCTCAGCTGTTGCAGCCCCTCGTTTGCCCTGCGCATTTGGAAGTGCTGCTGGTTTCAACCCCACACCTTAACCCAGATAGCTCAGTATTACCAGAGACAAGGAGTCAGGAGGACCCAACGCTGCCCAGGAATTCCACGGAGCTGGTTTATTCCATCCACCGAAGTGGACAGGTGGAGAGAGGATGGCAAAGAGAACGAGGCCTCGTGGCCGGGCTGGTTTTACAGAGTCCGCTGAGGGCACAGGGGCGGTACAGAGGCAGGGCCGAGGAACGGAGCCAATGGACAGAGGGAAGGGGCAGGGAGAGGACCAGGGCTGGAAGCAGCCACACAGGCTGCTGGCAGAGGTGGTTTTACATTCACAGGGTCTGGGGGTAACGGTACATTCCAGCCGCGAGGGCTCCTGGGAGAGGCTTTTCCTTTCAAGGTCAGAAGATACATTGTCAAACACCTAGGTTATTTCCAGCAGCCGGTCTCAGCCCTTTTCCCTGGCTCGCTGGCTGGCCTGGGGACTCTAACACCAGTTCTGTGTAGTCAACCTATTTTCTTACAGAGGCGACAACCCACCTTCACATCTCCTTTATTGCCTGTCCCTTCTGAACAGTTTGCAGCCATGGACTGCAGTGCCCCAGTTGTGGGAGCCATCTCATCACGTTTCTGCAAGGGCAATTGGATGGTGGCTTTCTACCTGTGCAGTGTTTTCCAGATCCTCCTGTTTGTTACTAGGTAAATTGCACTCATATAGAAGCACTTCAGCTGGGCTATCAACCCTGACACATTTTTAGAGAAGCAGTGAGCATTATTTGTTATTTATGGATAACAAAAAAATATGAAGAAATATCTACTAGGCTATAAGAACATATACAGAACATATATTCAACACAGTGTAATAAAACTTAAGAGACTCTTTGTACCAAAGAATTTGTTTTTTGAGAATGATTATTGAAAAATATAAAAGATGTTTGTGGACAATATATAAACTTTGCATAGAGATTGCCAAAATTTAAATAAGTAATATTATTTTTTAGAATTTTTTCTTTTTCTTTTTCTTTTTCTTTTTCTTTTTCTTTTTCTTTTTCTTTTTCTTTTTCTTTTTCTTTTTCTTTTTCTTTTTCTTTTTCTTTTTCTTTTTCTTTCTTTTTCTTTTTTCTTTTTTCTTTTTCTGTCAAATCTTTGGCCTGTCTGTATTGTGTTGTCAGTCAAGTTTCTGCCAGTACTATATTTTGTGTTTTATGTGGAAAGCATCTATAGAAGCATAAGTTGTATAAAAAGTCAAGCTATTTGTACCACTTACTGCTGCCAGTTAATGCTGCAAGCCATATCTGTAATATTTAAATATGCTGCTGTTCTATCCACTTAATGGAAGATTATAAAAAAATATTCATAGGGCTATCTGCCTGTTTTTCTATTTGTTTCTACTCTCCTTCTGCCCCAGCGAACAGTTCAGCTGTACATCTACCCTGTCACAATACCAAGTCAGGACCTTGATTCCCTCTGCAGTGACAGAGTTGTGAAAAAAATATGAAAATAGTATTGCAAAATTGAGGTACTTCCTTTTATCCATTTACTGCATAAGAGGTTTATGTGCTTCCATAAAACTCTTCAGTGCTCACCAAGAAAAAGGCTATTTTTTGTTAAGACAGTAAGAAAGAAGAAGGTGCCAAGGTGTGTCAGCTTTGTACGCTGGTCACTAGCTGACAATTGAAAACATGGAGTGCCTAAGGGACTGGAGAGTGTATCTTGCTGAGTTAGGAGAACCAAACCCCAAAAATCCGATTTAAGTGTTCTAACAACCAGAATATCACACATCTTATAGTAAGTTGTAGTGAAGCTCTACTTTTTATGCCTCTGGCTATGTTTTGAGTTGAATTTAATATCAGTGTGAATTAAGTGTTTTTTAGATCAAGCCCATAGAGTCAAGACCCCCAAGTGTATTATAGATAGTTTTCATACTTCTGTACTTATTGCTGAATTATATTAAAGCGTAGGCAGTAAGCATCTGAGTACGTGTTTGTAAAAAGAAAACAACACACCAATTAAATGTGAGAGTCTTTGGGACCTGGCAGCCTTGTTTGGTAGGTTGGCTGAATCATGTTCTTAAGCCTAAAGGTAAATTCCTCTCTATTCTGTTTTAGGGACACTATCGGTTTGAACAAACACAGCGTGCTTAAAGACTCGGTTTTAACTGTGTAAGAATTACCCTAGAGTTCATAAATTGACGTCTGATTTATCAAGTTCAGCAAGCATACTGCTGGTTTGCCTATCAGCTCAAACCTTGATTAGTTTCTGTGGCTAATTAAAGTGAATATCGTTGAAGAATACGTTCAGTGCTGGTAGCTCTGGGTGCCGCTGCAGTTTGAGTTCTGAGGGGCCAGAGCCCAAGTGTCAGACAAGAGGCCATGAACTGCTGATCCTTGCAGAACAGAGGGCACAGGGACCTGTGGCTCAGCCAGGTGCCTGGACAGTCAGAGAGATGGCCCCAGACCTTCTCACGGAGACTGTGAGGGTATGGAAGCCCAGGGTTTGCTTTGTTTGGGGCCCCTCCTTGGAGGCACCAGCTCAAGCTGTTACTTTATTTAGTTACTGTACCGAGGCTAAACTATCTGAAGGATAGGGACATTTGAGATTCTGCTTTGGGAAACCTGTTGTCAAGCTGGTGAGGATGCCTGATCAGACTGTCTGTGCATAGCTGTGGGGCTGTGGACTGGCTTCGGTCCCAGCGCAGGTGCTGCAAGTGACTGTCTGTGTGGATCCTGGATGTTTGCACAGGGAAGTTTCCTTACTAATATAAGCATGTTGTTGTCATTTTTGTAAGAGAAGACGGAGTATTTTTATTTATGTAACATTTATTCATGTTTTTATTGGGACCCTAAAAAACATGACGTAAATAACATCCTGTTTTTTCCTAGGATGATCCTAGGGATTCTTTTTTATTCAGAGCTTACTATGCTTCTCAGCAGGTCTATTTACTTCAAACAACCCATGCAGATGCAGCTGTAGCAGGTTTTGGTACCCAAATTAGTTCTTCATTATGATGGGCAGCCAAATCTAAAACCAAAATGGTTTAAAGGCCACTTTAATCTAATACATAGAACATGCAGAAGCTTCAAAATAACATCTTCCTCTTCTATTTATAACCTAAGAGTGCAACAATAATTTATTCTTATATTTTTATCAGGCTAAGAAACTGCCTAGTTATGTGCTTTAATCATAATTGGATTTATAAAAGTGATTGTTATTTACATTGAGTTAGCTAAGGGTTTTTGACAAAATATCTTTTTATGGGTTGACAGGGCCAAAACTTTAAATTAATGTCAATGGACTCATTAAAAAAAAAAAGTGCTATGAAAAAACGTGCAAAACTTATCATAAAAACCAAACAATTTCATGACCAGCATAAGGAAATAAATTGATTTTTCAGGCTAATTGATACAACTCAAATTCAATGCAAACTAGTCTATCTATTCTGACATTGTAGTTCATTTATGGAAAAAATTAAAATTACTGTATTATACAGACAATCCATTTGAAAATTAGAGAAAAATGAGAAGCTGATTGAATGAATATTAAACTTATAAAAGTGATGCTTTAATTACATCTCCAGGAACCTGTTCCAATCAATATTGCAGGACACAAAGTCCTGCAATAAAAAAATTTTTCTGGAACATGACAGAAAAACTTGTTCCTAGGTTTGTAAAATACTCATTCACAGACATGCAACTTATTTAGAATTATTCCAGTTACAAGCAACAAACCAATTTAAAACCCAAAGTTGTAAGGTAATTTTTGGCAAAGTAAAAACAAAGAAATACCTCACTATTCTGAGAGAAGGAAGGTATAAAACCAATTGAATGAAGATAATGGAATTCAAAAATCAATCCTTAACAGTCAGAGGAGAAAAAAAAGTTTCTGGTAAAATGTAGCCCAATCAACTTTAATATCTACACAGATATTGAACAAACTATGCAATTTATTATACACTTTTAAAAGGATAAAGATACAAAATTAATTTATCAAGACAAAAATGTGGCAAAGAACCTCTTGAGTGATATTGATGAAAGTCCTACTTCTTTGAAAACAGTTATAAAAGTTACTTATCAATGTCTTCTTGTCAGACTGATAGAGCCTTTCAACTAAAATCCTACAGATCATGTATTGAGATGGCTTTACTAAATATTTTCTCTAACAAGCTGAATGATGGAATAGAGAAAATGTTTATAAAATGTGTGGATTACATCATACTGACAGAGGTGAAAGCAATCAGAATGAAGGATCAAAATTCAGAATTATAAATTTGGACCATAGTTGATAAAAAATAAAAAAAAAATAGATATTCTAAAGTAGAAAAAAAAAAAAGAAAATTATTTCACTAAGGAGAAGGAAAAAAATAAAGTTTAAATGGATGATAATGCAAACTATCAGTATTTGTGAAAAAGAGCAAGAGGCTAACAAATATCAAAGCCTGATTGGGAATCAGAAGTCTAAAGCAATGGCAAGCCCAGGAAATCTGAGATTTATTAGGAAGAATGCTACATGTATGTCATAACAGGCGATTTCATTTCCTCTCTCTTTTTTTTTTTTTTTTTTTTGCATCTGATGATAATACAGTTTCTTCTGGGCACTAAGATAATAATTTTGAAGTCTTGAATAATATAAAAAAATGTGGACAAGTTGGAAAAAATCCAGAGGAGGGCACTAACAGTGCACAAAAATTAAAAATGAGCCCTTAGCTATGGACTAAGATAGGATTTAATCTAGGAACAGAAAGACTAAATGCAGGGTGGAAAGAGAAATGGAATGGGGTTCGATAACATAATCCCAGCATATAACAGGTAGATAGAAAACAGCTCACTGATTTGTTGTGCTTCACAACCAGTGGGGTAGGACTAGTAGAAAACATCCAATTTACTCCACCTTTTATCCCTATACATCAGGCTTGTGATTTTGCTTGAGTGATATCATGAGGGAAAGATACTTGCTCATATATTTGCAGCTTCAGTATGAAATAGCTCCCTACAGGTTCTTATCAACACCCTCAGTTACAGTGACAGAATAACCAGCTCTTCATCCATCCTTCATTAAAGGATGGCAGTTATTTACCAGAATGAATAAAAATTTTAAAACCAAACGAATTACTCTGTGTAGCTGTCTAGCTCCTAACATTAGAAACATCTTATATACCTAATTAAAGGACTTCTTATAATCTGAAAGCTCCTCAAAAATAAAAAAAAAAGAAAAAAAGAAAAAAAGAAAAAAAAGAAAAAATAAGAAAAAAAGAAAAAAAGAAAAAGGAAATTAATGACAGAGCATTTTTCTCCTTTCTATTTTGCTCCTTTTTTTTTCTAGATGGAGGAAATTGTGTACATGCTGAAATGCTTGGTTTGTTCTCTGAAGACTGCTATCTTACATGTGTCTGTTTTCCTATTTCTGCTTGCTTTGAGGAAAAAATCTGATGTTCATTGACACCTTTGCATCAGCTAACTGTGCTCAATGCAGTGATAAAGGGTAGAACCCTAGCACAGTCATTCTGTGAGAAAATAGGCAGCCATGGCACAGTCCATACCTTTCTGTGCCAAGCCTTGTGCATAGTAATTCCTACAGGATGTACCGTAAATCATAGTCTACACTAATTTTCTTTCCTGTCTAGTGCACATGATTACTGAGCTCTAAGTTCTGGAAAGAAAGTTAGTACAAAACCAAAATACTAGTGCTCAGTTTTTCCTAGGTTTTTCAACTTTCTTACTACCATGGTGAATTGTTAAATTTTCTTCACTGTCAGAGGTCAATAATCCCTTCTGAGAATGGGAGGTTTATGCATATGTATTTGTGGAAGAATAATTTGGTTAGTGTTCAATGCTAAAACTGGTAAATAAATAATCGTATGGAAGAAAAAAAATTACACGTATGTGTATTTTCCGTCATCTTCAGCATTAATTCAATCAGAAGGTCCGAATGCTGAGATTATCTGAATAAATAAAATATATTCATTTTGTACCAAAAAATAGTATTTTTATTTAAATTTTTTCATGATTTTTTAAAAATAAAACATTATCTCCCATTTTTTAGTTCAAATGAAAAGTCAGGACTAGTTAGGTTGGGATATGCTGTAGTCCATCAGATAATTAATCTAAATAAATAGTAGAAATTGAAAGCTTGCAAGATGTTTTTAGTTAATAGAAATTTATTAATAGCTACTCAATTCCATAGTTATGAATAATGAACAGAAATGACAACAAATGATTTCTTAATGGCAGTAATATCTGTTAGTAAAAAGTAGGTTTTAGGAAAAAGTAGTAAAAAGTATTTTGTCTGTACAGTCACACAGCTGCTATCAGAATTGAATATATATACCACCAGAACCAAAGAAAAGGTAACAAAGCTGAAACTTTATATTACTCCTGCCAATCAAATAATACAAAATTTGACTTAAAACAAAATGCTTGCAGTACATTTCAGTTTGGGTTTGGGGATAGAGGCTTTCTCTGAAATGCAAGAGCCTTCACTTGAGTTTGGACTACTGTAGCTCTTGACCTTACCCTAAACCAATTATGTGCCTAAACCAGATGCTATTCCTAAGAATCCACAGTTGTAAACTGAACTGCAGAGCTTAACGATAGAGGGGTTTGTGTATGAATTTGCTCTAAAGTAGTCCAGTGACCATCTTCTTCTCCAGACAAACAAAGGTTTGAATCATATAATCATTAAGGTTTGAAAAGACCTCTAAGGTCATAAAGTCTGATGTCTGACCATTAACTAATCATGTCCTCAGGTGCTACATCCACGCAACCTTTCTGGGGAAGGTGGCTCCAACACTTCTCTGGGCAGTCTGCTCCAAAGCCTGACCACCCTATTTTTCTAATATGCAATCTCAGCCTCCTCTGGCGCAATTCAAGGGCATTTCCTCTTGTCCTATCACTTGTGACCTGGAAGAAAACATCCACCTTGCTACACCCTCCTTTCAGGTAGTTGAAGAGAGCAATAAGGTCCATTCTTAAGACTCCTTGTCTCCAGACTAAACAATCCCATCTCTCCCAGTTGCTCCTCATAAAACTTGTTCTCCCAACCCTTCAGCAGCTCTGTTATTCAGAGCCCTTCTCTGAATATGCTTCAGCATCTCAATGTCTTTCTTGTAGAGAGAGGCCCAAAACTGAACATGGGAATTGAGGTGCTGAGTACAGGGGAAGAATCGTTACCCTGGTCCTGCTGGCCACACTATGTCTGATTCAGGCCAGGATGCCATTGACCTTCTTGGCCACCTGGGCACACTGACAGCTCGTGAGCAGTTGGCTGTTGACCAGCACACACAAGTCCTTTTCTGCTGGGCAGCTTTCCAGCCACTCTTCCCCAAGCCTGTAGTGGTGCATGGGATTGTTGAGACCCAAGTGCAAGACACAACACTTGGCCTGGATGAACTTAAAACTGTCCTTTACTCATCTATCCAGACTGTCCAAATCACTCTGTAGATCCTTCCTACCCTCAGTTTAGTCATCGGCTGTTTCCATTCTCATTTCTGTGAAATCAGTTTTCAACAAGAAAACATGACAAAAAATCTCCATGTTGGCCTGAAATAAAACCTCAAAAAACAACTCAAACTGGACATCAGCTTCTGAAAACAGTAAATTAAAAATCTCTTTTATTCAGTATAACACAACCTACTAAAAATAATTAAATCTTGAGAAGGCTGTTTGCTCTCAGTCTTTGTACAGAAAAATGCAGAATGGCTTATGCGTTAAAGAGAAAGTTTTGATTAAGATGACATCAATTAGAACACTCTTTGTATAAGTTCCTTGGGGGAGAGTGCAGGCAAGTTGCACTTACAATAGATTATTATACCACTCAAAATATAAGAAAGGTAGTACATTTAATAAACATCTTAAAAATCACTCGTAAAGTGATGATGTCTTCCATCTTTGTCTATTAAACTTACAAAAATATTTTAAAAACCCAAATGCTATGTTCAGCTCTATCACAGACACATTTTTATTTGAAGTGGAAAACTGAGAGCTGAAGAGAAATTGTTTGTCGTCTCTAACATTTTAGTCTTGAAAAAATTCATGTCAATCAAATTTTTGATGTCAAAATTATATCATAAAAATATACTCGACTGTTGTTCCCAAGGCGTATGGTAGCAAAGACGTCATTTTATAGGTTTGATCTTTGAAGTGGAAATTACAGTCAGCATTGGTGTTTAAGAAAAAAAGTTCTTGTGAGATTTCAAAAGTCATATGTAACTGAACCCTTTCTGGATAATTATGTTGAAGCATCTTCTTAATCTATTTTATGAGTCTTTTCTGAACCGTGAACAAAGGTAGAATAAAATGCATATTTTAATGTAGTATTTTAGGGTGGTTCTTCAATCTCTAACCTGTTTTAATGCTGACGGATTTTAATGCTTGAAGAATCAATGCTTCTGATGTAAGCTATTTCGTCAAAGCTTATATTTTCCTTTCCTCTGGCTCAACACTACCTGTGTTGAATGGTGACCAGCTGTTTCAGATGGGTGCTTTGGAACTGGATTTCACTGTCCTATAACAGAGATAGTATAGTACTGATTATTAGCATTTTAAAGTTTAGTGTAATTATAACCCCAATCTGCTTTTTACTTTTCTTCTTGTGTTTCTTCACATCTCAAAATGATGGACTTTTTTTCAGGAGACTCAATTGTAGCACAAGTTCAAAGCTGAAAGATCTAACCTATTCATCTGTGCTTAGTACCACTTTGTATAACAGACTTAAGTTAGATGACAGATCCCCAGCTCCTCCTTTCCATGCCAGGAAAGATTTTATTATAGTCAGTCCATCTCATTTAGAATCTTTGACAATTTCTAGAGGGCACCATGTCCAATATACCACATAAAGAATGACAGTTTCATTGTCAAGCAATTGAAGTTTAAAGTAGAAAGAAACAGGTAATACCAAAAGATAAAACCTGTGCATTACTATTGCCTGTTATCAGGATCTAAAATAGATAGTTCTCATCCCCTGAGACAGCTGTACTTAGAGCAAGAATTAGAAGGCTGACAAACTCATGCTTTAAAACCCTTCAATGACACTTGACTCATCTCAATGTCACTTTCTATGGAATTAGAATAAGACAATGGAGCGTTTACAATGAAAATTAGTTAGCTGTTACATCAACATCTTAACTAATCCAAGGACTAATGTATAAATATTACCACTGACTGTCTTACAACGCAGATTATAAAACAACTGGCCATTGTAGATATAACCAGATAAAATTATTCATAATTAAGAGTAAGAGTTTATTTGTTACAATACTTTTTTGCTCATTGTGTTGGGTATAATTCTTTGGGTTTTTTTAATTCCAGTTAACAGCATGGCAGAACTTGTTTTATCTCATAAAATTAATTTCATTTTTATTGAAACAATAATCCCTAGTATAAATAGACAGATGTTTCTCAATTTTATGTAGACCATAATATGATCTGTAGTTTCACATTTATTTAATGTCATAATTTGGTTTTATTTCTACTTTCTAACATAACATGATTTTTCGAGATTTAATTTTCTTTTATCCCTTTGAAAACTTCAGAAAATATCTAAATTTTCTTCTATGTGTTTTTGATTGCAAAAAATCTACAAACCATGAAGTTCCCAAATCTTTTTTCAGCAATACATGTGGATATTATTGCTGGAAATGAAAGTTTTATACTAAAGATAGAACTAAGGATAGAAAATTATCTCCTTTCTGCATAATGATTTACAGAAGAGGAAATCTGATGAAAGATCCTTTACAAGGACAATATAATGGAAAGCAAGCTGACGATAGCCTTGGTAACTGATCTTAAAATACCCTGCATGAGTGATGTATCAAGAGTGAAGCAATGGAATATTGGAAGAGGCCACAGGGAAAAAAATCCCAGGGAGATATGGTTAAAATAAAATAATTATTTTATAATAAAACTAGGCTTTTTTTGTATTAGAGCTTGCATTTGTATTTGTATTTGTACTTGTATTGTATTTGACCTGAAAACCTGCAGTTCAAAGATCATACAGTGTGAATAGCTCTGCTGTGGTCTGAACAACACCATCTCACTAAAAATGTCGTGTAGCTTCCTTAAGATTATAGGTTAGGGGTTCACACAGAATGAGATAAAAAGCAGATCCTAACTCATTTTGAAGAACTTTACCTTGCAAAATATTATGGGGGCTGCAGGGAGGGTTGGTTTTTGTGTTTTTGTGGTTGTTTGTTTGTTCATTTGTTTGGGGCTTTTTTGAAAAGGAAAATCTCATTGCTTTTCAGAATTCTGAAATACCAAATATTGAGATTGTACCACATTTATGCAAAAATCTTGAAGAGAAAAGAAACAACCAGATGGGAGTTATGACTACCACAAACTGAAAAACACTAATAAGCATTTCTCTGTCCATTACAGGAAGATGGTGTCACATAACTGATAGGAAGTCTGATGACAGGTATAGGAAAACATGAATGTATATAATACTACTAATATTTTCACAGAATATTGACTGGGACAATCTTGTGGAAAGAGACATTACATAACCAAGAATATTTAGATTCTAATCCTAGCTTTTGAAGTATTTCTTGCCTGACTTGCATTAAATCTCTTAGGCTATAACTCCAACAATCAGTCATGTATACTACATAAAACACATAAAGTGTGAAATTATGCATGTCTTATACTGTATTGCTAGACTGAGGCTTAGTTTCTTATATTCTCTGTGCCCTCATTTACAAAATATAGTCAGGAATACTTTCTACAACTAAAGATTTGAGCTGTGTTCAAATATTGGGTAAGAGTGAAAATGCAGATGTAATACCTAGAAAGATGTAATGGAATATATGAATGTTGTACCAGGGACTGAAATACAACTTATTTACAGAGACTAGATACAGCAGAGGTCTCTCACACTCATAACAATAGAAACCTATTTAGCATACCATAAATTAGTTTGATTTTATTCCAGAAATAAGTGTGCTAATGTAGTAAAAATTTTTTTATCTGCTGGCCCCATAAAAAAAATAGGATTGCTAAAATAGGATTGCTATTGCTAATAAATGGCCATAGGCCTTTTTCTGAGTGTGCCTGAGGCTGACTGTGCAAGGCCCCTGTCCTGGCCAGCTGTTATTATTTTATTATGGGAACTGGCTGTGTGATCTTGGTACTGCGTATTTCTTGTTATGACATACACTTTAAGAGTAGGATAATGGAAAAGGTTTGGAAAATATTACACAGATCAAAAGCAGAGGCACCAAAACCATAAAGAGTTCAGTGGTGGTCAGATGCTGGTCATTGAAGAAGCTCACACTCAAGAGATGGGAAAAGTCCTTTTGCTTTAAGGAAAGAAGCAGCAGCTACATGAGGGAAAATGAAAAACAAAAGCAAAATCAAGAAACCTAACCAAACTAAAGAGAAAAGAAACAAAAACCACCAAGGAAGAGGATAAGACACCTAAGACACCTGGGCTTGGGAAAATAATCCCCACCTTGCCCCTCAAGCTTTGTGCAACCAGGGGCAGAGGAGAGAAATTGTACTTTCTGGAAACCTGAAGGACTTAAGATCCAGAATTAAGAATGGGGGGGGGAATTAAAGAAGTCACTTCTCCTTGGGCCTGCCCCCTGAGGGGCTCTCGAGCCTCTCCACCTTGCTGTCAGTAACTGAAGCCATTAAGTGCTGTACCAACCAAAAGTAACAATGCAATATCGAGCTGGAGGTACAGTGGATTAACAGCTAATGTAGGCTATGATAATTAAAGAGCGATTGCTTTTTATAACACACAGTGGTTATGACTGATAATGTAATAGGTTGAATTATCCAATAGTAGTATCTGTTAATGAATTTCAGTCCAGTAAAATTTTGTTTTGATGCTTAAGCTTTACCCTGTTTATCAGTCTTCCAAACATGCCCATCATCATGGTTTCTAAATCCATAACTATATCTACACATTACTGATATTGGAAAAGTGGATCGTGTAAAAGAATTTTAAACAGGTGTGGGGTTTTTATTATTTTTGGTATGTTTAAATAGCCATTTTTAAATTTAGGTTTAGAAATATATAGTCATTCTCATAAATGGCATTGGAAGCTTTGAAATTTGAAAAGAAGGGCTGCTTACAAGAAACATGTTTTTTTGAGATATGTAGTTAACAGTTCCAGCCTCTAAGAGTCAACGAGTCTTACTTTACTGTGAAAGCGAAGAATCCATTATTTATAAATGATGGACCCTGGCCTCTGATCCCATTCCTTACACATCTCACTCACTGTGAAGCCTGTAGAATGGAACACATCCATCACAGTTTTTCTTATGGCAAAGTCAAAGCTGAAAGAGACTGAGAAAAAGAGCAAGGTCTGGTGGAATGCAAGTGTACATGTCAATATAAATTCATACAGGACAGCATTTAGAGGTAAGCAAACTTGCTTCTTCAAGTGTCTTCACAAGTGTGCTCTAACAATGGATAACTCAGAGCAGCCACAATGCTATCATGTGTTCTGAAGGATTTCAGACCTCCATCACTGAAATTTGCTGAGAGCATAGCTCAGTTATACACATTACACAAGCTATATCAAGAAATAGAGTGTTGTGGTGGGCTAGGGTCGTCTAGTGGGTTGATGTTTTCTAGCTAATGCTCCTGGTCCTGGGTAGGGATATTCATGGCTATTTATTCAGTTCTCTGCTGCCAGGGTTTTGGCTAGACCATACGGATGTACATTTTTGATCTGGGATCTATCATTGATTCTCTCTCAATTTGACAGAAATCTACTTGTCACATCTATGCACTGTCAACTATGAAACTCAATAAATCACTTTCACAATGCACACTGTATCATTTAGAGACTTCACCCCACAGCATTCAATTTCAGTAATTTCAATGGCTACTAGAGTGTAAGAGAAGAGTGCATAGGTAGTAAAAGCTTGTGTACGAATATGCTTGTCATGAATTTTTTTGAAACGAATATCTGATCACTTCAGTGGTAGTGAAGTGCAGTAACTGTATGAAACTAAAGTAGAAAATAACTTTCAAGGAGCTTTTTTTACATCCTAGACACTACTGGGCATTTAGTCTATGGGAGCAGACTAGAAATACTTTGAAGAAAAGTCCCTGAAATAAGCAGGGCAGGCATCATATCCTTCCAGCTGTTTTGTTTTTCAGATTTGCTTGTATTAGATTGTTATTATTTAGACATAGCCATTTCTTGCCTTTACATTTACATGGTTTCATGATAATTTCTTCAGATCTTATTGTTTATCAGGGACAACTGTGAGAGTACCTTTTATGGGAAATTTTGAAGGATATTTTGACACATTTGGGCATTGCTGTATATTTGCATAAATATGCACATGCATACTCACACATACAATTTTGGATTAATACCAACTTTTTTTTTTTTTGATCAGACCAGGTTAAACAGAATTTCTAAATATTCTCTGCAGAAAAGTGAACTGACATTTCAGAATTTTCCAAAATGACCTGCTTCTCTTTCCTTTCACCCTGTAAAGTTCAGAGGTTCCGAGGCCAGAACAATGAGATCTACTGCTCTTAAACTAGAAGACAGACCAGGTCACATCTGGATATAGTCTACAAGGTCCTGCTAGGCTGCTACATGGGCATTTTGGGAAAGGAACTTAAGAAATCTTCCATATCTTTGTCCCTAGTACCTTTTAGATAATCAGAAAAGAAAATAAATCAAAATGCTATTTCTTAATGGAAAACCGTTTTACTGGCAAACTGTCATCAGTTCTGTTCTCAGCGCTCTATTTCTGTTTCTGCCCAGATGTATTTGTGAAATTCATCTCCCTTGTGTATATTGACATGACAGGGCATCGGGGCTCCAATGAAGCAGTAACAGAGTATCATGTCAGTAATTTGACAGATCAAGGACTCTCCAAGGACTCTGGAATGAAGAGTGTGCCATTCATTTTTCTCTCACATATGCATGCTCATATTAGCTTGTTCAAACTTTCTATGTAGTATCTCTTAGTAATGATGTTAGGGAAATTCAGTTTATTCTGTGTAGATTTCAAGTTGTCATTATAATCAAATCAAGATTTGTCTTCATCAGATGCAATTTCAGACAAAAAACCTAATTTGTGTTAGAGATTAAAACACTTTTTCTAAGCAATGTTTATCTTAAAAATATACCAAATTATTTAGTATTAAGTTGTGTTTACATATAATAAATAATTTAACCTATGTCAATGAAAGCATGAAACTTCTGAACAAAAGGTCTAACATGTAGATAAACTCTGCCCTTGCTTTTCAACAGGCAAACTTAATTCTGTTGAAATTGTTATCAAAGGCTATTCCTTCACAAATTTTCCCACAATCAAAGGCAGAATTTATTCCTCAGTTCATAACTTTGATGAACCTAGTTCAGCAGAAAGCATTCAACAGCACGTGATGTTGAACTGACAATACCTCTGTGGGTGCAGGAGTATGCATTTCTAAGTAGTCATACAGCACATGCAGTATAACACAACCAATGCCATAATTTACTGTGTCCACCCTATAAGCCAATTCCAAAAATAGAAACTTTCCATCCTTCACAGGTTTGTGTTTTTCACAGTTACTCACTTGAAAGTTCCAGCTCATAGGATTCAAGCCTTGCAGTAAAATTGTTAGCCCAAGTTCATTAGAAGTTTTTTATGTCACACATTTTAGGGCAATCATAGCCTCACAGAACTTAATCTTCACTGAAGTGAGTATCTGCTTCCTTGCTCCTAATGTATGAAAAGGAATGGCTGTTCGCTTCCAGATATTCTAACACTTCCATTAGTTTAGTTTTTCAATAAAAATATGGATATTCTCCTAAGACTTTTAAAGATTGTGAAAGATGCAGTTCAAAAATATGACTATAATGCTGTTGCTGTTCTCTCCTTCTCTCCCGTGATCTCACCAGCACTTCATCCAGTTCACAAGCCTCCAGTATAAGAGAGACATGAATCTCTTGGAGGGTTCTGAGGAGAACCCTGAATATATTGAGTTGCCTCAAATACTCCTATGAAGAAAGGCTGAGAGAGTCGGGGTTATTCATGCTAGAGAAGAGAATAGTCCAGGGACACTTTGTTGTGGACTTTCAGTACTGAAAAGAGGCTTCTAAGACTGATGTAGGGAGACTTTTTACCAGAAATTGTAGCAAAAACGCCAGGGGTGCCGAGGCCTTTGTGGGTGCAGTCAGCTTGCGGCCTATGTATAGAAAACCTTTGTGACTACAAACACTGGTATGTGCAGCTTCTCAAGGGCAGATCGCCCTTGAGAAAAGTAAGATGGTAAACAAGGCTATAAATTGCATGAAGGAATGCACAGTTTAGGGGAGCTGGACATCTGGAGAGACACTCTTCTGATAAGAAAATACCTAGTTCCCTGCGTTATACCTAACCAATCAGGAGTGTTGTAACATTTGCGAGGCTGAACATGTAGCTAGGTGAACCAATGTAATGTAATCACGTAGTGCAATGTTTTTTAGGGGATTTTATAGAAAAGTAACAAGGAAACGAAGAATAAAGGTCTCAGTTCCAAATCATATTGATTTGCTGTCTGTTTCCTGCCTCTGCCCTCCACACAGGGGCAACAGTTTTAACCTGAAAGAGTGTATGTTCAGATTGGCTATAAGAAAGAATTTTTTAACTCTGAGGGTTATGAGACACTGGAACAGGTTCAAGTGTCTGGAAGTGTCCAAACTCAGGCAGGACAGAGCTCTGGGGAGCTGAATATAGTGGCATTTGTTCCTGCCCATGGCAGGCACAATGGACTAGATAATATTTAAAGGTCCCTTCCTCCCCAAAACATTCTACAATTCTATGCTCAAATGAATTAGATTTCAAACTTTTCAGATTAATTTAATTATATAAGTTTTCTTTCCTTTTAATGCCGCATTACTGAACTAATGCAAATCTTTTCCTGATTTTAAGTTAATCTCTGATAACTAGAGACATAATTTTTGGGGAAGAATTAATTCATCAGCAATCAAATCAAAATAGGATAATGAGAAATAAAATAATACCTTAAAAAATTTCCCCCACTCCCTTCCACCCTGGACTTTGCTTCACTTCTGAATCACCTCCTTCCCACAACAGCTCAGGGAGATGGGGAAGGGGGGGGGGTGAGGTCTGTTCATTACACGTTGTTTCTGCCACTCCTTCTTCCTCAGAGGGAGGACTCCTCACACTCGTTCCCTTTTTACAGCATGAGGTCCCTCCAGTGGGAGACAGCTCTCCATGGACTTCCACATGAGTTTTTCCCATGGGCTGCAGCTCTTCATGAACTGTTCTAGCATGGAGCCCTTCTACAGACTGCAGTCCTTCAGGAGCAGACTGCTTTAGTGTGGATCCCTCATGGGGTCACAAGTCCTGCCAGCAAGCCTTCTCCAGTGTGGGTTCCTCTGTCTACAAGGCCACAGGTCCTGCCAGGAGTTGTCTCTGTGAAATAGTCTCACTCATCTCTGACTGATGCTGCTGTCATACAGCAACTTTTGGCCCTTCTTAAATTTGTTGACACTGCTGCTGATGGAGTTATGCTTGGCCAGCAGCATGTCTGTCTTGGAGCTGGCTGGCACTGGCACTATTGGGCATGGGGGAAGCTCCTACTGCCTTCTCAGAAATAACCCTGAAAGCCCACTACTACCAAAACCTTGCCATGCAACCCCAATATACCCAACACTGAGGATAATCTGATAAATTATCTAGGTATGCTGTATTCTTTTCTCATTTTTGAAAGGTTTATGGCAAGATGATATTTGTGCAGTCAGGAAAACGGTATTGATTTATGTGAAAATGTAGAGAAGTATAAGTTTAATTGAGAATGTACCAGTTACCAACAAAAAAAACCCACAAAAAGAATCAAAATGTGCCTTACTGTGAACATGTTAATTGAGGAGAAAATATTTAAAGTTAGTACAGAGCACTCTGCTTCCTCTCTTGTCCAGAAGATATTCACCATCCTTTTTTTTGTGTTTCATCTGGCTTACAGTTGCCTACCCAGGTGCTCTCTCACTCTCTTTCCTCAACAGGACTAGGAGGAGAAAATAAGATGAAAAAACTTCTCTCCTCGTGGGTCAAGGTAAAGAGAGGAAGTCCACTTACTAATTGCCATCAAAATTAATTCTAATTGTTGTCAATTAAAAATATAGTAGGATGACGAGAAACAAAGAAAAAAATAAAAACACCTTCTTTCCTCTTTATCTCTTTTTTCCCAAGTTCAGTGTCCTTCCTTCAATCCTTACACCTCTACCTCTCCCTAGACCCCAAGTAGCTCAGGGAAGATGAGACATGGGTGTTGTGGCAGTTAATAACAGCTACACTCTGCCACTTCTTCCTTCTGGCACTTCCTGTTCTCCAGCCTGAGCCCTCTACGTGGACCCAGTTCCTGTCAGGACAGCCTGGTCCTGTGTGGATCTCCACAGATTGCATGATTTAGGGCATATTCATCTGCTCCAGTATGGGGTCCTCTACAGGCTGAAGTGTGGATATATGTGCATGGGCTGCAAAGAAATCTCTGTTCTGGCAACTGGAGCATCTCCTCCCACTTCTTATTCATGAACCTTGGTGCTCACACAATTGTTTTACTGTTTTCTCACTCCTCTCTCATCAATGCTGCACAGAGGACTTTACTCTATTTCTGATACTTTACCTTTCAATGAGCAATGCTCGTGACAATGTCAGCATCCTGTTATTGTGCCCATCTGAGCCCATTACATGTTTCAGAGAACTTCCAGTATTTATTCTGTCAATCACATTGTATGTAAACCTTGCACAGAACAGAAAATATTTTAACGGACTGTCCTTGAAAGGCACAAGGAACACAGAGCTGACTTCTGCCTTCTCAGACTAAG
Organism: Monarcha castaneiventris obscurior; assembly: GCA_026261815.1. NCBI lineage: Eukaryota > Metazoa > Chordata > Aves > Passeriformes > Monarchidae > Monarcha > Monarcha castaneiventris. Next base: position 3,813,143 of record JAMPIT010000566.1, on the reverse strand, counting down.
AGAAGGCAGCAATGATCTGACCCCAAGGGGGTGTTGCATTTGCCTCTCTCTGCCTGATCAGCTCTTGTTCTGTCACAGGTGAGCCCATGACAAAACTGGAGGCTTCTCTCTTTTTAAAAGAGAGGGGTGATGTTAACTCCTAAAGTGGCACCTACACTCTCATACATAACAAGGGCAGGAGCCTGACTTTAGCCCTTGTCAATGCCGTTGCTGATTACCTCATTCGCCAACATAAATCTCATTTCTCGGTAGTATGCACAGTGTAAAGTGCATAAGCACAACCTGCATCATGGGCTCACTCGTGTTCAGGATTTCATTTGAAAATTTAATACTTACACCAATTTCCCCCTTGGAAGTAGGAAGATTTTTAATATGGTTTCAGATTCTCCTCCAGTATAGTTATATGTTCTTCACAGTCTCCCTGAGCCTCCTGTCTCTTGCATAAATGGTATGTTCCTAATATTTTCTGACATTGTACAATGAATCTATAATGTCAAGGAGACTAAGCAATTTTAGAGTGAGGAGATTTAATGTGAAAGCTTCTTGGAAAAGTGACTACATGCATCCAAGGCCAGAATGATTGATGAGAAGGGGTATTAGATTGTCTAATATTTTTAAATGTGTGGTATGCTATTACTAAGGACTTGGCATATCAACAGCAAATAGAGTTAAAGGGATTTGAAGATCTATTAGCCAGATTTGGATCTTCTTCCCCAAAAAGAATGTAATGAGAACAGAAAATAAGCACAAAACTACCTTATAGGATTGCTGGTTCTTTCTGTATATGGAATGAATTTGTCTTGTAAAAACTATATCTTGGGTTTGCATAGATTTTGGTAGCTGGAGGGGCTACATGGCTGGCTGCTGTGACAACCTGGCCTTGAACACTTCCAGAGATGAGGCATCCACAACTTCTCTGGGCAACCTGTTCCAGTGTGGCACTAACCTCACAACAAAGATTTTCTCCCTGATACCTATTCTAAGCCTCCCCTACTTCAATTTAAAGGCATTCCCCTTTTGCCCTATCACTACCTGCCCTTATAAAACCTCCCTCCTCATTTTTCCTGCTGGCCCTCTCTAGGTACTGGAAGGCAGCTATAAGGTCCCCCCAGAACCTTCTCTTTTTCAGACTGAACAATCTCAGCTCTCTCAGCCCCTTGTTTTGTAGTCTAGTGTTTACTTCATAAGCCAATTTTGTTTTTTTTTTACAGACCGACAGTCAATGGCATCCACAGACTTTAGCTTGACTTAGGCTATGCTTCCTATGCTTTTTAATCTTGCCTCAGCTTTTTTACAGTTCTTGAACCACATAAAAAGGACAAGAATTCATATACTTTAAGAGTTACAAAAGAAAATATTGTATTCTGAGATATGTTGTCAAGAGATATTCCACTGTGACCCTTAAGTTATGCTAATTTGTTTTAAGTTTTTGTTTGGTTACTTGAGTTTTTTTACAGTTCTTAATAAAACTTTTTATGGCAAATTAAATGCAGCTTTCAGCAATTTCTTTAGAAATAGAGATGCATTTTTCTCAGAAAGTAAATATGAACAATACAGCACACTACCTATAAAAGGAGAATTCTTTTCCCAGCAGGTTCTTACAAAAATGTGAACAGAAGTCTGGTTGTTGCTATTCACATAACTTCTTACTTTCACTCTTCTATATTATTTTAATTATACCAATGAATGACTTGGAAACATTGAACAAATGCTGCACTTCAGAAATTGTCTTTTTCTTAAGCATAGAATATTAATAGAAGTCCAGTATGACTGATTATTGTTTGTCACTACTGTTTGAGCACTTCATGGCCAATACAGTAACTTGTCGATTTTTTGACAACAAGAATCAAAATGAACTTGATGAAGACCTGTCTCATATGTGTCTCTATGACTCTATACATATGAATCTAAGGACAGTGAGAGAAACTACTTTAATTAGAAAACACAGTGAAAAGCACAATGTGAGAATTTATATGCTTTAGTAAATACCATCCATGTATAAAAATATTCTGAACTTAATTCAAATTAAGTAACTAAGATCCATGAGCTTGATGCTTATTTTTGGTACATTTGTTAAAGGTCAGCTTCTTACTAAGGCCAGTTGATAAATAAAAAAGGATTGAGGATTTTGTAACATTTCTGATACTATACCTCACAAAATTAAATGTATTAAATTAATTTTTCCTTGAGTTGTCAACATATGTATTTAAATTGCAAAGGATAAAAATGAGTTGCGTAAAATAGGTATGAAAGTGTGTCCACTGAGGTTCTACAACACCACCATTATTAGATTTAGCTTTAGTTAACTTGTTATTCAGGCAGAACTGGAAATAAAATCATACTGTTAAATTGGTTGAACCTTACAAGGTCATTGATGCAAATTTAAGGGGCTTAGAGACATCATAAATAAAAGTAGAAACAGCAAAATGACATTAAAACTTGGGGAGGCATGATATTTCCAGAGGGAAAATTAGAAGAAGGACAAATTGTTCTGCTGAGATTTTATGGGCCTGGGGTGCTGGTCAACAGCAGCTGGACATGAGGCAACAGAGTGCCCATGTGCTCAAGAAGGTCAATGGCATCCTGGCCTGTGTCAGGAATACTGTGGCAAGCAGGACCGGAGCAGTGATTGTCCCCCTGTACTCGGCAATGATGAGGCCACACCTCAAATCCTGTGTTCCACTTTGGGCCCCTCTCTGCAAGAAAGACATTGAGGTGATGGAGCAAGTCCAGAGAAGGGCAACAGAGCTGGTGAAGGGTCTGGAGAGCAAGTCCCATGAGGAGGGGCTGAGGGAACTGGAGATGGATAGCCTGGGGAAAAGGAGGCTCGGGGGTGACTTTATAGATATCTGAAAGAAAAAGGCATAGCAAGGCTGGGGTTGGCCTCTTCTCCCAGGTAACAAGTGATATGATGAGAGGAAATGGCTTGAAGTTGTGCCAGAAGAATTTTAGATTGAATATTAGGATAGAATTCTTCACTGGTAGCATGGTCAGGCATTGAAACGAGCTGCCCAGGGAAATGTTTGATTCACCACACTTGGAAGAGTTAAAAAAAACGTGAATATGGCAGTCAGAGACATGGGTTAGTGATGAATGTGATAGTGCTGGGTTAATGGGTAGCCTCCATGATCTTAAGGGTCTTTTACAACATTAATGATTCTATGATTTTATTATTGCAATATTGACCAATTTTGGGCGTTACACTTCTTGGGATATTCAGAAAAGTTGAAAAAAAAATTAAGAGGCTAAAGAACCTAACTTATTACAAGATTATAAGGATTAATAATGTGCATTTCCAATCAAGCTTGAAGATCAGCCCTTAGTTTTGTTGGATATATTTGCTGTGCTATGTTTATGCACGTAATTGTTCTACAGGAAGTGAAAAGCAAAGGATACATCTTGACTACTGTCATTGTGCAATATACCTTTTTATATATCACTAAATATATATATATATATATATCCTGGACTAGCAAAATTAACTGAATGACCATGAATGATTAAACAATGACAACAGAATGAGATTATCTAAGGAATTTTATGTTCAAGTTGTGGTTAAGATGTCTGCTTATCACAGGACCTATGAGACAATATCTGTTATCAACATGGAAATGTTACTAGATGTTGTATCATAGGTCATGTGACAAAGAACTTCAGGAACTTGAGGAAATGGCCTCAGGGGAGGTTTAGATTAGACATTAGGGGGGAAAAAAATCATGGGCAGGGTTGCAAAGCATTGGAACAGACTGCCCTGGAAAAAAGGTGGAGTCACCATCCCAGGAAATGTTGAAAAAACATGGATATGGTATGTGAAGACAGGGTTTAATGGTGAACAAGGTGGTGATGCTTGGTTGGACTTGATGATTGTAAAGGTCTTTTGCAACCTTAGTGATTCTATGAACATTGCTGCTTCCTTTCACAACAAGATGCTGCTTAAAATTGCAGCTATCCGTGTGATTTTGAGCTCATATCTTTATGCAAACACATTTGAAAAAAATTCTATTTGTGTTCATTTTGCAATAACAGTTTTTAAAAATTATAACCCATTGGATTAGGTGAAGGGGGTTGAGAAATGATTGCATGTGGAGGTAGGCTAGAGAGTTAAATTCCAGTCACACACCATCTACACCTAATCTCTATGTTATTCAGGAAAAAGCTGGACTCATCAACACCCTATAACTCTTTGTTTCTATGGAAAGAAATCTGGGGATGGGTCACAAACTGGAATAGTGTTCAAGAGGTGTCTGTTAAGAATAATGAGACTCCACTGTCCCTGCACATACTTTGTCTACCCAAGCAGACGAATACAAAGGTAGTCTGAAACTACTGGTCAGTGAAAATGACAAAGCATGCGAGAGAAATCAAGACATTAAAAGTTTATTCCCCTTGGTCTCTTCACTTCCAGCTGGAGAAACTGTTAGGCAACACCTAAAGTTATTTTTTATTTGATTTTTACCTTCTTTTTTAACTGTTTTTCAGAATGTCTGAAGCAGCAGGTAAAACAGAGCATTGCACTAAAAAAGCTCTTGAACAAAACATTTAAGAGCTTGACAAATGCAGCTATTCAGTCTATTCTCAGCAATACATTGAGACTGTATGCAGACACCACATCAGTTACTGGGTTTTATATTCTTTCTTTCACATGAACTTTCCCCATTTTCTCCAAGGACTGCTAAGACTCAGATTAAGGTTTAACCACAGCCTTCAATTTCAAGGGAGGCATTTTTGACAAGCAGAGTGGTGAAAGAGGGTATTATACTAGGTCATTTCTAGAATAAACCTCTTCAGAGAAGAACAGATGCAGCATTTCACTGGTATGGATCCTGATCTTAGCTGTACAATGGGCAGCTGGTGTCAGAAAGAGCCTCTGACTGACAGTGTCTGACTTTTTGGCATTTTTTTACCTTTATGGCAACAGTGTAAACCAGAATGACTGCTGTTCCAGAGTGTGCAGAGGGAAGCTGAACAAAGGAGAGGAGAGTTAAAACAAGGAACTGGAGCTGGCAGATCCCATGGTACTAGAGAAATTTCTGTAAGGAACAGTGAACGGATAGTCAAACCTCAGAGATCATAGGAAAGAGCCTTCCGACAACGCAAAGAAAACAGTGTTTGCTGCAACAGAAAAGTAATGACTCAGCTGATACTGAGACAATAAGTAGGATGTGCCTGCAACAATGCAGTTAACAATGCAGTTAAAATGCTTTTTATAGTATTACATAGCCACTTCAACAGTTCTTTACTTTAGAAAATAAAGTAAATAAAGTCTAGTGCTGAAAATTCAGCTTAAAAAGTAACGCAGGTGTTAGAGTGAGTTGTCAAGGTTACTGAATTTGTTGCTAGGAGGAGTTTGATGTTAGAGCTGGGTTTTCCATCCTCTTAAATTCTGGAGCTATTTGTGTATTTCTCTCTCCAGCCAGTTGCTTTCATGGTAGCCCTCACCCTGGCACATGAAACAAAGGGTTATGATTTTTTCCAGCAGGGAAGTCCTTGGTCTGTCAGACTGTTGTCACAGGCAGTAGTCACAGAGCCACATATACAAAAACACACTTAGTAGTCACTTGACCACAAGACAAATACGACAGACTGTGGTCTTGTAATAGCAAAAATTTATATTTTTTAGGCTATACTTTGGAGGAAAAATTACTTTCAAATTACTTTTAATTAGGAGTACAATCACCTAAGAAAAGCCTGCAAGATCATCTGACAGAGGCTGAACATCTTTTTCATGGATCAAAAGTTATCAGGGAAAAAAACACAAGAGAGAGAAATAATTCATCTTTGTAATCTGCCTTCAGCAACTCAACTGGAGTGGTAAATGTTTACACAAGAATAACACTGTGGCAAATGGAAACCCTGCTTTTATGAATTCTGATGTATTCCCAGAGACACTCAAAATTATACTCCTGTCACTAGAGCTCAGATTTTAGAAAGCTTTTTTTCAAAGACTTCCTCTTTCTTTTTTTTTCTCCTTCATTTTGTCTTTTATCTCTTTTTTTTTTTTACTTTCTTCTGCCTACACTTTCTCCCCACCTCTGAAGTCTTCTTCGAGCTTTAACATAAAATGAAATTGAGTAAAGGAACTCAATGCAAAGCCTTTCTTTAATCTCTTTGCAGCTGTTACAACCTGTTACAAGTTTAAAGTGAAAAATTCAAATCTATGGTGAAAGACTGGGAAAGAACTTCTTACATTTACAGGTTACATCAAAATCTGTCATTGATTCCCACCATCATCATCAATCTGTGTTATTTAAGATCTGATCTCTGGTGCTCACACGGCTTTCATTACACACAAGTTTTGGATAATGAACAAAATCAACTGGCATTCCTCACATACATCCCTCAAATTTTGTGGAAAATGTTTGAGAGTATGTGTATGCTTAGCTGTGCCTGCAATACCATCACCAGCAAGATCAATCATGCTGCTACTCGCTAATTTCTGACCTCAGATATTCAACAGCTCTTGTGTCTGGTAATCAGGAAAATTTAATGGGAACTTCTCTTAACCACTCATGGTAACTTATCACACTGCCTGCCTCCTGCAGAATTGAATCATTCTGTGAGAAGCTGCAAGAAGATTCTTCCCCCACGTCAGGCAGAGCCAATGCCAGCTGACTCCAGGACAGACCCACCGCTGGCCAAGGCTGAGCCAATCAGAAATGATAGACACACCTCTGTGATAACATCTTTAAGAAGGAGAAAAAGATATTGTGTAGTTATAATTGTGATCAGAGAGAGCAGATTGAGAATGTGTGAGACAAACAGCTCTGCAGACACCAAGGTCAGTGGAGAAGGAGGGAGAGGAGGTGCTCCAGGTGTTGGAGATGAGATTCCTCTGAAGCCTGTGGCAATGGTGAAGAAGCTGTGCCCCTGCAGCCTATGGAGGAGACCCATGCCGAAGCAGCTGGATGCCCAAAGGAGGTAGTGAATCTGTGAGAAGCCTGTGCTGGAGAAGGCTCCTGTTAGGGACTTGAAGACCTGTGGAGAGAGGAGCCCACACTGGAACAAGTTTCCTGGTAGGACTTGTGATCCTGTGGGGATCCCATCCTGGAGCAGGCTGTGCCTGAAAATCTGCACCCCATGGAAAAGTGAACTGTGCTGGCACATTGTGGAGAGCTGTTGCCTGTGGGACGGACTCACGCTGGAGAATTTTGTGGAGGACTGTCTGCCATGGGAAGACCCCACCCTGGAGCAGGGGAAGGACTCTTCTGCCTCAGCAGTGGCAGGAGCAATGTGTGAGGAAATTATTATAATCCCCACTCCCATCTCTGTGGGGGAAGAAGGTAGGGCCTAGGTAGGAGGGAGGAGTAGGGGAAAGTTGCTTTTAAGATTTATTTTATTTCTTATTATCCTGATGTGCTTTTGGTTAGTAATAAATTCACTTAATTTTCTCAATTTGAATCTGTTTTGCTCTTGATGGTGTTTGGTGTGTGACCTTTCCTGGTCTTTATTTCAATTCATGAAAATTTGTTATACTTTTTTTCCCTGTCCAGCTGAGAAGGAGAATGATAGAGAGGCTTTGGTGGGTGTCTGGCATCCAGCTAAAGTCAGCCCACTACACAGACATCCTGAGGAAATGACAGATTTGAAATTTACTTCTACCTAATGAGAATTCCTTTCATAAAGAGTGATTGCAGATTTGACTTGAAGGTGTGTAAGACTTTGATTGATACCTCAGCTGTTTCAGTCATTAGAAGAGAAGCAGCAAAATTATGCGCGTTGGAAGGGGCATATGGAGGTGTTCAGCTGCACAGGAACAACTTTCAAGTTAATTCAAGCTTCAGAATTAGATCAAGTTGCTCACTATACTGGTCCACTTGAGTTTTGAATTGATGTAACTGAGGGTAGAGATTCCACAACAGCTGTGAAACGCTTTTCCAATACTTGGTTAACTACCATCATTTAAAAAACCAATATATATCTTAATATCTGACTGCAGTTTCTCTTTCTGGAACTTGTATCTGTTGGCTTTTGTTCTTTTGCATATACTTCCTATTAGACATTTGTAGACAGTATAAGACCCCACTGTAACTTTCTCCTCTTAAGTCTGAACTAATATATTTGTGTCAACTTCTCATTAAAAATGATGACCTACAGCTCCCTAAAGATCTGAGCCAATTTCCATCCCACTTCCTCCAGTTTGCCGATATCTTTCTCATATAGGCTACCCCCAAATGGGACACAGTGCTCCACAGGGGTTCTCAAAAGTGCTGCATTGATTGGAATAACCACTCCACTCAATCTGCTGTCTATGTTCTTGCTAGTACAGGCCAGTATGCAATTGGCCTTTGCTGCATAGGTACATCCATACTTCTGTTCAACTGGTTGTCCAGCAGGGCCCCAATGCTATTTTCTGCAGAACAGCTTTCTGTGCAGCTCCCACCCTGGGTGTACTATTGCATAGGTTTATTCCATTAACCCCAGGGGCACTGCAAGTGACTGACTACCGGCTATACTTCAAACCATTGACCCTGCCCTTTGAGCCTAGGCTGTTCAGTTAATTTTCCATATAGTTTACAGTTTTGCTCTGTGTCTTACAGTAGTTCCATGCTGTTGCTAGCTGAACAATTCATGGTTGCTAAGGAATGTGCTTCTCTCTGTGGGAAAGCACATAATCACTTTGCTTTATTCTCTTTTATTACAGCAACCTATTTGGTCGTGCTGTTTTTCTCTTGACATCCTCTGAGCTGTACTTGTCCTTGTCTGCTTACCTTTGACGACAGGAGTTGGGACTTCATAAGGAAGAAGAAGTAATTATTTTTCCCTCTCATCTTTTGTCATTATATAGATAAATAACCTTTTTTCATAAAACTGCAGATCCCCATGTTGAGTTCTTCACTGTGTGGGATGAAGTTGGTGATCAGAGGTTCTATTGCATACCGAGTTGAGTGACGTGGGCTGTTCTTTAAGCGAAGAAAAAACCCAGGGATACTGGTCAGAGCTACTGCCCTAGACTTAAGGCAGTGATGGTTAATTTAGCTGAATATATTTTAATTCAGTGAGGAAGTGTGGTTTCTGATTATGACAATGTTCATGCAAACCTGTGCCCCAGTCTTGGAGAGAAAGAGGTGGATCCAGAAAAACCAGTGATGCTTTGGGCACATTGCAAGCAGCATTACTGTTGGGTGATGCTTAGTCAGTATCACTCCAGATAAGTTAAATTATTTCTTTGTTTAAATTGAGCAGTGTCCAATGAATCTGTCTTGACACTGAAAGTACTTGAGGAGCAACTGAATTTTTGCAAGAAATAAAATCTTTGCAAGGTCAACTCCCAGTCTGCTTGGAATTATAATCAGCTATTTTGAATGAATGTTCCATTTAGTTAAAATTCACCAAATGCATTTTTGATTCTCATTCAAGAATTTGTTCTAGGTCCTTGTCTAGGTCTACTTGCATTTTCTGTGGGTTTTTTTATGCTACTGAAGAGAGATCAAAAGAGAATATTCACGTAGTATAGAACTACCCAAAATCCCTATGATGAGATATTTTTGAAAAGGGTATTCCTAAGATCAGAGGGGTTTATTAATTTTACAAGATCTAGCCATGGCCTCAGGGTGGCCATACTGGGGATTGATGAAACTAGAGTGCTGCATGAACCCATTTTCAAAGTGTACGATGCACCTACATTCCTAGAGAAAGAGAAAAAAACCATAGGGCAGATGTGAGATCTCAAAGCAGCTTCCTTGTTTGTTTAAAACACACTATTTGCTCCATTTGTCTTCGGAGTCTTTCAAAGTGGGGAAGGGGTTCCCATTTTTTTTCTCTCACTAGAATCTAGCCATTTTTCTTGAAATCCCTGTCATGGGAAAGATTAAGTTCCTTTTTATAAATCTGAAAGTCTCCTCTACTCTGCCATGGAAACCCTGTAGTATTCTGGAGCTATATCCTTGACCCTAACCCTATTCCTAACCAGACTAAAGAGCTGGTAAATTTGCTTGCTGTATGGACAGGATGTCCTCCCAGCTCTAGCTTTCATCAGAATTTATTTTCTTAAAAAGAGGATGAATTCTCCTGAAATTGAGTAATGACACAGTCAAGAGAAATAGATTGCTACTATTTCTCTTTCCTACTTACAGAACTGTGCAGCTCAGAGAATTCCATTATGATTTTGGTAGCTTTATGAGTTATTTTGAATTCTGCTATTAATTATAAAGCAGCAGAGGGTTTGCAGGTGAGACACCCAACTTCAAAAAGGCACAAGGAGAAGTTATGGTTCAAATTTCGTACTCGTGGTGGTTCTATATGAAAGAAAAAGAAAAACAGAAAAACAAAAAGAAAAAACAGAAGAACCTGCACAAATAAACAAAAACCTGAACCACCAAACCCAAAAGACTAATATTGGTGAGAATGAGAGGAAATCTAAGAAAAGGGAATATAACTATGAAAATGGAAACATGAAGTTTTCATTTGCTAATGATTCAGAAATCATTCAGTTGACCCCCCAAGAAAAGAATTTTTAACAGACAGAAGAAAAACCTGATCTGAATTTAGTGGCGGCCGTATTTTGAGTGGGTGGATGGACTAGCAAAGACGTTTCAATTTGAATTATTTTGCAACTCTGTGGCTTGTGGTATTTGTACATATTCAAACAAAAGATGATTCCCAGTTACATGGGAAATCATTAACCTGAAAGATCAAGAAATACCATAATCAGAAAATATTTAGAGCAAGAAGGCAAATGTCAGTAGAGTGGAATAGGAAAGATGTGATTTCACACCTTTTTGCCTTTGGGAGAGGTCTGTACTTTACCAACATCTACCTTCTGACCTCACCAAAAAGCTCATTGCATTCCAAGAATGATGTAAAGATCATGACTATCTCCTTAGTCAAAGGGGTAATGCAGTTGAAACATCAAATTACATTATTGAAACAGGAAGCATAAAATCCATTATAATAAAAATGCAGAAAAGAAATGCACATTGCTTTATCATTGACAGTGTCAACAGATGGTATAAAATTACCACCTTATGTGTTCCTGATACATAAAATAATGCCAAAGGAACAGCTGCCTACTGGAATAGCTGTCAAGTGTCAAACCCAGGATGAATATCTACAAATGTAGTGAAGGATTGCCCGAATGTCATTTGAGGTAGAACAGCTGCTACTAAGAGAAACAGGAATGCTTGTCCAAGAAGCATTCAAAGATTATCTGTTGTCAGCAGTGAAGATTGCTGCTAGAGAAAGGAACTCTGATCTTGATACACTAGGAGGAAAGCTGTTACAAATCCTTTATACAATAGACCATTCAGGTTTTATAATCAAAATGGATTCTGACATCAAGTCATGCTTAAACCACTTCAAGGGAAATGAAATAGCCTTGTGCCACACAGTTTTGTCACTGGATTAAAAGGAAAAGATAAGACAAAGTTATAGCAAAAGAGGTTAAGAAATACTATTTTTGAAATCCCATAGATGGAACTGAAGATAATTTTTATGAATTAGAAGAAGAAATAGAGAATGATGAAGACATTGGAATTGGCAAAAAAGTTGAAGATTATAATCACAACACGGGACACATCACAATATGAGATGTGGTAAGTAAAACCTTAAAGGCAATAGTAATAAAATATGAGAGAAGAAATAGATTGACTTCATGGCCAGTCATTAATGAAAAATTGCTTTCTATTAGTTTAGGGTTACAGATAGCTAATAAAACCTTTTTGTTCATTACCACTTTTTTCAGGAGTTGATAGAGATTTATGTAGTACTACACTGTATCAGTGTTTTGTGACATTAGAATGCAATGTAACAAATTCTATACTAGCATGTCTAGAACCAAATTCATTATCTCATGACATGAGGGCTCCGCATCATGAAAGATGTATACTCTCCAATATTTACCCTTTGATTTTTGCAAATGTTTTAAGAAACATATACATAAGACTGTCTAATAAAATTAATTATTTTTTCTCCTAACTAAATTATTTAACATTTGGCAGATAACTTTCTTTCCGTGTAAACTAATGTACAACGTAAACCAATGTAATCCTGCCCAAAGGTTAGAGCCCTTTGATGCTAACATAAAATATAAACTATGTGGAACTGTGGAAATAAGCTCTTAATATACCTCTTCTATTTTTTTGGGGTGTTTTTTTTTGTTTTTTTATTTTCTTCTATTCTTATTATATAATCAGACTCCAATATCACTCAATAAATACAGTTCAAAGTGTTCTGAATTTGAAAAAAAATATTCCTAGAATAATATAATCATAGAATGGCTTGGGTTCCATGCACAGGAACATCTCCCTCTAGACCAGGTTACTCAGAGCCCCATCCAACCTGGTCATGAACTCTCCCAGGGTCAGGGAATTCACAACTTCTCTTGGAAACTTATTCCAGTGACTCACCACCCTCACCCTCTTCCTAATATCTCATTAAAACCTACTCTTTTTCAGTTTAAAACCACTGTCCAGTCACTACATGCACTTGTAAAAAGTCCCTCTCTTATTTTACTGGAAGATGCCATAAGGTCTCTCTAGAGCCTTCTCTTCTCCAGGCTGAACATCCCCAACTCTCTCAGCCTGTCTGCATACGAGAGGTGTTCCAGTCCTCTGGTCATGTCTGCCAGCCTCCTCTGGACTCTCTCCAACAGGTCCGTGTTATGTCTATGTTGGGGAATCCAGAGCTTGGTATAATCTAGGTAACTTGTCACAAGAGCAGAGTAGAGGGAGAGCATCACTTCCCTAAAATTAAAATCAACTCCCCAGCAGTAAAATATAATTTTTATTACAGTAATTGTGAGCTAATTGCATGATAGTCTTGATTTGTCTGTTAGTTATTTGCAAGATTTCAGGATTTTTATTTTTGTTCTATAAATAATTTTCTCAAGCTCCTTTCATGTGGATTTTCCCAGTGCTAGTTTTGAGACTCTGTATACACCTCTTTGTTTCATTTTCCAAATCAAATGTTTATTTGAGATGCTTCATTTAAACTGTTCTGATTTTCTCCTTATTCTCAGTTGTTTCAGTTAAAAAATTAATCATGCAGTCAACTAGGATGTCTTCTCTGGCAGTGCTGTTCTCATTTGTGCTGGAGTGTGGTGATGGAGGGTAGATTAATATAAAATGAAAAAGGAAAACAAACAAATTGCAGTTTTCCAATGCACAGCAGAACCATGGTGTAATAAATGGGTGAGACAAAGAGAGAATGCTTAGGAGAAACCTTAAGTTGTAATCATTATGCTTATAGAAAATTTTGCTCTGTCAAGGCAGAGCATAATATTTACAGAAATGAAAAGACCTTGTTTTTAGTATAGGTGATGTGGGTATTTCATCTGCAGCTGCTATTCAAATAGTATATGTATTTACCAAAAATAAAAAAAAAAAAAGAGAAAGAGAGAAGAATTTTGTCAAAAAGAAAACTGTTTCAATAATAAAGATGTGCAGCTTCTGCTATAATGGCTATGGTTAAAGCTCAGTATGTTCTAAACAGCCTGGAAGCACTGGCTTCCTCACATTCATTTAATGTGGTTTGATTTGTGGTTATTTTTGTTGTTTTGTTGGGGAGTGTTTTCATGCTGCATTAAAAACCCAGGGAGGAAGAAAAAAATTAACTTAGAGAGCAGCTTTTGTATTGGATTAATTTGTCAGCTGTCATAATTTTCTCCTATGTTCATCTCCCCTTGTTCTAACAGCCAATCTACCTGATTAAAAACTGCATCCCTCCAGCTATATTTTCATTTTGTTTTGTATCCTTCCCTGTGTTTATGCAAAACAGCTTTTGTTTTATGTTATTTAAATAAGAACCTGATTATGTTCTGAGATATGTGGGACCATTTTTTTCTAAACTGATTGACCTGTTTGTAAGACACGTGATAATAATGCTATCAGGTGTGTTATCACTCCTTTAATTCAGGTGGAGAAGCACATATTAGAACTATTAGCTCATATACTCAGAGGCATCCATGAGAACTGTGGTCAGCATTTGCAGGAACTCAGTTCTATTTTTAACGAGTATTATTATCACAGACTCAAGCCAGGCATAAGATTTAGTGACAGCTGTTATTTGGATGAGTACAGACTAGATAATTGGACAGACACTTTTCCTCTGTAGATGGCAAATGTTCTTCAAGGTAGTGAAGTGTCACCCCAGAAATAGAAATGGATTCTGCTCCCACTTACCTTGATGGCATCAGGGTACATTGAGTGTCGGTGTCAGCCAAAGCCATATAACTTTGTGGGTCAGATGTGTCAGGCCATCGGATCCACACAATCTAACAGATCTGATTGTCCCTCTCCTCTACCTGGATAAGGCAGGGCCACTCTATTCCTGGTCATTTTACATGTTGCTCTCCTCCTGTAAATATGTTCCCGAGGTCCCTTCAAGAGGATTGGTCATATTATCATTCCTATACTGTCTGGGGTTCTGTCCATGAGAGACTGGAGCAGTGTTGACTCTAGATGGGTTTCTTGTGGTAGATGTTCCTCTTTTGAATAAGACGTACCCAGTCTGCTAAGGATGAGGTGTATTTTCCATCCCACTTCCTCATGTCTTCTCCATGCTCCTGAAATAAAAACCAGAGGTTACCTTGTGGAGTACATCCTCTCTCTGTGGCTGGGGGACATCTTCTCCTAATGGCAGACTCTTGTTGGTCCTGGCGAGATTTGGTAAATTCCTTCCTTAAGCTCCTTTCTCAGTTTCTGGTGGCCCTCTTCAATTTTCTCTTCCAAGCTCTAGACGTGTTCTGCCAGCTTTGTTTCCACAGGTGAGACATGGGTGTGAAACTGGGTAGTGGCAGTGTCCTCATAAATTCTTAGTTTGTTGACCAGGGCGCTCACCCTGTCCTTGCCTTCCCTCCATTGCAGCGTTGCCAGGTAATGGGAACACATGTCTGGTCGAAGAATCTCAACCACATTTGTGACATGCACTGGACACCATCTGGACTCTTAGGAAATCTCTCATCTTCCAAGAAAATGATTTCCAGCACAGCCAATTCCCTCAGGCATCGGATACCTTGTTCCATTGTGCTCCATTTTCCTTGGTGCACCTGGAGGTCTTCTTTACGAAGGTTTCTGTCCCGTACACTCGCCAGCAATCGCCGCCAGAGGCCGAGAGTTTCCTGGGTTCTCCCAATCCCCAGTCAATGACCACATCTCAGGAGAATGATCCCAGTTGTTTGGCCTCACTTCCGTCCAGAATGGTGTCATTGGCTGCGGTGTCCCAGATGTGAACACCAGGTTGTTTGTCCGGTGGGTGAATTCCCTTCACAGGTCATGCAGCTCACCCAGGGATAGCGACCAAGTGATGGTCTCTGGCTCTGTCTCTTCTGCTGGGTGTGAAGGTCCTGCTACATCCTCGTCAGTCACTACGTGGACTGATTTGCTCTTTGAGTTTTTCTTCTGAATGGGGGCAACTGCTACCAGCTTAGGCTGTTCTGACTCAGTGATGATTTGTGTGGATGCGCTGACTGCTCTTTTGGTTCCTTTTATCTTTTTGATGTTTTACATGGACATGGTACCTGTTGTTTTGCTGCTTTTTTTCCTCTCAACCTGAGAATGCTGTGCCATAGCTCTGATTCTAAGCATGGCGTACGTGGTGCAGGTCATAGAGAAAAAAGAAAACAGAACTGACAAGAAGATTATGCCATCCTTAACATCCAGAGGGAGCTCAATATTTTCAAAAACTGCTGTGCCTGGCCTGAAAGGCTGGAAGAAACCACTCCCTGCTCTTCTTCCCAGGGGCTGGGTGCTATTGTTGAGGAGGTCTCAGATGCAGCCCAGACTGCCAGGACAGGCAAACAAAATTGAGTATATATTCTGAATGGCATTGATTGTCTCACAGGTTATCATGCAATAGACGTAATAAACTAACAAAGCAATTCTCATACCATTCCCTGGTTTCAACAGGAGCAATTCAACAGGCAGGTAGTTCCCCATGTGAGGAAAAATATAGAGAGCAAGGTATAGTACCCATATAGACAAGCTGAGCACCATGGTGAATAGGTTTCTGTTAATACAAAATCATAATTCTGACTTTCTCTCACATCGAGCCCCACATTGGGCCCTAAAATATGTACTAGTTTGAAAACAAACCAGTGGGAGATGGCAAGTCAGAATTCTAATTTAATAGGAAAATTAAGATAAATGAAATAGTACAAGAACCCTGACAGAGTCAGGATACAACCTGACACCCTGCCAGGAAGGGTGGTGGTAGCAGTCCAGATGAAATGGTTCTGTTGAAGCGGTGATCCTCTAGAATGGTTTGGCTTTCCTTTGAAGGTCCAGTGGTAGCTCTCGTCCTCTGGGAATCCAGTAGGTAAGAGCTGACTGTGGTGTTCCAAACCTCAGATCATATCCAGGTAGGAATGCTTGGTTCCTCCCCCTGGGTGGAGCATTTCACAATGGGATGGTGTAATTTTATGAGTTGTGCAGTGAGGTTTGATAGCCCAGAAACAGAGATATCCCTCTGGAGGGAGTTATCAGGGATATGTCATGGAAGAGATAAAGAACACTGCCCCACCTGGTTTTAATGGATGGTGATAGAATACATACTTTTGGTTACATCTTACATTGTAACCTAAGACAGATGACAATGCTAGAGAGTTGGGGGATGAGGAAAGAGCCACCGATGTCTTTTACCTGCACTTGTGCAAAGCACAATACTGATTGCAGTCCAAAAACATTGCTATATCACGGAATGCATCCAATTTACAGACTGAGATAAGCACCGACAGTTTCATAATGGACTAACTATGCCTTCTAATCCAGCAGTATTTCTTAATTTGGAGAGACTATTGTAGAAATCTCAGTGTCCACAAATCTTCAAAATCAGTTAGTTGTTGGAACAATATATAAATTTTTTACAATAATTTTGTTTTCTTGAGGACTGATCGTCTAAGTCTTCTACAAATATTGGCCATACGGATAGAGAGGAAATTGAAACTAGTGTTCTGCCAATATTTTGCCTCTCAGATTTTTTAGAGTGCCACCTGAATGGTGCTCCAAACACTGTTTTTTATCCTTGCTTTATTTTTTTTATTGTCTTAAAATTTTCAGCAGCTTAAATTCAAGAGGGAAAAATCTTTTACTTCAGTTTTCTGAATGCATTGTAACTTGAATTTCTTTCTGTTATTTATAACATGATTTATCAGGTGTTTGTATTATCACCTTCAAATAACATCTTTGACCCTAGAGAGTGACTCTACATTGATCATTTGTCAGCAGAACTGCAGCTGTGTACAGTATTGTATTTTTCGTCCTTAATATTGAAACATATTGTGGTTCATAGTTTGCTACTGAAGTACAGCAATAAATGAAACATATTGTCATGCATACTATTTTTAATTTCAACAGATGAAATGCTAATCTCCAGACTGATGCATCCGAAGTAGCAAGAGAAGTTCTACTTCTTGCTGGTTGATTTTATGATGATTTACAGATAATTGATACCAAATTAGATATAGAATAAATTAATGTCACTATAATTTCTAATTGTCTCAATTGATTATGGTGCACAGCATTACTCTAAGGATTCATAGAAAACACAGTATCTGGAAAAGGTTAGTGTATGTTTTTATACAAATATTTTAAGACCATGTGTTATCATTTTGACAAAAAACAGACAGGACAAAAATGGTGTGTTAAAACTTCAAAATGACCATATTGCCACTGTTAAACTTGTAAAGTTATTTTCTTTAAAAAATAAAATGTGACAAATAATTTTTTTAAGATGAGATTTCTTTTGTTTGACATTTTAAAACAATTTAATTTTCAAGCTGTTTGCTCAGCATTCTCTTATAAAGCAAGCCTGTGCAAGCTTACCCTATGTAACTATTCCTCCATCCTTAGGATAAATAGCTCTAGAGCTACATCTTTACATCTCTCTGCCACTCCTACAATCATTTTCTTTTAATCTCTGTTTTATTTAGCAAAATTATCTGAAAATTCAGACAAGTTTGTGCTACTTTATACATATTTACAAGATTGGATTCTAAACCATGGAACTATAGGAAAAAAAAGAACAGAATCAAGTTCTTTAGATTTCAAGTTCAGAAGAAATTAGATTTGCAACAGAAATTACTGTAGTCAAACAGCTTTATCCACCTTTTCCTCACAGATTCCTTATGTTGTGGTAAACCTGTTAATTCAGGATACCCTTTCAAACATTTCTGAAATACATCACAGTTCATATAATTTAATATTTCACCATTTTCTGCAGTTTCAATAGCAGAAAGCCCCAAATTCTCAACTGAAAAGAAGTTTTAAAGTTTTTCTTCCATGTTTCTGTAAATGATATAATTTTATGTCTCTAATTCATATTACATAGCACAGTCTCAGAATCTCCAGGATAAAACCAAATGCTAAAGCACTGGTACTTTTAATTAAATTAATAAAATTAATGACAAATCTTTACATAACATGTAGAAAGGTGTCAAAGCTTTCGTATAAGAACTGGACAAACCCCATATCTTTCATAAGACAAAAACAATGCATGAATTGATACTTTGTAAACAAAGGTGAAAAAATGGCTATTTTTCGGTATCAACTGCAAAACAAATAAGGTTAAATATATGTGTAAATCAGCATAACATTTCAGAAATTCATCCATAACAAAACCTGGGAAATTTTGTCCAAATACTAGTTAAAATTTTCCACTCCAGTCAGGTTCTTCTTCATTACATGCTTACTATCCTATCAAATTCTACACTGAACTTTGAGCCCAAATATTGAAAAAAATACTGGTTGGCTTCTCATAAAAACATTTTAGAAAACTGCTATAGTTGCAAGTGTTTAGGAGATTTTCAGATGAAAACGCATATAACTACTACAGTGCAATGAATTGGGAGGATATTGTGTAGTATCTGTGCCTTTTTATCTCACTTGAGGAACGAGGACAGGTCTGAGAAAAATTCCAATCTATTGCATATACCAAACACAGCAAGTTTTCAAATGAATATGTGGTTTTTAAAAATTTTTATTTTCTATCTGTAAGAACATTACTTCTTAATTATACAGAGTAATGAGCTGAATGTCATAGCCAGAGCTAGATATTAGATTGCAATATTTTAAAATATCACAGAATTTGTTTATCTTAAAGCATATTTCTTCTGTAGATCTTGCTTCCTAAATCTCACCTGCATTAGAAATTCATAAAATCTTCTATCTACTTAACATTCTGCTTCAGTTTATTTAAAAGGATGCTGCAATTTCTGAAACTTTCACTTTTTTCACAAATCATGTAATTTAAACAAAAAAAAAAAATTTATATCTGTAAATAGTCTACAGCAAAACATTTTGAGTAATTTTCTGGATATATAAATAGTATTTGCTAAGTTCAAGTCAACAAAATGTAAGCTATAGCATGAGATACAGAAATCTTGTTCTCAGTGAAGTTTTCTGTGTTAAATCATCTCCATTGCAAGTCATGTGCTTTACACATTATTCTCATTATTTCCTCTCTCTTACAAAACTATATTTGTCCCCTTAGTCTTTCTCCACCTACCACCTCATGCAAAGGTCTGACAATGGCTGGACAGAAGATCAAATATTGTAAAACTGTGTACTTAATGGCCAAAAGAAAAACCAAAGCTGATTTCAAACCAAAGCATTCCCTCAGTGGTACTGTTCACCTGACAGTTTTAAGAAACTTGAAGAAGCTTAGTAGCTTCTTTGGCATATCTGCCCTTTTTGAAAAGTGACCGGACCAGATCCTGTAAACATTCTCATGAAGAAATCAGTAACAAGTATCTCTTTTCCATGGATAAACAGCTGAATACTTGTTCCAATGGAATTTATATGAACAGAATAAATTCTTTGATTTAGAATCACTTTGATTATGATTACAATTATGATCTAAAGGAAGTCAAAGAATACTAAACATTTTTATTGTTTACACTACCTATATTAATAAATACTACTTTAGAAGAATTTTTTTTTAAATATTGTCAGAGAGGTCATCTGAAGGGACAAGTAGGAACATATTTTCTCCTATTTGTGCCATTGATTGATGACAACAAGATTCCCAGTATGAGAATACCTCATTCCTATAATAGGTTTTGGATGGACACCAAATAACTCGTCTTTTTATATTGTACGATTTACATGCACATCCACATCCACACACAGAGTCCTAGAATTCATAAAATGATTTTACATGATTTATGGGAGGTCTTTACATAGGCAATCACCCACAGTGAATGAGTTGAGAGAGCTGATGAATGGTTTCACAGATTTAACACCTGTCTGGGAATTTAGGACTTTTAGGTTCCTATTGCTAAAGAAAGTACTTCCATATCTAGTGTGAAGAATTCACTTTCGTAATAGGTAAAAAAATAATATTTGCCACCAGGCCTGATGAACTTGAATAAATATAAATTGTGACAATACAAGGTATTTCTTCCCCCAAAAACTCTTCTAAATAGCTTCTGCAGTGGACATATATCAATGAATTTAGCTTAGTGCTAAGGAGACAGTAATTTCGAGGGTAAATTCTGGTATCTGATTTTATTTATTTGTTTTGCCAGAGAGCAGCCCATAAATAAGATACAATTTTGTTGACCTGACATTTTCTAATAGAAGTACTTTACAGAAAACAAGCAAAGAATCAAAAACCAAATTAATAAAAAATTACCTATTTCCAAGTGTATCTCTTTTCTTTGCAAAAACCAGAGCAACCTCAAATTTCACCTATCCCACGTATATGTACATGTTTTAAGATACACAGGTTGGGATCTAGCAGTGTTTTTTCCTAGAAGTAAATGATTTGGGTTTTGCTGTTAATAAGAGTAGTAGTCTCGCCCAGCTACATGACAGACATGTCTGTTTTTCATGTTACTTTGAAGTTTAAATTTAAAATCATAATTATCTCAGTAGCATTTGCATTTTTTTACCAGCTGTTTGCATTCAGCATATTTTACAGGAAGTACTGCTCTCTTTTAAAAGGGGAAAAGAAAAGGAGAAAAAAGCTTATAGTCTCAGACAAACCTAAGCTGCTGAAGAATTTTCTAAGGAAAATCACTTTGCATGTATAGTGCATTGATAGCTCTTCTTAATTTGCCTGCATTTCTGCCCTTTTCCTATTTTCTTTTCAATAACTTTTATTCAACTTTAAAGGACCAAGTAATAGATATGAAGAAAGTTTAACAACAAAGAGCAAGTATCATATGTCCCTGTTCAACACATGCTGCAAGCAGTACTGGCAGATCATAAGCAAAAACAAGCACAGGCAGTCTAAACAGTTCCTGATGAAGGTGATATAGTTACTTTACATAAAAAGTTTTGAAGGATGATCTGATGCAATGGAGAAGAAGTTCTGGGAGGATGTTCATCTGGAAACCCCATCACTTCTATTAGCAGCTGGCTGATGAGGAAAGTTCCTTTTCTCTTACTCTCTCTCCCTTAGGCGCTCTCTCCCTCCTCCTACAGCTCTATCTTTTGTTTTCAAAATGCTGAAAAGTAACTTTTAGTGCTGGAGTGGATACATGACATCAGTTATCAAACACTCTAATCTGTCTTTTGTGAACTATTTTTAGCAAAATTTGTGAAATTTTTCATGTCAATAGAATTATAAAATATGCTGTGCTAGAAGGGACCGACAAGGATTATTGGGGCCAACTTCTGGCTCCAAAATTCCAACCATGGGCCTGAGACCATTGTCTGAACACTTCTTGAACTCTGTCAGGCTGGTGCTGTGACCACTTCCCTGAGGAACCTGTTCCAGTGCCCAACCATCCTCTGGGTGAAAAACTTTTTCCTAATATCTAACCTAAACCTCCCCTGACTCAGCTTCACACTGTTCCCCTGGGTTCTGTCACTGGTCACCAGGGACGAGAAATCAGTGCCTGCCCCTCCTCTTCCCCTCATGAGGAAGCTATAGACCACAATGAGGTCCTCACTGCCTCCTCTTCTCCAGGCTGAACACACTAAGTGACCTCAGCCCCTCCTCAAACAGCTTCCCCTCAAGGCCCTTCACCATCTTTGTTGCCTTCCCCTGGATGTTCTTTAACAGCTTAATATCTTCTTTACACCATAGCACAGGAACAAGACCGAGCCATTTCATCTACCTGGCAGTCCAGGCAGATATGACAGGATTATGTTGTCTGACAGGACGTATATCCCACGTGTCACTGAAGAATCCAACCACAGATATTCAAAGTCCATGACCACGATCAGAGCCAGAATCTCATTTATTTCTACAGTAATGAGCTAAGGTTTACTTGACTGGAACTTTCTGTCTGCATCTTCCTATCACAGTCTCTCTTCATAAGTAGAGAAGGTTGGTCCATGACAGTCCTCAGCAGTACATGTGGACTTGTTACAGCCTTCATATTTTATCTATGAGGACCGCTGTTTTGGTTGAAGGAGTGGCAGGAAAATAGGGGCAGGTCCCTGCATCACTCCAGGACATGAAAGAGTCAGAGAAATTGAGAGATAATAGTCTCATGCAGAAACTCCCAGCCTTACAGCTATCATAAGTCGTCACAATATTTGCAAAAATTAAGCTAAAAAAACCCCTGATTTACTCTCCCAGGAAATTCAGAAGAGATTTTTATTTGCAATTCTTATCTAAAGTAGTTCTTTAAAAGGCTAGCTACCAGGAAGGAATTATATCAGTCTAAAAGTGTGAATAATTATTTCTTATTTATGACCAAATATTATTATATTTTCTTGCATTCCTCTGTCTTTATATAACTAAGAAATGAGAAGGTTCCTGCACACAGTTTATTGGGATCAGCTGCACTTGACCATAAAGAAGATAACAAGCAGAGTGCTCTCTCCCTATCTCCATGTGAAGTGCTTAATTAGGCTTAGATAAAAGCCAAAAGAAAAAAAAAAAAAAAAGGTTGAGAATTTTCACATCATAATAGGAAAAACTTATGTACAGTAAGCTTGGTACAATCAAAACTGTCATGCAGCAATTACTGATGTTAAGAAATTTAATATTCTTGATTTCCACTTAGAAACAAAATATATAATATTAAATAAAAAAAAGGATGTCCTTGAGTCTAGAGGAAAAAATAAAAATTCAACTACTTTCAGTCGGATGTTTGTTATTAGCAACAATAAGAAATACAGTATTGCAAATTATCACACTTGGCCTGCCTTATTAAAAACAGTAATGGAAATTCAAGTGTGAGAATTCAAAATTTCTTAGCACTTCAAAATAAATTTGACAGATTAAAAATAGGAATTCTGATATCTTGTTCCATGCAAAAGACAAAAGTGTGTTAGATAGAAGGGAATATTCACTGTCATAAATACCTCTAGCTGAGGGGAAAACAAAGACTGTCTCTTTTTACAGAGACATTCAATAAAAAATAAATTATATAGAGAAGGCAATTCCTGGCTCTAAATACAATGTTATTGAAAGAAAATTCTGTCATGAATAGAGTATGTACATTAGTATGATAATACAAAAAAGGAAATGGCACAATTTTGCCGCAATAAAATTTCTCGGTAATTTTGTAAATGTAGGACATTTATGCAAATTTTAAACAATGATTCTTTGCAGATTCACAGTACCATTTACAAAATATTGAACAAGATAATTCTATGTTTCCTTATCTACAGCATGTCAGTTGTGGTTAGAGTACAATTAATACACTATTTCAAACTTGATGCATGTAATTTAATTTGCTTTCATTAGCAAAAAAACCCAAACTACCCCCAAAACAAACTCAAGCCAAACCCAAAACAATACAGCACAAACAAACAAAACCCCCACCCCCTCCTAAACCCAGGCTTCTTTCCAGGAAGCTGTGACAGACCAGAACTATCATTAAACATACTATTAGACACGTGGGGAAAAAACACAACAAATCAAGCAATCAAACAAACAAAACAGCTTAATTTGTTTTCTCTTTAAGGGAAAATGAGCAAGCAAGGACAATGCCAAACATAAAAATTGTCAGAACATTGTAGTCCTATGCTTAATTTAATCTTTTGTCACTGTGCACAAATGTTAGTCCACCAAAGATGCATTTATTGTTTCTCCAAGTTGATATATGTCTATCTCACTCTTTCCCTGTCAATACTTCCAGCTATATAGCTGCCATACAGTGTTATAAAATCTTACACAGAAGCTCTAAAATAAATAGATTAAGATATAGTTTCATCTAAATATACCTTGCAATCTTTAGTGAGATTTCCTTGGGTTTTTCTGCTGTTATCATGATGTCTCTGACCTGTATCTTGGATATAGAACCATATGCTCACAGGGTAATTCAACTGGGAAAGGATCTCGTGAAGTCTCTATTCCATCTTGCTGCAAGGGATGTGCTGAAGTCAGAGCTCGTTGGTCCAATCTGCTCAGCTCTGTTCATGCTACATCCCGTTGATGCCTTCTCCAGCCACCTAGAAACAGAGACTAGACAAGAGTAAGGGAATAAAGATAGGTGTTTATTTGAAGGGCCTTCAAGGTACACCCTGGGGGAGCCAGAGGCTGCCTCCAAAAATGGACCCCAAGATGGACGACAGGTCTCGAGTTCTTCACACCTTTACAGGTTTAGTTCATTTGCATACCACGTTCATTCTCCAATTAAAGCCCCAGTTCAATGATGTAATTCCCCTCAGCTTGCTCCCCCCTTAGAGGCTTTGGTTTACACATTTTGGGCCTAGAAGAGCCTGGCTGTCCTTGAAGCAAAGCCTGGAGAGGCTTTGTTATGTCTACCTAGCACAAGAGAGCAGAAGTTGCAGGCTACAAGGAACTTCAGAGTTACACTCTAAGCAGTACAGAATTTGAAAAATATAAATGTTAAAACCTAAGGCATCACAGTCAGGTCTTAAAAATCACCATTGCTTTTAGAATCTTTTACAGCAAATTGCTTCATCACTTTGCTATCCTGTTGGGAACTTTCTCTTCATCGTACCCAACCTGAATGTTTTCTTTTCCAACATATATCCATTGTCCTTTGTCCTCTCACCACACAGAGTTATGAAGAGCCTTGGTCCACCTCCTTGCAGGCACTGGGGAGCTGATATTTGGCTCTCCCCACAGCTATCTCTTCTCCAGGCTGAACAATCTCTGATCCCTCACACTCTTCTGAGAAGGAAGTGATTCAGCCCAATACAAACCCTGTGATACCACCTAATAATCAGTGCCCATGAAGCCCAACCACCGAGATACCTGTTTTAGTGCTCTAATTCTCCACTCATCCAGAACATAACTGATGTCTCCATTTGGATAATGATCTAATGTGGGTAAAAAACTTCAAACCTGCCTGAAATACCAGAGAAATTTGTTTAAAATTATTTCAGACCTTTTTTTGCTTTTTTTTTTTTTTTTTTACTAAATGTTCTATATTGACAATTCCATTAGAGGATTTATAGTGCTACTCTTAAGAACTGAGTCCATATGATTGTGAAGGTACTCACAGGGTAAAAATGAAATGCAGATGCATAGGTCTATGTAGGGCACAGGATGACCTATTGAATGGCTTACCTCTTTATGCATTAAGTGATACTGATGAGAAATAGATCACTAAAACATGCAATTATTTCCTCCCCTTTCCTCCTTCTCAGCAAAACAAGAAAATGGAAAAAAGGATGATACTATCAAACAAATCTGAAATTTGCACACAAGTCTAAATTTTGGCTTATCCTTGAGAAGAAATGGCATTTATCTATATGCTATCATCTTGTTTAGATTTAAAAAAGTTTTTAAAAAGTTTTTAAATTTTAAAAAAGATTTTAAAAATTTCTCTTTTATTAAGTTAATTTTTGTTAAGTTCTCCAACTACTAAACCCAGAATTATTCTCAAATTTAATGAACTATAAATTAAAAATATAGTAGAGGAAATACACATGGAGGAAACAAATCAAATTGCCTAGTGTTCCAGTTAACAGTGATGATAATGTAGTTCTAGCTATTCTCTTTCATTACTATATCAGAAGCCAAAATTTTAAACATTTTATCATGAAAGAAGGAATTTATCTCTCTTTAAAAGATTCTTTTTTTGAAGAACTAAAGAAGGATAGAAAACTTCATTTTTTAAAAAATTAATATTTCTGTTCATATTTATGGTATCTGTGTCTGAGATGTCTATTTATTTACCTGAATATCAAATGTAAGAAAATACATCTATTCTGAAATGCTGAGTTATCATAACAAACAAGATCTGATTCTGTATAAATCCTGCCTTTGCTCTTAAACTTTTAATGTGCTATTTCTCCTATATTTTTGACTTTACTAAATTGTTGAAATTTGTTTTATAGTATTCTTTCCCTATTGTTTTCTCTGCAAAGTAAATGTATTTGCCCTTGGTAATATTTATTCATAATGGATTTCTAATTTGTGTTGTTAATGGCAATTCACTCATGGAAAGCATTAGAACATCAAAATAATAAAGTTAACAAACTGCAAGGACTTTTCTAAGGTGTATTTGAGTGCACTCTTGGCAATACCTATATTATTTCATTTCTGTTTTCTTTTAGAGAAATTTGATATTAGAAAAAGAAGAAAAAGTACAGTAAAAATACTGTGAATAAATGAAGAAAATATTTTTAATAGAATTTATCTAATAACTTTCTGGACCCTGTTTAATACTGGAATTACTGGAAAATATTGGATGAATTTAAAGGACCATTATTTTTAGCAATTGTACAAATATAAAGAAATTAAATAGAGGAATGATACTTTAAATAATAACAATACACACATGATACTTACTTGTTGCACATGATTTTGCTAATCAAACTGAATCAATCTGTACCATTTTACATATAAGCAGGGATATCCCCACAACTTATTTCTGATTTCTGAAAAATGAAACAGAAGTTATGAACAAAAGAATTTTTAGACATGTTAAACCCTTCAAAATAAAGTATTTTATAGTATTATTGATTAAAATTCATAATCACTTTATCATATCTCATGACTATTCTGATAATATAGCATTTAGGAAAGATTTGAATGTTGTGAAGGTAATAACAACTCAGACACTGAAGAAATTTTATCTTTTACCGTGTCTCAGAGACAGTGAAAACAAAGTGGACACTGAATGATAGGAACAAAAGTATTAAGGAAGCAAAAATCAACAGATGGACAAATATGTCCTTAAAATACACTGTGATAGAATATAGTGTTCTTTTGGCCTCCTACATGTAAATAAATTTACAGCAGGGTTCAGAAGATTTGTTTTTCATCATACCCCAATCTGAACAGCATTTGCAAAGGCTATGAAAAACTGTAGTACACCAAATCACTTCACTATGAACAACCAATTTTTAAAATAAACTGTACAATTATGCACTGTTAATTACATGGACATAATAACTATTATAATGTACTTATTAATGAAAGCTGTTGTCTCATTATATACATGACCTCAAACTTCTATTTTGCCAATGTGTGTTATAGTCTGCTGAGGACCCAAAGAGTAATAGATAATATGGCCTGGACCAAGAAGACTGAAATATGTTGAAGAAAGTCCACCCTTTTGGTTTTGGCTTTATTAATTAAAAAACCCAAACAACTGAATTAAGATTAGAAGACATTAATTGCATGCATGATATTAAATTTTCTGTTGTTCTTTTCTTTCTCTGTCTCATGGTTCTTTTACTCAGAGTTAGGATTGAAATGCAGGAGATGCAGAGTTTTTCTTGGACTCAGGTGTTTATTATTTCTTGTCTATAGTACAGCTGCACAGAATGTGCCTCTAAATAACAAAGTGGAAATGGGCCCCAAGTTCTACCTTCCACGGTCTTTTAAAGCCCAAATTACCCAATTATGGAATGCCAACTAATTTATTTTTACTTATAATCCAAGAACTAATCATTCATGTTCCACACTGCGGGTTTTTTGAACCGATACCAGATCACCCAGGCTTGTGAAGAAGAAGGAAGAAAGAAGAATTAACCTACACCCAAAATCCTCCATCTTGTTACATGTATATTACTATATCCCAGAAACCTAAATTTTCTACATCTCTACATATTCCACCCAGTGATATAACAAACTTCTTTTTAATTACATGGCAACAATTTCAGTGCTATCACATAATTTGGGAAGCTTTTCCCAAGGCCTCAGGTCAAATGCAGTGAGCTTTTGAGGATCACTGCCTGTCAGCACTGAAAGACTGAAATTCTCTGAACCCAGGGTTCCAACAGCATAAGAAGTGCTAGGTTTTTGAAAATATAAAAGGAACTTTTCATTTGCAAGTTTTTGATGTACCCTACAGTTTTTTGCACCCCCTCCAACTTTTTCTGTGTGCGTTAAACACAAAGAAATTGCTTCCCTGTCATAAACCAGTAATTTCTGTACAGTGCAATGATGCTGTTTAAATGTACATAACACCGAACAAGTGATGGAGAACCAAATGTTTAATTTACCAAGTTAGAAAGCTTGTTTAAAAGATGGAATGAAATATGGAAATAGCTGAGGTTAACTTTTCTATCATGAAAAAATCACTGAATCTTTAAAGTTTTTGATTACTCTGGAAGTTGTTCTTTACTCTGCATTGAAATGAGACCTCATAGTTTTCAGCTCTTCCTCTTTCTCTTCGCTAATGGAGTGGCATTTCTATAATAAGAACTTACATCACCAAAGTTAATGTTTGCATATTTAGGGATTTCCTTCAAAAGTGCCTCATCCTGGCAACATTTACCTTGTTAAATCTAACAAATGCACAGACCAATGCTCTGACTCCAATCATAGTATTGCTGTAGAAGATGACTCGCAGTTTTATGCAAAGTATTAAACAATAAATCCTGCCAAGCCTTTTTCCTACTAAAATGAAAGGTAATGCTTTCTATCTCTGCTGCAATCACAGAATAAACAGCAACTAATCCTGATGTCTAATTCTGAACAAAATGATCCTTCTTCCAGTTAATCCGCCATTTGATGAGTCACTTTTTGTTTTCTGATCGTTGGATAGACAAATCTCCTACAAGAAGGAAATGTTTCTCACACCAAGGTGAAATATATTGACGTTTCAAGCCTACTTAGAATGCATACTGTCAGTTATCATGAATCAACTTCTGTCCTCAGTACATCCCAGTTCCCTTTTGAGGACTGTTCTTGTTATGGAAAGCAGGGGTATGGCTTTGCCATTACTTAAAGTTTGGGTATATCACAAAATTAGACTACTGCCACTACTTTTACCTGCTGTGGCACTATCGACTAAAAAAACACTGCTAATTTCATGATACCAAGGCTTAATGTCAATGTTAGCCATTATGGCCTCTCTATCTTTTTAATCCAAGGAGATATAATATTTTATAAACAAAAAAAAATTGTGAAATTGACATTCATTAGTTGCATTGAAAATTAATTCTAGCTGCATGATTCAATAGGGCATCTACTGATTGCAATTGTCTGGAAACTGTAATTTAGCTTGGAAGGAAGGAACTGAACAGAACTACTTTAACTGAATGTCGTCCATATCTTCAAATCCCCTAAAATGTTCATAGATCCAACACAGCACCAGTAAGGTAAATAATCAAGAGCCTGAGCAATAACCTAACCAAAAGGAACCAGAGATGTGAATCCAGATGACACCCAGAAATGTCAGCTAAATCCTTAACTTTGCACAGAATATGCAGTCTGTGTGCCCTACCCCAGATTCACAGTATCCAACCTCAGGTGTTTAACACAGCTTTTAAAACACAAATTGCCTATTCACACACTGAGTATTCAGGTAAATTTCTGAAGGATAAAGAAAGAAAACTGGGTTTCCTCTCTTGTGTGTGTTTTGTTTCTCTGCTGTCATCTTCCTCTTCTTTCTTTTTAATTTGGGTTTAATAACTCTCCAGCTCAGCTAATGAGAGTGTTCTCTGACACACTGCTGAGAACTGCTGAGGAGAGAAGCAGCTAAAAGCAATGTTTTACACAGCTTGATGCTTCTACAGGTTTGGTTGGTCTTTTCTAGGCTCACAGGAGAAAGACTGTGTGTGTGTGACTGTGGGCGTCTCTGTGTGTATGTACTCCTCTGACAAAAAATTGCCAGTTAAATGTCATGACTAGCAAGAAGTACTACAGTTTAAGCTTTGTGTTTTTCTATCAACTTTTCTTCTTTTTTATTTTGGAAAACTGGACTGGAATTTAAAATAGCAACAATGGCTCCAAGCTATCTTGCTTACTTTTTTTCTTCAAAAATATATTTTTTTTTAATTTTTAATACATTTTAAAATAAAAACAAGCAACAGTTCACACTTTATATCAAAAGATTATTAGAGTACACAACTGAAGGAAAAAAATGCTGTTAATATTTAAACCGTATTTAACATTTGATGATGTTACTTCATGCTTTTCTGCTTTTTTGTAGTTCTGATAGCAGTTTTTGAAGTAGTTGCTGATGAAAACAGGTGAAACAAGCAAAAATCTTTGTCAAAACCATGTATATATACAAAAATAATTTTGTTCAGTAAGATAACAGGACATAAGTACATGTTGAGGTTCTGTGATGGTTTTTAGATGCTCCATTAATATTGATATAAAGCTGTACTGAGACTGAGTAGGCTTCATCTCATGAATTAGACAGCACAGGTGTTTCCTTGAATATCTAGATACATTTATTTTTTCTTTTGGCATTTTTCCAGGTTTAACAAAATGTCGGTGACATAAAATAATCACTTGAAAGAAAGGATGAGGTTTCTTGGGTTTGGGGTTTTGTTGTGGTTTTTAAATGTAGATAATGATCATATGACAGGTGAACTTTAGGTGTTTGTAGATAGAAAGCTCCTTTGTAGTTTCTCTCTCAGCTCACCATCTGTAAAAGAAGATAGTGCTTGTTTTTACCTCACATAGAAGTGGTTACATTGTTATCTGGTGTTCTTAGCTCCAAAAGTATAGAACGGTATCAATAAGGAAATATGGTTTATTGAATATGTTTTATTGGAAAAAGCAAAGTGTCACATATAGGTATATGTGTACTCTTGGTCAATATATCCTGTCAGCTGCTTCTCATGTATTATGCTTGTAAGGATCAACTTTTACAAAACTGCATATATTTTTAAACCACTCTCAGCAAGCTTGCAAAGGAAATAATCAAAATACACCTGCTGCAAAGAGTTGCTGACATCAAAAAGTGCTGGATCATATAAGCACTTTAAACTTTATAGGTTTTCAGAAATATCCTTTCTTACAAAATTTTACTGTGTTTTAGGCTTTACAGTTCTTCAGAACATCTTTTCTTACAAAAATGGACTGCAAATAAAAGTCTCATTCTACTCTTATGTGGTAGACAAATTTAAAACTTAAGATCTCTTCAGTAATTGATACCAAGGAGATGAAGGATTATTGTGGGGTTTTCTTATTTTCATTTGTTGTTGGAAAAACTCAATCCTAGTAATTTTTTTGTAGTAATAATATAGCAATGCTCTAGCACAATCAGTAATCTCACAATTTTGTGCCTTAAATATTTTAACTGTTTGAATCAGGTTTTTTGTTCTTTCTTTCTTTTTCTTTCTTTTTCTCTTTCTTTCTTTCTTACCCTTCCTTCCTTCTTCCCTTCCTCCCTCCCTTCCTTCTTCCTTTCCTCCCTCTTTCCCTTTCTTCCTTCCTCCCTTTCCTCCTTCCTTTGTCCCTTTAATTTATCTTTGATTGAGGAAATACTGCTCCTTGAATTGCATGTCTCACATCAAGAAAAGGCCCAGCCATATGCATGCTTTTTTAATCTACTAACTCAGTATGAACACCTTGCTGTTCTAAGAGACTGCAGGAAAAATGACATTTAAACATCCCAACATATTGTTTGCTATTTTCCAAATTCTCTAAACTGTTAAATTTAAAAAAAATCTTATCCCCATCATAATATTAAAAAATTAGATGCCATGCACAATGATAATAGCAATGAAAATTCCATGTCCTAGACACTTTAAAATGCTACTGCTTTTTTTTCTTCCCTGTAAGATCACATAAAGGCAGGACCAGTGAAACTGGAAATAGAAAGAGAAGATAACTCTGATGATCATGTTTCCTCTCCCTCTTCTTCATTTTTTCACCATTTGGATATCAATTTAGATATGTAACAAGGCCCAGCTCTGTACTTCAGTTTTGTACAGAACAGTAGAGGTTATGGACATGTTTAAATTATATAAGATCCCTCTATCCATGCTTTAAACATGCACGGGTTGTTTCCCTTGATGTGAAAAATCTATAAACCATAATACTGCTGCGATGTTCAGTTAATAAAGTGTTCTTTATGTGAGCCCATCTCAGAAAGTTTAATTTCCTCTTTCAAGGATCTCATAGAAACATGACCCTACAATTTCTGAGTAATAAGTAAATATTAAGTGACAAGTCATTTATGGCTGTTATTGCATTGTCTGACACAGCACTGCACAGACAAAACTCTTGTAGCTTTGCCATGCAGCTGAGTCCTGCATCAGAAAGGCAGGTCTATTGCTAAAGAAGGGAGGTCGGGTTAGCTGCCTGAGGGCTGTAATTTGGAATGACCTTCCCTCACGTTACCTTGACTACACACAATATAGAGTTAGTCCTAAGTCCACACTGAGTCAAGACCAGGAGGAAGCAATCCTAGGGATATTGTGAAAGAATTAAATTGATCAGTTCCAAAGTACTTGCCTAAGAAGCATATTTGGCTTAGAGAAGAGGAAGACTGAGGAGTTGTGTCAATGCTTTCTCCTGAAGAGTGAGGGGGAGGGAAGTGCTGATCTCTTCTCTCTGGTTTCCGGTAATATGAATGAGAATGTGAGGGAATGTCTTAAAGCTGCATCAGGGGAAGTCAGACTGGATATTAGGAAAAAGTTCTTCATTGAGAGGGTAGCCAAGCACTGGAACAAGCTCCCTGGGAAAGTTTTCATGGCTCCAGGCCTGCTGGTGTTTGTGAAGCATTTGAATAAGGCTCTTACATAGATAGTTTTAAGTTGCCCTGTGTGAAGTCAGGAATTAAAGAGCTTCCTGGATCCCTTCCAGCTCAGGATATTAAATGATTCTGTGAGAAGGGATTATGTACAAGGCTCTCTAGAATTCATTGTTGTAATTGTCCTGGTCACAGAGCCTTATTTGGCTCCAGAAGTGCCTAGATAGCAGTAGTGATACTGGTGCATATGCTAGGAAGACCTTCTGATCATAATGCTGTTCTTGACCTGCTGCCACCTAAACTGAATTAAATGAATGAAAACACGTACATCAGTCTGGGCTTCAGAAACCGTGAGACAAATGAGCCCAGGATCTTAAGGGAGTCTTGAAAAGGAAGCAGAGGAGTTAGGATTCTGGGCTTCTCAACAGAAGAATCTGGCTTATTTAGGGAATTTCTAGCTCTAATTAGGATTACTCTCTGAAGAGTAACTGTAAAGAACAAAGCTGCCCAGGAA
The DNA here is from genome assembly GCA_026261815.1 of Monarcha castaneiventris obscurior. Classification (NCBI taxonomy): domain Eukaryota; kingdom Metazoa; phylum Chordata; class Aves; order Passeriformes; family Monarchidae; genus Monarcha; species Monarcha castaneiventris. The sequence continues at coordinate 3,779,934 of JAMPIT010000566.1, read as the reverse complement.
AGTTGATGATATTTTATTGATTTTTTAAAATAAAACAGTATGTTTAATAAAAGAACTCATCCATGAATCATCCCAGTGTGGACAAAGACTAAGACTTTAAGCAGAAAACCGACTTGAACAAGCAGGGCCTTGCTTATGAACTAAGACACAAACACAAAGCATAACAGAGGTGGAAAAACAAGGGTAGGTAAGAAGGGACTACACTAAAAGTCTTGCTTAATGTAATCAGTAGTTTTGTTCTCAGACCTCTTTCTGTACCATTTCAGTAAGGAAACACAAACTTAATACAGTCTAAGGAATTGGTGGCTGAATAGGACCTGGGGGTTACAGTGGACACCAGGCTGAATATAAGCCAACAATTCACTCATTGCAAATGGGATGAACTTCTTACCACAGTAATGCAAGTACATCCCATGATGCTGCAGTAGGAATGTGGGCAGCAGACAGATGAAAGGCTCTTCTCAGAAGGCCTGGAAGAGGAGGCCTGGAAATTTTCAGAGACTCCAGTGGAAAGCTATCAAAATTATCAGGCCTGAACAATACAGCTCAGGAAGAAAAACTGAGGGCACCAAATATTTTGTGCTGGGGAAGAGGAGGCTAAGGGATGCCCTAGCAGCAGAGTCAACTGCTTGAATGTTAATTCCAAAGATGGTAAGACCAAGATATTTCCAGTACTGGCAGACTACATAGCAGTGGAAAATGGCCACGGATCTTATTTTGGGAGGAACTGGTATTAGAAAAATTTGGGTTTAGGAGGATAGTCTAAGGCTCATAAGGAAAAAGAGAAATATAAAAAAAGAATAATTTTTTGAGTATCAGTGTCTTTGACATAAACACCTCTGTTTTACCCATAAAAACCTGAGGGATTTCATGAACTTTGCTATTCTTAATCTTACTTGTATGGGGCAGCTTCCAAGAACTTCTTTCTTCTCAGAAAGATCTGATTCTCCAGGCCTGTCATTTGTGCCTGTGCAAAGTTGATGGACTTCTATAACAGCAAAAGCATTCTTTTTGCATGTAGTCCAGCCAGACAGATATAAATGATACAATTGGTCAAGGCAGTTGTGGCTCATTGCTTTAAAAAGAGTTCATTACCCAATGTACCATGCAAGAGAGAGTCAGGCACCCATGGATAGAGCATATAATGTATCTCTGGTTCAGGTTACATTCAAAGTCTCTATTTACAAACCAGCATTTGTCTTTATTGTAACTACCTTCATATTCCCACCTGCTTAGTCAAAACAAATGTAAGAAACTGCAAAGGACTGGGATTCATATAGTTAAAGAGATATTGTAGTGAAGAAGAGGTGATATGTGGTGCCTATATGTCCCACTTACTCTGCATTAAAAAATGCAGTATTCAGTGAACTAAATAGCAATAAAATCTGTGACTTCAATATGGCTAATATTTCTGTGATTTTAACTTCCAGCCTCTGTAAACTTCTGTATTTTTAAGAAATATCTGTACAAATTGCTATATTTGTATAGATCATGGGTTTATGCATTCCTTTGCTAAAGACTCTCTGAGGCATGATTTTACTAGCAGGTATTGTATTTGAACAAGGACTTTGAATGTCACATTTGAACACATGATAAGGTCAAACTTAAATTATACAGCTTTAGTACTTTTTCTCTCTCTCTGTAGATCATGTATATGACAGCTGGAAGTGCCTCAGCCTCTGTTAGAACCCATTAAAATGGGAGTATGTTTATTGGGTTTTTGTTTGTTTTTTGGGGGGTTTTGGGTTTTTTTTTTTGTTTGGTTTGTTTTGGTTTGATTTGGTTTGATTTGGTTTGGTTTGGTTGGTTTGTTTGTTTATTGGTGTTTTGTTTGGGTTTATTTTTTGTGGTTTTTGTTTTTTTTGATGTTGCTGGGATTTTTGTGTTTTTTTGTTTTTTGTGGGTTTTTTGTCAGAAAAAGCATACAGCTTCTTTATTAAGGAAAGGATTTTTTCCAGAATTACTAAAGAGACCAAAATAATATCTTGCATGCAAACCTGAAAGAGTCAACAGGAGCAAAAGCCATCAATCTTCAGGGATGAAAAAAACTGCCAGTCATCTGATACTGGCATCTTACACGTGTGACATACTTCTTGTAGCAAAACCTGGTGTCTGTAAGCAGCAAAAGTTGTGTCTAAACTGAGTTTGTCAATCACAGGGTCTCAGCCTTTCAACTATTCAAATAAATTTTACTTACGCAATCTGTAACACTACTCCATTCCAAGACACTATAAAGAAGAAATGAGGGAGTATTGAAAAGTGCTTGGGTGTTAATTTTAAAAAGAGAATAAGCCAAGATGCATGAGATCCTGGGAGTCTTCCAGCGTTCTCAGGACTCCTCAGCCACCTTTGACACCAGAATTTGCTGGGAGATGCAATCCACAACTTTCTGCAAGGAGCTATGATTGATACTGTCCTCTAACACTGATTTCACAGCTCAACAGCAGCCCCAAATGCCTACCTTTCAGGGTGAGAAGATTTTCCTTGTCCAAATGATGTTACTTTAGGGAGATTCTTACATGTTTGAAAAGCTGTCATAAATCCTTCCTCTTTTACTACTTCTAATAAGGATTCTTGTCTCACATAAAGCAGATTATTGTCTGCAGGAAAGCAGCTGTCACTTGCTCCCAGAAGATGCTGAGCTCTGTAGCAGCTGATCTCCTGTTGAGCTTGGACCTTATGCTTTTAACCCCAACTTTGCACACTGAAGATGCCTAGATATGCTGTGTTTTCCCAGCTTACTCTACCTACTCTGCTTTTACTTACCTGATGAGCATTCAGGTCTGTGAAGAATGGGAAAAAATATGTCTTATGGAAAAAAAATTGTAATAGAACATGCTTCTTATTTTTTTTTTTTTTTTTTTTAAGCTGAATTATTTCATATTCTTTCTTGCAGAGAATAAAAATGTCATATTGTATCAGGGTCTTCTACTGCATAAGAATACTACAAATAATAACCATTGCAGTGAACCTGCAGATTAATTCAGTCTTTACTTTCTGGAGAGTCAAGAATGAAACTGTTAGGGAATTGCTGTGAGAAATGGCAATCTTTCAAAAAGTAGAACTTTCACTGGCTACACATAACAAAATACAGTATTTGATCTGAAAGACTGTGAGGCTTCACAAGTGCTGTTTAGGATTAAGAAGATAAGTAAATTGTTGTTTAAGGTTCACCTAAGTAATATTCTCTTAATAAGATACAGTGCTTATTTTGGGTCAAGCTCCAAATGAACTGTTAAATTAACGTTTCTTTTTTTATTTTGTTTTGCTACTGTAATACAATTCACATTTGCTAAACCAGACCAATATTTGACCAGTTCAAGGAAGGGGTAGATAGAGGAAAATGTCATCCTTTAACATTTCTATTACAAGCAACTGTGGTGCATGATGAATGCATACTTCCCTTTATCAATCAATCCTTGCAAACCAATTTGCTTACATCCTGAAGCGAGCTGCATTTACAAGGGGGGATCAATTCTTAAGAGGATTATGTGTCAAAATAAGATGTAGTCTAGTAACAAACAGCTTTGGAGAAGCAGCTCAGGAAAACAAGTAGCTGAGCAGTCTATTGTGTAGCTCTTTTTTTTTGTGTACCTCTCTCTCTCTGTTCTACTTAACATTTTAATAAAATTAGCTGTAATTGCCTCCACTTTATACAATATACAAAGTGGTTTGCTGAAGAGATATTTTTTCCACAACACAAGAGTTTACAGATTCCAAGGACTTTTACTTTCTGGCAGTAAATACGTTTGCATTTAGAATTATTTGGTGAGTTTTTCAAATAAAATAAATAACTAAACCAATACAAGCAGGCAATACAATATTGTATAATAAGAAATTTTACTATTAAAATACAACTGCTATATTCAAGAGACAATAATAGATTATGTTCACTTATTAAGCTTTCCCTCATGTCCATCTTGCAGTCAATGGGAATTTTGCTGATGACTGCTAAAGAAATTGGATCAGTCCCATACTGAACAAAAAACAGAGATATCTGAGAAAATCTGATTACATGTTTTCTAATAAATCTAATAATTCCATTTCTTTTTCAAAAAAATTGCAATACCAACAGTCAAAAAACCCGTGAACAACTATGGCATAGACAATGGTCTATACATACAACCAGAACCATGGATTCATAAAAGGTTTTATTTATGTAAAGTTTGTATATGTAAAATTGCCTGTAACAAACATTACACAATCGTAACCTAAATTTTGTTATTAAATTATTCTTTTTATTTTATTTAGATTATAATAATTATAAAATACAGTATTTACTCATGAAAGCAATTTATTTTTTTATTGTTCAGCCATTCTATATTGTTTCATTTGTAGATCTACTGATTGATGCATCTTTTCTGAATATTGACCTGAATTTCTGGATTGGTAATTTCATATATTTAGTCAATGTTTCTGAAAAGTTTTGTTCATCCTTCTGATTAGAATTTTTATCTGCCTGTATTTGATAATGCATTCCTTGATTTTTTATTTGTGAAACTCAATAAAACACCTTTTAAGATAAAATTGAGACTAATCAACATAATTAAGTCAATTAAAACTACTTTTCAAAATTTAGCCAAGCTCTACATTAATACAATATGCCTTGAGTTCAAAACAATCATAAGCTTTATAAACTAACAATATAGCAATATCTGTCCCTTTAATTTGCATTATAAAATATCAGGACACAATGATTAAAGGTTAGATTCAGCTGATGAAATGTAAAGACTTTCACCTTGACTAGACAAAAGATTTTCCCCACAGTGTCAGTCAAGGAAGCAAGCATCTCTAGAACATTTCAATACAAAGCAAAATGCCTCAAATTTCAGACAAAGAAGTGCTTAATTCCATCCATTGTGCATATACTCTAATAATTTGCTAATACAGAAACGTTTGCATTTGCTAATACATAAACATTTGCATGATCAATACCTAAAATCAAAATGAAATTAATAGCACACAATGTTTTGATTTTCTATGTTACAGAGACAAAAAAATAAAATGGCTGCTTGTGAATGCAAGCCATTTTTCCATTGCGATTCTGATACTGAGATCTTAGCTTTTTAACTCTCTTTCTTACTAATCATGCAACTTAAGATTGCTCTATAAATCTCTGTCCAATGCATTTTTATGGGCTGAGAGCTCCAAAGACAACCCTGGAGGGCATTACACTTATCCTTGTCCAGCTGTTCTGGCTCCCTGTGATGCCCTAGGTTTTATCTTTTATATTTTTCAAATTCTGTACTGCTTAGAGTGTAACTCTGAAGTTCCTTGTAGCCTGTAATTTCTGCTCTCTCGTGCAAGACAGACATAACAAAGCCTCTCCAGGCTTTGCCTTCAAGGACAGCCAGGCTCTTCTAGGCCCAAAATGTGTAAACCAAAGACTCTAAGGGGGGAGCAAGCTGAGGGGAATTACATCATCGAACTGGGGCTTTAATTGGAGAATTAACCGTGGTATGCAAATGAACCAAACCTATAAAGGTGTGAAGAACTCATCACCTGTCGTCCATCTTGGGGTCCATTTTTTATGGAAGCAACCTCTGGCTCCCCAGGGTGTACCTTGAAGGCCCTTCAAATAAATACCTATCTTTATTCCCTTACTCTTGTCTAGTCTCTGTTTCTAGGTGGCTGAAGAAGGCATCACCTGGCAAACTGATAAGTAGAAGGATGACAGTAGATGGTGATGTATGCTAAGACCGTCCTTTACTGATGGGTTTTCTCTTCTGACTGTCCCCTTGACAAGTATTTTTAAATTACTATCAATTTGCTACAAACAAGTAGGTTTTTAGTTACTTAGCAAGTAATACAGAGAAACATAATGCCACTCCTCTGAGAGTAATCAATTGATGTGTCCCCTACCCCACCCTTTCTCCTAGCAGCCTGTGCATAGTATCTTTCTCTGAGGAACAGCTTAGAAATGTCATAAAACTTGGGATTTACTTCTAGTTAAATTAAGAAAAGCACAACTGAAAGTCATTTTTTGTGTATCAGTGACTTATTTCACCATGTTTATAATTAAGATATCAACTCCTCAGAAAAACTTCCCTCTAAAGGGTTCATCGCAGTGATATTCCCTTCCAGAGAGAAACCAGCAATTAGACTGCCAGCAATTAGAAGAGAATTCACGTGAATTAGCATGAAACTAAAATAATAGGCTTGACTTGGAGGAGAAATCCAGCAGCTCTGAGGTAGTAGTACATTACAGTATCACTGGAAATGGCAGCTTTGCAATACAACATCTCTGTTCTTAAATCATGATGGCCTACCTGCCATAGGATACCTGCTAATTTCACCATTAGAAATCAATAGATGTTTGTGCTGCATCTCAGTGGTTTTTGCAAGATAATGTAAAAATAAAAACAATGCCATTATTTATCAGAATGAACCTAAAAACCCCATAATTAAATTGTTTCTTCCAGATGAGGGATGCTGTTTCTATGAAGGCATTATAATACAGGAAAGTAGATAATGCAGGTCCATCTAGTGGGCTGAATTATGGACAATTTCAAAACTCAAGGCATAAAGTTCAAGGTAACTTTCAGTACTTTGAAAGCAAAAGAAGCTACCTCAGTCTTAATGAACTCAAAGTGCACACACTTGGGAAATGAATCCAGAAAATTTAGCAGCATATTAGCATCCTGGCTTATCAAGCATTTTTCATTTTGTTAGTCTATGAATGATTGTGATTCAATGAATTCAGTCAGTGGCTGAATCATCAGTTTAGCTACTAAAAATTGATGAAGATCTTGATCTTGATGAGAGAACTGATGTATTGCTCCTTAGTTTCTCTGGAAAAAGAAGCCATAAAAGTGACCTCCTTTAGCTGTGAGGTACTTGGCTGTGCTGTTGCTAAGCCAGTCACAGATATGACAAAATATTATATTGATGTAAAGGAGGAGAAATTACTCAGTCAAATACATACGAGTTTAAATCCCTGTGCTGCTTTAATGGTTAACAAAATAAATGAGATGGTATATTTTCAGGACATAATTAATCTTGCCTTAATGTAGATGTCTAAAATGTTTCAGATTAATTTTGCCTGATAAGTGTCCATTTCTCCCTTCTTAATCTGAAATAAAATTAGGAAGACAAGCTTGTGTACAAAGTTGGTTCCTAAGGATCTGTAACTGATCTCTAATATTAATTATAATCCCTACAATTTCATATAGTTTAGTTTCTGTCCTCTTATAAGAAAAGTTTCTATCAAGATATCAAGATGTCTCAATAAAACAGATATAATTTACCTATCCATGGGAAAAAAACCGCCATTTTTTTCTGCTTTGGATTATGTTCTGAAATGACTAAAGTTCTAATAATTTTTTTAAAGTTATTATTTTGTTTTTCCTGTTAGAGCTTTTATTGTGCCAATAATACTTCAACTGATTGCCACTTTTCTAAAACAACAGCTCTCAGTATTTTCTAAAAAATATGTGGCTTTCCATTTACAACTTTCAGATTCACACCAGAAGAAGGAACATACTTTACTTCCAACTAAGATTTCAGTAGTACATGATATTAGTCTAGAATACATTTTTTAGAACAAATGGCAAAGTCTAAGCACATACCCAAATTGAAAGCTTAGAACTTCTCTTAAGAAAATTGTTTGAAAAACAATGCTGTATGCACATTTCTGATTACAACATTTTCCAATGAGAGATAAGAAGATACAGATGATGCCAAATGGACCTCTGTTTTTTCACCAAGAAAAAGTGGGTTAACATAACACAAACATCAGAATCATAGAATAGTTAAGGTTGGAAAAGACCTCTAAGATCATCAGTTCCAACCATTAACCCAGCACTATCATGTTCTCCATTAAACCATGTCTTCAAGTGCCACATCCACAAAAACTTTTAACACTTCCAGGGATGACGATTCCACCACTTCCCTGGTCTGCCTGCTCTAATGCCTGACCACCCTACCAGTGAAGAATTTTATCCTAACATCCAATCTAAACCTGTTGCCTGGCTGTCCTAGCTGCCCTCAGCAAAGGACGCCGGCCTCGAAAAACCCTGGACGCCTCACCAGGCTCCGGTGCTTCGGGGCAGGCGGGGCTGGTTCCCGCAGAGGCAGGTTGGCTCCAAGAGAAGAGAGGCAAGGCGCGAATAAGGCAATGAGGCAAAGGGTGGCGAGAGGGGGTCCTCCCCGAGCTCCTTTATTGAAGGGTTTCTGAGGGAGAACTCCGGAGGAAAGAAGGGGTGCACGACCCTTTAAAGGGGACAGACATGGGAGGGGTGCCGGATAGATAGCCAATAGAGAACCAGGAAGTAGGAAGGCACAACACCTGAGGGCCAACGAAACTTTTGTAAGGGGGTGGTACACGCATGTCAATCAAGTCTCAACCAATCACTCAACGCGCTCTGGGGAATCTTCTGGAAACTGGGTTGGGTTTAGACAGTGGTACCGCCCATGGAGTCCTCCTCCCAGGGGGAGTCTCCGTCCCCAGAGGCGGAGTCGGAGGCGGAGTCGGACTGAGTGGCAGCCGCCACAGTTGGGGCCTGCCCCTCCACATAAACCTCCTATGGCACAACTTGAGGCCATTACTTCTTGTCCTATTACTTGTTAGCTGGAGAAGACATCAGCCCCAACTTTTTAACAACCTTCTTTCAGTTGTGTATTGAGAGCAGTAAGATCCCCACTGAGCCTCCTTTTCTGCAGACTAAACAACCCTGTGGGAATCCAGAGTGCAGGGCATATTTCTCTGCCTGTTTTGAAGAGAAAACCCCCCCCCGAACAACGTGGTTTTCGACCTTTATCCATGGAGAAAACTCCCTACTATCTGGAAGGAATTAAACTCTACACAGATGTGACCAAGGTGATAGAATATGATGTAAGGATCAGGGTGAAGAATCTAGAAGTTTTAGGTTTGTTAATGTAGTAAATTGATAAATAGTAAAAGTTCCAAGATGGAGGAGATTTTGTAGTTTTAAACCTCCATCTTTCTTCTTCTAGTCATCTATATTTTGTAGCAAAAGTAGTTTAGGATGATTGGATGAAACGTTCCGCAGTTCTGGCCTGCGTGTCAGAGTGATTTACTGAACATTGGAGGAAAAGTAAAAGTATCTGTCGTTTCAATTTTTTATTGGATAATTTACCTAAAAAAGCGCTCTGGAATTTTGATAAGTAGCCATTTTTCTCGCCTTCTCTTGCCATGTTCTGTTCTGCTATGTCTTTTCTACGCTAATTGCTGATAACGCTAAAATAAACAACTATCTGAAGAAGCAGTTACTGCGAGTTTGCCTCGTCCGTCTATCAAGTTCCTTGGACTCCAGAGGATTTAAAGGGCCTCTCCCAGCAAGAGAGGCTGATTTATGGCACTACCAGTGTCACAACCCCAGCTCCTTCAGCTGCTCCTCATCAGACTTGTGCTCCAGACCCTTCACCAGCTCCCTTGCCCTTCTCCGGACACACTCCAGTACCTCAATGTCGTTCTTGCTGAGAGGAGCCCAGAACTGAACGCAGGATTTGAGGTGCAGCCTCACCAGTGCCAAGTACTGGGGGACAATCATTGCCCTGGTCGCGCTGGCCACACTATTGCTGATACAGGCCAGGATGCCACTGGCCTTCTTGGCCACCTGGGCCCACTGCTGCCTCATCTTCACTGACGTCAACTAGCACTCCCAGGTCCTTTCCTGCCAGCTCCCCAGCCACTCTTTTGCCAGCCTGTAGTGCTTCATGGGGTCATTCCAACCCAAGGGTAGGACCCAGCACTTCAATTTGTTGTACCTATATGTTTTATTTTGTACAAAAAAATCAGTTTGGTCTTCTATATTTTATTTATGGGAATCTTTACTTCGATAACAAGAATCCTATTGTCACTGTTCTAAATTTTTAAAGTACTTATGCAATTGGCATAAGGATTCTCAAAGTTGAAAATATGTTACTAAGAAAATATAATTACCCATGATCTGAATAAAAATAGCAAAGATGTGGTATCACACTAGTTTTACACTCTATATGTTTCTAAAACTATGTTGGCTAAGAGAATAAATTAAAAGGTTCCTATTTTCAGTCCAACTGCTGAATGAAGTCACCTCATGAAACTACATGAAACAAACTACATTGTATTATACACACTATTACCATGCCGAGTTTGCCTTCAGAATGAGGTTTCCTTTCAAATTCAGCATTAAGACTAGGTTTATATTCATTCTCTTCAGAGGAATATTGCAAGCAAACTTAACTGAGGAGTGACTTCTAAGATAACTTATGGGATTTTTAAAGTCTCATTTCCAATATTTATACAGAAATTGGGTTAAATTATTAAAGACATCAGAAGTAACTATCAAACATAAGCACTGGCTTTAGTAGCATCAGCTACTAAAGCCTCACATTGTAGGGTTTTTTCCAAAGGTTTAGCAAAGCAATGTGCCTGAGACTGAATATTGAACAGATGTGTGTTTAAAATTAGTATTTTTAATGAAATGCTGATCAAGACTATTCAATTAAAAAGTAATACAAATTGGAATGATTCTGTAAGGCGTCATTATATACTGAGTAATGCTCACACAAAAAATAAATACTTGTGACTTTTGATCCTTTATTCATTGGTAGTGGGCATTAATCACACTCATGGTGTTTTTGTTTACTTGACTTGGAACATGATCATGTAACATTTGATCACAATAATGAATTAAAAACAAATTTAAAACTAGCTATTCTGCTACATGTTTAACTGTTAAAACCTATTTTTTTGCCTTAAATACCTCAACAAAAATTGTGGTTTTAATCAAAAATTCATTAATAGTCTCACAGAATATTCTTATAAATGCATATCTGATTTTATTAGACTTTATTTACTGTAACAAATTAGAGTTTATTAAACTCCCACAGTATAGTTACCTATATGTAATTATATATATTCCTGCACTGTGGACTTATATTATATGAAGTTCCATTTTTAGAGCTGGATGAAATCAAAATGTCTCCAGCACAAGAGTTGCAACATTTAACTCTAGTTTTGCCCTACATCTTTTATTTCCACATTCTTTATTGAGAGATTTGACCACTGTTATGATATGCTTCATTTTAATACATTAATTTTAAATGGACTTGGTTAGTATTAAACTGTACAGGAAAACAGAATTTCTTGCAGAAGTTTTGTTTACATTCTTTGAATTAATATCAAATATCCTTAAACATTTGCATTCTAGATATTTCCCTCTAAGCTTAGTATATGGACTCCAAAATCAGTGGTAAGAAATAAGTACTTCAGGACATAACACTCTATGCATTTTTAACTTCCACTTAAGATTATATGAATCATCTCCTAGACTTAGCTGTCTCTCTCCATTGACTCTAGAAAGAACATATGTAAATATGTGTGACAGAGGTGTTTGCACTGCAGACATTTGCATTCAGCCAGGTGGACCACCACCATCTCTCTGTCCTTCTTTGTCTCTTTGGACTTCACCAGACTCTGTTTTATATTGTTTCGTATAATATGTTATATCTCTTTAATCCTGAGCATGCACTCAGGTTACTCAGAGAAAAAGGAGATCAAGGAATCACAGGACATGTAGCAAACATACCTTTTCACTGGAAACTTTGAAAATTCCCTTCTTGATACTTTATTTACTACTTCTCTCCAGTGAGTTGCAAATTCAAATGAAGGATGAAAAGGATCATACCAATGAAACAACTCTGAATAATCTCCCAGGACCCAGTTGGGTGAAGAGTTTTTCACTGTCCTAGGTAAAAATTGCAAAGTTTTAATTTACAGCATTAAAAATACTGTGGTAAAGCACTGTAATTCTCCTCCTGAGATGTAGCCTTTGGGAGAGTACAGCTGTAAACTTTGCTGCTCCAGAAAGTCGGATCAGTCAGATGTCACTCTGTCTGTTCTTTGCAAACAGTTGGAATTCTTTCTCCCAAGGCTTATATAATGCTTTTTATTTCCCAGAACTGATTTCAAACCTTGAATAAATTAAAAACATACTGTAAATTAAATACTAAAGATCACAGTTTTAATGCATTAATTTTTATGTAGGTTCTCTGGAGATACTCTACACACTATTAAGGAATTATGCAGGAATCTTTTGCTTCCATCCTTTAGAGCCCCAGGCCTATTTTGTTTTTTGGTTTTTTTTTGTACATGGTGAAATTTCTTTAAATGTTTTTATTACACACAAACATAACCCACATTATATAGCAGAAACAATTTTTTAAAACTCAGATGAATGAAAAACAAACATCTCTCTCATGGTATTTCTACATCTCCCAGAAAATCATGGGGGGATACAGTTCAAGGGTGACTGACTGCCAGTACATTTAATTCTTACCATGCCCACGAGGACTCTGATGCTTATAATATCCGTGCGATCATTAAAAATAATCTTAGGTCTAAAAGTTCCAAACACCAACTTTAAATTGTTAGCTTAAAGCAGGCAAATCGATGAATAAATAAATAAATAAATAAATACATAAATAAATAAATAACTACTAGGGCATATCTTTTTGTTTCAAGTACATAATTTATCAGAACATAATGGTTCATGCTGGTTTTAGATATAAAGCGGTCATCTTCAATTGTACGTAAGTAAGAAATTAAATCATTCCTCTCTCAAGAATTTAAACTAGGGCCTGTGTCACAGTAAAATCTTTAAACTAGAAAATTGTAACATTAATTGTTCATAGGAATATTTTTTTAAAAAACATTAATTTGCTGTAATCTAATTAGTGTATTTTGAAAATTTGCTAAATGAGTTTCCATGTCCTCCTTATGTGTAGTTCTGATGCAGCAGGGCAACTCAGGATGTCTAAGTTAGAAGGAGCATAGCTTTCCATCTCCAAAGCCGTTTGCAAAGTGCATTGTTCTAGAGAGAGCAGTGGGGACCCACACTGCGCGATCCAGCAGGAGGATGAGGCATTCTTTGCAGCAGCAGTCATGAAACTGAGTTATCCTTTCAGATAAGCTGCTGAGAAGTGCTTTAAAGGTTTCACCAAAACTGATGAGTTTTGCAAAACATTTTGTTTGAAGTAAATTGTTTGGGTTTTCAGGGTTTTTTTAAGTGGGATCTTTTGTTTGTTTGTTTGTTTGTGTTTCTATTGTTTGGGTTTTGTTCAGGTTTTATTTGTTTTGGGTTTTTTCTGTTTTGTTGGTTTTTTTTTCTGGTGTTTTAAATATCACAATGAAATTTTTTAATGATCCTGAGAGGATTATGAGGTATTTATAAGACTGTCTGGGCACTCTGGTTATAGGAAACTCTGGTCTGACTGATTTACCAGCCCAGTTCCCATTCCCCATTAGGCATGAAGAAACACCTCTAGCTAATTATGCTTTCCTTCATACCCAAATTGTGTACCTAGTAGGGAACCTATATTGTCCAGAGATGCAAGTAGGAACTCCCGATTAGGTGCAAAAGCTACCAAACAGTTACTGTTAAATTCCTACATCTGATACTCTTGAAGCAACAAATCTACAGCATAGGGGAAGAGATGGAAGTAACACAGTAACCTTGGTTTGGGTAAAAGAATAATAAGTTGGGCATACAATGGAGGTAGTTCATCCTGTTCAGAAAACCTTTAAGGAAAATGTATTTTTGATCTGTATTTTGTAAAGTGTCATCTGGACATGGATTTATTTTTTTCCTTGGGTAACCCTGAAAATTGAAAAGGAGGGCGCTGTAACTGAGGTATTACATAGGATCTTCAGTGAGAGTGTAACCTGGCCTCTTTTAATTCTTTCTTTCTTTTTTTTTTTTTTTTTTGCTAAAACCAAACACTTTTATTAATTCAATTTTATATTAGAATATACTGGATGGTGTTCTCTTCATTTTTTGTTTGTTTCATTTTTGTTGTACCTCTAAAGTTTTCCTTCTTCCAAATACTTGTACCATAAGCATTTTTATTTACCAGCATACTTAACTCCACTGTGTTATGAGTGAGTTTCATTCTGCTTTGGATCTCTTACATTTCAACTCAAGTCTAATATTAAAATCAAAGTGGTCCTTGGAAATAGTACACAAAGAGGCTATAGCTTCTTCCGTGTAGGAAACAAATAGAATATTATCATTCACTATAAAATGTTTCATGTTTTTTGATACATGTTCCTTGGCACGCGTGTTTATTTTTTAAAAAGCACAATTTATCACCTTGAAGGAAAGCTTTACTGTAGCTGCTGTATCAAACAATTATCTAATATATAACAGCTATGTTACAGGATTTTGTTCTCTGATGACAGTATCTTGTAAAGCATATTCAGCATTCATTTAATAACTTTAATGTGAGTTTGGAGTTTTTTTGTTTGTTTGTTTTTCTCTTTCTTTTCAGGCATATGTAACTTCATTATTTTCTACAGCATTTACTTCTTGAAGGTAAACTTCTCATTTCTCTCTGGAGATTAAGACATTTCACAGTAGTTCGATGAAACAGCAACACAACCAAACTAATTTTACAGGCCTTTGGATTAATTTGATTTGATAGTTTTTTATTACTTGAGGGGCATACATTTGACCCGACAGTTTAGGACACACATGAAAAGGCACCAAGCCTTGAAGACCTTCTGAGGTGCAAAAAAATTGCTGGTACTTCTGTGGGTACAATGTTGTGCTGAGTCACGTGCATAGTGTTTGCAACTCCATAACACAATATATCATACACTTTGGGTTCACTTGCCTGTTCATGGAGTTCAGTGCTGCAGCCTTTGGTTTTGTATGTATTATTTTTCATCCTTTCTTTTCCTTTCCATTTTTCTTCCCTCTTCTCTTATTTGAAATCCTGACCTATTTCTATTTTTTAATTCCTCCAGAGAGTGCTATTAAATACTTTCCTACATCATAAGGTAACATGAACAGTTCTCTGTAAAGTCATTTCTTTAGTATTACCATTTCAAACACACTTGAAAAGGCTCTCATGCTCCCCATTTTTTATGGAATTAAAATTATGAGTGACATTTTAGTACTCTCTTTCTCCATCCCCAAATTGGATATGCTCCAGGTTTTGCTTTTAAGTCTGACACTTTGTTTGAGTGACTACACTGTTTGCTGTCTTTCTTTGTGCCCTATGTTTTCTTCTTGCAATATGAGAATAATGATGCAGATTCTATCTAGAAATTGCTCATTGCCCTTCAGTGGTCACACAGTCACAGACATGTGAGCATTATAAATAGACTTCAAGCCTGCACAGTTATTTCCTTGTTTTCTTTGCCAAACAATACCACGTATTAATGTAATTACCTTCATTCTGACTATGTTAATAACTGTTATTGCTCAGCAATGTTAAATGTCATGGCCACTTACATCTTTTTTGAATTTAAAAAATTATTATCTGTTCTATCATGCTGTCTTTTGTTTGAGCTTTTAACCATGTTACTTTTTTATTTTCTCAAGCTTTTACCACTAACAGAGAGCTGTAACCATGGACAGTTCTAGAATCCAAATGGTTACAGATTTTATATTTACTATAAATGTCATGCTCTGCACATTACTATTTGCTAATGGGTGGATAACAGCTCCATCCATTCATGCTGAAATGTCAGAGAGAATTGCATTATTCAGAATTTTGTTTCCTTTATTTTGTCGGGGGGAGGGAGAAAATCCCATTTTCTATTTAATTAGAGAGAAGCTCTACTGTCACTGACAAGGAGAGTGACAGTTCTGTTGCATCCTTTAGAAGTTATGATACTGAAATAGACATGACCTTGGGGCTTTTGTTTGTTTTCTAGATGTATGTTAAGGAAACAAGAGAGATCTCAAAAGAAGGAGGAAAGGTAAAACAAGACACATGACAACGGCCATTAGGGTAAATAGATAAGAAAAGATACAAAGCTACACAAAGCATACTCGTTTCTGTAGGAAAAAATGCTCTTTGTCTTTTCAAGATAGATAACATAGATATCTTCTTGGTGAAAATATTTAAATTAAAAATTTTAAAAGAAAATTTAAAAGTTAAATTTTAAAAAAAATTTTAAAAAATTCCCAGGTAGTCAAGCGCTCAAAATCAAAGCAGGATGTGTATGATAAGTGCTCTGTAACTAGCACAGTAAAGGGGGTATTACTATGCTACAAAATAGGGGTATTACAGGGGTATTACTATGCTACAAAATAATTGGTGGGAAATGTGTTTTTTAATTTTATTTTTTTTTAAATAGAAGGGAAGTAAATGAAGGAAAATTCCTTAGAGAACAACTACTTTACCTGTGTCTGATTCAACATAGGGGATAAAAGATATGAAGAGTCTGAGATTGTATCAACTGGTTTTGAGTTTCCTTGATCCAATTCTACTGGCGTTTCAGAATTTTGGTGGGGTTTTTATATCAGTGGAGAAAGAGTGTAGCAAGACTGTACCATGAACTTTCTTACTCTTGACATATGTCTTTTCACAGTGAAGACATGAAGTGCCTGGGAATGATAGATATATTTCAGAAGAGAATTTGCTGAAGACAGGAAATCCTTTGCCAGAAATTTTCAGCTGGGTTATGGTTCATTTGTAGCGGCTGAGTGGCACAATGGGATCATAGCTGTATTTGAGAATCTGGCACAATATTTCCCTGAGGTGCTTCCCTTCCTGAAGTAGCTGAACTGCTATGCATTTTAGATATTTCATGATCCATTATAGCCTTAGAAAACAAAACAAAAATATACAGAATGACGTTTTGTCTACTTATAGATCTCTACAGACATCATGTATAATTACTGTACATATAAATTGTTTTTACAAAATTTGCTGATACTTCCTCACTGGATTTTTATGTAAACTATTCTTTCTATAAATAGTTTTTTAAATTCACACCATCTAACTATAAATGTTCAAGTTTTTTAAGCCACAGTCCTAATCTATAGATAAGAGGCAAATCTCTGGCATTATATCAATCATATTTCTGGAAAGATTAAATTCACACTCCCCCCTCCACCCCCTGCCTTAAGGATTGGTGCATATTTATGTTAGTGGTTAACAAGATTGTAATGTTGTTCTTTCCTATTTTGAATATGGATTTAGAGTGCTGGTTTGCCACTTCAGCACACCAGCATGTGTTGCAGAAATTCTCTACGGTGCACATTTTTCTTGGATTATTAACACCAATTCTCACAAAGCAACAGAGAGGAGAAGAAAAACAGAAAAGCAAAGAATTTACAAAGAGCAGAAAAACAATATGAAAAAGCCTTTTTTTTTTTTCTTTCTTAGGCTGATTCATGGAGTGCTGCAATGTATATCTCAGAAAAGTACATATACATACCTAATTTGCAGATTCCCAAGCTTGAAAAAAGGCTGAATTCTATTTAATTTAGAGAAAAAAAGCAAAAACATTTTTTTTTCCATTCATTAGAGAGGTGTGATAATGACTAATACTTTTTAAGACTATCTCAAGATAATGTATTTATATTTGTAAGACTATGTGAATGTACTCAAATTCCTACAGGTACACATGAAACAGCTGCAAAGATGTGAAAAGCTTATTTTACAGCAAAGTATCTTATGAAATATTTTGGCTATTAAAAAGTGAAGAAATCATGGTAATGCTTTTATTTATTCCTATTCAGAACTTTCTGTTTGCATTTCTAACAGCTATCTTCCCTAAAGTAGAGATTTGGGTTTAGTTTATGGCAGCAAAGGGGAAAAAGCTGCCAGAAGTGATTTTAATCCATTAAAAGAAGCTTTATAAAATGATGGAAACACAAATTACAGATGCCTTTTGCCAAATATAACTTTCTTCTTATAATTAAATCCTAACAAATGGTTGTCCTTCTGATATTTACTAAAAAGTCTAACTTTTATTTGCTCGCTTTGCAGAATAGTTTTGCTAATTACTATTTAAATCTGTTAGCAGATATCAAATTAAGGCAATAAGTATTTTATTAATAACATGCCATTCTAAGAAAGAAAAAAGAGAGGAACCTTTTTAAAACAGTTCTTAACTTTTGTAAGTTGCTCAGCTCTTCCTGAGAGATGCCGAGCAGCCTCAGCTGCCCCTGAAGTCAGTGGGAGCTGTAAGTGCTCTTGGCTTCTTTAGCATCCTAGGCCTGAGCACCTGGCACTTTTTAATGCATCGTATTTGTCTAGGGCTTAAAAGTCAGCCCCGAGCATCTGTACCCATTGCATGCTGTGCTGCAGTGTAGAAGAGCATGTTTTGCCCATAAAAGAGACACTTCGAGCACTGGAAGCTGTTTAGAAGAAATTTAAGGGGATTTAATTTCCTAAGGTTCCTTTTGGTGTGTATGCTGCTTGCCACCAGCTGCTTCTACATTGCTTCTATCAAAGATGAGGGAAAATGATGCCACATTCACAGGCAAATGACTGCACTGGAGGGATTTTTCCCACGAGGCAGGCGAGACATTACAGTGTGGGAGTTAGGTACTCCACACAAGTACAGGTTCTTATCTTCACCTCTGGGACACCTTACCCCGAGCCCGAACAGATGAGAAACGCCTGCAGATGTTGGTTCAGGTTGTTTATTTTTCCTTATCTCCAGCCAGCTCTCAGCTCCGGCCGTACATCTGATGCCAGCCGAGTCCGAGCAGGAACTGCCCAGTTTTGGGGCGTCCCATCCTTTTTGTACCCTTTCCATGATCCAACCATTCTTCACAACGTATTTATTATTTGCTATTCTATACCAATTAATTTGCACCTATTCTAGACACGTAATTTCTACCTCTTTTTCATTCTACCAATCATTTTGTGCCACCACTACAAGAGAAGACAGAGGAGAAGGAGAAGAAGAGGAAGAACAGGGCAACGCCCAAAGTCCTCCATCTTAGACCCTTCATCCTCATATTAAAAATCCTAAAATCTACTTTTTACCTTGTAAAATACTATACCACTACTCATTTTCACCTTCTCTTGTTTCGCAATGCCTTGCGCTGCGTTGGTAATTTTTCCCATGGGCTGAGATCAAAGACGGTGTCATTCTGGGCTTCTTGCCAGGGTCCAGGACCCCCGTGCCGGGGCTCCTGACCTCCCAGGGCAGCCCGAGGCGTGCCTTGGGTTCCAACATTACAGGAAATGTCACAGCTGTGAGAGAGGCCTTGCCTTACTGCTCAAGGGCCACCCAAAGCAGCTCACTGAGGGCGGCTCTTGCTTGTCCTTTCACCCAGGTGTTCCCTGAAAGACGACTGTTGGAAAGGTTCACTTCTAAGGGTAGCGACAACCACCAGGAGGAGGCTCTCCTGTCATATGGAAAACACACACTCAGTGACTTATGTGGGGAGAGGAGTAAAATTAGACAAAGCCTAGAGACTGACTGCTTATAATAAAATGATTCATGTGGTTTGCAGTTTGCTTTCCCTCACTTTTCTAAAGAGGCAGAAGATAACCAACCCAGAGCATCCTACACTGATTATCAATAGAAGTTTACTTCAAACTATTCCTCTACAAGAAGAAAAAAAGAAGTATTTCTGTGCACAGATATACCTGTTAATCTAAGGGATATACAGTAACCCTATGCCTTCAGGGACACCCTAGATGAAACTAGGCTAAGTAGAAAATTCTGCCACAGAAAAGTTCTGGAGCTGTTGTGTATGGCATCTGCCTTGACGTTGCCATCAATGTTGAAAATCACTGTCTGACCTATATATAGTTCTTTAATCAAAGTCACTGTGCAGCTTTTTGGCCTTTGTTCTAAGGTTTCAGCTGTGCAAGTGATACAGGTTTTTACCAACACAAGAATAGAAAACAAGTCCAATCATTAAGGGACAGAATAAAAAAGACTAAACGAATCATGAAGAATTCTCATTTTGATTTTTCTGTTTTCAAAATTGTCTTAAAAAGTAATACCAGCTTCTTTTATTAAAGCTGATCAGGAAAGTACTTGTTTTAACAGAAAATAGTGAGAATTTTTCAGGCACTTTTCTTAAGAGCTGAATGTGCTTTCACTGTTTCTTTTATTGTTGAAGGAGACAAAACAGAAAGCTTTTATCTTACAGAAGTAGGTGATTTCAGTCCAAAAAGTCTGATTCATGTTTTGAAGGACTAAAACCCAACAAAAAATTCTTTTCCTGTGTCTCTGTCTTATGGTCATGATTTGGGCAAGTGAGAAATGAAATTATATTGCATCTGAGATACCTTACTGGAAATAAACTCATTCTTTCTTCTGGAAAAATTGAACTGTCACTGAGAGAAATCAGTTCCCCATTTTTGTTTATCATTAGGCTTAATGAAAACAAAAGCCCAGGTAAGAATTATGGCATTCATGACAATAAAATATGCATGTGCCTCTAACAGAAGGAAAAAAAAAAAAAAAAAGCTACAGATTTTTTTTTTCTCTATTATCTTTCTATAAACAGATAGTTTTATATGATGTTACACATTATTTCCTTGTGGTTACTGAGAAGGAATCCCTCCTCTAAATCTTGGATAGATGTAATTTTTTATGTTATAGTTGTAATTTTTAGGAAAATCATGAGTTTATTTCACTGCCTTATTCAATTCTCTTATACATCTATCAAGTTTCACAATTTTAACTAGATTTTGTAATATCCTCAGTTTCAAAAAGTACAAAGGCATGATGAAATTTAAGATGTTCTAATTTTCTTTTGAATAACTTAAATTAGTTCTTGAGATAAGTTGAAGTTCTGAAATTTTATGATTTTTCAGTGAGCCTTGTTGCTCCCCACACAGATATTTTGATGAGTTTTACTATGGTTTTCACTCATATGAATTTTGTTTTGTCCTTTTGTTTTTAGACTGCAAAATGATAGTCATCTAATTGGTGACATCAGCGGTATAAAGTCATGCTGCAGTCATGTTAAGCTGTGAACATTAATAATTATTATTCCTGATATATATTTATTTTTATATCATGCCTAGGAAAGCAATCAAAAGTGCACAATAAAGGTAGATTACCATGAGATCACAGATTACCCCTCAAAGGGGTAAAAAGTCTGTGCTGACTCTATAATTTACAAACATATATCACTAGAGCAGTTAATCACAGTGAGTTCCAAAATAGGAGTATTTCCTCAAACAATAACAGTGCAACAGTGGACGTGGCTTAGAAAACATTAAACTGACAGGGACTAAATTGGTGATGATTTTAATGGAAAATCAGATTAAAAGTCTGTAGCAACTAATAAAGTCACTATTGTACTTCTTATATTTTTTTAAATTTTTTTTCCCCCATTGCTTCTAATCCAATGGCTAAAACAGTTTTACCAAACATAATGTCCTTGCTCTGTGTTGGCACAGAGTTGGCCTTGTAGTATTTCACTGAATGGACGTAAATATTGGGAAGAAAAAAGCTACTAACGATCACACTTGGCTCAAAACCAGGCTAGAAACTCGAAAAAATTTCTAACAGTTAAGTTAGAAATTGGAGTTTAAAATAGCATTTCTTAAGGACTACAGGGGATAAAAAGGTATTAAAGCTAACATGACTTCCCCCGCTAATAATTAAATTAAATTCTGAACTGTACATTCAGAAGTAATTTTTAGCACTATTATGGGATTCCTAGAGCTCCAGCACATGTAGTATTTCTGGATAAAATCATCAAACAAGCAATGATTTAAAATCGGGATGTACTGTCTTTCATAACATTAATGATATCATTCATAATTTATTAAATTTAACTGCTGTATGGAAAAGCCTTCAAATGATAGCAGTAAAATCAGCCTCTCAGTGAGTCACGATGGAAAACATTTGTTTATCATATTTCATTTTTTTTCATATTTTTTTCTTTTGCTTTAATATTATATGAAGGTTAAATTTTAATTATTTCTCAAGTTGGCTAATTCAAGTCCCAGTTCATCAAAAATGTTTCTTGAATTTTAAAGCAGATCTTGAATTCCTAGTGCTGTGTTCTGTAGAACCTTCTAGGTACCTGAACTTCTATACTTGAAAGAAATGAGGGTTAATCATAATGGTGTTCTGCTTCTTGCCTTTAAGTAGCTCTTGGTTAATTTAGACAACTCTGGGATGCTGGCTTATGATGAACAAAAATGACATCCAAAAAGCACAGCACCATGCAAGCTCATCAGGCTTTCATAAATAACATAAGCAACTACTGCAGATTTACTCTTTTATTTAATTAATGGGCTATGCATGCCTGGAATGACTAGCCTTTCACATTTTCTTTCTGTTAGTTTTCTAATATGATACACGAGATGAAAATATATTACACATCTTATTATGACTGTTTTGCCTTTAGGGAAAAAAAGTAATTGCATGCATTTTGATCAAATTTATCAAGTAGAAATGAAAGACACTTGTTTGTAACATAAGAAAACTCTATTCCAAAACTAGGCAACCATTAAAATTGCATATATTTATTCTGTCTCTTGTCTTTAAGAGCAACCAATACTAATAAAATAAATGTCCTTCATTCATTTTAAGTCAGCAAAAAGACTGAGTATTCTAGGGGCTTAGTCTATAACTTGCTGAGGAGATAATCTTAGTTTAATTCTTTGCTGTGTTATGGATTCTCTCTGTTATCTGGTGCAAATTGTCTAGACATTTAAGAGCAAATGCTTAATAATGCAGATTTTAGCCTTTGATAACTGCTTTGGGAATAAGATGCATGACAATTATCTAGTCTGTTCAGTGACACAGTTTCCCCAAATCTTTGACATAAAAGGATGTTGCTCATCTCAGCCCCTTTCCCAGCCTTTCTGTGTGGGAATGCACACTGCAAGGCCTTTATAATCCCCCAAAGGCAATACAAGCCTGTTCTGCCTTCACTCTGAGATAACTAGAAGTGCTGCTATTTTTGTATGCATAGTGTTTAGACTCTGCCACGGAGAAGGATTTGCTAGCATCAGCTAAGTACTGCAGCAATTACTCTTAAGTAGTTGGAGAAATTGGTGCATATGGCCATCTTATGTCTGCCCTCTGAAAGCTTCCTGTCAAAGGTATGGGTAACAGTAGTGCACATTTTCACAGCCCAAACACTTCTTTTAATAGTACATACACATATTGATGTGTATATATATATTTTTTTATATATATATATATACCTTTGTGTGTACCTGCATGTATGTGTGGCAAAATTCCAAAGCTTAAAGCCAACCTGAAAACTTTACTGAAAGTGCACTGTTCAAATAAATTCAAATGCCTTCTTTTTAGGCTTAGAGTTTTTCGCCGAAAGGTAGTACCATTGTTTTAAGTTCATTCATTTCAGCAGCAACTTATAATTATTACCTGGCACATTATCAGGCAAAATATTTCCAGATTTTCCCCCTGTTTTGCAAGCAAAGAAACTATCTTCTAGTGTGAAATTTATGTTCACTGGAGAGGAAAGAAGTGAATAGGACAATTCCTTGTGACAGTGAGAGGGTGGGCAATCTCATTTGCCATCAGTGTTGTGCTGTGCACAGCTGGCTGAGATCACTGATATTTGGATAAAGTGCTCATGACTCTTCTTCAGTGCTTAACTGGTTTGTGTCACCAGCTGGTTTATTCCTGTCCTATCATGCTTTGCACTGTCACCCATTCTTTCAAACCTCTTACAGCTACTTCATTTGTAACATTCAGCAGTTTAATAACTCCGTATGAATCAGAATACAACTCCATAGTCTTTTCCAGAAGCTGTTTTAACACCTTCACTCTGTTTTCTTTGAGCAGGATGGGGGATGTGCTTTGGATTGTAATAACAGGAGAAGAAATTATGAGCACCTCAGTTTAAACTTCTATGAGTCAGTGTTTGAGACCAGAACGTGTTTAATTAAATTCTTTATAGATGCATATATGAGAATAAGATTAATCTTTCTCAGGAAATACTTATTTATTTCCAAAGTAAAAGATGCTTAATCAACTTGTGAATGAGTAAAATATTACCCTTGCACATCAACTTCACCTCGTATGTCTAAACTGAAACTGAATTACAAATTTCTTGTACTCTTATTCCCCAGACTAAACTTTATTAAACATCAGTATGGTACAAGAGATATGGTGAACTTTCAAAAACAGATTGGATGTGTATCACCATCTACCTAGATGTAATATTTTCCTCTAAAAATATCTCATTAAAGGGAATATTACTAGTTAGAATAAGTAAGTAAGAATTACTTTTTTTGTCTTTTCTGTGTAATACTCAGAGGTTCCCTTGCTTTGACTGCTCAGCAATTCTATGAGACACCAGATATATGGACTAATTCTTAATCTTCATGCTCATGCTCATATTTAGTATTTTTTTTTTAAGATCTTAAATCTCCGAAATGATTTTTTGTTGCTCCCTCTACATCCCTCCTTCCTGTTAGATGCAATTTTCTCCTACAGTCCGACAATAAGCATTTTGGAAATTACTGAAAATAGATATATTTTGGTAATAACTTTAATAAATTTTCATGTAATTGAATTTTTTTCAAGAAAAATACAAATTAGATACTGAAAATGGAAATATGCTATTAATTAATTAAGCTATTTATTAGTAATCCTGTCTGCAAGCACTGTTGATAGAAAAACTGCATCAAGACAGAGCTGCTATACATTAGTGTAATTTTCTTGACATTGCTTGGTCTTGAATGTTAGAAATATTATTTACATTTCTAAAAAGTGAGACTATTGAATTTCAAAGCTAATATGTCTTATGACAATTGGAACTAATAAACAAAAGTTTACTTTTATGAAGCTTTATGAAGCTTTGGCCAAATTAAATTATTTGGTGACGTCCTTCATTCCTATAGTGTTGCAATTCTAGATTCTTGTGACAGAAGTGAAGGTTGGTCTATGGTACACATTATTGGGTTTAAAGTACTCTCTATTGCCTCCTATAGAACAAAGTAAATACTGGTGTAACTTTGTTAACAGGTGGTTAATTCTAGAAACATTTTATTTGAGGTTTCTCAAGGTATCTTGGAACCACTTGTCCCAGAAATGCTCCAAAGTTGGTAGGTCAAGAGGATTATCCCAGCCAAAGTTTGAACCCACATCAAGATGTTGTACTTGTCTCTCTCTTTTGGTTTCTGTGAAGATAAACCCCAGGCATGTAGAGCTTATAATATTCTTTACCCAAATAAGGCCTTAAATTGGATTACAAGGAATTCAGGAACTTGAGTCAATGTTCCAAAAAAAATTCCTTCCCTCAACCCCTAGTAGCTTCAAGGGGTATTTTGACTTTTGTTTTGGCTTTGTTTTCAAAATCTGTGGTTTTATGCTTGTCCCTTATTTATCAAATTTTGCATGAATCTAGGGGCACTGAGGTTATTTATGGAGGTAGGGACTGTCTGAAGCTTTCACTGCCAGGATATGCAAAGACAATATCTTTTATTCTGTAATAACTCAGGTTCTTTTAACTTGTTACATAAATTCTTAACTACTTGAACAGACCAAGCATCATCTCTGTGTGTGCAAATGTAGATATATTTGTCATATGTACCTTCTCTTCTCTAGCTAGCTAATACTGGTGCATAGAAGAAGCAAAACCACACAGACTCTGCAGTTGTGAGGTTCTTTTTTATGTCTAATCAAACTATGAGCTAAGGAACCACAATTAATAAAGAAGATTGTACTTGCAGGATTCAGCAGCAAAATATGTGGATGGAGGGGAAAAATTGTATTCCTTGCTTAAAATAAAAAAGAAGGGGAAATCACATTTTATGCCACTCAGTGTCTGTCATTATTACTGCATCAAAAATCAGATAAAGAAATATGTTCCAAACCACAAAACAACATTAGTGTAAACTTTCATGTTCAGTTTAAGACATAGAACTAAAATGTCTGAATTCTGATTCTAATTCTTTGGAATTTTGTCTGAATTCTAAATTGAATTTTTTAGTCTACATTCCTTCATAGACCTATTTAATATATAAATTTTGATTAAATCTCCATTCTACTTTTCCTCAATTAAAAGTTTTTTCAACAGTAGACAAATAAAAAATAGTAGGAATCAAATAATATAAAATAGTGAAAAAAAATTAATGCAAAATCATGTGATAAAATTGCAATCTTTCAGTTATCTCCTTTCTTTACAGAACTTATGTGTAGAGATGAGAATTAATGCAGGAAATAAACTGCTTTGTTACAATAAATAAACACTTTTCTCCTTTCTTTGCCTTTCTAGTATGCTCTTTCCAGCTCCCTTATCTTGGAGATATTTTTAATTTATATGTGTTTCTTGCTGTTTTTATTTCCCTCTATATCCAGATTTTAATTTAACTTGCTAAAATGCAATACTTTTCAGTAATTTACAAGGAAGGAATAATGATGAAATAGAAGACTGAATAGCTTGATTTTTTTTAAGTCTTCCATTTGTCTAAACAGTGTAAATTCTTCAAATAAACAAACAACATATAAAAACATGACCGATTTTTAACTTTGATCTATAGTGATTTAATTAATATAAAATCTCTTTTCAGATTTCGTTTTTAGAAAGGGTCACTAAAGATAGTCTGAGTCACTTTTAACAACACTATTCTTATTATCCAAGTTTACTTTCAGGGCAGTTGTTAAAATAAGGCGTATGTTTCTGATCTCTCATTATACTTACGCTTTTTAGAGTACAATTGAAATCTTAGGGATCCGTATCCTCCAAATTTTGCTAGCATTTTATTTTCATTTCTTTGTTGCTCGTGTTAGTGGGGTTTTTTGTTAGTTTTTGTTTGTTTGTTTTTTTAATTAAAAATACATATTAAGCCGGGATACTTGTAACTATATTGTCTCTATTTTAAAGGGTTGGGGTTTTTTAAGGATAAGATTAGAACCTTTAAAAGAATGTAAAGACTTATTGGTGTGTTAGCAACCAACTTTAAAATTAAAAAGTATTTAAACAATGATATAAAAATATGCAACTTGTAAGGTTAAACCTACAGGAAAATCTGGTGAATGGAAAGAATGGATTCTTCCAATTCTTTTCATAAATTATTTCTATGTCACCCCATGAATCAAAAATTATATTTCAAATAAAGTAGATGGTGAAAAATTAAAGGTCTAAGGGAGCAAAACCTATGACATTCATGTTTTCCTGGAAATTAGGTATAATTCTGATATTGTTTATTCATTGTCACTCTGTTAACTAATTCTGCTCAAAATTTTCATTTATACTCTCTGCTAAACAAACAAACAAATATTAATCTGACCTTTATGTTTCTGAAGTTACTTTTTTTTTCTATATGTATTTCCAATAACACATAAAAATACTTCTTTTCCTAATGGTACAGGATCTAAGGTTTCTATTTGACAGAGATTTAGGCAAAAACTAAAATAAAACAGGTTATTGTGGATTATTTTACTTCGCTCTTTTGTTTTCTTTTTTCTTTTTCCTTTTTTTTTTTTTAAAGCACTGGAAGAGTTTAGGAAGAGAAATATATTTGCAAATTATTTCTTAAGGAGTCTTTCCAATTCCTATGAAGTTTAATAGCCAGATTTCCATTTGTTTTAATGATGAGGTCACATCTCATAACAGTTTTGATAGGTATATGCCCAAGGAACCAAGTTAGTTAAAACTGATTTACTGCCTTTTAATATCTCAAATTTTTGAAAAATCCCAAGAAAATGATCTCTTGTCCTTCAAAATGCTTCTTTGCCAGTTTAGAATGCTAGACAGTTTGAAATCCTTTATTTTTAAGACTGAAATTATCTAGAAGAAGAATGTACTTGAGTAATATACAAGAAATTTGCTTAAGTTTAAAACCAAGAAGAGTACATACCTGTGGAGGAAAAAAATAAATATATTCAGTTATATATTCTGAAAATAGCCTCTTCATACAGTACCTAAAAGGGACCTACAGGAAGGCTGGAGAGGGACTTTTTCCAAGGGCACTGTGAGAGATTGGAAGGAGAGTGTGGGAGGCAGCTGGGCTCCAACCAATGCCGGAGAAACAGCTGATGCCCCACCAGCCCTCTTCTCTGTTGTTGTTACTTATTGCAAAATTTAAGCTCGAGACTGAGAAAACAAACTCTTGGCTTCGCCCCCAAAAAGTGCATTGGGGGAGGGTGGAGAGTCCGAATATCCTGAACGGCTTCCTAGAAACAAAGTGGGAAATAAATGGAGATTCAGTTTCCACATAGACTCGATGAAGCTTTGCAAATCCTGCACTGCCACCTTCTGACGGTAGAGAGTATAGAGCCTTGTCTGCCACTAGAGGCGAGGAATGGAATTGCCGAAGTCATTCGGAGCTAAAGGCCACAGATGCCTACGGCAGAAAACACAAAACAACATGAGATGGAAAGTTCTTTCTTTTTAAGCCCAGTCCAAGAGGGACTGAGTTTTCTTCATCTCTCTTCTTACAGGTATTCCAAAATAAGAAGTGCTCCATTAGAAGATGAAGTGGCGACAGGCATGAAGAGCTGCTGTTCCTTGCTGCATCAATTGTTTACATGTTTTTATCTTGATTAGTTTTAAGATATTTTTGTTCATATAAGTTTGTCACAAGCAATGTTTTAAAATGTTTGGTTTTTCTCTCTGGTTGGTACAGTGGGTGGAAATGATTCTATGTCACTGGTTAAAAAAAACAACTGAGGTTATGGGGGAGTGTGTGCACAGGGACAAGTGAAGGGAATAGAAGATAAGGCAGGAGAAGCTCAGTAACCAGTTAGCAGAGAATTTATAGCAAGAAACCTGAATCCTGAGCCTAATTTCCTCTGCTGGGGAAGAATCTCAAAACACAGGCTATATTCAATGTCATTCTGAAGGACAGCACCTCATAACCATCCTGGAAATTAAGTTTCAAAATGTGATCAAACTGTATTTTCGTTGTCAACTCCAACTCATTCAAATGACTATTCACTTTTCAGGTCATATTGCTATTTACATAATTGGCTGAAGCTAATATATACTAGTCAGAAATATTTTGATACACTGCATTTTCTTCCTTTATGACTCATGCTTCATGCCTTAATATTTATCACAGATTGAGCTGCACACTATAACTGTTGAGCTTGTGCCTATTTTACTGATTAAACTGAATATTTTAGTAACAGAATTTACATATACACTGATTGCCCTGTGCTCTTGCGTTTTTTATGAGAGGAAAAATGTAAGGAGTGTTACTTTCATGTCCTTCTACAATCCATGCTCTGTCTCCCTGATGTACATGTGGTTAAAACTTGTTCAAATTATTTACAGCCTTTCTCATTTGCCAGGACATAGATACAGTGTATATAATTCCAGAATTTAAATCCTTTATGAAGGTGTAGAAATTAAAATCGTTCTCTTAAAAGTAAGCCAGCAAATGCCCTACTATGATGAAAGAGGAGTCATGTTTGAAAACCTGTCCAAGCAAACACAAGATCTACAGTTCTAGGAATCATATTCTCTGTAATTTGGGAAGACTAAAGACAATACTATGGATGTAATAGAAGTGTTTGGTTGCTATGTAAAGCAAGCACCACTTTCCTCTGGTATAAATTTATACTTTGATGTTTGTTACTGATTTCACAGTGAAGACTATGAAAGCAGGTCACTGGTTGGAATGCAAAACTATTTTTTTAATAACTTTGAATTAATTTCTGTTTTCACTCTCACCCTTTATGTTCTCCTGTGTGTCTGTGAACATGCACGTTGTTTTGATCCTATTTATGCCTTCATAGGAAGTAATTCATTGAGCACAAATACTCAAACTAGGATTTCTTTTCTGCTTGTTTGTATTTATACTAAATGGCAATGCAAATGAGCCAGGAAAGATAGTCCTGCATCATTGTCTTTATACACAGTGTGTTGAGCAGTGCCATGGCACAAGGCAGTGGGGATGTAAGAGTCAGAATCCTGTACAGCAGACAATTCTCCTGAACTACAACATTTTGGTTGGGATAAGACACATCACTCCCACAGGAAGTCCCTGGTCCTGTTTTTTATTTCACAGAGGAGGCATAACCTCAGTGGACTTGTAGATGAAATTGACAAACCTAAACCAAAAATGGTCTCAAGTGTGAGTGCTTACATGTTACATTTAGCCAAGATGGCTAAATCACTGAATGTTTGTTTAACATGATTCAGTAATTAAGTAGAAGTGTATTTGGTCTATAATAAAACTACTAACTGTGTTTTATCTATCTTAGTTTAAAATAAAGAAACCAAATGGAAGACATGGGAGTAATCTTTCTCATCCACTCACAGTCTTTGGGGGCAAGTTTCCATACCAGGTTTTTCCTGCCCAGATCAGAACAGTAACTCGAATGTCAGCATTCTGTAGCTAGAAAAACACTTGGAATATACAAACTCTATGTGTGACCACAGAACTGCGTTACAACTTCTCCTTCTATATGGATTCCAGGTATCAGGTGTAGACCAAAATGTTATTATTAATATACTGAGATGAAATTGATTGTTTTCTTAGCAGGTATGGAGAAGTAAGCTTTCAAACCTTTCTCTTTTGTATGATTGTGAGTCATTAGAAGGCAATCCATTAGAATCAATACATTAAAAATCATGTAAACAGGGCATGCATCAGGACTACAGCATTAGCCTGACTCAGGAAGTCATGAGCCAGGAATGCCTATAAGCAAGCTAATATTAGCAGTGATGTATTTAAAACCTCTGCAGCTACCCTTTGATGGACTATCAAAGTGCACAGTGAACAAAAAGGAGAAGTGAGAGCTGGATTGAAAACTATCTGAATGGCTTTGAAGGGGTCAGCAGCAGCACCAAATGTAGTTGGAGGACGGTGACTAGTGGTGAACCCCAGAGGCTAACACTGAATCCAGTCCTCTTTAACCTTTTCATTAAAGATCTGGATGATGGGGCGGAACTGAGTTTTGCAGGCTGAACTGAGACAAGTATCTGAGACATCAAAGGGTTATGCTTCCATCCACAGGGACCTGAGCAGGCTGGAGAAGTGGGCTGATAGAAATTCCATGAAGTTCAACAAGCAGAAGTGCAAAGTCCTGCATGTGGGGAGGCCTTCTAGCTGGAAAGAAGTTTGGCAGAAAAGGACCTGGAAGTCCCAGTGGATAACCATGTAGAGCATAAACTAGCAATGTGCCCATTACAAAACAGGCTACATTAAGAAAAGTATTGAAAGGCAGGTTGAAAGAGGTGATCCTTCCTCTGTACTTAGGGCTGCTCAGGCTACACCTGGATTGCTGCATCCAGTTCTGGGCTCCTCTGAGACATGGACATACTGGATAGAGTCCAATAAAGGGCCACAAAGAGGTGAAAGGGAATGGATCATCTCTCCTATGAGGAAAAGCAGAAAGAGATGTGATTGTTCAGCATGGATGAGAGAAGGTCTTATCAATGTACATAAATACTTGAAGTGAGGGTGCAAAGAAGACGGAGCCAGTTTCCCTCAGTGGTAACCAGTAACGGAACCAGAGGCAATGGGAAGAAATTGAAACACAGGAGGTACCAGGAAACACTTTTGTTTTTTACTGTGAAGGTGACCAAGCACTGCAATAGGTTTTCCAGGGCAGTTGTGGAATCTTGATCCTAGGAGATAGGAAAAAAATCTAGACACTATCCTGGACAACTTGGTCTTAGTGGCCCTGCTTGAGCAAGGGGGCTGGACCAGATGACCTGCTGAGTTTCCTTCCCAACTTCAACCATTCTGTGACACTGTGAAAGTCATTCACAATTAAAATCTTCCTTTAATATTCACTATTGACATTATAAATGGCTAAACTGACTGCAAGCTGGATTGACAGAAAGAAATCCATATATAATTTGGATAGGTATTCCTGATAACTCACTACTTTGTAATTGTCTAACTTCACCATAATTAGGGGAAGTGTACTTGAAACATTACATAAATAATGAAGTTTAATTTCTTGAGAAACATAAATAATCTTTTTCTCTACAAAGAGAGAAATTAAACAGCAAAGGAGGAAGAAGAGTTTAGCTTTGGTATCCTCGCGAATCCATTATAACTATACATTTTTATGGGGTTTAAAACACTACAGGATGGTCCCCAAAAGACCCTAAAGGAAATAAGTTGTACTGAAGTAATTTCTTCAGTGTTTCATCTTACTTACTTCTGACTCATACAGCAGTTCATCTCAAGACTCTAGCCACCTTGTCTTTTTTTGTTAAAGGTCCTAATTGAGACATTAGATTTCCTATTAGTAGGAAAAATCGCAGGAGAAGGCAGCTTAGGGAAGCCAATGAAGATGGACAGAGAAAGAAAGAGGTTTTGGGAGTTCCCCATCCACCTGGAATTTGGAGGTATTGAAGCACAAGCCTAGATTTGAAAGCCTCGAAGATCTTGCAAAGTCCTGCTTTCCACATATAGTGTCAGATATCTAATCAACAGGGCTTTCAGAGTATGCTGTGCACATAATGCCATGACAAACCAGTAATATATAGGTAGTGTGCAGGGTATTAAGAGGCTCTGCATTATTTTCATTAAGAGATAAGTAGACCTCATTTTTCTACATCTACTTTTTAAAATTCTAATTTATTATTATTTTTAATGGCTGTGAAGATAATTCCGTGCCTAAAAAAAGGAAACAAGAGACCTGAATTATGCAAATGAACATGTCTGTATTGGCACAAAAGAACTACAAAAATACGAAAGGTGGATTGAAGTTGCTTTAACAGTACAATGAAAGATGAATGACTATACATCAAGTTTTAATGAATGCCTGACTGAGGAAGCATATGAAAAACAGCATGAGCAGAATTTAGAACAAAGAATTTTCTCAATAGGATATTAGTGATAAAAACTCTGCTGCTCAAAAATGAGATGGAGATGAAGCTTCATATTCAGCAGAACCCAATACTGCCGGTATGGACATCAAACCTTTTGTTTTCTGCTTCCAATCCATAAAACTTTACATTCCAGTTGAGTAATAAAACCAGACTTGTTTTGAAAAGCTGTCCTCGGTCTTGTCATAAATCTGTTGCTTGTATAGGTCCCAAAGTAACAAAGTTTGTAGTAAAAGTTTTAAGTACTTTTGGAATTGCTATTACAACCATAGTGATACACAGAAGAAATCACACTCTTAAAAATGGAGCTGGATTTATTTCTATTGCTCAGATATAGAGCTAAGTTCTCGTTAACTTGAGGCAGAATTTTAGTCAGAACGTTGGCTACATCTATGCTTTCAGAAAAATTATTTAGTCATGTGCTTGATCCAGCTGATGTTAAAATACCTCTGCCCTAGATTTTAAATTACTCAAGCCCACCCAGTTAGGGTTGATATTTGCAATTTCCAACTGGAAATAGGTGAAGAGTTATGCCAAGTCTTTGGCTGAGATTGGAATTTGTTTTGGAAAGTGTTAAATGATACATGACCTTTTTGCATGAGAGACTATTTTAATATTTTAACCACATAAATGAGCAGTTCCAATGACAGTCTCAATTTGAACATTCTCTACCACTTTAAAATAATTAGTGCAGGGGCAGACCTTGCATAAGTACATACAGAAAGAATCAGAGACCTGGAAGTGTATGTAAATAGCAGAGATCAGACAGAATGAGCTGTGTCAATCTAGTCTGCACTTATGCAGCCTCATGTTGAGTATTTTGTGCCGTTGGGAATACCACAAAATAAAAAGGACATTAAGCTCTCAGAGAGCATCCAAAGGAGGGTCACAAGGACAATGAAGGGTCTGGAGGGAAAGCTGTATGAGGAGCTGCTGTGGTCACTTGGTTTGTTCAGCCTGGAGAACAGGAGACTGAGAAGAGAGCTCACTGCAGTCTAAAACTTCCTTGTGAGGGATAGACGAGGGGCACTTGCACAATGCCTGTGCTGTAGGCTTCAGCACTATCTTTCCACCAGATACTGATGAGATTACTTAGATACTATTCCAATGCTTGGATTATATTTTTTGCTAGTAGAGAAGACATTAAATATCAACATAAAACTATATTCTGTAGTGTTGATAAGCAAACGGAAAATGCTCATCTGCACTGAGAATGTGCTGTTCAACAAGAGGCTGCATCTTACAGATGATATGCTATGGTTATGCTAAAGATACTGAGACATCAGTTCTGAATGAAGGCTAGACGGGAATCTGTGTGGTAAATATCATGCCTACAAAAATTTTGAATGAAAAAAGCCTGCAATAACAAGAAAGAGAAGTCTGTTTGAGAAATCACAGGGCTTTTTCTCTCCACATCTTTTGACATTCTCCACAATAGCCAAGATGTTATTTATATTTTCTGTTTTGTGTTTAATTTCATAGGAAACAGTGTAATAGACTTTACTTAAAAATTTTCTTGAAGATCCACACAGTTAAGACAAAAAATTGGTTTATCCTTCAGCAAGGACTCAAGCTAAAATGCATGGATAGATATAATGCTATAGTTTCACGTAATATCGTTTCAGCATCTTTCTTTCCTCCTACATCCCTTGCACCTGTTTCTCCTGAGTATTCATAAATCTGCTGCTCCAGCATAGTATTTTTTATCCTTAACAAAATCTGTTGAGATTGCTGCTTTAGCAAGCTGAGGAAGTAACAATAGATCTTGAAAAAATATTTTGATTCATTACATACTGTACCTCATGTTGATTTTTTCTGCAATTGCTGAGTATGATAAAAATGCACAGATTCTGTTTTTTCCTCATAACCCTCATTCATGGACTAGCTGCAGTTCAAACTGTCTTCATCCTCAAAATTACCCATTAGTGTCCCCTGAGGAATGTTCAGTCCCCAAGGACCAAAGGAACCTTGGGTCTTAAAGGACCTTTGTCCTGTAATTCCCAGAGGGTCAAGAAACCCTGTAGGCATAAAGCTTCCTAGAGATCTGAAGAGAGGCCAGGGTGATTCTATAAATCTGACCAGTGCAGTAATAACAAAGTGCTTGATCAGCCTTTCACACTGGGACAAGCTGTGGGAGCAGGTGCTTCAGGGTCTCAGATCTGCAAAAGCCAGATTTGTTAAAACTTCATTTGCTGAACCTGCCTTTTCAATCATAAGATTAATTGCATGAGCTAAACACAGTGAAACAGAGCACCGTGCATCATGAACCATGTTGCAGCTTGTTTGAAAGTTAATATGTACAGATTTTAAACTGAACAGAATAGTTATGCCGATAATTCATTTAAATATTTCCAATGTCAGTAAAATGAAGAAACCTAAATAGTCTTTTTGACACTGAAAATTAGACTGAAAGAATATAGTTCTTCCCTTGCACAAGCTATAGAACAACATGAACCAGACTAAAGTGCATATAAACCCCATTGTCCCACGAGACTTTATCAGACCCTCTACCCTCAGCTCTCTATCCTCTCTGCTATAATGAGCATGGTATATTTTCATCCAGTTATTTCTCTCCTGCTATCAAAAGCAGCATTTCCCTGGCCACTCCTCCCCCTATCAGCCCCTTCTCTTTTGCTGATTATAGAACAGTTAAACACCGCTAGTGAAACCTAGGTAGGGATTCCATTTCAGATTAAGCAGTCTAAATGTCAGTGGCTACCTATTAGTCATATGGACCCTGGAATCTTGGCCATACTGTAGTCAAAACACAATACAGACAAGAAGCCTATGGAATGATTATGGTGACAAGCACCAGGTGTATGACTCAGCAACTTAAATATACTGCAGTGGGTTAGGACATCCAAGACATCTGCATTGTGCTGTCAGGCATGACACAAGATGCAGTGAGGACTTGCATGCTTTTGGAGTGTCAGCTGGATGCCAGGCAGGATCAGAGGACAGCTTTGGACATTTAGGTTTGATTCTCATTCTTTATTCTGTGAGGATTTTTTGTTTGATTGTTTTGACTGATTCGACTGTTTTGTTCTGCTTTCCCACTAGGCTTATATTCTGTCTCACAGGCATGTGCACTAACAGGTTGTAGGGAGCTGGGTGGATGTAGAGCAAGAGCACCACTATCTCTCCCAGAAAAGGTGTAAATAAGTGGGGGAACTCACACTCACAGGAAAGGAGGATGTGCATCTCCATGCCCTTTGAAGTGTGAAACTCAAGATATATGTGGTAATTAGAATGCTTTGGTATTAGTTATAAAAGTATACTTAGAAATGTATAGGGGCTTACTTGTATTTTTTGAATGTCTGGTATCCAGTGTATGGCTGATATCAATCTTGAACCTATTGTTCACTCTTTGACAGTTGAATGCCATTAATAAATGAATAAGCTACTTTAATGACTGATTTGATTTAAAAGAGTTTGCTCCTGTGACACACTCCAGTGAGCTCTCTATGGATCACCAAAACCCTTCACCAAGTCAATAGAGTGCCAAACTGGGCAGATACTATTAAGAACAGGATGCAGTTCTGTAAATCTAACTCTTAATGTCCTTAAAACACTGTAACACAACAGTTCACATAATCATAGAAATTCCCCTCCCTTTCCCCTTTCCCTTTCCCTTTCCCTTTCCCTTTCCCTTTCCCTTTCCCTTTCCCTTTCCCCTTCTCCTTCCCCTTCCCCTTCCCCTTCTCCTTCCCCTTCCCCTTCCCCTTCCCCTTTTCACCTTCCCCTTCCCCTTCACATTCCCCTTCCCCTTCTCCTTTCCCCTTTCCCCCTTCCCCTTTCCCCTTTCTCCTTTCTCCTTTCTTCTTTCTTCTTTTCCGTCTCCATTCCCAACTGAAAAAACCAGACCTTAGCCTCTTCTGCCCTGGCTCCTTCATCTCTTTCCTATATGAAGGAAAGCAAAACTGCAACAGTAATTTTTCTTAGTTTTCTTAGTTTTCAGTGCTGTATTCTTTATTTCAACAAAACTATTAGTATAAATTCTTGCATAAATCTCTCTCTCCCTTTTCTCCAAAATACTGTGAAGTAGTTTAGCAATCTGGCTTGGACTCAGATACAAAAAGGGATTTGACCCCTACAAAGGCTAAGAAGTATAAGGGATGCATTATTTGACTTTTGAGTGACAGTATTAAGCAATATATTATAGTATGTTTAAAAGAAGAATCCAAAGGCTACAAGGTCTACTTCAAAAGCAATTTTTTCTTTACTGTTTTAAAGTCAAGGTTAATATGATCTCAGTGTGTTAAAGCGGTTTCTTTTTAGTGAACATAATAATTTATTAAATAATTTTAAAACAAGAAGATGAATTTTTTTTTTAAGTCACAGAATTTCAGTAAAGGGTACAAACCTCAGAAAATGCATTAAAAAAAAGCTTTTTCATTGAAAATGGTAGCTCCCCCCACCTCTTTCAACACTTGAACACTATGTACCCTTTTAGCTATGTCTGTCTAAAATACTGTGGGTGTCATTTATCATAATGTGATGTGTCTTCCAGATAAGAATGACCCTCTGCAGAAAAAGCTCACATTATGTATTGATGCCACATTAGGAGGCTGTGTTTCCAAGCTGTCAGGAAAATTAATAAAACAGCAAATAGAGTACACATTCAGATTATTGGCTTTGAGTACAAATGTTAAGGACACTTCAGCTTAGTACGTAAAGGAATTACCCTTTTTTTTATCCCTTTTTCTTTTCTAAAATAGGAAATTGAAGGAAATAATCTAATCAATGCAGATTAGACGACAAAAATATGCTGGAGTAAACTATCTTTGCATTCAAAGGTAAATTCAAGAAATATACTGGTTAGAAATTTTATAACTTTAACAGATATTTTAAACTGAGTTGACAACTTTAATAACATTGCAGAACAACAAAAGTCCCACACTTAAGGCACTGAGTAACTTCATTTCTCACTGAAATCAGCAGGAGGTAATGACACTCAAAACATTTACTAATTCCGTTTCTAATACAAAGGTAGAAGCACGAACCCCTAAAAAAATGATTATTTTCATACCTATAACCATGGAAGTTTCATGCACGTTCCACATAACTCTATTTTACAGTTTGAATGAATGTACATAAATCAATTTAAATTTGCTTGTTTGGCTCTGATTCTGGTTGAAAAAACCAAAACCTTTCTTTAATCCTAGGTTAAAGCTTAACTCTGCAATAATCATGCTTAGCCAGTCAATAACATGAATTCTTGGATCAGATTCACTTATACTCCACAGCAAATTTGTAATGGTTCAGTGCAAAGAAGTCATAAAGCTGATTCATTAAGTTCCTGATTATTCCCTATAGAGCTACTGTAATGGTGTATATTTTGGGCTTATGCCCAGAGAAGGTTCCCTCATAAAATGGGGTTAGTCAAAGATGTCTTGCTGCCAGGATAAGCCTATAGGCTGTAAGCAAAACCACAAAAATAACCTTAACGTGGGTGACATTATATTCATGACTGGACTGAACTACAGCCAAATCTCTTCTGAGAAAATGAGACAGGCATCCAGTTACCCCTCAGGCTCAGCAAAACAAGGTTAGCAGATCCTGTCACGTAAGTAGATGTGATCATTTCATGTATTCTTTTAAATTATGTGGGAACTTAAAAAAGAATTGAAATGGCAAAATATGCTTGTCATGATGAACCTAAGGTCTAATTTACAAAATCTTAACATGGCATCCAAAATGCTTGTAACTCTTAATAGTGCAATAGCTCTCGTACTTTATCCTCAAAACTAAAAGATCAGTAAATTAATTAATTAATTTCTTATTATTTTCTTTGAAATATAAGTATAAAAGAAATTATCACTTCTTCTGTCTTCATTGATTTACATTTTCACTTCATAGATTTTGAAGAGCTTTTTACCTGCTTTCATTTTCTCCTATGTCCTTCAATATTTCCATTATCAGATCAGAGAACATTAGTCTGGTGGGTTTTATTTTCTTTTTCTCCGGTGCTTTAATTTTTGTAATGTTACTTTTTTTCTCGTTTGCGTTTTTGTCCCCTGTCCCAGTTCAGACTGTCCAAAGTTTATTGAACTTTGACTATATTTTTAGCCTTTTTTTTTTCTAGTTTATGAATCATTTCTGCTCCTAACATTTTATACATATACACAAAAATTTACACTCAAACATAAACATACAAATAAATTTATAATCATTCTTATAGATTTGAATTACATTCTACTTGTCATATATATGAGATGGCAGACTCACTCTATCTTCATTTCTGTGATACATCTAAGCTAAAACTTTAAATTCCATCTGTAGTAATGGAGAAAGATAAACACTTCCACAAAATCACTGTTTAATTTAAGTTAAGTTGTCAAGGAATAACACTCAATACAAGAAAAAATCCAGCTTTAAAAGTTTTGTTAATTTCCCTTCCTTGCAAAATTAGCCTTGTGATTAATTTTCCCAATTTACAAGGAATCTATTTATATTTGAAAAGAATTTTCCCTTCTGAACTGGAACACATTCACTTGTTTCCTTAATAGAGCAGCTCATACAAGCTCCTTGCTTTCAGCTGAGAGACTGGAAATTTCTTGTGAGTAAATGAATATTTTATTGCTTTGAAGTGTTATTTGCAATTGGTAACTGATGCTTCTTTTTATGAGTTTTTGGTTGTTTTTTTTCTTTTTTCCAGATGTTAAACTGGGTTTTGATTCAGCTCTCACTGGCCTATACTTTGAATGAAAGTTGCAATTACTGTGAATTTTAAAAACCCTTCTGGTGTGTCAGTTTCAAAGCCATGAAGAACAGAAAAAGTGTTATCATCTTCCTTGTTTCTTGTTCTTGTTCTTTTCTTTTTCAAAAGGGAAATTGTTTAGAAGAGGGAAAACTAGAGTATTCAAAGTAGCTTCAGATGGTGGCAGAGTCAATGTCAACAACCAAGTGCATGGAAGAGATGTATTGCCAAATCAGATGTTTTGTTCTTAGAATACTGACAAAATCTGCTGAAAATGTTGCAGTAGTATTGAAAGTACTTTGGGGAACTGGAAAGTTCCACTAACCATGTAAACTTCTGTAGGCATCAGAGATGGTGCTACTAGATTAAACCATTGAATCAATAGCCCAACATTAACAGGTGGTAGCAAATACAAAGTGGACTAAAATCAAGTGACCATACGTGTAAATTTCAAAAATAAATTTATTTGTTAACTGTAAACTGGATAGTTTACAGCTGTAACTTGTTCACATTAACAGAACCAGGCTTGCTATTTCATTTGTTTAACAAGAGATGAAGGTTGTATGCTTGAGACAGAGATGCCCAGCCTCAGAGCAGCAAGGGGCTCAGCCTCTTGCTTTCCTGTTGAAGGACGATGTATAGGTAATTTTTAAGAACTGGAGCACAAAATGGAGAAAAAGTAAACAATTTTCCTCTTGGATTAAATACCAATATATGTATTCCTCTGGGATAAATAATTATATATATTTTCCTCTGAAAAGGTGTACAATGTTGAAATATCCAGGATAAACTAATATTCTCAAAAACCAAACCTGTCTTTTTTACTTTTACTGTTTAGAAATGTGGAACAAGTTGGAACTGCAGTGGTATGATTTTTCATAGTACTGTGACTACTTTGTTCTGTATCTTATCAGTATCATGTGCTTCATTAAGGTACATTAGTCCCTGTGTCTGAGCTAGTCTGTTGGGCTCAACTAAATAGTTTCTCAATTTCTTCCTATAAAAACTAAACTAAAAATACATATTTTCATGACCTTGGAAATAAATTTGATGTTAAATCAGAAATAACTAATCTTCAGTTTGGTAAGGCTCCTTGATTGTACAAACAACAAACCCCTCCTTATGTTCAGAAGTAAACTGGTCTCTACCTGACAGTGGTGAAGACAGTACCTTTCCCTCTTTACCCTCTCACAGTAGTGATATACTATTATTAACTGTTAGTTAAAAGTGGTTTTAATCTGAAATAAATGGGACTCAGAGGTCCCTTCTGCTTTTGGTAATGTTGTTTCATAATTATACAATTGAGGTTTATTGCAATTGTTGAGGAATACATTCAGTGCCGGTAGCTCAGGTTGCAGCTGCAGTTTGAGCTGCAGGTTGGGCTCCGGGTGTTGGAGCCCCAGGCAAGAAGCCATGAACTGCTGGCCCTCTGCAGAACAGAGGGCACAGGGACCTGTGGCCCAGCCAGGTGAGCGGACTGTCAGAGACACAGCAGGAGCTGGGGACTCAGCTGGAAGACCCCAGACTTTACCATGCACAGACTGTGAGGGTATGAACGCCCAGGGAGGTCTTTGTTCAGGGTCTGTCCTTGGAGGCACCAGCTTGGCCTGTTATTCTGTGACTGCATCATGATTAAATTATTTTAAGGATCCAGGTGTCTGAGATTCTGCTGTGGAAATCCTAGGGTTGAGCCAGTATGGAAACCTGGTCTGACTGTGTGAGAGTGGGATGTGTAGGGCACCAAGATGGGCAACTGTCAGCTCCCTGGAGCCGCCCACTGTGAATGGCCTTTGGCCCCAGCAGTGAAAGTCTCTGGTGGTGGGACTGTGACTGCCAGAGTGGCTCCTGGATGGTCAGACAGGGAAGTTTCCTTAACATAGTCTCATCTAAAACTACAGTGAGCTTTTACGACCCTCATCATTTATGACCTACATGCTTTCTTTTTTGGGAAGCTTGGCAGGAAGAAATATGATCTCCAACCAACACAATGAATCTACTAGTAGAGTTGATCTGTTCCCGTTCTATATAAGTGCCGTCAGACTCTGGTGGCCAGT
The DNA here is from genome assembly GCA_026261815.1 of Monarcha castaneiventris obscurior. NCBI lineage: Eukaryota > Metazoa > Chordata > Aves > Passeriformes > Monarchidae > Monarcha > Monarcha castaneiventris. The sequence continues at coordinate 3,738,730 of JAMPIT010000566.1, read as the reverse complement.
GAGGCTATGGATCAAGGAACAAAGAGAATCCACTGGTGAAACAGTCCCTAGTATCATAGATCCTCCCCAGGTTAGGGTGAACAGAAGAGGCTTCCCCCAGGATGCTTTGCCCTGCTATGTTCATATACCCCAGTTCTGCGTTCCTGGTTGGCTGTTGGCCTCCCCATCCCTTGTTACCTCATACGTTCCTACTCTAGAAGATTCTCCACTCCAAGTTCCCCCCATTGGGCCTTGCCCCATCGCCACCCCCTTGGAGCTCCCCATGGTCTCGCATTCCCTGGTCCCATCTGTGCACTGCCCCTGTGCCCTCAGATCATTGGGCTCTGATGATCTCCCTGCTCCCGTACTTAAACCTGGAGCCTCCATTGTTCTTTGTCTTCATCCCTGGACCCCTTCACTGTGTGGCAGCAATAAACCTCCTCCTGTGGAACCCCATATGAGGACCCTTCCCAGCTCTTTGTCATCGACCCATTTTAAGGAGCTATCTCTGTGTGTGTGTGTGCGTGTGTGCACGTGTGTATGAGTTTGTGGTGGTCCTGCAGAGTGGCTTTACTAAGGAGACATTTTTAGGAAGGTTGCAGCACCTCGTGCTCCGGCACTGCAAAGCCATGAGGTCCATGACATCAGACTGTCCTACTTATAACTAAATATGTGAGCTGGTCTAGGATCCTTCTTATTTTCACTTCATTTATAAACCTTAAGCCAATCTGCAGATGCCCTGCTCTTTGAAGTAAAATGCTTCCTGCTAGTCCTTTTGGTGGTCGTCATTCACATTGTAGTGGATTTGTTATCATATTTTCCAGTGAACATTTATAGAATAACAGGCACTGTCTCAACAGTTGGAATGAGTTTTCAGAAAACTAAATTTTAAGTTGATCTTATCTTTATAGTGACACTTAAACTTTCTTTGTTTTAAGCTATCTTCAATTAAAGGAAGCAATTAAGTCAGGTCACTGTTTTTAACTCACAAATAGCACCTCCTGTAGCTCAAGAAAAAGCAGCAAGTGCTTTGAAGACAGTGTGCCTTTGACAAAAGGAGCAATTGAAGTTTTGCTGATTGTGCCTCACTGGTAAGTTCATCACTTGGAAGCCAGAGCCATCTTGCAAATATGAAACTAGGTAACATTTGTCATGGTATGTCTCATTCTAGTTTAATTTGTTGTATTTCAGTGTTATATATCACTGTAGATGATTTTGAGCAATAAAGTAATGCATAATGATTTGGAATTATTTGGGAAGGGATTTTACAATAGAAACATGTTTACTTTTGTCATACAGTTACACAATATGAAAATGTGAAGTACATTAATGATGAAAAACCACCATTGTATTTTCTGATGCTCAGGCATACACTGGTTTTCCAGGTAGAGCAGAGCCTTAGGCTGCCTTCAAGGAATATTTGCCTCAGGCATTTATCATGTTATTGTCTTCTGTTTGCCAGTGAGCAGTACAAAGCCTGAATGTCACAAAAATTATAAATACTGTAACCATTTACAATTTTTATATCATTTTTTTTTTTTGCACTTGAAAGGCATTACTGAATTTATTATAGACTGTAAACTGAAAAGCAATGACTAAAGCAGATACTAACAAAACCAAAATATAAAGCCTAGTTTTTCACTTAAACTGTTTCTGGAACTAAACACTCAGCCAATCTTGAATGAAAGCATTAACAGTTTGTCTACTTTAAAAATCATAGGAAGACAAAATAATGGTAAAACTGTTCCTTAACAGTGTTCACACAGGCAGAAAAATTTACTGCCATATTTTCATCCTAAAAAATGTTTATTGGAAAACATATGTTTATATACACAAAGCAAAACCAAAACAAACTGACTTAAATTTGTATGACCAGGACATTTTAAAATAGACTTGAAAGTTCATTGTTGATTATTTCTCAGAGAGAAAAGCAAAATCAATATTGCATAGAATTCAGATAAAGCATGATAGACTATTTTGATCTGTTATTTTAAAAAGGGAAGGTAAAAGACTTCAAATTTGAGAAAGGAATAACATTCTTTACATTTTCAGTCAACCTGAATGTAAATGGCCTGTTTTGCTGGATGCTACAATATGGTAAAGCTCTCTAGTTTTATATGGCTTTTTAGAATTAAGTATAATTTGAAATACTTATGTATTTGATACTTATGTACATTTGATTAATGTACCAAAATGTACCATTTTGAATACAATTACAAAATTGGGGAGTGCAGGTTTTAAAAAATATAATAATCTTAAAACACAAGGAGATTGATTTGCATATTGTGCTGTCAAAAGAACTCAAAAACGAAATGGCTGAAAAGAAAGCATAAATGTAGATGTATTTAACTAAAAGGTTCATCTTTTGGGTTAGTTCAGGAATATCTGCTTTTTAGGATTATTTAGCATATTGGATTTTAGGAAAATAAATTAGGAAAACAAAGAGGGGGTTTTTGTTTATTTAATAGTTTTTCTTTTCTAAATGGAGAGATAGTGAAAATATTAGCTAAGACAGAAAAATAATGCAAACCCACAAGTTAGAAAGGATTACGTCTTACACTAGGGAGAAAAAAGTACTGAATGATACTGTGTCTTTATTTGAAGCACTGGTATTCAATTTAAAGAGAAAATTTGGTGAATACAAAGACTAAAAGAGAATAAGAGATGACAGTTTGCTGGAAATTTGACTATGAATCTGCAGTCAAGCCTACACCACATAACCAGTAATGTTCCTCATAAAACTAGCAATGAAAAATTCTTTTGCATACAGCATTTTGTTGCCATACAGCTAAACTCCACAGCTAAAAATACTGCTGTAGATCCTATGACTATTGCAAACAGAATAATAGTGATAAAACAAAAGGAACCAAGAAATAAATTTCAAAATGGTCATGAATTTGTGCAGAGATAATTGAGCGTAGGGGGGAAGGAGACATGAATAGCCCAATATTTATAATTAATTAAGGTTGCTGATTAATACTTCTTCTGTGATTCCATGAAAGTCTAATGCCAATTTTTGCTCTGTGAAGACATGATTTTCATATCAAACAGCTCAATGGAGAAGAGGTTGGTCATTGCATGGACATGGCAGGATGGATGGTGGAAGACTAGAAACTTTCAGAAATGAAAGACATTTTCTTAGTTTCTTAATGATAAGACACATTTCTGGAAATAATGATACTGCATTAAAAAAAAAAAAAAGTGGTGAAGAAATCTTTTATGACTGGTAGGTGTTTTTGAAGTGGTAAAGACTCCAAAAGAAAACTGCAGCATGTATTTGGAGAATCTCTACAGACTGCTCAAAATTCCAATAACAGGAGGTAAGAAAGAGAAATGGAATATTATTAGGAAGATGAAAGGAATGAATGATTGGATTATTATCATAAAAATGGCTAGGTATCCCTATAATACTTGTAGGTGCTTTTAAAAATCCAATACCTCATATCCAATCAGTATTTGAAACATTAATCAGAGGAAGGACCTGTAACTGATTCCCTTTCACTCAAGAAGGCTCATTACAGAGCTTGATTGTAATATTAGAACTGCCACTGAGATGTACCAGACAAAAATCTGAAGTGTCTTCTCTGCTAGAGCAAGAAATCAAAGCTTGTGATTTCATTAATTCATGTTATTAATTTTGTGTCCTAATTGCAAGTGGTTTTGTACTAGAAATATAAACATGGGGGGAGTATTTTAATGTTAGAAGTAGATTTCATAAAAATATGCTCCCTCTCACTCATGATTTAAACATTTTAAAGAATTTTAACACATAAAGTAATTAACTCTTTTCTATGAGGTCAATTTATTCTTTTGGAAACTTTGTAAAAATACTAAGGACTGCTGTCTCAAAACATTTTGGGTGCACGTGTGTGGGGGAAAGGGCAGATCAGGCCTTGCTCTGGTGAGGCGATGTGCTGCTCTGCACACCCCAACTCTGGGCCTGTATCCCAGCCCTGCAGTGGCCCAATCCCTGGCACACAGGAGGCAATGCTCCACACGTGCCCCTGGAGCTCCTATCCCAGCTCCTGAGTGGCCAAATGACCACAAGTCCCACCGGGGTCAGGGCCCAGGGAAAGCCAAGGGGTACTTAAACCAAAGCATGAAGTGAGCATGTCTTGACCCCACCTCCTCTTGGAATTACTATCAGCTGAACACTTCTGGAACCAGGAGTGGTAGCTACACTTGTTCTTTTCTATATTTTTTCCTCTTTCTTCTTCTAGTTCCCTCTTCTCAGGCAGGAACGTAAAATCGGACAGGCTTGAAGTTTGCTAAGTCAAATGGGCCAGATTAATGTTTTGTGAAACTCTTTATATTGACTGAATGCTGCTCTAAACTTTTGCTAAGGTTCTCTGATTTTCTGAAGTTGCCAGTAAAGTTTTTTGTTGTTTTGACCTTTAGAGAATATCTTGTTGGTATTTCTCCTGTGCATCTAACTCAGAGTACATAAAAAAACATAAGCCTTTTTAAGAGGCTTGTCAAATGAGTTTTTGGGGCCTTACAGCCATTCTTAGCACAAGGATTCTACCCCATGGAAAGAACCCATGCTGGTGGGGTTCATGAAGAACGGCATCCTGTGGGAAGGATTTATGTTGGCAAAGGTTGTGGACGACTGTCTCCCATGGGTGGGATGCCATGCTGGAGCAGGGAAAGGGTGTGAAGACAAAGAAGCAGGAAAAAAAATGTGTGATGAACTGATCATAACCCCCACTCCCAGTCCCCCCCCACAATGCTCAGAGAAGAGAGAGGAGGTAGATGAGTCAGGAGTGAAGAAGATACTGAGAAGAAGGGGGTGGAGGGAATTTGGGTTTTGTTTTGTTCTTATTTTTCACTATCTAAAATAAAATCATGCTAATTCTATTTTAGCTACTTTACTCCACAGGTTCTTTTATATATATATATACACACACACACTTAGATGAGTTATCATTAGACCAAAGGATGACTGTGCATATGCAAACACTGACAGCACACATTGCAAGGAAGAGTAAAGGTGTAAGAATACATGAAAAATATACCTCACAGTTTGTGATTTCATGCACTGAACCAGATCTTCACCTGCTTTAAATCAGTTCATAAAAGACTTTGTGGAAATCTTTGGACTTCGCTGACTCACTGCTCAGATTCACCTGCCTTAATCACACCAATGGTTCATGACAAACTGAAAGGCCAAACTGCCTGACAACTCAATTTAGTTTTCACACTCATTTTAACAAGTTATCAAGTATATTTTTCTAACTTTAGTAAATGGATAAGAATTAACAGAAATGTCTTTGGCTTTCTACAGAAAAAGTAACACGAATACATATATGTTACAATAATACATTCAGGCCTTTTCTTTTAAGAAGTAGACTATACAACTACTGTACAATAAGAGTAGAAGTTATGTGAACGAATTAGAAACAAATGTTAAAAATAGGTATCACAGTTTATGTATCAGTGAGAGACAGAAGAGTTCAGGCTGTAGCTAAGGAGATTGTGCGGTACAGGATGCAACTGATGGAGTCCAGGATGGGGTTTGAATTCAGTGCCATGGTAGAGGCTTACAGCAAGCCCATAGTGTTCAGCTCAGGAGAGCCACAGGGGCCACTCTTCCCACAGAAATAATTCTTAGCTCATAACTTGCAGCAATGGGAAACAAAACCGACAGACCCCCTTGTATGTCCAAAGAAGATCCCTTTATTGCCAAAAATTGCCCCCTCTTTATACCCTTAATCTCAACCCAAACCAAACCGCAGCCTAACAGAATTTAAAGCGGAAGGGCTCCCATTGGCTGGCACAGCTGCGGCGCTGCTGTCCACGCGTCCTATCGCCCAATCAGCTTCCTGCTCACGTGCTGTCCACGCGCTCCTCCAGCCAATCACAGCCTCACTGCCAGCTGTCACTCAGCCGACTCTCTCCTCACTCGCAGCTGCCTCTCGCCCCTCGCCCGACCTCCATCCCTCCATCCCGGTGCTGGGCCTTTCCCACGGGGCCTGCTGGGGAGCATAAGCCTCAACCACTTTAACAAATATAACCCCGTATCCCACAGTAACTACTGTGCAGAAAAAATATCTGAATATTCAGTTTGCAGTTCTGTTGTAGCAATTCTGTTGAAAGTCTAGGTGTATTAGCCTGATGGCATACATTTTATGTAGCACCACTTTCAATGCCATGACTGAATTTTGGGTTTGCATGGGCAGTTTTGGTAGTAGGGGGGCTACAGGGTGATTTCTGTGAGAAGGTAACAGAAGCTTCCTCCATGTCTGGCAGAGCCAATGCCAGAAGGCTCCAGAACGGACATGCCACTGGGCCAATCAGAAATGGTGGTAACACTTCTATAATAATGTATTTAAGAAGAAAAAAAAAAGTTATTGTGCAGTTGTAATTGTGTCCAGAGAAGACTGGAGTGAGAATATGTGAGAGGAACAGCCCTGCAGACACCAAAGTCAGTTGAGAAGGAGGGGAAGAGGTGCTCCATTGTGCCAAAGCAGACCGTGGTGAAGCAGCTGTGCACCTGCAGCCCATGGAGGTTCAGGGGGATGCAGAGATCCACCTGTAGCCCTTGGTGGAGAGCCATGCCAGAGCAGGTGGATGCCTGAGAGAGGGCTGTGAACCTGTGGGAGGCCTCTGCTGGAGAAGGTTCCTGGCAGGGACCTGCAGACCTATGCAGAAAGAAGCCCACACTGCAGCAGGTTTCCTGGTAGGACTTGTGATCACATGGGGGACCCACACTGGAGCAGCCTGTCCTTGAAGGATTGCATCCCTGGAAGAGTGACCCACACTGCAGAAGTTTGTGAAGAACTGTTGCCCATGGGATGGACTTAAGTTGGAGAAGTCCATAGAGGACTGTCTCTGCTGGGAGGGACTGGATGACGCTGGAGAACTCTTCTCCCTGGGCAGCAGCAGGAAAAACCTGTGATGAACTGACCATAACCCCCATTCCCTAGCTCCCTGTGCCACTAGAGGGGAGGAAGTAGAGCTGGGAAGGGCAAAGGAGTGTGGGGTGGCGGGGAGGGAAAGTGTTTCTAAGATTTATTTTACTTCTCATTATCCTGCTCTGATTTTTTTAAATTCAGTTAATATCCCCAAATCAAGTCTGCTTTACCCATGATGGTATTTGGTGAGTGACCTCTCGTGGATCTTATCTCAACACATGACCCTTTGTTGCATTTTCTTTCCCCTGTCCAGTTGCAAAGGGGAGTGATAGAGTGACTTTGGTGGGTACCTGGCATCCAGCCAGGGTCAACCCACTACACTAATCTAAAACATTTGGAACTGGATATGAAATGGAAAGTTCTTTTGTGTTTGAGAGCACACCAATTCTGGCAGATGTAGAGTTGTTTTCTATTTATTACAGGACTGAGTGAGTCACACAGAATTAGCAGCACCTATAATTTATGTTATCTGCAGTGTGATACTGCACTTCATAGTAAATCCTTCATTGTAGCCTGTGATTTTGTTGCAGTGGATAATGTTGCCTTTTGCTTTTTGTTCAATGTTGGGGTAAGGCGCTATCTCTAAAAGAACATTGTAGTCTTGAAACAGATGCAGAAAAACCCCAAAAAACAAATGAACAAACAAAACTCAAAAAAGATACCTTGTCTTATTCCCTGATTGACTTAAGTTTCAATGGACTCATCGCATCTCAGAGTGGATAAGGACTACAACTGCTGCAGCAAAGTGGAATGCTATAACTGTATCGGTAGGGTGGCATAGATTTACAAAGATAAGGATTCAACTCACTTATCTATCACTGCGAGATTAGAACAGCCATTAACTTAATGGAAGCTCCTGTATTCTTTAGAAATGCTTGGAAGCGCCTCATCATGGACTGCTACTATTCAGCATTTTGTCAATCTATGATGTTTTACAATGTGTCGGTCCTAGTATGCCTAGCTGTTCTGCTTTAGTGTGCACTGTCACTAGGAAGATTATTTGAGAATGAAGAATCTCTGACAACATGTATTCTATCACCATCAAAAATGAAATTTAGTATTTTTGTTTCCAAATAAGATGAGAGTTCTCATCTTGTATTGCCATCCCTGTTTCTCTTATCTACTTATTACCACTGAGGCAGACAAAAACAGCTACAGAGAGCATAGGAGGGAAAAGATAGGAAAGTAAGAGTCACAAATGCAGTTAATATTTGAAAAAACTTTGTTATCTTAAAAGATGGGCAAACTGAATTAAAAACATACATATATCTGTCGTCATTAAACTTTACTTTTAGAATTCAAATTAGAACTCACATTTTCCTAGTCTCTGATTGTTATAGCTTCTGAGTCATAGAATCATGGACTTGATCATCCGCATGGGTGCCTTCCAGCTCAGCATATTCTAGCTCCTGGCACCCCAAGTGTCACACCATGTGCCTAAGAGTGTTGTCCAAACACTTCTTGAACTCAGACAGGCTGGTGCTGTGACCACTTCCCTGGGGACCTTGTTCCAGTGCTTAACCACCTCTTGGGTGAAAAACCTTTTCCTGCTATCCAAACTCAACCTCCCCTGACTCAGCTTCATGCCAGCCATTTTTGAGTCCTGTCACTCATCACCAGGGAGAAGAGATCGGTACCTGCCCCTCCTCTTCCCCTCACGAGGAAGTTGTAAACTGTGGTGAGGTCTCCCCTCAGTCTCCTCCAGGTTGAACAAACCAAGTGACCTCAGCTGCTCCTCATAAGTCTTCCCCTCCAGACCCTTCACCTTCCTTGTGGCCCTCCTTTGGAAGCTCTCTAATAGCTTAATGTCTTTCTAATATTTTTGTGCCTAAAATGGCACTCAGTATTCAAATAGAGGTTGCACCAGTGCAGAGCAGAGTGGGATAATCACCTCCTTTGCCCAGCAGGTGATGCTGTGCTTTATGCACCGCTGTCTTTAGGCTTTTGGAAGCAGAGGGGAAATAAAGCAGGACAAAATGCAACTGATGTAAAAGACCATTACCTTTCCCCCCTTCTTTCTCTGCATACCATTTCAGAAGTAAAAAGGAGGCAGGGAGCAGATATATTTCAATTTTACTTGTGAAGGCAGATGTTTCAGTACTTAGTACTCTAGCATCTTGAAATAATGCACGTAAGGCAAGAGACGTAACAAAGAAAAGAGAGGGATATCTAAACCAGAATTTTCATGAAAATACATCATGAACAAGACAATAATTGCTATCTCTGTTTCTGCGAAACTAAATATTTCAGACTTACCATGGCATTTTCTCCCTCTTGCCCTGCACTTCTGGCATCTACAGGCTGCCATTAACACCAGGTTATTAAAAGAAAAGTTGTGAGGAGTCTTGGTGAAAGGAAAAATGTGAGTTGTTGAGGCAGACAAAAGAAGCAGTGACAACACAAAGTGAAACAGGAGATTGTAGTGCTTGCAGCTAAAAGAACACTCTGTCACCACTGGCTGCTCCAAGCTCCAGCTCACTTCTGACTTTCAAGATGCAGCAGCCTTAAGGAACTAGAGGAATTTGTGAGGATTGCATTTATGAAGTCATAGTGTGAGGTGAAGAGATGGTGAAGCTGGAACAGGAACTGGGAAAGAAAAGGGGTAATACAAAGAGAACAAGTTCTAGGCCTCAAAACAACAAGCTTTGTCATTACTTAGAGTATGGTGCTGTATTCAAGTGGGAAAGAAGCAAGGAAAACTATGGAAACAAAGTGTAAAAAAGTGTAACAGCAACCAGTTTCTAGAAAGACTATGATTAAGTTTCTGTCTTTACAACAATAATTTTAAATCTTTATTAATGTGTCATAATTTCTTTTATAGAATACTTTCCTTTAAAAAAGGAAAAGGGATCTTTTATAGTTCTTGCCCACCCCCGCGTGTTCTAAACATGTATAGTTGAAAAAGAGTTATTGCAGTAATCATTGAAGGTACTGGTTACTCAAGGTAGTTGTTGTCCCATTGTGTCTCCTGCATGGCTGAAAACAGTCTTCACTTGCAGGAGCCTATGAATTTCAGCTAACAATGAGCTGAGGAGGGAGGGAGAAGAAGATGATGTGGGAATATGGACAGTCAAACCATAATTCTGCCGTATCATGGATCCCAGCAATGCTGTATTGTCACGAATAATAAATACTCCATCCGAGTCCAGATTAAATGCAGAGGTTTGTCCCTGTCAGGCAAGAGAAAGGTACTGAGACAAAACATAGTCTAGGAAAACAGAAAATCTTTATCTAAGTGGACAAACTGTGTGTCCAGCATACTCATATTAAAGATAAGTTTTATGGTTAAAATAAGTAGTCTGTGAATAAAATGAAAGCCTAGGAAGATTACAAAGGGGTTTGAAAACAGTGACTTGCGCCAAATGTGTCTTAGGATAAATGACTATTTTGATAATTCCTTTAAGTGGAGCATTTCAATGTCAGTGTGTTCCCTTTTGAAATGGAATGGAACATCTTGATTGCTCAATTTGAAATTATTTTCTTCTGTGGAATGTCCTTCACATTATACAAAAGAGCAGAATTAAATGTAATTGATCATCTTCTACCTAAATGCATTCTTTTTTATTAGCAATAATTATTTTACATACATCTGTGAAAGCCCAATAACATTTTTGGGACTTTAGATATTTCACAGAATAAAAAAATAAGTGAACCCACAGAGTTTTATAAAAACAGGAAAGCAGTCTTCTGTTTGTTTCAAATGTATAAAGAAGTACTTTCATAATAACCCAGAGCAATTATTTACAGCCTTTATATTTTCCAGTGTCCAGGGAACACCATGGAGTCCAGTCAGTTCTCCAAGCTTTTGGTCTGAGAGCAAGTAACACCAGTTTCCAAGAGCTACCCAGAAAAAATAAAAATGCTAAAATAAAAACACATCCTCAGGGAGCAAGAGTGCTGGCACAAAATCTATCCTGGAGCAATCAGCTGCATAAATGTAGCTAAATATGTGCCATCTGTGAAGGAGTTTGTCCAGCGAAATCAGCAGCATTTCTCTTACAGAACACACGATTGCTTCAGGATGTGATTCTGTGCAGGTAAATTCAGGGTATCTAAAGCTGTTGCCAGCCTGTTATCTTGAAATGTCTGAAATGGTGACTGCATTTTGTGTGGCAGGGTTTACTGCAGAAGCCGTAACACACAGAAGCTTCTCGATGTTTATTCCAGCGTTCAAGTGACTTGTTTACCCCTGAACAGATGGTCATTCAACCACAGCATACATCAACTGACACCTTTATTGCCCTAATAAGGAACAGGAAGAATCACCAACAGGTTTCTATCTTGTTAACACAGTGGGATGTGCAGGCTACAGCATAACGCTGCTAAGTGCCAGAGGTATCAAACTAGATGGATCCACCAGGAGTGCGGCAAACTGATCTGTCTTGTTGCGTTCTCAGAGCCCTGGTCTTCTTTGCATTGGTACTGGATAAAAAAGGCTTGTGTTTCTCTCCTAACAGGTTTACTGATCTGCAGCATTTCCCGATTTTTCTTTGCTTTTACGGGGTTATATCACATATATGGCTCTACTAGAGGCCACAAAACTAGTGGGAAAGGGTACTCACTGCTTGGATGGGATTTGTTCTTTGAATTACACCAAAAGCAAGGATGACGAGACTTGTGGAATAGGGATACATGTCATTCCAATGGCAGCTACCAGGTCCTTGGGAGAGGGGAGCAACAGTGCTTTGTGTCACAGTGTGGGAGTGCACCATGGGGGTCCAGGCTGTAGCCAGCCAAGGGAGAGGGGGAAAGGTGCAACCCCAGAGCCATGAGCAGGACCTCCGGCTGAGGGGTCTGTACCTGCTGTGGGCACCCCACTCCTCCTGCTGCACATGGCACCAGAAGTGAGGTCAGGGTTCATAGTAGAGCCCTTTACACTCTGCTATTTGTAGCTCCATCTACATGGTGTGTTCCTTGGATCCAGAACGAGATTTGTGGCACCACGTTCACCTTTTCAGAATGCATCAAATGTTGTAGTGCTTTGAACCAACCTACAGCTGGCCCAAAGAAACAAAAATGCTGAAATACCTGGGTCAGGATGCTTGGACACCATTTTCACTTGTTTTGCTCAAAAAAAAATAACTTCTATTGGTTTGCAGTACCTGTTTGTGCAAAAGTAGCCCTGTTCCAGTAGCAATGGCTGAAGCAAAGCAGCCTTCCAAAACTAATAAAATGTATTTGTCTTAATGGTCTTGTCCTCTTAAATACGGAAAGGCAAAATGTTTTAGAAGAACATGCAAGCAAATTTCTCAATCTAGTCTCTACAAAAGATCTGACTAGAGCTACATACACACTGTTTTCATCATACTTACCTGCTGTCCAAAGGCATCCAGCAATTCCCATGACCATTTTCACATACTGCATTTCTAGCATCCATGTTTGTAGAAATGATGCAGCAAATATAAAACAATATGTAAGTTCTGGCAATGTGTATGTCTGAAACTCTCTAAATACTTATTTGTATGATTACTCCCTGTAATTGTTTAAGTCCATTCAAAAGTAATTGAGTCAGAAAAATGCTGTATGCTGTAGTTTTCTGCTCAGCTAAAATGCAGGTACAGCACAGCCTGTGGTGCTGTTGGCTTTCTTCTGTCACCTTGACAATATCTCAGCTCTGAAGGTGCACCATTGAAGATATCTTTTCTCTGTCACGTCTGTCAAAATAGAATTATTTATTTATTTATTTTTATTTATTTTATTTTTCTTTGTTACTCTTATTAAAGCAGCAATATAAGGAAAACAAGTTTTGGCAACTGTGAAAGTAAGTTTTCCCTCACAGGTAAAATCTGCCCCAGAGGAATTCAAAGCACTGAAACCATGTTAAGATTACTGGTATGCATCAAAGGGGAGTATTTAGTGCTTTTAAGAATAAAACTGTATTCCAGAAATAGTTATATGTCTTATAAATGAGGAACACCAGCACTGTCACCAGCACGGACAATGCAGTAGATTCGCCTAAAAAAAATTCTTCTAAAAGGTATCAAATCCATGTAAGTTGAACTGCAATCAGAAGTACTGTTGTGATTTGCAACACAGTCACAACCCATCAGTAGGAGGCATGATGTTCGTTAAAAACTCTTGTGGGGCTTGACAAGGACACCAGACACGTCAGGGAACTCTTCTGCTGTTATTGTGCAGTCACCTTAACTTCAGCAACGAGCCCACTGTTCAGACTCCAAAAGTGGTGGCTAACAATTCCTTAAATTTTATATGCACTTCTCAAACATGGTGGTTAACAAGCCCTTAATTTTTTGCAGTACACTTCAATAAGCTCTCAACTCCCACAACAAATTTCTCAAAGGTTCTGGCTAACAAGCCACAATAAACTTGCACAAGCTCCCCACTCCCACAACAAACTTCAGCACAGAGTACAGGCTGGAATATAATAGACACGCTTTGCCTGAGCAAAGCAAGGGGAGAAAGAAATAAAGGCAGAAAAGAGAGAAAGAAAACAAAGAATATCTCTGGTCGTTAGATACCACATTGGTGCTGCCACAGGGATGGTCTGGAGCTGGGGTGGGCACAGGCAGCAGCACACTTCAATTTGTACATCAGCTTAGGGGGTGCTAATCTGATGCTGACATCTTGAATTTAGATGACGCTCTTTGAGTGAGGTGACCCTCTGAAGTTTTTTCCATGTGTAAGATACTGAAAAGGCAGAGCATTCTAAAATTTAATAACAACAGTGATATTTTCTAATTGTTATTGCTGAAAAAAATCAGAAATTAAATTAACAGATTTCAATTCCAATATATTGTACTACATCTTCATAACTGCTCCTTCTTAAAAAGAAAAATTTTGTGGTTCCATCACTTATTTGATTTTACTGAAGTACATCCCACATTTACAAGTTGCAAACAGCTATGCTTTTATTCCTGCAACTGCTAGTAAAATCACTCTTCTGGGGCTTACTGACATCACTACTTGATTTTCCATAAAAACACACAGGGTCTTTATTTTTGCAGTATTACTCAAAAGAGAATCTCTTCTGCAAGTCCTATTAAACCTGTATGAATTAATATTCTTCTGCTTGTATATAGGCATGCACATTTTAGGGTGAATTCCTTATCTTTCACTGATATAATTTATTGGAAGAATGTCTTTTTTACACAAAGAGGATCCACTGATAAAAATATATTTTTGTAGGTATTCCCACCAAAGCAACATGCCCACTGTTATGAAATATACTTCCTTAGGAGAATACTTGCATGGGGCTGACATACTGGACACACTTTCTATAGTAGATCCATGTCTTCATGGAAAATGAGTTTTAGGGCATCTCAGACGAGCTGAGAAACTATGTTTAGATGACTGAATCAGGTCCCTAGATGGTTTGTAAGTGACACTGGAGTCGCTGATCATATTATTTGGATTTCCAGGTCACAAATTGTTTTCTAAACACCAGCAAGCAATTAACACTTGACAGAAATATATCCAAGTGTCCAGTAACAATCAAGCCTCTAAAAATCTTCACATGATTGAGGATACATGGGCCTTAAGGGAGATCTGAGCAAGGGAGAGGACAAGGATAACAAAACCAGTCTCTTCTTTCTACCAGTTGCCAATTTGATAAATATCTCTTGGAGCTGGTGTTAGGTGTCAAGTGAAGCATTTGAAGTGGGCGAAAAATAATATATCATATAAATAAAAATGAAACTCTCAGCATCTGACAAAAAATGCCTGCAGTGCAATACCTTCCAGTCATGACTGATTCTCTTAGAAGAGAAATGAAACACACTGAAAGACTTTTTTAGCCCTTCACCTTGCCACAGAAAATAAAAATGGCTTCATTCATGATAGAAAAAACACTGGCATATGAAATATAAATTTTCTCTCAAAAAAGTATAATTTTTAATGCAAAAGAAAGGCAGAAAGCAGCTGTAGGATTGTTTAGCATTCTGAACTGACTTGCCTACTTCAGAATGTCTGTTCTAAGTGAATATTTAGTAGTGCAGCTGGCATTGTTACTGATTGAAGAACTCCACTTATCACATTGAGCATCTTACTTTCCTGGAAAAATCTCTCACAGCTTCCTACTCAATTTATCCATCATCTGAGCTCAAATTTCTTATTTGTTTACTTTTTTTTTTTCTCTTTTGGCTTTTTTCTTTTGCTTTCTGTCCTTCCCTTGATCCCCTGCAATCCTGTTGCCTTCCTCCTTCTAACTTTCTTCTCCCTCTACTTTAACTTCTCCCTTCCTGACCTTCTCCCCCTTCCCTTTACTTTTCCTTCCCTTTAATTTTTAACAAGTCTGAATATTTACTTTCCAAATAACAAAAGAAGAATAAAAAACAAAACAAAAACAAAAAAACAACCAAGCATGGAAAACAGACTTAATAAAATTAAAACCATTAATTGATAGAAAACTTTCTAATAAGAGAAGCCATGCGCAATGGTTATAATATATATATTAAGAAATAATTATTTGTGTGCAAACAACCTCAACATTAGAACAAACTCTGAAGTAGCAGCTACTGTAGCATGGACTTCAACAAAATGTGGTAATTTTTATGCATTTGAAAAGAAGGTATTTTGCTTAGCACTAAGGTAATAATGATGATGGAAGCAGGAAGACAGGTTATATAAATTTTGAAGAGGCAGCAAAGTCTGGATTTTCAGAACATTATATAACTTTCTCCAAAAGGTTACTTTCCAAAGGGCATAAGAGAAAAATATTCGTTAAATCTGTATCAGAATGGGTTTTTTCATGCTGAGTTAGTGGTGCATCATACTCTACTTGTTCTGCTGTGTTTACATGCCTAAGAGTTTTAGAATGCTGCTCTCTTTTTGGCTCAAATCACATTGGAAATATCATTTGTATTTACACTGAGTCATAAAAATAAGCAACTAAATAAAACTATTAGGAACAGCCCTCTCAGCAGATACATGTCCTGTTGAAGTAAAATATGCATGCAGTAGAGCATCCTGCACCTTAATCCTTTAATTTCAGATACAGGTTAACTCAGTTTAAATAGTTTTTGTACATCAATATTCCTGTCTCTTCACCAGATTCAGTAATAAGTCTTATACTATTAGAAATGTAATGTATTGATTCCTTAGTGAAACAGAGGTCCATATTTAACAATGATCCCCATAGTAAATACATGACACCCTCTAGAAATAGAAAAAAAATGAAATAAAATTGTCATGCTGATTCCTTTTTCTTTTATTTTTTTCCTTTTTTTTTTTTTGTTAAACAGAGTATGCTTAGTTAGCTGTACATTCACCCCTCTTGCTTTATTTTGGAAGTCTCCATTTCATGTTATGCCTTAAGCCATTTTTCTTTTAACTTAAGTGTGAAAATAATGAACAAAAATGCAACGTGTTGCTAAGCTCTTATTGTTGCTGAAGATAATCCAGAGGAAACCTAAAGACAAGTATTTGGCAACTCAGCAAAAATACCTCCTTTTTTGCATGATAGTATATTACTTTATACAGTGCATTTTACTTCAATATTATTATTTCATAAAGTGCAATAATATATTAAAGAGGTAAATATAGAAAAAATGCAACTTTAATATTAAATGTATCCAAACCCCATTTATAAACATTAGCTAGAATATTGCATTTGAATGTCAAACAAGCAAACATTACTTTTACGAATGAGGGGTAGCAAAAGCATTCTCTTTCCAAGAGAAATCAGCAAAAATACTTCTGTGTCATCACTTACACTTCAAATGCAGTTGCTAAAAACCCAGATTCTTTACCAGGGACTTGAGGTACTTGCTGTGTCCAGCTCCTGTATTGCATTTCGTTCTTATAATAGTGCAGTAGCAGGCACAACAGAGCTTTGATTTTGGGAGTGTTTCGAGGAGCTACCTTTCAAATACTCTTAATTATTATTAAAACCTTCTTAATCTTAATGTAGAAAAGATGCATTTGTCAACAGTCTACCCATCGTCTCAGATAATAGTCTTCTTTTGTGAAGTGAAATCATGGACTGTAAAAAGCAAGAACAATTGCTATTTTGGTATGAATTATTTTAAGTAGATCCTAGTTTTCCTAACCCTGCTGGCATTACTCTTCATTTCTACAGGAACAATTTCATTTTAGTGGTAGGTGTTTATTTAGTGCAAATTCCAAATTTAAAGGATGGTTAGAATCTACCAAATAATCAGAATGGAAATACAAAGAAAAATAAATGTGTGCAGCCTTCATGGATACCTTTTCTGTTTATTTACTTTTTTTGTTGCTTAATTTTGAAGGTGACGAGGTCTTTTCTGGATGCTTCACTTAATGAATCATCTTCATTGGAGAATTAATTTTTGTACTGTGGTGTAAAAAATAGGACTTCCTTTCAGACAAAAGTAGAATATTGGTTGCAACTTGTCTCTAAATTGCACAGCTATGTGCTTTTGCATACAGAATTCTAATCTAAAATCCATTTGTTGTGTAAGTAGTTCTGTGCTTTAATTGCTATAACAGTATCAAATGCTGCACTTGCTTAGAGGCAGAAGATTCCATGGATGAAAGTGTATTTTGTTTCAGGGTGAGACTGGAATGCAAACAATTTAAACTCCTTATTTTCTTGTATTACTGTTTTCTATTCTTATGTTTTGTTTTTAATTTCAACCAGGTTTGTCTGTGTAATTTCTGTAGTCATCTTGAAAAGTAACAGTGTAACAAAAGCAATAATTTTTTTGTACATATGTAGGAGAAATGTCCATTGCATTTTGTGAAGTTATTTCATATAGTAGTTTGAAACTGGAGGGTAGAATAATAAAACACAGTAATCAAAATTTGCTTTTCAGCAGCTAATGAACTCAATAAATCAGAACCCTTCCCTGTAATCTCGGAACCCAGGCAGTACTGCTGCCACTGACAGCCCACCTGGGGAGAAAATATTGCTGGTTGTTCTCCTGGGTGCTCTGCATCACAGGCTCCTCCCCAGGGAACAGCACTAGCCCCATGTGGACAGTCCAGTTATGATCCTGGCTCAGGATGCTCAGCAATCCTGAGGATGCTCAGAGAACAGAAATGGCTGCAGTGCAGGTGGGTGCTGGGTTGGAAGGGTGGCTCCAGAGGACACGGTGGCACTGGAGAAGCTACCTCTGCCCAGGAAAACCACTACCTCTGCCCAGGAAAACCACTACCTCTGCCCAGGGGAACCACTACCTTGTCCATGTGCTCAGGCAGGGCAGCAACAGGGAGATGCTGAGCACTTTCTGGAGCATGCTTTGGTCTGCATGGTAGATGACGAAGCTTCCCTGGGGACACAAATCCAGACTAGCCTGGAGCAGGCTGCAGCACAGCTGTCTATCAGCAGCAATGTGCACTGGGGGAGGGCAGAACACAGCTCTCAACCCACCACGACACACCAGGGACACTGAAATACCTGCTGCTCCAGAAACTGGAAATCTTGACCATTTAACCCCTTGTTGGATCCGAAGTGAACTCTCAGTAGTGTTTCCTTCTCTCAGAAAATTTCTTCCCCTCCAGAGCAATAAAAGCAGGAGTAAGACATCCAGAAGGGGCTGTGGATGTGGAAGGAGTGGTATAAATTCAGCCCGAATTCTTCTGGAGGCCAGGCCATAATTCTGACTGGCTCATCCATCTTCTTTTGTTTGTTGCTTTTTTTTTTTTTTTTTCTCCAGCATCTCTGTGGTGACAGTTCAATTCCACCAGAAAGATCAAGGGACACTCAGTGTCACTGCACAGCAACGTGACTCCCAGGAGCCCGACCATATTTTGGCTTTCCGCCTGTCCTCACCTGGTCCTTGGAAAATCTCTCAGTCATATCTCACTGGCATAGCTTTCTCCTGCTACATGCCATCAGTCCCAGCTCTGAACACATAGAGAGCTCAAGGAGCATGGCTGGAACGTGTGAGCCTGTACCACCCATGGGCAGCAGGGCCTGGAGGTGTGAATGCATCCTCCTGCATGTTGGCATGGATGGGCTGGGCTGAGGGCAGGGCAGCAGGGAGAGGTACAGGCAGAGTTAGAGTAGGGGGCAGGCTTTGCTGACAGGGCCCTTGTGGAGGGCTGCTGCATTGTGGGGTTTGAAGCAAAGATAGGAAAGAAAGGCCAAAAAAGGGATATGACTCCCTGGAAAATGCCTAGAGAAGCGGCCAATACTCCATTGTTGTCAGTGTTCAGGACAAGGTTGGATGGAGCTTTGAGCTGCCTGGTCTGAAGGAA
Source organism: Monarcha castaneiventris obscurior (assembly GCA_026261815.1). Lineage (NCBI taxonomy): Eukaryota > Metazoa > Chordata > Aves > Passeriformes > Monarchidae > Monarcha > Monarcha castaneiventris. The sequence goes on along the minus strand of JAMPIT010000566.1, from coordinate 3,719,699 downwards.
CGTGTCCCTGCCCATGACAGAGAGGTTGAAAGTAGTGATCTTTAAGGTCCCTTCCAACACAAATCGCGATTTTATGATTCTAAGTAGGAACAGAGCAGCCTGTACTGAAATTTGGCCTACTGTGGACAGATTGATGTATTTAAGATAACTGAAATAGATCTACATAAGTGTATATTTGAAATCATGCACTACTGAAATGTAGCAATAAGCAACCTGGTTGTCTTCAGATCCTTTGACTGGTGGTTGCCCACACTGAATAGAACATGCTAAAATTGTGAACTAAAGCCCTTCAATACATAGCAAAATTCACTGTTACACTGTAACTTATTTTTCCAGAATAATTTCTTTCATAATAGGATTTATTTTTAGAAAAAATTCCATGAGTAAATAGCAGTTTTCCAATTAAATGACAGGTTAAAAATAACTTGTCCTCTGTCACATTAGTACAGTGAAAACTGGAGGAAACTGTAGAACTCAAGAGATTTTATAATTCTAAAATATAAGTGTATGTTTTAAAGATAGAACTGCTATGTAAGAAAAAAAAGGTCACAATTTTACTCACTTAAAAGATTTGTAAGAATTTTTACAAATTAAGAAAACAAAAGGTCTGTTGAAAATGGCAGACTTCTAATTGCCAGGAAAAAAATCAGTTTCTAATAATTTCTAGACTCTGACAAAACATTTTTAGGTCTAGTTCTGTAACAGACTACTGTCAGAGACAGCCAGCTAAGATAAGTGGACTCTAATTGGGAAAGATAGATAGGCACCTCCAAAAGGCAATTACAACATCCTAAAACTGACCTCTAAATTTGACCAGATGATTCACTCTTAAAGGTGCTTCCTTTGACCATAAATAAAAATATGGACAAATAACGTGGGTTTAGGGACATAACTATGAGACATTTCAAATCAGAAAAATTAATCATGTCCTTAGACTGATATCATATGTGAAGTTTAGACTCTTAAAAAGGGAAAAACATGTATAATCTTAAGTGAGACACTTAGCTAGTAAAATGCTTTTATTTATATAGCTCTTGGAGTAGGTTAATTTTGACCTAAGAAATATTTATCTGCTTACTTTCTACTCAAAATTTAAAGGATGTCATCTAATTCTTCTAGGGAAAAAAAAATAGTTTGAGCAGAAAACAATTTGTAGACATCACACATACACAGACATTCAGATGTATATCTTGATTTCCAATGTTGCTTCTTCAATAGCCAGGGGAGGAATAGATTTTGTTTGCACAAGAGTCAAGTCTTTAGATCTGCCGTGGTTGCTTTGTTCAGATTAGCACTGTAAACACCCAGTAGAGAATATTCCCTGTGCAAAATCCTAAACTGGCACACAGATACCATAATTCCTGCATTTTTTTCCAAATACTCTTAAAGCTCAGAGACAGTGGAATTAAAATTCAAAGAGAAATTATTTAAAATCCCCATGTTTTCAGATACTGGATCAACCATTTGAGTTGCACAAGCAGAGAAGGATTAACAAAATTGTTTAGTTTTGATTTAGATTAGGAATCTGCAACCGCTGGGATCCTGATCTGACACCTAGATTTGGAAACCATAGTAGGTACCTATCATTCATCTTTCTGTCCCAGCTTTACTGTCCTGAAATTGTGAACTAAATGGAATTAATCAGGAAATTAGGAAAGAAAATTTGTACTGGGCCAGTATTAGTATACTTTGTCTTATTCTGTTTATTGAAATACTGGCATCTTCTTTATAACAGTCTTCTGAATTTTCAAAATCAGCCCTTACCATTAAAACAAGCAAAACAACTAAAATATAATGTCTTTGATTTCAAAGTGTTTTTATGTAAAGCTTCTTATTGTCCAGATGTTCATCTGTCTTTAACCTTACTGGCTTGTATTCAATTCTAAATTAAGATTATCCATTGCATTTAAACATTTACCTAAAATCTTATGCTGATTCCTTAACATTCTGTTTGCTTGAGTGTTTGTCACTGGGGGAGGGCTATGTTCTTTTGGCTTGCTTTTATTTGCGTCTATTTAATTCTTTTTATTTCAATGACCTTCTTTCATATGAAAAAGTAACAAAAAAAAGAATTCAGGGATAATGCTTTTCAATAATACCTGTAGCTTCTTGTGCAAACGCTCTAAAAAAGCAATTATTGAAACAATTGAGATTTTGTTGTATTTTAACGTGTATTTTTTCTAAAATTGTTATTATATTGTCATGAATATTTCTTTTTGATAATTTTTTAGATTTTTTTTTTCTTTTGAGAAAATTGTCTACTTAAAGTTATTATTAACCTTTCTACTATTAAGGTTCAATTCCTAACCTACAGCCAAGTTCTGTCATTGAAGAAATTAACTGGATATGTTAATTACAGGAATGTATCCCTGTCCTGATTTCATCTGAGAGAGAGTTAATGTTCTTATTAGTACCTGGTACGGTGATGTGTTTTGGATTTAGGATGAGAATGTTGATAACACACTGCTGTTATAGTTGTTGCTGAGCAGTCAAGGACTCATCAGCTTCTCAGTGTCCTACCAGCAACAAGTCTGGAAGGCACAAGAAGTTGGGAGGAGACAACCAGCACAGCTGACCCAAACTGGCCAAAGGGATATTGTGTGAATCCAGAGGGCAGGGAATATTTCCCTGCCTGTTTTGAAGAAACTCCCCCCCCCGAACAATGTGGTTTTCGACTTTTGCCCATGGAGAAAACTCCCTACCATCTGGGAGGAATTAAAATCTACACAGATGTGAACTAGGTGATAGAAAATGATGTAAGGATGTCACAGGGTGAAGAATTTTGAATTTTTAGGTTTGTTAATGTAGTAAATAGATAAAGAGTAAAAGTTCCAAGATGGAGGAGACCTTGTAGTTTCTAACCTCCGTCTTTCTTCTTCTAGTCATCTATATTTTGCAGCAAAAGTAGTTTAGGGTGATTGGATGAAAAGTTCTGCAGTTCTGGCCTGCGTGTCAGAGTGATTTACTGAACACTGAAGGAAAAGTAAAAATATCTGTCGTTTCAATTTTTTATTGGATAATTTACCTTTAAAAGAGCTGTGGAATTTTGATAAGCAGCCATTTTCTCGCCTTCTCTTGCCATGTTCTGTTCTGCTATGTCTTTTCTACGCTAGTAGCTGATAACACTAAAATAAACAACTATCTGAAGAAGCAATTACTGCAGGTTTGCCTCGTCCGTCTATCAAGTTCCTTGCAAGGACTCTAAAGGACTCTAAGGGCCTCTCCCAGCAAGAGAGGCTGATTTATAGCACTACCAGTGTCAGGATATTCCATACCATACGGCATTATGCTCAATAGAACAACCATGGAGAAAGCTGGCTGGGCATTGGTCATTGGGTGATAAGCTGATACAATGTGCATCGCTTGTTCTGTATATTCAAATTCTGTTATTACTGTTGTTATTATTATTATTATTAATACTAATAATACTAATACTACTAATAATAGTGTTGCTATTGTTGATATTTTTGTTATTTTATTATTATTATTTTCCTTTATTTTTCTGTGCAATTAAACGGCCTTTATGTCAAGCCATGGATTTTATGGGTTTTTTTTTCCTGATTCTTTCCCCCATTCATCTGTGAGTGGAGAGTGAGGGAGCAGCTGTGTGTTTAGCTGCCTACTGGGTTAAACCACAATAATTGGAGCAGGTTTAAGCAGTGAGGAAAGGCAGATAGCAAATGAGTCAAAGCCTCACAGCTCTATTGTGATATTGCAGGTGTTCTCTCAGGAGCTTGACAGAATTGAATCTGTGTCTCTGTACTTTTTCTGTGTAGTGTATTTGAAGGAAGACTTGCAGGACTATGAGGAGGAATTCTCATGAAGAAGCAAAATTAATAGATAGAGTTTCAGATGGACAGACTCATTTCAGAGGTTCTCTCTTTTCTCCTGAACATTTTATTAGACAACATTTTAATGCCCTGATGACCGAACAGTGCACTTTGTTGCTGGTTCCTTCTGTAGCATTATGGCACTAGAAGTATTTACCTCATTCTAGAAGCAGCTGCAGAGCCAAAAGTGAAAAAAACCAAACAAAACAGCAAAAACCAAAACCTCTATCAGAACAGTTAGCTAGGATCAAAATTCCTGCAGATGACCCCATTAGATCTATGCATACAGAAAGAGTTAAATTACTTACTGTATGTTATCATCTCATTTGTAGCCCTGTAGACCTTACCCTCTGACCCTTTCTTTTGAAACTGAAGGCATCATCTCTGCTTTAGGTGTAATTGATCCTCTCAGTGGGTAATTGGTTTTGCAAGCACTCACAAATACATTGGGATTACATTGAGGGGATACATTGAAGGGAAAGTCCTGCTTGAAAACTTAATTTCCTTTATGACAAGGTTACTCAATTAGCTGATCAAGGGAAGCCAGTTGATCTAATTTATTTTGGATTTCAGGAAAGCTTTTGATAATGTGTCTCACAGTCTTTCTTCTGGACAAAAAGTCCAGCACACAGCTGAATAAACACATCATGTGATGAATGAGCAACTGGCTCACAGGTCAGGCACAAAGGAGTATGGTAATTTAAGTTACATCAGGCTGGTGACCAGTCACTACCAGGGTCCTGTAGGGCTCCATTTCAGGGCTATTTCTCATCCATATCTTCATAAATGTCTTGGATGCAGTACTTGAAGGCATGCTAATTAAGTTTGCTGATGACACTAAATTGAGAGGAGCTGTAGACTCCTTTGAAGGAAGAGAGGCCCTGCAGAGAGATCTTGACAAATCAGAGGGCTGGGCAATCATAAACAATATGAAGCTTAACAAGTGCTGGGTTCCAGTTCTGTGATCACGGTTACGAGCGCTCTGTCCTCATCCATGCCAGTGTGTCTGTATAGATATAGGAGAGACCTTATTATTCCAGAGAGAAATATCTTTTAAGTTATGTATATGTTAATATACTGGGTCTCAGTTGGTCCACAAGTCCTATAAATACTTTAGTACTTTTAAATGTTTAGTGCAACTGCTGCCAGACAAAATTATAGTTTCCTTATTATAAAACATCTCAGGGAGTTGTCCTTCATCCTGGAAAATGAAATCAGAAAATAATGTGCTATCCAATAGCTGTCAGCTGTTTATCTGCATAGTTTTCTAGTGCATTTTGAGTCATAAACTAAGAAAGTACCTATCCAGAATCTCTATGTGGGAAAACAGGGACTCTATAGGATATTTTTATATTAGGCTTATACCAGAAAGAATCTTTTTGCAACCAAGAGCAACAGAATGTATAAATATTATAATTAGAGATCTAAGTTTAGGATAGCTATCTTGACACTACAGATGTGTGACTGAGTCATTTTAAACTCTAAGTGTTCATTGCTGTTAAATCTATACACTCATTCCTACTTTCATAACTACAAGTTACTTTTCACAACTAATCAAGTTGACATTTCATGTTTGAGACATGCAGATTTGATGTCTATCTGCTGACTCCTTTAAAAGTGTAATAGTTGTGTGATTAAACATTTCAGTGGGATAAAAGATGTTCATGCTCTGTGCCATGTTATCAGAACTTAACTGAATGATCACTTAACAAACACGGTAGGAATGTGGAGTTAAAATGCTGGGTTTTTTAACGTCTGCATACAGAATTGAAACAAATAATAAAAATTAAAAGCTTGAAATAATAGACCTTGTGTGTCAGATACCGTTTTGAATCTTGAAGTGTCTGTATAATCTATTCATCCAGGGCATCACTATTTTTGCTCTTTTAACTGAGAAAACAGAGGGGATTCTTACTACTACTGGAATTGTTCCATCTAAAAACTGCAGCACTAGGTATTTTTCAAGTCAAAATCATCTTGTTAAAAGTTCTATGCTGGATATGAGCAGAAAAATCTTAGCATGACTGACTTACCTAACAAACCTGATGAGAAATTTTCTTTATTCATAGCTAAGATACAGCACATTGATGCTTTTCATTATAGATTTTATTCTGAAATGGAATTAAAAGGACTAGTCCCTTAACTTGGTAATGCTTTACTGAGATGACTGTCCACCAAAATACAGATACAGTATCCTAGGGTTAGTTCTGTTGCTCTTAAATTTAACTCCAAATGGATGATTCTGAGTTTAAGGCTATAAATTGCATGGGGTTTTTTTGCAGGAGAATTTGCAGGTATGGTAGGCATAAATGAATATAAATATTGTAAACCAAAATACTCTTCTTATTTTAAGAACCGTAAACATGTTTGAATTTCAATAAATAATACAAGTGTTAATATAGAAAAGGTAAATTATTTTATATTAGAAAACTAACAGACAAGACCCCTCAGAAACACCTGCTTTGAATTTTGATAAATTACAACTTTTGATTATGTCATATTGCACCTATACTGTACTATATTGAATTTAGTTCTGCTTTCCTTCATTCACTTACTGTTCAAACCAGGAAGATGATGTGACTGGTGTATTTTTTTCAAACATCCTGTGTATGCATAAAATAGAAAATTTCAAATAACCTACTAAGACATTCTTTGCGTTCAACCTGATTTATATCTAGGTGCTCCAGGTACAAAATTGTGTTTGACAATAGATGAAACAGAAAATGGTGACATGGTAAAATATGTCTGAACAGCTGTATGAACAGCCTGTAGCAATGTAATACTGTGATGCCAACTTCATTCAGACCTATGGAGATGTCAGCTGCACCTTTAGTCTCAAATAAGGCTGCTGCACATCCCTGTACAAATATCTGAAGATAACCATAAAGCTTTCTGATACAGTTAATGCTAACATGCATTTGAAACCTTATGGAAAATAACACAAACCTCATTTTTGTATTTATTTGTAAAAGCATGTTAGAAAACATAAAAATATCCCAAGCGAACTCTTCAGTAAGGAAGAGGAAATCATCAATATCACATTACTCCTGGAAAAGAAACCCTGTCATTTAAATCACCCTTCTGGTTGAGAACTGCCAATACTGGCAGCTGGGTGTGACTCTTCCCAAAACTAAAACACTCAATTCTAGATTCGGAGGAGAAATACAAACATGAGCATAACAGCAAAGGAAGGGGAATTTACTAGGAAGTACATATGGAACAGCTTTAATTGCTCACTATTATAATTTTCCACAATAGTATTACTTTATTTATAGCTTTATTTATATAAATATATATATATAGTATAACTTTATATATATATGAAGTATAACTTTATTTATATAAAATATATATATTTTCTGGGTTTTTTTCTGTAAAAGTAAAATCTGAATTAACAGTAATTTCTTGATTTGACAGATATTATTTTCATCACTTGTAAATTGCTAGCTTGTCTTTTTGTTTATTTATTTTTATCCACTAGAAATTTCCAGTGCTGAAAATAGACATCATATTATTACACATTATATGGTCTAGGAAATGTTTTACCTGCCTGGTTCTTCATACCCTGTGTTGCATGGGTAAATTAAGTGAAACAAGCTACATAGTCACTGATCTCATACAGAAATGTACATGTGATACATATAGTCCTATATTCCATGCATTCTGCACCTAAAATGTTGCAAAAATCCCATTCCAAAATATCCCTGACCTTTGACAGGAAGCAGTTCTGCAAACACAGTCTTTCCAGGTGATTCATATTATGTACTGTCAGTTTTCAATTATACTCCTCTTACACACAAAGAACAGTTCCTCATTCCTCCCCACAATATTCTCTTTTGTGCATCACTCAGTCCTTAGACTTGTATGGTCTAAAACTGAACACCAAATTATGAAAATAGTTAAGGAAATGAATTTCTACAATGGATTTAGTCAACCTGTATTATCTATGGTAATCATCTTTGTCTCACCTTCCCTTTTCACTAAGGCCACCTAAGAACACTGGCATGCCATCCATTTCCACAAACAGCTGTTGTAGCCTCTGAAATACCCTGGCAGAAAATATGACAGATGGCAATCATAGAAGTAGCAGAACTGCCAAACAATGTACAAAAAAGAAGTAATTTTGAACTCCTCTTCTCCGGAGGGCTCTGTTAAATATGAGAATTAAATATCAAAAGGATAGCATAAAATGGTAATATCATTCTGGGTAAAAGTTGACTCTAGGACAAATTCTGAACAGTAGATGTGTTAAACTGCACATCTCCACATGTACACATACACCCACATCCCCACGCACTGACACTTAGGAAAAGTTACTGACATGTATTCCTGTATCATCTAAGATGCACTCTTTTTTTCATATATGCCAATACGGGTAATATATAAAGGTGCATTTTTAAAATTTTTTAGAGTCTTTTAAATCATCATGTTTTAAATCATCTGTGATTATTTTTTCCTTTAGTCTCTGTGTCATGGCTATGCTACTGTCCTAGGCTACACTATAGATGTATTCTGTTACCACCAGCTGTGGGCCATTAGCTGTTATCTCCTGCTATGACCCACCCCTGATAACAGACAATGGGCCAGCAAGAAACCACTGCATGACTCATGGACTTATCCCATCCTATTGGGAGATGCTCCGCCCAGGAGGGAGGAGCCAAGCATTCCCACCTGGATATAACCTGGCCTTGGAACTGCCTCAGTTAGCCCTGTCTGCTGGGTTCCCAGAGGACAAGAACTACCACTGGAGCTTCAGCTGGAGACTAGGCCTTCCATAGGATCACTGCTTCAACTGAACTACTTCATCTGGGCTGCTACCACCACCCTAACAGGGTGTCAGGTTGTATCTGACTTTGTCAGTGCTTTTTCCTTGTATTATTTCACTTATTTTTAATTTTTTTTCCTATTAAATTTTAATCCTGACTTGTGATCTCCCACTGGTTTGTTTTCAAACCAATACAGCCTAGGATGTCACTCTCCCAGCTTTTATTAATGACTTCTCATTTGAATTGTAATGAATTTTCAAAAAGGAACATAGTAGTTTAATCTCAGATGTGGCTAGTATGTTCCTTTATGACCTCTAGAGCATGGTGTCCGGACTTTGACAGAGACACTCTGTACTGATTTTATCAAGCTGTATGGTGATGAAAACAAAGAAGACCTCATAGGCCTATTCTTGGTGATGTTGTTGCTAACTCATAAAATCAATTCCTTTCAAGCTAAAAAATTGCTAGACCATAGTCATAACTTTTATCTACCAAGGGCTTTAATTCATTTAGCTTTACGGTGTGATTTTCATTACTGTTAAGTACAGTTAGCCCTTGTGGATAAATGAAGATAGAAAATGCAGAATACAAAACAGATTTGTCATAGTTTGAAGATGTGAAAGCAATAATCCTATTTAATTTAGAAAGATATTGTTCTGGACTGAAGCTTTCTCTCTACATTTGGTGGTCACTGAGCTTGTGGACATTTCTCTGTTTTTGCTAAACACCTTTATATATAATAATATGTTTTAAATAATTGTATGGCTGCTCCTCTTTCAGGAGTAAACTAAATGAGTCAACAAAGACAATATCATAAGGCCTGCCTTACCCATAGAAACCCCTAGCAACTGACAGGTAGGTAGATTGGAATGGATGAAGTAAATTTTTATAACCTATGAAGAGATGGCAGATTGACTTCTCATAACCGCCCCATTATGGTGACTTTATTGCTGGACATGGGTTAGGTTTTGCTGCTCTTGAATGATTTATAACAAGGAACAATCTTTAGCACAGGAAGTCTTACACATGACTTGTTTTCAGCAAGAGAATTTAGATGAAGTTAAAGCCGACATAGGTGAAGCTGACACTGAACTGAAAGAAAAAAAGTTAAGAAGCAAGTACAAAATATTCACTCTGCATTATTTTGGAAAGTCCCTTCAAAATAAACATAGGAAATTCTTGAGCAAGTTGTCTTCCTCTGGACAATTTGGAGAGGTATCATGAAGTACATAAGATATGGGGATGGGAATTAAAAACCTGCATGAAATTTAGAGGTCACTGCAGTATTTTCTTAGTTGTTCAAGATATTCTAATAGCCTCTCTAAAACCTGAATAAATCAGAATTAAATACTAGAGTATTATCATTCTTTAATATAAATTAACTGCATGTTCTTAACCATAATAAATATTTGCGGAGGCTATTATTATTTATTATATAAATAATATAAACATATAATAATTCTGTGCAAACACAGTTTAACCAGCATTCTTTCATCCCTACTAAATTTACTTGTACTCTGGAGGGTTTTAGTAAATATCAGTGACTGCTATTTTTGAATTTATATCTGGTCCTTCCAACCATCTCCATGTGTTTTCTCTAATTATTCTTCCATGAGATACAACTGCAAAAATAACTCTATACTTCTTAATTTGACGAAGACCCTAAGTATACTTTATCTTACTGTCTAGAAATAAAAATATTTTTGGTTATCTCCAAGATGGAGTAAGAAGACTTTAATTACAAAATAGCCATCACTGATGAATAAATAATCTGAACATTTACTTTGTTTATCACTGATGTTCTCCAGTGATACTTAAACGCCACTGAAGTATGTAGCTAAGAACTTTCTATGAACATAATCATCCACAAATAGCTAAACAGATGACTCTGCATTGCTGTATAAATAAAACTCCCTTTTCTTGTCCAACTAATCATGTTTGAGTACTGAAAGACCATTAACACAAAATGCTATCCAAATTATTACAAATTCACCAATCTCTCATTTACGGTTTCACTCAACTTCTGGACTTTGCAAACTGGAGCTCAGAAGACTTGTGGCACATCTGTACTGACACGGAAAACAGAGCAAGGAACTGATCCTCATACTATTGCTAGTTAAGTATTATTATGTTCCCTTCCTCTGTTTTGCACAAACACAAATAGGTCAGTCCAAGCTGGGATGTAGGAACTGTTATGGGGGTTGGTCACTCTACAGACTGCTTCCAAACAGTAAAATGGCCATAACTGCTCCAGTTTTAACTGCTTGTGTCTTACCTATTACTTCAACAGAGTTCAGAATCCTCCAACTAGACAAGCTGGACTCTCACACCTTAATCACTCCATATACCCACATCTCTCTGTCCTTCCAACTTGTGAAATGGAGTCTAAAGTTCATCATTTATAGACACTGAAGTGTTTGAACTGCAAGAGGAAGGAAAACAAAAACCACACCAAGAAGATAGTCTTCTCTTAGCCTCACAAAGAGTTGTCTCTCCCTCTCTTTTGTTTATCAGCTATACATAGTCTCCATGTCTTCTTCTGTCTTCTTCTTTTGGATGTATTCACATCTGAAATCAAAATTCTGCTGAACTTCAGCCAAAGTTTTCATTTTAAAAGTAAAAGGGGGAAAAAAAAGAACGCCCTCCCACCCCAAAGCCCCCAAACCAACACCAAACCCAAAGAATCTTTAAAAACTACTAAATCAATATCCTTTAAAGAGAATGGGTGTGGGTTTTTTTTCCCCATTTCTCAAAGATATGTATTTAATGTCTTAGTGTTAAAGGGAGAGATAATTCAGTCCAGCTTACTGCTCAAGTCAGGACCAACAAAGTAAGATCAGTCTTCATTCAGCCAAAATAGAAATAACTCCAAGGGTGGAGATTGCACAGCCTGGGTTTTGATGTGCTCCTCCAAGAAAACTTTGACTTTTTTCTTATAATTGCACATCAGGTAGCTGAAGACCATAATTAAAACCCCCTTGGTTTTCTATTCCCTAGTCTCAACAAACCAAGACAAATTTCAGTGATGGCTACAGGATTTGTTCATTGTAGGAACTACCTCCAATTGAAGTAAAACAGGCAGAGGCCTTTAAAGAAGTGTACAAGAATATTTGGTTGAAATTTGCGAGGAAAACTGGAAAGCATTCACACTCTTTTGCTCTACTGATAGTTCTCTATGTAGTTTAAATGTAACTTGAATAGTTTACACTGTCAGTATGATGGAAATAAATCCCAGTGTAAATGAGAATATTTTCATCTTTTCATCTTAATTTACCTCAGGTGATTGAAGAAGCTAGTAGGCATTCTAAAATGAGATCAATATTCATCACATTGTCAGAAGGCCATGCAGAATTGTGAAGAACTACATCTTCTTAGTGAAAATTTTTATTCTTTATGATGGCTTGCACTGTTCTATCAAAAAAGTAGTAACTCCAGTTAGTCCAATTTGGAGTGAATAAAACCACAGAAATATTGCTAGGTGGGTTCATGTATATTTTTGTGGTATTTCCATCTTTCCAATATGTCATTTATTATTGTCTTTAAAAAGGTTTTTTTTCAGCTAGGGAAATCCTACAGGTACAGACACTTAGAATGCTTGTAGTACTAGCAATGCCAATGTTAGAAGAAAGAGGTTTGGGGTTTTTTTTTAATAATGAAGCATTTGACTATAAAATGCCATGTGGAAGACTATACTTTTAAACACTGGATTTCTTAAAATTCAAAAGTAGATGTTGGCTTGCTTTTTGCCTATGAGAGACAAGGAAATTGTCATACTGAGTTTAAGACATTTTGCTACATATCACTCCAATTAATAATGCTTAAATGAGCATGACAGGGAAAAAAGACCAAGAATGTACATGCACAATTGTATTTTAAGAGTTTCCCCTTCTGTCAGTAGCTTTTAGTCCCATCAGTAGCTTTGATTACTTGTTACAGTCTTCACAGTGACCACCCCATATTTCCTGTGGATATAACTGATGACGACTGATTGACACTGACTGCTACCAAATTAGCATTTCCATGGCAGCCAACATCAATTACCATCAGTGATGGGATGCTCATCTAGGAGAATGTGAGCAGCACTGCAATGTAAACCAAATCATTTAGGTTACAGAAAATGCAAAAGAAACATTAACAAATAGAGAGGGGGGGAAAAAGGAAAGATAAACCAGTGGCACTGTCACCACAAGCTGTATATTTTCTGCTATAAACAAGAACAATTATCATTAGGAAGTAACAAAACATGAGATTTTTGTTCTTTTTATTTTCACCAATATCTATTGTATGTGTAATTCTTTATGGCGTAAGAAAAGGTCTTCCAGAAATGTTTATGCAAAGAGTTGGTTTTTTTTTTTTCAAAGACAATGTGTTCAGGTTCTTTATCAGTCTCTTAAATTTTGAGTTTCTGATAGGTCTAAGAGATTTAGGAAACTTGAGTAGACTCAATATCTTCATTTTCTTTGAAATGTATGTATCTGATGAGAATATTTTTAAGATGCTTGGGGGTTTTTATCTGTTTCTACAACTTATCACTATTCTAACCTGCTACTATTCCATAAGCTTTCAGTTAAGATTTGCATACAACATCTGAAATTAGGTAAAGACCTGAGCTACAATTTTCCTTTGAAAACAAAGGACTCCAGTGTCTCCAGGCTGAAGAAGTGCTGCAGGAAACTCTACCAGATTTCCATTTAGATATGAGTCTAGGATGCCAAAATGTGGACACAGTTAATTTTTGAGACAGCCAAAATGGGGAAGTTCAAACTCATAACCAGTGTTAGGTAAAATGGTTTCATGTTCACATGAAAAGGTTGGGGAAGGAGAAAGGAGGCAAAAATATTTATTTTCTTTTCAGTTATATTTTCAAATTTTTTCCTTCACTTTTTGTAAACTTACTTTTTGACACATAGCTGATTGTACAGTACCTGTTTAAAAGAAACATGCCTACAGTATTCAAAGTCAATAAGGAAGGATGACTAGTTACAGTTAGTTATAACTAAATTAGAGTGGAAGTTTGGACTGGACTACTGAGAATTTTAACAGAAAGGCAGAATTTTCCTGGGCTCAAGAAAGCTCATGTGTCTGCAACCTCAGTGACCCCAAAACATTCATATTTTTGTTTGAACTCCAGCCAAGACAACAGTCTTGCGACCTCACTATGACTTAATGTATTGTGGTAATATTAGACAATAAGGTTATTAGGATTGCATGTTTTTCTGTTGGCCAGAAATAAACCGAGTTCGTCATTTTATTTCCCTATATGCTGAGTTACCTGGATTATTTTTGATTTGTCAGGCAGACATAGAATTAAGACCTTGTTCAGTTAATACTGAAATACGAGTCTTCATTTGTTGTATTTTCCAACCTTACAGGAAACCAATAAACTATGGGCTCTCTTCCCTATTCAGTAGCTATAACTTGAAAGACTGGTATCAAGATATAAATATCTATAAAACCATGCATAAGTTTCCTTCAGCTATGATTGCAATTTGAAATATGGCAAAATATAAGTGATGTTGATAGTTTATATCCTATAGGTGAATGTCAGGTAGTTTAGTGAAGCTACGTCATTACTCTGTGTTGAATCTCAGAGTACATGGGATCTGAAGGGAACACATTCCTCTCAACAGTCTATAAACCCAAGCAGGTTCATAAGCATGCACATGTACATATTCATTTAGTTGCTGGGGAGAATCAGAAGGGGAGATATTCTCCTTGACAGTATCTATAATACTAAATAAAGTGCCAGGAGCCGGTGCCTATCCCCAAGGCAGTCCATGAGTTTGTACTCACAGAGTTTAGGCTTAGTCTCATTATACTGGAAATTGTTATTGCTGAATATTGTTATCTTGGAAAAATCCACTTGGAAAAGTATACAGATAAGAACTGGGGAATGAACTAAAAATTAATTTCTTTGTAATTCATATAAGCACCTTTTCCAGGTTTATTTCTTATGTGGATCCCATGACAATTTCTATAAAGAAGAGTTTGCATCTTCCTTGAACACCAGAACAGATATCCTGATAAATAGATACTGACTGAATTTCCAATTTGCCCAAACATTCCGATGGTTCTTAATGTAATTGTAGTTCAAAATCTAATACATTCACAAACAATCAAAGCTCTTTATTGTGTTCCCATTTTGTATTGTCCCCCATGTTGTATCTTTATTGAAATATTACTATGATAAGGAAACAGAAGGGTACTAAATGTGGGAAAGTTGATGTGTCCCCACACACTTCTTATTTAAAGTAATTGTGAGCTTCTTACTGCTGAAAGATTGGCTTCCTGTAAATTAATATTGCTTCAGAAATGATTGCAGCATTACTTAGATTACATTTGACACCTCTGGAAAGCTTGTTTGTGCCCCAGGCATCTCTATATGTGCCTGCAATCGTGAAAATATGACTTATGTGGGTAAATATTTACATACATTCTGCAAAATGTGCTGAGGGGCAAATCAAAAGGCAGAGTTTTCTCTTCTGGAAATGAAGAAGAATTTGCTACAGAGAAGCAATTGCACTGATCAGGCACAACTACTTAATGTTGAAGGAATTTTTCTCTCTGTCCATCTTGTGTACATTTTTTTGCAGGGACTCTGACCCTTTCTTAACATCTTACTATCTCTGCATTTTAGCTATGTATAAAATGTTATGCATATGTTGACAGCAATTCTTTGCTTCCTTATTTTTCAATACTGCATGTCAAGACCAAATTCCTGTAAGGTCCCCTGGTTTTACCCCTGAAACTTCAATTTCTTTCTATAGATTTGTCCTTTCATGAGTACCTATTACAGTATATTCCTTCTTACTTGCAATATGCAGGATTGAAGATTTTTTAGGTTTTTTTTCTTGTGGTGGTGGTTGTTGTTTTGGTGTTTTTTCTTTCTTTTTTGTTGTTTGTTTGGGGGATTTTTTTGTTTTGTTTTTAGAGGGTTTTTTATTGTTTGGGTGGGGTTTTTCCATATTTTAAAATGCATCTTTCTTTCAGGACTCAATAAAGTCTTAAAATTTGATTTTCAGTTTTCCCTTTCCATCTCCCTCTCATATCCTATAGAAAAATAATGCATTTGGAACTGACATGTCTCCATGAATGTGTTTGGTCTAGGAGAGATTTCTTCTAACTTTACATTTGTTTCCATTGCAAAATATTTTTTCTTTATATATTAACATAAATCGTCATAATTCAGTTAAATAATACAATACTAGAATTCTTAGTTTGGACCTACAAACTGTTACGCTGTGGAAAAATGAAAAATGCTAATTCACTCAACTGTGTTTATATTATTTTTAAAGATTAGTTTAAAGTCTTCAGGATTTTTTGCTGTTTATAATTTTTTATTTTCAATAGGACTACATCTGGTTGATGGAAGAAACTGAAGACAAGATAGATGGATATTTACAGATCAGAGGATTCACAATTATATAGCATTAAAAATGTAAATTAGGTGGAATTCAGAGTATGTGTGTTAGATGAGAGAAAAAACTAGCTTGTTGTCAAATACCCACTAACCTTGTTACAATGAGAAGACATCCTGCTCTCATGGAGTCTCTGAGAAATCATTTGCTGGGCTTAATTATGCCTGGTTTCATTTTGGAAAATCTTTGCTTAGAAAATTTAGAAGTGATTCAAAGTTTTTGGAATTAGTAAAAGTAAGCAAAGTAAAAAACAGATTAGTAATTCAGAACACATCAATTATTTGGATTAATTTCTGATTTAGACCAGAAAAATATAAGTGACTTACTAGAGAATCGGGAATTTTTGCTATCCCAGAAATATTACACAGACACACACTGCTTTGGCCTTGATTTATACCTAAGGGGATAAAAGTCACATCTGTTCTTGAAGCTTTGTCACTGCTTTAGAGAAGAAGGAAATTCCTCATAATCAGAATGCTCTCAGAGGTCTGTGCTAACACAGTCTTGTGGTGGCTTCTGAACCAAAGCTTTGCTCTTATGCCCAGGCAAAACAAATTTGGTCTGTCTGTTCAAGTGCAAGTAAAGATACACAATATAATTGTGCTTAGTACCAGCTATCTGCATGAAATATAAAGTGTATTATATTCATAAAGTCAAATTGAATAAGGTAATATTCTCTGCTGACCTTGATTTCCGTGACTGTATCACTGATAAAAAAATGAATACAAGAAATAAACAAATAACCTGTTTCAAGCATTAAGGCCAGTTAAGAGACAGACTACCTTCCATCTCTATTACTAAAGCTATTCCTGCGTAAGGTGAATTTTCTCTGGACATAACCACTTGGATGTTCCAAAATGGAGTTGAGACAAACCAACTGTTTAAGACAGTGGGCAGCTGGAGTCCGCTGCTTAGATGTGCTTTTTGGAGATGTCAAAATGTGGGAATTGATAACATATTGCTGGATTGGATAGTAAAAATCAGTTGGATGTTAATATGAATGAGGTTAGCTAGGCAAAGTAAAATAATTTACTTAAATAACAATTCTATTTCCTATGAATGTTGATTTTAGAGAGAGAATTTAGTTGTTTAAAGGCTGATTGGAAAAGCTGCACAGGAATGTAGTAGGATAATATAACCCATTAACATAGCTGTCCAGATGGCTGAACTTTTGTTTCAGTACTATGAACTGTGAAACTCAAGCTCAGTAGCAGACATGGATGCCAGTACATTAGAACTCACAAGAGGGCATAAGTCTTGAGGCAAGAGCTTTTAGTTTTCATCTCCTATGTATATTTCCAGCTCGACATATGACACATGATTTGGGGCTAACATTTTTGGCATGGCGGTCCAGTGAAGGGGTAAGAGAGAGCTGGGCAATAATTGTACAAAGTGATCTTGACTCAAATTCCTATTAACAGCAAATCAGAGAAATGGAGGGGTTGTGACGGAAAGAAATTATAATATTCTTTCATGTGAGCATTTTCTAACTCACAGTAAGCAATCACTGAAGCCTACTGTGTTCACTATTATGAAAACCATTTATGCATAGTTAGAACTCCTATGTAAAATTGACCAAATAATGAAATGAAAGCTGTTCTGAGTAACTCTTTGCTTTACTCTAAAAAAAGCAGTTAATTGCATCCGGATATATTAGAGTTTATTGGCATTGTACAGATGTGTATAATCACTGCTTTTCCCTGTTTGAATAGCAGCCATCTGTTTGTCTTTGAATGATTGCGGCATTTAATAAATACACTTCTGTTTGTATCTGAGAACTATTCACTCTTTCCCTGCCAGTGGAAGCAGGATGGCAAGACACAAAATGAGATTCATCTATTAATATCAACTAATGTTTATAAGTATTGTTACTGGCTGTCCTGATTTTGATGAGATAGAGTTAGTTTTCTTCATAGTAGCTTACAGAGGATGATGTTTTGGATTTGTGCTGAAAACAAATGTTTTAGCTGTTGCTGAGCACTGTTTACACAGCATCAAGGCCTTTTCTGCTTCTTCTCATGCTGTCTCACTAGTGAGTTGGATAAGGCTGTATAAGAAGTTAGGCAGAGGTCAGAACTGGGACTGTTGACCCCAGCTGACCAGAGAGGTATTCCACACATATGACATTGTACTCAACAATAAAAACTGGGAGAAAAAGGAGGAAGGGGTTAACATTAGTAGTTATAGCCTTTATTTCCCAAGTAGCTGATATAGATGATGAAACCCTGCCTTCCTGGAGATAACAGCACACCTGCCTGCTGAGAGCAGCACTGAATTAATTCCTCTTTTTGTTTTGCTGGTATGAACAACTTTGTCTATTAAACCATCTCTATCTCAACCCACGTTTTTGCACTTTTACCCTTATGAATCTTTTCCCCATCCTTCTGTAAGGCAGTGAGTGAAAGGCTGTGTGTTATTTACCTGCCTATGAGGTTAAACTATGACAACACTGACTTAGACCAATACAATATTTTTTGAAAAAGCTCCTATGATTCAGTAAACTCAACTGTGCTAAGTAGATATCAATCAATTATAGCATTTCTAGAAATCGCAGTTAGGATTCTTTCTCTTTTCATCAATATGAGATAATTTCCTAAGAACTGCTTAGAGAATTGTTGCATTATCCCTGTGTTCTTATTATTTAGCTAAAGAAAAAAGAGACATAAAAGGGAAACTTCTTTGTAATTTCACTCTTAAATGACCTCAGAAGCCAGAATGCTACAATAATTGTTATTGTTGTTACTGAGAGGTTTTCTTTTAATGTTGAATACCATTTCAGAAATATAAGTGAACTATAACCACAGAGAATATGCATGATTTAAGGAATTAAATAGCAGTTATTTAATCTTTAGATTTTTTTTACCCTGAAAGCTGAGTGCTTAAGAAAGAAGTCTTTATGCTGCCTCTAAATTTCCAAGTACAAGCATTGACAAATATAAATCATGTAAGTTACCAAACAGCTACTTTTAAAATTTTGACAGTCAGTAAGGGAACAATGGAAAATTTCATTTAGATTAATTTTGAAATGTGGAATATGCTGCAGTAAGTATCTCTATATTTTTTTTACTTCATGAACAGTTCCAGCCAAATACAGAAACTCCATTTATTATTTTGGAAGCAATTTGCATAGGCTAAAGAGTATCAGGATGTACCTTATGATGTATAATGGACAGTGAACCATTTCATAGAGTTGCATTTAATTTTAGACTTATTCAGTGTCATTAAGAACTACTGAATCAGACTCTCCTGAGCATCCTGTTGTGCTTTATTATGTGAAAATGGTAATTACTCTTGCTATGAAGAAGTCTGTCTTTGAGGCCAGTCCTTTTTAAAATAAATTTACCAGTTGAGGAGACCATATGAAAAAGAAAGTAACAACTAATGCTAAATAAGACAGAGCTGCACAGATGGTTATATCTGCAGAGCTTATCAGTGGAAGCTTTTTAAGAGTATTTCAACCCCAGCCTTCCCCAGAGGCTTGGTTTTGGGGGCTCAAGAACAAAGTAGAGCCAGGGTAGCTGGGGGTAGACCCCATCCAGCCAGCGGTGGTGGAAAGATTCCCAGGCAGAGCTGCAGGATGGTCACAGCTGAGGTCCACCCCTAGCCCTTGAACTCTGCCTTCAGCTGAGTGCAGCCCTGCCTGAGCTGTAGGTCAGCCCTGCCCTGCCTAGCCCTGCTGAGCCAGACCCCATAAATGGGCTGGCTGACGTCTTGGCATGGCCTGCGCACCCCTGTCCCTGTGGCCCTTCATGTATATCCCAGGGCTGTGTCTGACCCTGTTCACCTCACTGGGTCTGATCCTGACCCCATAGCTCCCAGCACCTCAGACGCAGGGAGCTGCTATCCCTGAAAATGTGTGAATTGAAAATTTATACTCAACTATCTTCCACATGTGCAAAACAACATTCACAAATATTTGTAGTTTTTCAAAGACTGCACTTCAGACATGCCTAAACCTTTCAGATGAGATAAGTGGTCCTGTTTTTAACTTTTTCTCATATTTGACCACAAAATTCATATCATAATTTTAACCAGAATCTCTACAAAGGTGATAAAAATGATGTACTGTTTGACCCTGTTACATGAACCCTAGTACTAGATACATCTTGCCTAACTTGAGGCTCTTCACTAACAGATACTTCATCTAATTTTTCAGTGGAAGAGGATAGGTTCTTTCAGGGAAAGAGTCAACTGTTCTGAAGATGTTAATTCTTATCCTGAGGTGGCTGTTTTGCTATATGAACAGTCTGTTCTGAATAAGACAATGTCTTAAATTAGACTTACTAGTGCCTAGAGATATATCTTGGTCTTTCCTTTGAGGAAAAGAAAAGTTTTTTGAGAATTTGCAAGTGATTGTGAGTCAAAAGAATTCAAAATGTAAATCTTTCTTGAAATACAGCTGCATTATCAACCTGTTTCCTAAAAAAGGAATTAATCTTTTATTTGAAAGACCAAATACCTCAAATTTTATGCATATTGAGAATGCATTAAGATCTTATACCCAAGCCATATATGAACAACCATGACTTTTTTTAAAAGTGAGGGTATTAATTAATAACATACCTAATAATAATAGTTATATTCCCAAAGAAACCTCCCAAAGCTCAACTGTGCATGATGATCCAGACTAAATTTGAATGCATAAATATCTCATTTAAGGAAGAAAAATCTTCACAATTGAAAAGGATCAAGTAATTAATTCATCTTGACCTAAGGAGTATATGAGCATGGCAATAAACATAAATTCTGATATAATGTAAAACAGATTGTTGTTAAAACACTTACTGTTTGCAATCTTCAAACAAAGGGTTCTTAAAATCATTTTGAGAGCATTTTCATTCTTTATCATGTTTATGCTTTTAATAAATATACATCTAACTGAAAGTTCAGAATCTTATTTTGTTGGTTATGCAATAACTGCAACCATCCTTTTCTGAGTTTCTTTTCATTCTTTAAATTTCCGATATTTTTCTCAATTCAATTTCATCTCAACAAACTATAGGTTTGGGAATAGAGAATTTCATTTAATAACTAGGCATTCTGAGGAGTAGAAATTGTCCTCAAGTTTCCCAAATATAAGAAAAGCCTCATGCAAAATCCACTTATTGATAAAATACACAAGCCACCACATGATTAGGCAGTTGTGCATATTGCCTGCTCTACCATACCCTGCTGGTTGTTAGTCTTGTTTCTTAGGAAAGAAACAAGAAAGGGGGTTTTATTTTTCATTTTGTATTTTGCTCTTTGGTTATTTTTTGTGGTGAGTGTATTTGTGTGTGGTTTTATTTTTTTAAAAACAGATCAACCACCAAAGGCTGATCATGATCTTTACTCTTTATCTGTTTATTTTTAATTTAGACTTATAAAATAGAACAGTTAGGTGAATTGAAGGGCAGAAGATATTCCACAGTAGAGCTGGCTGGATATTGGCTGTGAATGTGGGGGTTATCTCAACTGGGGGATGGGGGAGTAGTTTTTGATAATTAATTTACTTATTATTGATTTATTCTGCATATTTAGACAAAGTTTTGCCCCTTTGTCTAATAAGACAGGAGCCTAAAAAGAATGGAGAATCATATCTTTTATTATCAGTCATTAGGTAGATGTTTAATGTGTGCTGTGGGGGAATCTGCACAACTCCTTCAGGTAATGATATGGGGAGCAATAGCTGTAGATATAAATGGGAGTGCAGAGACTAACACACAGGTGAAAAAAAAAGGAAAAGAGAAAGCTTTCTCATGCTAATAGGATGTTTGTGTTCTGGTTCCTCTTAGAAGCCTTACCTTTTCTAAGGCTCTCAGCAGTGACTTCCAGCAGGGTTCCCATTAATATAAATTCCTGTGTGCTTGCAGGGCTTTAAATTACACTTGTTAATGCACATGTTGCTCTGCATGTGAATTTTGTGGGATCAAACCCAAGGAGCTATAATGACAATAGATGTAAATACTAGAATGTGTGGAGGCCATTAATTAATTGTGTGGATGTTTTACTACAAATGCTTCTAATCACATGGATTTTTATGGTTTTCTGTCTCATATCTTCTGAACTAAAAGTCTGCTATTTATGAAATTCGGAAGAAAGGCAAATAGTCTAAAAGAAATTAACTCTTTGTATATTTTGTGAAAATAAGGATTCGGATAGAGAAGGTAAATGACAGTAGGAGTCTCACTGAGAGAAAATATTTTAGATTCCACTCTGCAGGGCAACACAAACACAGAAGATCACAACTACACAAAAATACTTCACCTTAGCTTGCTCTATGATAAAATTCACAGTTGTTAAACAGATCCAGAATAATGAGAAAAAAGCCTCCCTTAATTCCATTGTTTTCAGGATAAATGTTAACACCAGTGTGTATGGTGTAGGTGTATAGTCTGAACATATGTATATAAAGTTGACAGAAAAATAAAACAATCCTACAGATCATGATTTGTCATGTTGGTCCTTGAAAATAATTACTATTTTTTATAGGTTTGATTCAAATTCTGGTTACCCCTCTGAGCTGGAATTATGTTCAGCAGCAAGATTTCATTTTTGTTCAACATAAACATACAGAGCGGCCATGCATTACATTTATGGGGTCCAATACGTCAAGGTGCCTTAAGCACATATGGTGTCTAAGGATATCAACTGTCCCTTATATGGCTGTACTTTTAGATCATGGAGCATCTCAGGAGATGGAGTCCACTGACTGCATTAGGAAAAGGCTTATTCTAGAATTAAATAGACAATAACTAGCATAGGTGAGCCTATATAGCTTCAACATATAGCTATTTTTATTGAGGGTATGGCAAAGTTTGTTCCTTTTTAACTTCTCCAACACAGGATGGTCCTGCTAGGGAGCCTTTTATTCATACTGAGATATTATATTTTTTGATGGCTGAAATCACTCCATCTATAAGCCATGTTGCCTCTTACACTTTTCAGTCACACTCTCTCAGAAAGAGTGGCTTTATCTTTAAAAAGATATAGCTTATGGCTGTTTCATGACGTATCCTCCTTAAGTTCTACAGGGAAAAAAAGCCCAAAACAAAACAACCCAGTTGTTGTACTTTTTCAAAGTACTTTTCAGTTCAGTTTGTACTTTTTAGAATTGGACTTTTTAAAATTATAATCTAATTGGTTTTGCTTCTTTGATTACTTTTCTATTTAGAATTTAGTTAGATTCTAGTTCGTGGTTGATATGTCCTCAGGCCATCTAGGTCAGCCAAAGATGTCATGTACCTACCTCAACTACACAGTATTCTGCTTAGTATAACTTAGACCTTCACAGAATCCTATTAGATAAAGCATGTACTGTAGACATTTCCAAAAGAATTACTGTGGCAAGATTGTACTACCTGTTGACAGTTCAAAACTGAGACATAAACAGTGTCAAAATAAATAACAAGTAACCCCATCCCACACACATTAGTTTTCTGCAGAATATTGTTAGAATCCTAACATTTCTTTTTTTCTGCCTTGTATTTTGCTCAATCAACTTGGATACTTTTTTCTTAATTATGGATTCTGACCGGGTATTTTTTCAAGATGCACTACCGTTGCCTAAGTCTTCTGTTTCAGAAAGCTTGTGCCTCTAACGTCTTTACTAGTTAAACAGACTTAAGTGGTGAAAAATATTCTAATAATGGAGTTTCAGTGTATCTAGGTTCACTAACATCTGAGCTTTTAGCAGCAATGAAGATGTAGCTGTTAGATATGGAAGGATGAATTAACTATAATGCAAGAGATGGTTTCAAAAATGGTTTAACTGAGAGACTTCTAAAATTTCCATATGCCTTTCCTAGCTATAAGGATGACTGAGCATTATTAGCTCAGACATAGGTCCATTTTGAAGATGCCTACAATCAGATTAAGTGATGTTCATTTCCAGTATTGGTTTAATGACTGTGTAGGAATTCATCCATTGCTTAATTTTCAGTATTAATTAATTTATTTAATTATTTTAATTATTTAAATTTTGCCAGTGCTCACACAAACTCTCAAATGCCTGCCTGGGCATGTGAGCATAGGGTTAACAGAATGATATTTGCCTTATGAATTTAAGTTTTATGATTAAAGCATTTCTTTTGGATGTGGAAGACTTGGCTTCTGGTGTAAATTTTTCAGGAAATAAAATTCTCAGCCTAGAGAGAATAAAACTGTCATATCCTACATTTTGGAAAAGTGCTCTCTTGACTAGATTATAAGACATTCAGACAAAAAGGAAAGAGATTCACTGCAGCCAAGCATTCAGGTCCAGCCTTTGTCTTGATACTGGTTTAGTGCATTCCCATCAAAACTTTAAATATTCTGTAGAATCTGTCTGCAAGATATGTCTTCTTGCCCAAAGTGCAGAGTGTACCCGTACTAACACCAAGCCCACCCTCCATACCCACGGAGCACAAAGTACACCCTGCAACAGGTGCATGCTGTTCCTGCTCTGTAGCCCTTGAGGACCGGTGTCCTCACCAGCTAAGTGACATTTCAAAATCACTGTGTCCCTCCCCCCAAGGCTGTGTTGTGGTCAGCCAGGAGTACAAGAAGCAGAAAGCAGAAAAGGCAGAGTCTGATTCTCTCTGTTTGAGCAGTCAGGTGGGAGAGAGTGACATCTGTGATGAGACATAAGAATCCCATTCATGCAATTAGTTTTGTTTCATTTTATTCTATTTTTCATACAATACTGCAGCAAAATTTTATGGTAAGGACTGTGTCTGGACTTCTTCTAAGTTCCATTCCAGTACCTGCTGTTGTCAGGACTTAACACAATAAATTGTCTCAAACAGTGACAAAGGAGGAAGTTCACCCAAGATAAGCTGACTTAAGACAGGCACAGATAGCAAAAAGGAAGGTGTTAATTTCAGGCCTACATGGAGGTGAAAGGTCTGGAATTAGCACACCAGACAAGACTCCACTGTGCAGATTGTGGGAAAAGCACAGATACAACAAAAGGAAGATATCAGGCCTGGGGGAGCAGATCTGGGTAACCTATTCAGACAACAATTCTCACCATGGCAAACTCTGGGAAAGGAAACAACTGCTTACTCACAGGACATCCCAAGTTGGGAGAATAGCACATACACCTCTGGATACCTGGGACTTGGACTGTACAGATGTGTATCCTCCAGAAAAACACTCTGGGGACCCACACCACGGAGAAGACCACAAGAAGAAGGGTATCCATGGGATGGTGACTATAATTCTCTCTCTCTCTGTCCCAGTCTCTCTCCCTCTCACATTTTCTGTTGAATAAAATCCATACTATTGACTTTGGCATATGGTCTCATTTGCACCTTAATTTGGGCGGAGACATTTTAATAATTGGACTGTGATATTATTTCAGAAGTGGGAACATAAGAGCTGCTTTTAAAATATTTTTCAAGGAAAGATGCAACTTTTCTCTACTGAGCAATAATCTTCAGATAAGATAAACAGAATCTAAAGATAAACAGAATCTAACTTTCTAGAAGCGTTTAGCTGTTAAGATAAGCAACCTATTACATGGTCAGTGGAGAGGCAGTGCCCAAAATGAGTGTGCTTAATTTCCCTTTTAAGGTGCTTACATCTCTACATAAATATCAAGCTTCACTGAACTGGAGTTCTACTGTTCTCTACTGATTTCATGTCGACATAGTCACTTGACTTTGAAGAAAGAAGTATTTTATTTTACCCTAGACAACTAAAAATTACTTACAAGTGTAAAACAGGCAGTAAGTCAAGTGCACAATACTCTGGTGTTTTGGTTTTTTTAATTTTTCCTGTAAATATTTGTTTGGGGGGTTTTGGTTGTGGGTTTTTTTGGGGTTTTTTTTTTTTTTTTTTAATTAGACTTGTTGAAAGAATAGGAAAATGTATATTCAATTTTCATTGAGATATTCTATTTTCTATTCTGGGTCCAAATATTGATGAAATTCAGCAATTTCCTTAAGCAGTGGCAATCACTGAATCATATTACAGTTGAAGCTGGAAGGGCACTCTTGAGGTCCTGCCACCCTGCTCAAGCTGACTGCCCAGATTTGTGTCCAAACAACTTTAGAGTATCTTCAAGGAGGGAGATTCTACAACCTCTCTGGACAACCTGTGACAGGGCTCAGTCATCTTTTTCAGTAAAAAAACTATTTCCTGGTTTTCAAAGGGAACTTCCTGTGTTCAATTTGTGCTCCTCTTATGCCATTGAAAAGAGCCTGGCTCTATCCTTTTTCATACAATCATGGAATAGTTTGTATTGGAAGAGACCTTTAAAGTCACCTAGTTCATCCCTGGAGGTTTACATGAGTCCACTTCTTGAGCTTGTCCAGGTCTCTCTTGATGGCATAGTGTCCCTCAGATGTGTCAGCCACAACAACCAGCTTAGTGGCATCTGCAAACTTGCTCAGAATTCACTTAATCCCACTGTCTTTATCCTTGATGAAGGTATTAAGGAGTATTAGTCCCAATATGGACCTCTGAGGAACACCACTTGTTACTGATGCCCTTGTGGGCATTGACCATTTCTGTCTGGATGTGACATCCATTACTCCTCCCTTGTCCACTGATGTAGTCAGACCATCATAGAAGGACACTAGGTTGGTAAGGCAGGGTTTGTCCTCGGTGAAGCCACACAGACTGTTTCAATTCACCTCCCTGTCCACCATGTGCCATAACATAGCCTCTAGGAGAATATGCTCCACAATCTTTCCAGATACAGAGGTGAGGTTCACATATTGGTCATTCCCAGGGTCCTCCTTTCTACCCTTCTTTAAAATGTGTGAAATATTTCCCCTTTTTTAGTCACTGGGGACTTCATCTGCCATGACTTTTGAAATATCATGGAGAGTCACTTGGTAATTACATAAGCCTCAGAACTCTGGGATGCCTTCCACCAGGTCTTATAGACTTATATATGTTCAGGTTCACCAGGTCATCACAAACCTGATCTTTCTTTACAGTGGGAGGGACTTTGCTCCCCCATTCCTCTCTTGCAGTCCACCTGCTCAAGCAGTGTTGGAAGCAAGGTTGCCAGTGAAGAGTGAGGCAAAAAAAAAGTTCTTGAGTACCTCAGCATTCTCCTTGTCTCTTTGTATCAGTTTGCCTGTATTTCTCACTGAGGAGGGTTTCTTCGTCCTTTCTTTTCTGGCTGACATTCCTATAGAAGCCTTTCCTGTCATTCTTTGCATCTCTTGATAAGTTCAGCTCCAGGTGCTCCTTGGCCTTCCTAACCTCATCCTTACACAACCAGGCAGAATCCCTATACTCTTCCCATCACACCTGTCCCCATTTCCACTGTCTGTGCATTTCCTTCTTGCCTCTTAGTTTGACAAAACAATCTTGGCCCAGCCATGCCAGACTCTTGCCTTCTTTTCGTGATTTCTTACACCTGAGAACAGAGTTCCTCTCCTGTATGAAAAATATCCTTAAAGATCTGCCAGCTCTGTTCTGCTCCCTTACCAAAATATAAATTCAGGTATTTTAAATGTGAATTACGTATTCAGGAATTGAAACTATCTTATATAACTTAAGCATCAGTGTCATTATCACTAAAAATGGCTTACCTAAATTTACAAGATAAAGACTTGTAAGGTACAAAAACAATGTCTCATAGCCAACAAATATCTCGAGTTTCTTTTGATCAAAGTGATGGCTATGTCACTGAATGTCCTCTATTTTTGTTGCAGTTGGAACAAAAGGCAAGTCTAATTCTGAAAGATGAGAAAGGGGGATCCAGACAGTGCTATAACCCTGTAGTGGAAGCATAACTTCTCTAATTCTGTTTTATGCTGTAGACCTTTAGGGTAATTAGCTGGATAAAGTCTCAATTCTCACTTTTCTTTCATCTTAGATGAAGTGATTTGTCCCAAATTTACAGATAGTATTTTTTCTTAAAGTGGTGTCCTGGTTTTAAATAGAATGGAGTTAATTTTCTTTCTAGTAGCTGGTACAGTGCTGTGGTTTGGATTTAGTCCAAGAATAAGTTGATAACACAGTGATGTTTGAGTTGTTGCTGAGTAGTGCTTACTTCTAAGTGAAGGACTTTCCTGTTTCCCATGCACTACCAGTGAGCAAGTACACAAGAAGCCAAGAGGGAACACAGCCAGGAATACTCCAATTTCTCTTCCCCATCCCACCCGGGTGGGAGGAGTGAGAAATAGGCTGCATGGTACTTAGTTGTTGTCTTGGACTAAACCAGCACCAGTGGTTCTGTAATGCTGAAATTTGCACAGTTTGACTGTACAAACTTTTTTGCATCCTTTCAATATTCTTAATACATTTCAATGTATTCTTCCCAATAATCAGTTGAGCAAGTATTAGTATATCTATTTCTGTGGTAATAAATTAACACACAGATGTTAATGTTTAAGACATAAGTAG
Source organism: Monarcha castaneiventris obscurior (assembly GCA_026261815.1). Classification (NCBI taxonomy): domain Eukaryota; kingdom Metazoa; phylum Chordata; class Aves; order Passeriformes; family Monarchidae; genus Monarcha; species Monarcha castaneiventris. Next base: position 3,691,358 of record JAMPIT010000566.1, on the reverse strand, counting down.
TAATTAAGAAAAATAAAAATAATTGTATCTCTTTGATTGCTCTCCCAAGTGAAGAAGATAATTTCTGTGGTAATACCTTACACAGATGTGCTCAAGCAAGACAGTAGATGAACTATGAAGTAAAAAATGTATCTGCTCTTAGTCAAATAATCTACTAAAGTATTTTGTTAATGCAGTCATCTCACTTTTTTTTCTATTTTTCCCATTTATTTCCAGTTGCAAAACTTCTAGAAGCACTGTAGATTTTTTTTTTAGCATATGCTTTATTTACATAGAGTCCTACATCTGGCTGTTCTCCCATGAATAAGACAAATGGCAGCCCTGCTCTCTATGATAATCCAGGAAAAAGTAATTTGATTCTACTTATTTTAAAACCACATACGAGCTTATTTGATATTGCCACCTTATGTCATCATCATACTCATGATCCATGAGTATGATGGATCTGAGTGGATCTGAGGCTGACAAACAAACAAAAAAAATCTTAAAGGCAGACACTTGGATCATTATCCTTTATTTGCAAGCAGACTGAAAATACTGGGCCTCATTCAACATGAGGAATTTATGATACTGAAGATATCATATGATGTAAAAAAGGACACATTTGAAAACTTATTTCTTTGCACACACCAGCATTGACCATATACAATTAGTATGTAGAAATAAACTTTGAATCTATCTTTTGCATTTTATCGGTAATAAAAAAATTCAGTTTAAAGAAGTGAAAAATATGAGTAGAAGTGAGTAATACTGACAGACTGTAGGGTTCTTGAAGCTATGACTGATGCAGTCTTGGGCTCATTGTTTTCTGGTAGTGTTCCTTGGAAGTAACTTGCCTTGGAGCTATGCCTTTTACTGTCTTGGAATGAAATACCTGAATTTGTCCAAATAGCCAAGAAATAAGTTAACACCTAAGCAAGTGTCCAATTTAAGGCAACACTCACTATCCCTCTTTGGCAATGTAGATGCACCCAGAAATTTTATTTCTAGTATTATATTTATTTATTTTATATACTTCAAATATATATATATACACATACATATATAAACATAAACGTATATAAATATATAGTAGGTAAAACCTCCCATTTTTAAAATGGAAAAGATAACTTTTCTGTTTTCGAGATTTCATCAAGAACAGTCATCTGACAAGTGAATGAAATAAGACACATCCCTCTGAGTAAAGATTGAGTCTTCAGTTTTTGAACAAAGAAAACATACTGAGAATGTTCCCTCACAGGCTGGATCGTCCCTCATAGTAGATCATAGATCTATGTCCCTCATAGTAGATCGTGCCCACATAGCAGAACACAGCAGTAACTTTGAGGTGACACGGAAGTAATAAGTAACAGGACTCAATTGTCTGTGCTTACCTATCTAGAGCCATTTTAGGTGCTATAGGTCTTGTCTCTACTAGCTACTAATAAAAAAGCCTTCTGGATTTATGACAGCCCTCTGTTGTAACTGCTGGCATACATGGCTGTCTCAGCCTGAGGTGTCTGAAGCAACACATGACAAATATATGTAAAAGGCTAAATCCGGCATTAACTACCTTCTGCGGTAGGATTCAAGTCTCACATCTCAAGTCTCATGTTTAGATTTTAGGAAAAATTTGTATAAATGTTAAGGAAACTTCCCTATTTGACCATCCAGGAGCCACTCTGACAGTGACACTTGCACCACCTGAACTGGCACCAAGGCCTCTTCCCAGCTACACGCCTCACACTCACATAATCGCATTAGTTTCTCAGATGTCTTGGTCTTTAAAATAGCTGTCTTGGTATAGTAACTAAATTACCAAAAACCACCTTGAACTGGTTCCTCTGAGGAGGGGCCCCAAAAAAAAGCAAACCCTGGGCTTCCATACCCTCACAGCCTTGGGCCATCAGCTCCTGCCATCTCTCTGACTGTCTGCTCACCTGGCTGGGCCACAGGTCCCTGTGCCCTCCGTTCTGCAAAGGATCAGCAGTTCATGGCTTCTTGCCTGGGGCTCCAACACCCAGAGCTCAACCTGCAGCTCAAACTGCAGCTGCATACTGAGCTAAATGTACCAGCACTGAATGTATCACTCAACATAAATGCATTTTAAATCAATAAAAGTCCAGAGATAGATTTACTTTCACGAAGCCAGACAATCCTGAGATGCCCTAAGTCATCTAATACATCTGTCCAAGATGAGAGAAAATGACATATAATTTACAGATCTGTGTCATACACGGATCTGGAGGTGAGAAGAATATTCCACAGGGTCTAAAACGACACTAGATGCCTACATTTGGGCAAGTGGATGAGGTTTTAGTCAGGGCTTATATCTATTGACAGTTGTGGTACTTCAGACACCCACCACACATGCAAGAAACTAAATTTAGGTAAATTCACTTGGAACTTGGTTCCCATCTCTAGGGAAACAGTAACCAATATCTGCTGTGATGATATCACACAGGATTTTGGTGTTTGCTTTATCTGTGTTTGCTTTATCCTTGTAAAGTTGTGCTAGCTAGCATACTGGAGGAATTGGAGGGAACTTTTACTTAGTATGCAGAAGAGGGAGAAGAGATGCATAAACCAATTAAAGCTTCTCTCCCATTTTGTCTCCTAACTGTTCAGCAGTGGAAAGGGATTCTTTCAATCCACCAGTTGCCTTAAGCAGGGGTAGAATCATAGAATTATTAAGGCTGGAAATCATCAAGTCCAATTTATCAACTAAACTATAGCATAAACTGCCACGTCCAATTGTTTCTTGAACACTTCCAGGGATGGTGACTTCAGCATCTCCCTGGGCAGCCCATCCTGGTGCTTAACCACCTTTTCAGTGAAAAAGTTCTTCTTGATGTCCAGCTGGAACTTCCCCTGATGCAGAATGAGGCTATGCCCTCCTGTCCTTTTGCTGGTTCCCTGAGAGAAGAGGCTCATCCCCACCTGGCTACAACCTCCTTTTGAGAGTTGTAGAGAGTGATAAGGTCTCCCCTGAGCCCCCTTTTCTCCAGACTTAACAAACTCATTTCCTTCAGCTGCTCCTGGGTCATGCTTAAGACCATTTAGCAGCTCTTGCCCTTCTCTGGACTCACTCCAGCACCTCAATGCTTTTCTTGTTGTGAGGAGCCCAGAACGGGACACAGGAATCGAGGTGTAGCCTCACCTGTGCCATGTACAGAGTGCCAATTATTACCCTGGTCATGCTGGCCACCTATTTCTGATACAGGCCAGGATGCCATTGGACTTCTTGGCCACCTGGACACACTGCTGGCTCAAGATCAGCTGCTGCCAACCAGCATCCCGAGCTCCTTTTCCGCTATGCAGCTTTCCAGCCACTATTCCCCAACCCTGTAATTTTGCCTGAGATTTTTGTGACTGAAAGGCAGGACCTGGCACCTGCTATATTGACTCTCATACCACTGGCTTTGGCCCACTGATTCAGCCAGTCCAAATCCCTCTGCAGAGCCTTCCTACCCTCCAGCAGGTCAACACTCCCGCCCCACTTAGCGTTGTCTGTGAATTTAGCGAGGGTGCACTCGATCTCTTCACCCAGATCATTGATAAAGATATTAAACAGAACCATCCCCAGTGCTGAGCCTTGAGGAACCCCACTAGTGACTGGCTGTCCACTGGATGTGACACCACTTACCGCCACTCTCTGGGCCTGACCATCCTGTTCCTAACCCAGTGAGGAGTGCACCTGTCGCAGCCATGGGCTTCTGGGAGTGTGCTGTTTCACACAAGATTCTAGTCTTCTTTAAGAATGTGTGAAACTTTTCTAGGTCCTAGTTGTGGGTTGTTCACACTCTGTAAATCCTATACTGGTGTGCCCCCACCTGAAGTATCCAAAAAAGGACAGCTATAGCAGCTATTGTGATCCCTTCCTATCCAACTATCAGGTTTATTTTTTTCAGAGGACCATGGGTAGGAAATCAGACTTTTTCCCAAGGTGAAGTCAGGACACAGTCGAGCACCTAGGGAAGGGGAGATCACATCCTTTACCTTGCAGCTTAGACATAACCAGCATGAAGCAGATTTGGCATTTAAATAGATAACACACGTCTTTTTGATATTTCCTCCATCCTTTCACCTAAATTATCAAAAAAGATTACAAAACTGTGTGTGCTTTGCTGTTTAAAAAATATACCATGTTAGGTTTTTGAATACAGGATTTAGAAACTTTTCACCTGGTAATTATGTAGCTGTGATGGGTGAAAGGAGAGCAAGCAAAAAAGACAGAGTGAAATACAGAGATTAAAAAGAGATGATTAAGACATTTTTTACTTCAAGCTTGATTCAATAGCCCTGGGGAACCTCATGCTTCTTTAATGAGTGCTGCTCTTAGCCATCTCTGCCTAATGAGAAAAATAGGTCCAGAGAGATCAGTTCAAAGTTAAGTGCTTCAAAGACAGGTTGCGTTTAAAACCATTTTCCCCTCAGCTTCCCTAGTCTGTCTCCATGGCATTTTTTTTCTTCTATCATCTAGTATTCTTGAGCATGAATCGTAGGAAAGCCTTGAAATTAACAATCTCATTATGCAAGGAGCTATTTCTTTGTCATCATTTTCAAACAAATATGGTTCCCTGTAGTTAATGTCTCTGCCCATATTTAATGTCATTCTTCCATTAGTTTTTGGCTCCTGCTGTACTACGTGTTTGTTTTCCTGCAGTGATAGCTGATAACTTTTATTTCTGGTAGCCAAGTAGCACCAGTATCTATGTGGTATAGGTATTCCAAACCTATACAATGATTCCCCATCCCCTTCCAGCTCTATTTTGCATTTTGTTTTAGCTGAACTGTGATTTTGTGTAATCTGTAGTCAGAACGTACCCCAAATACTCTATATGGACATGTGATTGATCATTCATTTACAGCCTTTCTCTCAGCTCCCTAATTAATATCAGAGCTGTCTAATTAATACTTATCTGCAAGTCTACAGATACATGCACAAAAGCATATAAATATACAAAAAGTTGCAACTCTGAAAATATTTTAAGAATAAAGAAGAAAAGTTTGCCTTTACAATCATCATCATAATCTTGTAGATAAATAAAATCAAGTAAGAAATCCAAGAAAACATCTGACTAGAAAGGATATATGACCTCTTCCCTAATAGTAATTTGGATAGTTAATTTGACAACTCCAGATTTCAATATATATGGTTTTGCATATTGCTTTTAAGTCAACTCCTTTTTTTTTTCCCCCAGGGCATAAGAGGGGTTCTGTTGCCTACTAAATTCTGTTTTTTACAAAGACATTAATTAACTTTAGGCTATCCAGGTACATATTGGCCCACAGGCATATTGGTAATTTCATTAGTTGGGAGTTTGTCTACATGAGAGAGAAAAGCTGTACCTTTCTTTAAGAATTCCTGTAAGTGATGTTTTCAGTATACAGTAATTCTGGCAATGTCTTCTTTTATCTGAAAATGCTGATCTTCTTGCTTCTATAAAATCATTCTCCAAAGTTCTGCCTTAAAAATTATGGCTTTCAGGAACGGCTACTTAACTGCAGGACTTAAAAGGATATCATAAACAGAATTTGAACTGCAGAAAAGGTTAGATCTCAGGAAGTTTTGAACTGACTACGATGTCACCTGCCTAGTCTAAACATGTATAACATCATCAGTAATCAAAGTATGAGTATGTCTATGTTTATTTGAAATATTTTATATTTTTGCCACTAGCTAAAGTACAGTAAAATTTTTAAATCAATTGTCAATAATGCAATTTTTTTTTTTCTCTATTGCATGCATTGAGAAACATTGCTGTATTATAGTTTGTCTTTTATTGGTACAGGTCTTGCAGTGACAACATACTACTGTGACACTCATGTTTAATGACGTTTCTGAAATATGTCAGACTTTTCAGAATATCACCACCTGTCTGCCATTCACACTAATGCAGCTGAAAGCCAATCAATCTTTCACAAAAAGGGATTTTGTATGCAGGGCTATTTCCTGTGCAAGGGGTCTTGCCCAAAGTCAGTGAAGAACTCCAGGAAGCAAACTCAACTTACCACCGCTCTGAAGACCTAATAATGCGGAGCAAATCTTATGCCTGTGACAAAAGTTCATACTGTAGAAAACTAGAAAAGTTAATAAAATCCAGGAAAATCCACAAGCGTATACTATTCAACTTGTTGTTCTGCTGCACTCTTGTAATCACACTGTATGCTGTTGTACTCATATTACAGCTAGCTGGATTGAGTCTCCTACATTTCACATGAAAGACAGATATCAGGAAAATATTTCTATTCCATGTTTTTATTATATTCTGAGTGAACCCTCCTACTTAATTCACTCCCCCTCTCTCCCTTTTAAAATTTTTTTCTACCTTTTTTCCACACCCCAGAATGCAGAAATATGAACCTGTTATGAATGGATTATGTGGGTTTAAATCAGTCCCTGCCTTTTGCCCAGGCCTCTGGCAGCAGGAAGTCCAGCACCGCAAAAACCCACTTTTATCCACAAATTCTTTAATAATGGCTGATTCAGTCTATTATAAAATGAATTATTTATTTATAGACACAAAACAGACATAAGACTTAGACTGTTACTACAGAGGGATAAGACAAAAGGCAATACTAGTATTCTACATGTGGCATTAAAGGTACCATTAAATTTATGCCTATCTAAGAAATAGTATAGTTTAGGATTAAATATTTCTTACTGCCAATTCTTGAAGGGGTAGACATGGAATTCCTTTCTCTCAGTTCCTGGGAAAGTAACCTCAAAAGTCTGCATCTGGATTTTCTTAAGGAAAGAAATCTCCTCGCATGTTTCCAAGAATTGTGTGAGAGACTTCTGCCGCTGTGATAATTTGTGTGGGCTTTTATAGACATAAGAACTGTGTCTTTTGGTCACCGATGTTTATTTTCCTTTATCTCTTTCCGCACCTCCTCTCATACCAAGATGTGTACTGGAGATGGAGTTTTAGACTCTCAGGCTCCTGTGGGGGTGACCTCCTGCTGTGCTCTTTGACCCCTCACTGGACTATTAATCTGGCCTGAGTTATCTCTTCCAAATGCCCCAGCCATGAGAGATAGGGGATGTCCTGCCAGAGAACCTGAGGGTTTGTATCAGGATGGTGGGGCAAGGTTTGGATAGTGGTGAGGGCTATAGGAGTGGCTGCTTTGAAAAGCTGGTAAGGCTTACACCATATGTGACAAAGCCAATGCCAGGTGGCTGCAGGATGGATCCACCTCTGCCCAGGGCTGAGTCAATCAGTAATGGTGGTAAAAACTCTGTGACAACATATTTAACAGGGACAAAAAAAAATGTTATGGCACAGAAGTACTTGCACCCAGAGAAGAGAGGAATAAGAACATGTGAGGGAGACAGCCCTGCAGACACCAATGGCATTGGAGAAGGAGGGGGAGGAGGTGCTCCCAACACTGGAGCAGAGATTTCTCTGCAGCCCCTGGTGCAGACCACGGTGAAGCAGCTGTGTCCCTGCAGCCCATGGAGGTCCATAATGAAGCAGAGTTCCACCTGCAGCCTGTGGAGGATCCCATGCCAAAGCAGGTGGATGCCTGTGTGACCCTGTGGGAAGCCTGCACTGGACCAGGCTCCTGGCAGGAGCTGCAGAACCATGGAGAGAGGAGCCCACTCTGGAGCAGGTTTGCTGGCAAGATTTGTGATTCTACTCCACACTGGAGCAGCTTTTTCCTGAAGGACTGCACCCCACGGAGAGGGACCCATGTTGGAGCAGTTCATCAAGAACTATAGCCCATGGGAAGGACTCATGCTGGAGAAGTTAATGGAGGGCTGTCTCCCATGGGAGGGACCCCACACTGAAGCAGGGGAGGGACTCCTGTCTCTGAGAGGGAAGCAACAACAGAAACAACATGTGATTCACTGACCTTTGTTCCCCATCTCCCTGCACCATTGCAGGGAGAAGGATGTAGAGAATTGGGAATAAAATTAAGCCTGGAAAGGAGGAAAGAGTGGGAAAAGGGTGGTTTTAAGGTTTTTCTTCTCATTATCCTGCTCTGGCTTTGATTGGTAATAAATTCAATAACTTCCCCAAGCTGAGTCTGTTTGGTGTGTGACAGTAACTGATGAGTGATCTGTCCCTGTCCCTTATCTCAACCCATGAACCTTTAGTTATATTTTTCTGTCCTGTCCAGTTGAGGAGGGGAGTGATAAAATGGCTTTGGTGGGCACTTTGCATCCACCCAACCTCAAACCATCATAGCAAAAAGTGGATGAAATTTCTCCAAAACCTGAGGAAACCTCAGTATCACAGTTCCTCATTTGTGTGGGAGATTTTAACTGCCTGACAGACACAGGAAAGGAAAACGTGGTGAAATGCAAACTGCCAAGATCTCTGGACAGTTTCTGACATAACTTTTTGATTCAGATGCTGGGTGGAGCAGCAAGAGGGACACTTTGCTGAATCTCCTCTTCGCTAAGAAGGCAAAACTGATCTGTGCCATAATAATCGACAGAAGCCTTAGATGTGGTGTCACATGAAATAGCAGAGGGACTGGGCCTGTTTAGCCTAAGACAGAAGGGGGACCCAACAACAGCAAGCAGTGTCTGTGGTAAGGTCATAAAAGGGACCGAGTCAGCCCCTTAACAGCAGTGTGTTATGGGAGGATGAGAGACAAGGCACACAAATTAAAAACAGCCTAGGACTGCATATAAAGAGTTCCCCATGTGGAGAAAAAGCTGGTGGAACAGGTTGCCCAGAGAGCATTTGTCACCACCATAGTGGAAGTGTCTCAAGACACAAATGGGCACATTCTGAGCAACCTGGCTTGACTTTACCATTGTAACTCTGAGCAGGAGGTGGGACTAGAACCTCCTAAAGTTCCCTCCAACCTGAATTATCATATGGTCCTATGATTTTACGTTTCAAAGCCCTGGCTCTAAGAAGGCATGCTAGACTGCTAATAAGAAAATGCTTGCATATTTTAATTTTTTTTTTTTTAACCAAGCAGCGTTTCACTGCCATAGATGCTAAAGTGAAGTGCAAGTGATGATTGTGTTTCTTTCAAAATCATAACAAGAGCTTTTTTTCTGAAGAGGAAAAAAATTACAAAATTACTCTCCCTGAGACCAGGCTCTTTCTGAACTGTAAACATGCAGTTCTGGGAGTCTGCAAAGGATTTTATCTTCTTCCATTAAATTCAGTGCAAATTTTCATTGAATTTCACTTCGTTGTTTTTTTGGTTTGTTTGGTTTTTTTCTTTTAATTTTCACTTCAATGACAGCAACATCCTGCACAAAATCTTCAGACCTAAACATTTTCAGAATCTTTTAGTCTTGAAAATATTTGTTCCTCATTTCCTTTACCAAGAGACAGTTGTTACAGATAGCTATTGAGCACTTTCATTCTCACCAGAGTCTTTGCAGATGCATTGTCTGACAAGCACAGTGTGAGATGAAGGGGGGCACAGCACAGAAGGGATACCAAGAAACCAGCATTTACAGCAGCTGGGATGTGAAAGAGACTATGAGAAGTTGCCTACTGAGTGGGAATTTATACAGGAGCTGGAGAGACTCATGGCCAGCTTCCTGTTTAACTAACACCAGTGACCAGGCACCATCAGTGACCAAAAGCCCTATAACTAAGGCAGGAGTACAGGTATAAGGCACTGACCATCTTGATTGGTCTACAGGGGGAAACTGTAGTTTCTGTTCAGTGCTGCAAAAGTTGGTGGGGCAGTAGTGGCAACTATAGGGTAAAACCTGCTGTGACGACCCCATCTTGTCAAAGGCCTTAATCCAGAAGGAGATCTTAGGGAAGGACACAGATGTCCAGTCACAGACTGTGGGCAACATTAGAAATAAGAGAAGGAACCGAAAACCGACAAACAGTTGCACAGTTACGGCTTCATCACAGAGGATCACAGTGAAGTGGTTTTCATGAATGCTCACAGGCCCTTTAGGAAAATTGGGAAGAGGAAGCAAGGTGGGAGGATTGTGTTCTGTGCAAAGGAACAGCTCAAATATATGGAACAGGATCAAAGAAGATGCCAGCAAGGAGGAGGAGGTCACAGTGAGCATCTGCTACAAACCACCTTACTGAGAAGATGAAGTGGGTGAGACCTGCTGCAAACAACTTGGTGTAGTCTTCCAATTGCATGTCTTATATGTCTGCTCCAGCAGACCTTTCCATCCAAAAATATGTTAGTCAGGGACTTGAATTCTGGAATAGATATTCATGTGAAGCTTGAGAAAAAAGCAAACCAAAGCAAAGCAAACCAACAGCCAGACACCACCTCCCTTACCATTCAACCAACCAAACAAGTTCTTCTGCCAGAACTTGGCAGCCAATTCTGGTATAAAAGAATCTATTTAATAGATTTATTATAGAAGGTTATGAACCTTGCATGTTCTGGAGAATAGAAAAAGGTGTTTAAGGAGACTATATGCTCAAATTTATAATTATGCTTATTATTTTGCCCACAAGAAGATTAATTTGAATTCTAAAATCATGAATTAAATAAACAAAAGTTTCATCCTAGATTATATATTAGGTAAAATTCCATCCTTGATTTCTAAACAATTTAAAAACAAGTAAATAAATGCCACCACCAGCATATTTTCATTACTTGCTTAAGAGAATTCCAGAATCTTAAGCAGAAAGAAATTCACTGCTTTTGCCATCCAAAAATTGGATATACAGCCAGTGAATCAGCTTCAAAAATTTTCTGCCAGTCAATAAATGAATTCTGAGTAACATAGTTTAGATGATTAAGGTTAGTTAAGACTGATCCCACGCAAATGAGTGAGGATAAAGGCATTCTTCACATACGCATTTTTGCTGCAGAAAATTGTTTGTTACTCAATTACCTATTTCAAAATAACTATTTGTCTTTACACCCCTCTTTTGTAACATGTAACATATAAAAGTATTTCTCTCCCTCAAAAGATTAAAGTTTACTTCTAGAAAGTTAATTTATTGAGATCTATTTCAAAACGTGATTCCAGTCAGCAGTATAAGTAATATTAAATACAATTAAATAAGATCTTTGTAAGTTTACTCCAAAGGTTTTGTGGTGGGATTCGCTTCACCATACTTAGATGTTGGCATTAGGCAGCTACTGAAAGGATGAGAAGATTATCGCATCATTTCCTTCACCAGAATTTCAGAGGAGCTTTAAACATCTAAAGTAAAGTAAAATGAACCCCACTTTTACTGTTCTGTAGTGAGCAGTCTGCCTGAAACCATAGTCTTAAACCAACACTCATTATATTCTCTTGTTGAACTTATATCTATTTCCAACACACTCTTATAATATTCACATGTATAAATTAATAGTGTAATTATTGTATACATTAAGCAACCTATACTAAAATTCATATTAATATTTAATGTGTACCGAAGTTTAAAGCATATTAAATTAATGTGTTAACATCATACATTATTTCTTATTGGAAATCTAACACAAAATATGATATAAACCAGCAATATCTCTACAGTGACCAGATCTGACAGAATATTCAATCAATCAGGATATTTTAGTCATTTTTGCTATTTTCCTGTCAGAATTTTCATGCCAATTTAAGTCTAGTATGCCTTCCAATTGAAGTGTAATATATCTTTTACATTAAGTGGTAGCAAGCTGAATACACTAATTTCTACATTTAGTACTCTTTAACAATCAGTTTTTAGGTAAATGTTAGTTCTCATTTTATATATATTTATGTATATAGATATATAGATATATATAGGTATATATTGATATATATATATAGATATATATAGATATATATATAGATGTATATAGATGTATATAGATATATATATGTGTATCTGTATATCTACAGATATGTATAAAGTATACTTATATTGTATATATTTATAGGTACACTCATGTATATTGTATACATAAACATAATCAAAAAATTGACTGGGGAAAAATGCTGATGTCTATCTGATTAGGGTTTTTGTGTACAATCAGGTGGTCCCCAGTATGCACACCTGGATCCAGGAATCCTAAAGCAATTATATGGATGTGGATATAGATGCAGTGTAATTCACCTATCTTACAGGAATTCATTACTTTTTTAGTTAGAAATCTTTTATTATTGAACCTAGAGAAAATCTGTGCCATTAGCTTAAGCTAATAGACAACTTCATCTTAAAGAGATAAATGTTTACATGACTTACTTGATTCTAATTTTCAGATAGAACTGAACTAATTAATTTGGAAGTTAATTAACTAACTAAATGAGTTACTTTGAAAAACACCATTCAGATAGCTATGCCAGACTATAGTTAGTCTGGAGATCCATTATTTCCAGGAATCTTTTTAGCATGATACCAAAAGGTTATGCAAAGTATCTATTCAAAGTATTCTCTGAAGACAAATGATAACATTTTTCTGCTTAACTGTGCAAAGCTTACCATTGTTCCTAGGTCTGCTCAAGCATATTAATATCCAAACCTCAGTAAGCTGCAATCTCACACTCTTCTCTATGGCAAATTGTGTTTCAGCAGTTGTTTTCAGAGTGTGTGCCAAACCAAAAAATTAATATCTACAGATTTTATGTGCATGAAAATAGGAAAGCATGGTGCACAATCATAGCTACCAGTAGTTTCACACCATTTATTTTGTTCTCTCCATTATGTACTGTGGGGAAGTAGAGAGCTGAAGGAGTTTGAGCTGATCTGCAGGATCTCCTGCTCTGCAGCATCTACAGTGTGCAATCAGAAAGATACATGAGATCATTATGTGCATACTGCTCTCATAAATATATTGGTACATGGTTACCATGATATTCTTTGCCATTAAATTAGAGGAAGACTAAAAGCACAACACATTTCACATTTAGACAGTGACTAATGCATTACAAATTTTATATTTAAATATTTAAAACTATTGCAGATTAAAAACAGGTGACATTCTGAAGTTCCTATTTGTTTCCTCTCTAAAAAAAAAAAAAAAAAAAGAAAAGAGAAAAAGAAAAATACCTCTTCCTTTTTGCCCAGCAAATTAAGGGATAGTAGCCAATATTGGTATGCATTCCGACAGACATGTATGCTTGAGTGACAGCTTGCAACTCCACGTGCCTGGCTATTTTCAAACTGCTATAAAGATTTTTGCAGAGAGTTGTAGCACATCTCTTCTGTGACTACAATACAAAATGGTGTGCTTCAAGATTCACCTAAGTTGAGTCAGTAAAACTTGGATGAACACCATTATTAGGAGCTGAAATTTACATATCTATTTAACTACCTGACACCACGTGTTGTCTCTTACATTGCTTTTAGGAATATTCAGCATTTCACTAAATTGGTATTGAAAGTATCTGTCATGCTGACTGGGAAGCTGATTCTGGGTTATATATGGGGCAAGCAATATGATTTGGTGTATCCTAAATCCCCTTCCAGTATGGAACTTAGGAATCTTACATTGACAGATGTCTTGTTGTCCATCTTGGCTAACAAATAATCCATGATACATGTTTAAACAGTTTTAAGACTTTCCTTTCTAGGCAAGTATATTAAATAATGGGCTGGAAGATTATTCTCATCTCACATATATTCTCCACATCTTTATTTATCACCTAATTCAGCTTTCATTCTTTTTTTGAAAACTGAAATATTTTTGGGAGTATTTATGGAGTGCTTCATCTCTGTATCATGCTGAAGTATTCATAAGAAATATTCTATAACTGAAGTGGGTAACCAAATTTATATTGCTCAGAAGCTATGTAACTGTAATACTCATAAAATTTTTCATAAAAGCAAGAAGCACTCTCCAGTCATTTTTTTAACTAAAGTGGCTATTGTCACTTCATACTGTGTACAGCTGAAATGGTTATTCATGCGTGGGTTATGCCCAGTAGGTTGAAATCTCTGAGCTTCTTGGCAGACGAACGCCCAATTTCTGGACATGGACTCTAATTAGTCCATATAGAAGTAGTGAATTCTTCTGCCTGTTTCAAGATGAAACATTTATAGGCATGTATGAAAAGAGAAAATTTTATGCCTGAGACATTTCACAATGAAAACCTGAGTCTTCCATGGAGCTCAGTCTCACACATTAACAGCTGTAAATTTTTCAGAATCACAGATTTGATCTCAGATATTTAAATTCGATAATCTTGTGTATCTGCTAAGATCTTAATGTAGGAATCTAAGCTTCGTGGTGTCCCACTGAGGTTTTTTTCTCTTCTCCAACACCCTGATGATATTTTTCTGTGCAAATGCTTCTCGTCCAGGACAATCAGGACTTTTTGGGGGTTTGCTTTGTGTTTGTGATTTTTTTTTGTTTGTTTGTTCTGTTTTGTTTGGTTTTGGTTTTTTTAATTCTTATTCTACTAATTTTAGCTTTGGGTATTTTAATCATATCCAGAAATATGGTAGAAATATATAAGCACGATAAGAAGCTGAAGCCTTATTAAACCTAATTGGACTTTTAATATCCCTGTTATAATCCTGTACTGCTAAGCAATCTGGAGGGATGGAAGACATGGTAGCATGGTCAGCTTTAAATTATGAGATTTATACCAATCTAAGAGTGATAATAGTTAAGCCTTAGCAAACACACTTATTTGATAAGATAATTACCTCAGCTTGTATTATACTGAAGATTTAATAAAATTTTGTTTTCAGAAAAGATCTCAGTATGTGTAGGATGTTGCAACTTCTGCTTCCAGTTCTGTGATGAGTTGACCTTGGCTGGATTCCAGGTTCCCAGAAAAGCTGCTCTATCACTCCCCAAAGACAAGAGAAAATATAATCAAATGTTCATGTACTAAGATAAGGACAGGGAGAAATCACCCACCAATTACTGGCACAGGCAAAACAGATTCAACTTGGTGAAATTAGCTAAATTTATTAACAACCAGATCAGAGTGGGCCAAGGAAAAATAAACCCAAATCTTAAATCACCTTCCCTCTCTACCTCTCCCTTCATCCTGGGCTTAATTTTGCTCTCCAATTCTTTACTTCCTCCCCACCAGCAACATAGAGGGATGGGGAATGTAGACTGTGGCCAATTTATCACACATTTTCTCTGATACTCCTTTCTCCTAAGGAGGAGGACTCCTCACACTCTTCCCCTGATCCAGTGGGGAATTCCTCTCTCAGGAGACAGTCCTCCCCTGTCTTATCCAATGTGAATACTTCCCACGAGCTACGGTTCTTCATTAACTGCTCCAGCAGTCCTCCATGGGGTCACAGGTTCCACTAGCAAACCTGACCCTGCATGGATTCATGTCTTTCTACAGGACCACAGGTCCTTCCAGGAGCCTGATCTAGTGTGGGATTCCCACAGGATTGCAGCTTCCATATGGTGCCTCTGTGGGTCCTTCACAGGCTGCAGGTGGAGCTCTGTTCCACTATGGACCTCCATGAGCTGCAGAGACACAGCTGCTTCACCATGGTCTGCACCAGGGGCTGCAGAGAAATCTCTGCTCCTGCGTCTGGAACACCTCCTCCCCCTCCTTTACCACTGGCCTTGGTGTCTGCAGGGCTGTTTCTCTCACATATTCTCACTCCTCTGTTACAGCTGCAATTGCTGTTCTGCAGTAACTTCTCCCCTTAAAACTGTTATTCTGGATGTTCTATTGTTGGCATTGGTGGGCTTTACCTTGGCCAGGGATGGGTCCCCCTTGGATCCAGCTGACATTAGCTCTGTTGGACGTAGAGCAGTTTCTCAGAGAAGCCACCCCTCCTTGTCTCCCTGCTACCAAAACCTTGCCATGCATACCCAATAGAACCTCAAACTATGTCCTTTGCTTTTAAGAGACAGTTTCAAATCCTCCAATTTCTTATTTACAAGACACTAGGAAATTATATCTCTAAATTCTCAGTAATTACTCGGACCTTTGAGTCCTGCACTATTTTTATAAAACACTACCTCTGGCCAGAGAATCTTGGTATGAAATAGTCTTATGAATCTTCCTGTTTTCCTTGTGTAACCTGAAAATCAAATTATTGCAGTAGAAATTTTCAAGTGGTGCATAATAATCAAAACTGCAGCTTCTGCGCTCACTTTTTCACTGGCCTTTATTTGATAGTGTAGATATTCTCAGTGAGTCTAACCAAGTCTCAGTTGTTAGGAGACTGTCAGTCTCACATTTTTCCAAGTGTGTGAACTTCATTTTAAAAGCAGCTTGAGACAATTTCCCTGCTCTTTCAGCAAACTGTACTATTACCTATTTTTGGTTACTACAACTCAACATTTTTGTTTGGAATCTACCTCTGCTTTGGAATGCAAATTTATTCTTGGCATTATGTACCTTCCCAATCTCATGCCAGCAGTATCTGTTCACTTACATTGATCTTCTTTCTTCTCTGATGCTACTTCTGCAACTATATTTAAAGATAGCAGCCATGTTTTCCCTCCGCCTTTGTTTTTCCAGTTTTAATAACACAAATATTTCTGGGTTCATGACTATTTTTTAGAGTGGATGATGATGTAGAAATTACTTAAGCTTAACTGAAATTTCTTCAGAACCAGAAGAGCACAGAATCACAAGAATGGCTGAGGTTGGAAGGGACAGCTGAAGGTCATCTCTTCCATTCCCTTTGCTCAAGCAGAGTCATCTAGAGCAGCCTTACCAGGATGATCTCAAGGAGGACTTTTAATATCTCTGTGAGGGAGACTTCACAAACACTCTGGGCAACCTGTGCCATGACTCAGTCATACTCAGAGAAAAAAAAGTTTTCTGATGTTCAGAAAGAACCCCATGTGTTTCTGTTTGTGGCCATTGCCTCTGGACATCTCACTGGGCACTACTGAAGAGATACTGCCACAAGTTCTTCATAGAAAAGGTCATTGGGCATTGGAATGAGCTTCCCAGGGAGGTGGTGGAGTCAACATGCCTGGAGGTATTTAAGAAGAGACTGGATGTGGCACTCAGTGCCATGGTCTAATTGACGTGTTGCTGTTAAGCCATAGCTTGGACTTGATCTCAAAGGTCTTTCCCAACCTAGTTGATTCTGCCACTCTGTGAAAGATGTATCCTCGTATGACAATACTAATGTCCTCATAAAAATTATCTCCTGTCCACAAGCACAGTGCCACTCTGAGAAAGCAAATCTCTTTTCAGAGTTAAGACAATGTCTTCAAGAAGGCTCTTTTGCATAAGTCAGACACTTCTTTATCACTGTCTTTCGTTTGGTATAGACATTCTTTTATTCTTATGTCATATCTTAGAGTCTTTTTTCTCTCTGTCATCTTAATAGATCTCTCTAATGTATTCATAAGTTTCAAAATATAATAGTACATATCTCTGAAATGTCTTCTGATATAGCATGTTGTATTACATTCCCTTTTTGCATTACCTTTTATTATTGTTTCAGTACCTTCATAGTTTACCCAGTAAAGAAAACACAATCATAGCACTTCATTGCTCATGAAGTATTGGAATCCTGATGAGCTCCTCTTAGCAATCTTACTGACAAGGAACTATTTACAGAATTCTATTATATCAGAATTTTGTAACACCATATATGTTACTGCACATACAGTGTAATTTGCAGTGTGTGCATCAAACCTCCTTTGTATTATAGGCCATTTTGGGGGTTTTAGCAAAATTTTGGATCTAAATCAAATGTGGTTGTCCAAAATTAAGGTCATTAAAACTCTATATAAATGAACTGAGACTATGAATTTAAATATTTTGACATTGTCCTAATTCACTTACATACATTTCTAGAGCCTTTTTTACCATGTCTTTAGAGGGGGTACATTGCTCATTCCATTTCAGATTGGCTTACTGGCTTTTGCTATTTTTATTTTATTTTTTCTTACTTTAAATACAGAGTGAAGTATGAACTTTACAACTCAGTTTTCTGTAGAAATATGCAAAGAAAAATACAGATTTGTTTTGACATTAGCAAGAAAGTCCTCTTAATTTTGATTACTTCATTTCTTTGGTTGGTTGGTTTGTTCTTATTTGGATTTTAGGAATTATAGGGACTTTCAAGAGAGTTTAAGCAACATAAGAGCACAACTTCCTGTATATCCCTGAAGTTGTTTCTGTATCATATTTGGAAGAAAAATAATGTGAAAATTTTACGTGGAAGATTTTTCTAAAAGAATTTATTATCTTAGGTCTAGTATAACACTTCAGACTTTAGGTAATTCCATAGAAATTTACTGATATTTAACCTCTGTACATTGAAGTCCCAGTTTCCCTCTAATTTGGATGCATATTGTTGTTTCTTGCCTTGAACTTGTTCGAGATGGGTTTTTTCCCATGCTTTGCAGATTCCTTCAGTGTACTGAACTATGAACAAAAAAAATAATATGATAAAGGAAAAGCTGATGCAAAAAAGTGAAAGAAATATTCAGTGGAGAGAGGATCATGGCAGTTGAACACTAAAGGGTTAAGTAAATGTAGAATATCAATATTGGTGTCATTCAGAGGCTTATTTCCGATTTCTCATCTTCAGTTGCTCATGACTTAATTATTTCTCTAGCCCAAAAACCAAGTAAATCTAACATTCTCTTTACTAATTGCCAGCCACAGGTTTAGTATCAAGTTTGAAAGGCCTCAGACCTGAAATTTATCAGTTTTTGTCTGAGCTTTTCTAAACCACTCTGTGGTTTTGCTTTTACTTGATTTAGCTGAAATAACTTTTTTTTTCCCTAACAATCAGGTCTTCACAATTAATTTGTTAGAAACATAATTTTTAGATAGATATTCATAGCAGAAAGTTATTCTGTGTAAAACAGAGTAATGATGACTTCATCATATATTGATGTAGCACAGAGAAATAAATAGTTGGAATGTTAACAAGGGCCTTGAAAGAAATCATAGCATGGGATGATGAGATGGGAGGCACAGCTTGTTACTGGTGATTGCAGGGCTATGAATAACTCACCAATCATCAGTGAAAGAAATAGGAGTTGGACAGGAACAGTTACAGGGATAACAAGAGAAAAGAATAGCAAGCATTCGACATATGTAAAATCCATCTGGTACACTAAATTTGGAAGCAACATGAAGATGCAGATAAGCAAAGAAATATCAAGGTGTAAAAGTGTGTTGGACAAATAGTCCAAATTGAATCCTAGAAGGAGAAGAAGAAACTATCATACACCTCTCACTTCTTCCTGTAAAAGACACAGCTTTCTGGAATTTCCCACTTCCTATGTGATGACAATCAGTACTGTACAGTCTTGGTACCCAGAAAGGGTAACCACCATTAAGGGTGAGCATAACATCAGAGGAAAAGTAACAGTAATGAGGAAGTGTGTATGTAGCATTTTTTACTGAATTATTATTATTATTATTATTATTGTTATTATTGAGATGCTTTGTACAGTAGCATACTTTATCTTCTTTTATTTTCTTGATTTTTCTCTTTTTGTTTCAAAATATATTTGAATAATAATTTTTGAACTAAACTGCAAAGATTTTCATTACAATAAGAATAAATTGTTGTCTTACCTTCTCAATGGTTTTTTCTTGCCTGTAACAAGATTTTTAGTGTGACATTTCCTACACATCTGCACAAAGTGCTGCTTGAGACATCCTGCAGTGTTCAACCTAGCTTCCAGCTGCTTCTCTGTAGGAGTAAAAGGCCACTGTGTGCACCAAATTTATCAGCTCTGCTTGATTGCTTCTAATCTCTTGGGGCAGCCAAAATGGCAATAAATGCCTCTGTATGGATGAATTAAGACTTCTCTCTTTGGACTGTATTTTGGGAAAATACATTTAGGGGGTTTTGTTTCTGTGTGTGTTTGTTTGTTTGTTTGTTTTTTTGTTTGTTTGTGGTTTTTCAGATACTGCCTAAGTTCAATAAATATAAAATCTACATACTTTATTGTGGAATTTGATCACTTCACTTTTTAACCTGCAAATTTCTGAGAGGGTCAGAGTTGTCCCTTTGTCACTAGAGCTCAACTGATTCAGAAAGGATTACCATTCATTATCTAGCCCACACTTGCCATGAGTGGGCCTCTAGAAGTCAGAAAGAAAATTAACCCAAATGTGCTGTTGACTCCATCTAAAGTCCTACAATGGAAACAAGTACTTCCAGAGAGCAATTTAGCCACTCCTGAAACAGGGTGCAATCACCCTCTGGAGCTGGATTTTCTAGATGTAGTCCTTCCACACTGAGTCACTTTGTTTCAGTATCTTTTCCTGTGTGCAATTATTACACAAGCATGGTACGCATAACTTAAAAGTAAAAAATTATTATTAGCTGATACACAAAAGATAACTAGGAATTCTAGGAAATCATGCTGATAATTTAGGTAAAGGATCTTCGATGGCCAGGTAGGCATCAACCCTGAGGTGAAGGTCTCTGCTTCTCCCTGGAATGGATCATATAAGCTTATTTATTTGTTTTTCTAGGTTTTGTTTTATTCTTTATTAATTTGTTTTATTTATTTGTTTGATATTTATTTGTTTTTCTGCTTTTAATTTGCAGATATTTTGCAAGCAATTATCTTATAAAAAGTGCTTAATATAAAATAGGTAAAATCAGCTGAGATTAATTCCACTGCTTCTTCAGGGTGTCCTTTGGAAATCAGATTAGAAGCTGTGTGCTGAAGATGACAGACTCTTAAAGAGAAATTCTTCTGCTGAAGTCCACTGAAACATTAACATCAGTTGTCCCAGACTAGATACAGTGGTTGTGAAAAGGGCTTAATGGATCATTGTTCTCACAAGGTGCAGGTCTGAAGAACATTAATTTTGGTTTTAGTAGGTTCAAACCTTCCTTTCTACCTCTCTAGCTGTGATCCCAAACATCAGGTCCAAAATAATCAGGCTAGAAATGGTTGAGAGCTCATCTTTCTGGTTGCAGCACCTCACTGTAAAAGGTGAAATTTTGGATGCATTTCAAAATTGAAGCAAGAAGCTGTTTCACAAAGGCTAGGACACAGAGAAGGAATTGTGGACTTAGGTCCCTTATTCACTGGTTATTTCTGTTTTATCCCAAAATTGTTTCAAGTAAGACAGAGAGACAGCTCTGGGAGACACTGATAACCCCTACACATCTGGTATGAGGATAAGACTGTAAGTAATTAGCTGCTCCAGAAACTCACACATCTGTTTGGGAAGCCTCATACTTATTTTCAGGCTGAATGTGTTTCTACAGGTACTTGTCTGTCTGATGAAAAAGATTGCCTCATTTCCTGATTTTACCCCCTGATATGGAAAGAAAACGTCTACCAAAACTTCATTAATCTAAGGTAAATAAGTTGAGCTGTTATAGAGCACTCTTACATGAGGAACTGACCTTCCCCAGGTGAATCAGGCAGCCCTTCTTTGTACTTGCCCTGCCATGAATTCATTGTTTGTGAACTAAGGTGAACAAAGTTATACAGTGTGGGGTTTTTTTGTTTTTTGTTTTGGTTTTTTTTTTTTTCCATGTCTTTTAACTCTTAACCTAACTCTAACTCTTTTTATCTTCAGTATATAAATCCAGGAACCTTGAGTGTGTATTTAAGTAATGCTTCCTGGAGGCCCCTCATGCAAATCTAATCAATTCATATGGTCATAAAATAAAAAGCATCTGACACAATTTATATAGTATCAGTCATGTCATTTCACCTCCCCAGTTCTCTTGCTCCGTTTTGTTCTGATTTTCTGAATTCTTAGAAAATATTTTTTTCTTCTTTATTCACAGAATTGTTGGGGTTGGAAGGGACTCTTGAAGTTAACTTATCTAACACCTCATTAAAGCAGGTTTACCTAGAACAGGTTGCGCAGGTATAGGTGGGTTTTGAATATCTCCAGAGAAGGAAGATCCACCACCTCTCTGAGCATCCTGTTCTAGTGCTCTGTCCTCCTCAAAGTAAAGAAGATTTTCCTCATATTCAGATGAAACTTCCTGTGCTTTAGTAGTGCTCATTGCCCCTTTTCCTGTCATAATGTATATCTCTTTTTTTTTGTATGCTTTTTGTTCAATAGAGTATTTTTTATTTTTGTGAAGAAGCCTAAATTATTTCTATTTGAAATACAACTTCTTGTTACTATTATTTCTGTGTTAAATAGGTCTTCTTGTTAGTATTATATTTGCCCTTTGAGTCAACCTTGTGATGAACCAAAAAACTGTGTTCTTTAATACAATACTCTTCTGCTAATAGAGCAAAGACAAAGTTCAAGTGTTCAAACCACAAAATCTTTATTATTTCTATTATTGTTTTATTTAAAAAAGAAAGATTTGTTTGCCTTTTTTAAGTAGAAATTAGGAAGTATTTTTATGGGGGGGGTGACTGTTTTCAGTACAGGAAATTTAATGTAAATAATTCTTAAATTGTGCCAATTAGTTCTGGAGCATTTGTATGTTAATTACAGAGTAGCTGGTAATCAGAAAAGGTTATCACTGTTTATATAATGTCTACTAAATTGCACAGATGTCAAAATGCCTAGCTATAGGGATAGCAAAAAAACCTCTATAGCAAAAACCCCCAAAACCTATCTATGTAGTGCCTTTGTGGTAAAACCATTTTTACCAGAATTTTAAAAAGAAAGAAAAAAACCAACAACAAATAGCAAAACACAAAAAATGTTATGTTGTTAAAGTAACCATTCAAAAGTTGAGATAGAAAACATTTTTACTTACCAGCCAATTTTTTTTCCACTTTGTGTACTTAACAGATTGTATTTAAATTATTAAATACTATTTCCACGGTTTCACAGAGCAAGTGGGAAGAAGAAAGAAATTGAAAACTGCTGGAGGAAGACAACAGTGATTAATCTTTGTAAAATGTCGGAAAGATGTAGTAGCTGAGAAATCAAGGAATTTTTCTAATGTAACTTGGACAGGTAAAATTTATACTAGGAAGACTCCTTGATAGTCAAAAGAAAACAAACACCTCCAGAAGATGATTCATCTCATCTCAAACAGATTTGATGAATATTCTTTTGGAGGTGACTCTGTCTCTCCCTCTGTGTCTCTACTGATTTGCTATAAAGCTCCAATGATTTGCTTTAACTCCATTATCTTGTTTAGTTTAGATGGATCTCATCCTAAGAGAACATACAATATGAATGGATTAATATTTCAGATTAAACTAATGGGATGTGACTGATTTATTCAGATTATTGTAAACTTCTTAACACTTAGGGCTATGCAGATGAGGTCAGAACTGTTCAACTGACCAAAGGGATAGCCCCTACCATATGACACCGTGCTCAGTGATAAAAGATGGGGGAAGAAGGTGGAAGAGGAAACATTAGGAGTGATGGTGCCTGTCCTAGCTAATTGTTATGCATGATGGGGCCCTGCTTTCCTGGACCTGGGTGAACACCTGCCTGCCCATGGGAAGTGGCGAATGAATTCTTTGTTTTGCTTTGCTTGTGTGCACAGTTTTTTCTTTACCTATTGAACTGCCTTTATTTCAACCCACAAGTTTTCTCACTTTTACCCAATCAATTCTGCCTCCCATCCCATTACGGGGGCATGAACAGTTGTTCCTGTGGGGCTTAGCTACCTAGTTGGTTTAAATCATTTTGGTTAAATCAGATAAAGCAGACTAGTAGTCTGGATGTATTTTGTCCCACAAAGCAGTACTTTCTTCAGAAAGTGACAAATATTTGTGATCTGTTTTTTTGAATATTTGAAGAGACTCAATCTACATTGAAGACTGGAGAATAATAAAAGGATAGAAGTGAGAGTTCTGTGTCTAGAAGAGGATGGAGGACAGAAACCTAGAAGATCAAAACAAGACTTTAAACTTGATTTGAGTGATTAATGGAAATTAAAACATTAAACCAAATTCATATTGTTGTAAACATATGTGAGGTATTGTTCCCCATTGAGAAGAAGGTTGTGGGCATTTTTTTGACAACTATTCATGGTAATAAACTGACTGGAAAGAAAAAGACATTTCACCTATGGTGGCTTCTGTGCCTGGGAAAAGTGAAACCAGCAGCAGCTTATAGTGCTATGATAAGATCCTCTTAGAGTTCCTTCAATGGCCTTTGTGAGATTAACTGCAGGATTTGTGCTTCATTTAGGTAAAAGTTAGGGTGGTGGGTGGGAGGGGAATAATAACTTCTTCAGTAATCACTTAGTCTATGTGTAAGTGTATTAAAAACATTTTGGATTAAAAAAGCCCTTGCGGCTGAGACAACCTGAAAAAATTCTTTTACCATCGAGTGAAAGTATCTTGGGTTTAGAAAAGAGGACATTGAAGGTTTGCCTTCTAAGGCAAGGGGTGGTTCCTAACTCTTATTCAAAAATTAACAGTCTTGATAAAGGAGTCATTTCTTATGTCAATCAGCATATTGCTCATTCTATGCAAGTCTGACTCTATTCCTCTGAGACGGAAGAACTCAACGCAAAATAATTTTTTAGCTCCTCACCACTTTTGTCACCCTCTTATGAATTCCTGCTGGAGCCCTTTGAAATACCCTCTTGACAGTTCTTTTAAGTGAATCTTGATCTTGGGATCACTGAATAACATTTAATGAGATTAGAGCATCTCTTAATAAAATAATATGACTTCATAATGCATGTGTTGATTTCTTTTTTTTTTTTTAGTATGTTTTCTTTTCCTTCTTCGCCAGAGATATTTAGTGTGGGTATTTTGTTTGTTTGCTTTTTTTTTTGGGTTTGGTTTCTTTTTCTTCACAAAGATTTATGACTGACCTGAAACTTTGAAACCAAGCCTTTGATTTGGGAGAATGTAGGAGATTACCAATTTCTTTCAGAATATTTCAGTAAGTCAATGAAACAACAATTGAATTTTAAGACTGGATTGTTTTTATAAATATTACCAATTCATCCCTTACCTGTTCAAACCTAGCTTTCTAAAACCTGCAATGTCCTCAAAGCCATGCTCTGTGAAATGGAGCTTTCTACGTGATTTGGGTAACACAAGATAACACAGGAAAAAAATAAATAAAAAATTGTATGTCTTAAATTTTGTCCTCTTTATTTGGCTAGGTCAGCATGCCAAATGGAAGCTGTAATCACACAGACCATATTGATATTCAAATGTGGAAAGAGACACCATTACTCTGATCCCATTTTTATGTTCATGTTGCTGCAACTCTGTGGTTCCCTCAGATTACCAGTACCAAACACTTTGTTTGGTGGTTTGCAAGGTGGTCCTCTCATTTCATGCGACACTACGCTGGGATCCTCCGAATGACAATTCAGACTTCAGTACTTCACATTGTGAGAAAATGAGTTCCTCATCACTGTATGTAAAGAATACACCAATTTCATTGCTAGAGGCTTTTTTCCTTTTCTCAGTAACTAACTCACAAGGTTAGGAAGACCCACCAAGGTTGATAATAGACCTTACTGGTGAGATTGTCCTTCAAAGCTCCTTCATTTTGTCAGGTGACTCAGAATTTTCTTCCCCTTTATTTCCAGAATCTGATTCTGGTTCATAAACTAAATTTTGAATCTGAATGAAGTTATATCCTCTCATCTAACTTGCTGCCCAGATGTAACTGAAAAGGAAAAGAAAGAAAGCACCCCAGTCCTTTCTAGTGAAATCTACTCCTGCTGCATACTCACACTCCAAGGAAAAATACTGCAGCCTCGTACTTGCATCCCTGCCATGGACTACCTCTTCAGAGTTGTATCCCAGCACCACTAGTTCAAGTACATATTAGAAAATATAGTGGACCGGAAGTGCTGAGCACTTAAAAGAAAACCCAACCCAAAACATAACAAAAGCTAATTTTTTTTGTAGAGAAGTTAGAGATAGTACTTCTGTACTCATACATTATCAGATCACGAAATGGGACTGATCCTGTTTAAGCAATCCTTCAATGTTGCTGATAGTGAGAGCCCATTATATTATAGCTTGCATTTTAGTCTTTCCTTATGCAATTTTGAAGCAAATAGTCATCTCTGAAGCTATTGGCCAAATGATTTACCATCAGGATTTAAGAAGCTTTTTCTTTTCCTGTTGCTGAAAAATAAGATGGGTCTTCACAAAAAAAGGAAAAATAGAAAAGTTTACTCTTGTCTTCTTGTGAACCAAAATATTAGATAGCCACAGGAACAAAAAATCCAGTTTAATTATTTGGATGTTGTTGGACCTGCATATTGAAAGTCACAGAAGTGTCCTTTCCTGAAGTTTATAACATTCATTATTTTTGCAATAGGAAGAAATTTCTTGTCTTGTTGGGAAGCTATTAACTTAAAAATTCATGTCTTGGACTCCTGTAGGGATGGAACTGATTAATCTTTTTGCCATCACTTGTTCAAATTAACATGTGATATATATGTGTTCATGTATTTTAAAGGTTTCACTACATGACATTACCTAATATTTCTTCTTTCTTTAACCAAAAGCCCTTTGTTTCAGAAGAAATGACACTCATAAAACAAAGAAATGAAGGCCAACAGCTAAACAGTCATCTTGCTGAAGAGAAAATTGCTGGATAGGCCAAAAGCAGTTTCCTTCTATATTCAGCCTGAACAAAGAAATTGGTAATCTCAATGCTTGGAAAGCAAAAATTTGAAAGGGAAACCTCTATCTGTTTAAGACTGCAGAGAAGAAAAAAAATAAGAAAGAAACAAACAAACAACATCTCCTTAAGCAAAGGAAGGTTAGAAAGGAATTATGACAGAAGAGAGATGTTGATACATACAGGTTTATGTGTGATTACAAAAGGTAGCGTGTGTGTAGCTAAAAAACTGTGAGATCAGATGATATGGGAGACAAAGAAAGATATTGTAATCTACCCATAAAAGTTAAACCTACCAAATCATAAAAGCAATTATGTCTATTAATATGCATGCAAGTAAGTATTTGCTGGAACAGAGCAGTCATGAATATTCGGATGATAATCAGATGCTTTAAAATTCTAAATATTTAACTTACTAACTTGTTCTAGTTTCATGTTTTCATTTTCCATAAGCTGTTTGCTGTTCATTACTTGGTTTATGTTATATAGCAGAAATTTCAATGATCTATCATGAAGTTCAAATAATACTGTATAAAGTCCAAGTAATCAATTTATAAACAGTTTATGAGAAATCCACAGAACACTTGCTCTTTTTATAAAGTTTGAATGCCAATGAACAGAAAACATCACAAGCTTTAGGACTAGCTTGTGCATAACAGCATTCAATACTTTAAAGGTGTTAGATTCACTAGTACTAGTTGACTGGTTTTAATTCCAAGGGATCTGGCTTTCTTTGTGCAGGAAAAGAATCTATTTCACATGTTTTCAGATCACAATGTTAATTAATGCTTGCCTTTTGTATTTGAGGAACTGTTTCATCTTCTTTTTCCCTGGAGAGTCCTGAATGGAAGAACAAGGCTTCTTCCCCAGTAGGAACACACCCCAGTGTCCAGTAAGATTCTGGTTTGATCTGAATGGGGAACACGGTGAAATGTATGATCTTAGTAAATGATTCATGATGGTATGTACTGCACAGAATAGTGCCATTGGATATAAATCTGTATCTGTATACAGGCCAAGCGAAAAACAACTCACAGTATAAGCAATATTAACGATATTTAAATGCTTTCAGAGAAAGGTCATAGACTTTAGGTTAGCTAGTTCAGAAAAAAAGTAACATTATTAAAAAATGCAAGTGTGCAATGGGAAAAGCCACATGTGAGATGTGCCCTTCCTCATCTGTCTGTGCAATGATAGCCTCAATTGAAGAGCACTGATACCTCTCTGCAGAGAGAGAAGTCTCTATACATCAGCCTACTAATGGTACCTGAGCAATAAACAACATTCCTGTCACTGCAGCAGGGAAGCTACAGTGGCTGAGTACAGATTGCTATGTAGAAGCTGAGCATGCTTTCATTGTGTGATATTTTGGTGTGGACCTTTTTTGAAAATGTCCAGTTAATCCTTGTGTAGACTCTGCACGCTCCTCAGAATAAGTTCTCAAGGAGTACCTGATATTTCACTGTGGAGTCTTTATGCAGAACTCTCTAATACATTGACTCTAAGACAATTTTGTATTAGTGAGTGCCAAGGAGTTAAAGCAGAGATGATGATGTGTCCACAAATAATTCAAAGAAAGCAGAACCATTTCTGGGAAGTTTTTCCAACTTCTGAAGATATTACAATCTTTGATGCAGAGTAGTTTAAATCTGCATTTTAAAATCACGTAACATGGTTAAGTTCCAAAAATAGAGAAAGGTGTAAACAGAAGTGTCAACCAGCCCTTCTGGCTCTTGAAAAGACACCTTGAATTAAAGTGAGAGACACTGAAAAAAAGAGACTGCCTGAGGAGGGAAATGTCAAAAATGCATGTCACATGAGAGTGCATCTTGCTGGTACTTGCAAGACCAATTCTTATCTCACAAGGGGAGAAGCTTAAGAACAGAGTGACTCCAATGGAGGTCAGCACACGATGTACACTTTTCCTGGGAAGTGAGTAGCAGTATCAGTGAACTCACAGCCCCTCTTCTGATGCGTTATGGCCTTTAAGATGAGAGAAAAGAAAATATGAACATCTTTTAACATTACAAGCATTTGAGAGTGTTTCCAGCTTCAAGGTTCTGAAATGAGTGTGGAAAGAACATATCAATTGAGACATAGCAGTTCCTATTGCTGTCAGGTACCAGTAAGCTAATACATCAAATACTTAAGTGAATTACCAAGCCCAATGGACTCTTCAAAACTACATTTATTGTAAAAGACAACTTCTTTCTTTACCAATAAACAAAATCACTAAAAATCAGTTTATTGCTATTATGTAGGGTAAGAACAGCTCAGGCAGAAGCAAACATTATTTTAAGTGAATACTTGTATAACCCCTCTTGCACTTCAACACTAGTGCAACTTATTGAGCCAGATCCTCAGCTGGTAGAATTGACTTAGATACGCTGAATTTGTTTGAACTACATTTATTTGCACAAGCCATGTATGGCTCACCGTGTAGGTAGATGTGGTCTGGGCTCAAAAGCAGATAGTAAGATTGTCTGCTGATTTAACCATTGATTTCTCATGGATCAGATGATGGGTTTGTGGATCATTTTGGAAAACAAATTCAAAACTTATTTTTATTAGCTTTTGTGCAAACACCATAAAATCTTACTGCTATAATGTTCATAAAGAAGACCTGAGCCAAACTTTATCAAGTTTCCCATTGATTAAAATGGGTTTTAAATCCAAGAGGGAAATAACATAATCCTGCATGAAGTGAAAGAAATTCAGGTTTAGATTTTATGCACCTAAAAAATGGATATAGTAACTTACTAGTTTATTTTGTAAGAGTTGCTAAGAATTTAAAGTCTCTTTAACTGATTGCTTTTACTTCCCTTTCCTCTAAGGGAAACAGCATTGCAAAATAAGCCTTTTATGGCCTGTATGAGAATAACAACACAGAACAATTATTGGAAATACAATGCATTGTAATGGATTTTTTTATATGTGTATTTTATATGTGTATCTGTTGTTGAATAGCTGTTAGAAGCACTAAGAGATACATTAAGAAAAAAAGAAAAAAGAAGAAATTATATGATTGTTTTCCGTCCAGTGCATTCTGTAACATAGTAATCAAAAGCATTTTCTTTGTTCAGTCTTTTTTTTGTTCAGACTATTGTTCCACTTCCAGCTGCATAGCGCTGTTATAGCTCCAGTAAGAATTCTAGTAAAGCTCTTAGGGGCTATCCACTCCAATCTTAGAACCTATTACATGATATATCATTTATAATTGCTTACATTAAATACAGATAACATTGGTGGCATATCCTGAGTAAATAATTATTATGTGTATTTTGTTATTTAACACATGCTGTATAAACATGTCCATCATTAAAGACCAGACTGAGTGTAGCTTTTCCACCTGTATTAGTAAATGCGAGTGAGTTTTTTTAAAGTTTGCTTTGGATTTTTTTACTCACAGGTAAAATTTCACAGGTAGTGAATTCTTGCGCAATAAGGAATGTTAGAACTTAGATGTTATAATTAGACTAAAAAAAAGTTTGACTAGAAGCAAATACAATTATTACTTTAACAGAAAACAAGAATGCAGGGAAGCTGACTGGAGCTGCCATACAGAGCAGGAATACAAGGGTGTGAAGAACGAGCATGGTGTGCAAACATGCAAGGTTAGTGCTGAAACTTTAAATATTAGATTTCTTTCCTAAAGATAAGTAGGAGCAGAAGTTAATGTAGACATTACATGTAGATCATATGTTGCCTCTATGTCATTTCCCTATCCACTAAATAAACGAAGAGAAGGGAAGGGAAGGGAAGGGAAGGGAAGGGAAGGGAAGGGAAGGGAAGGGAAGGGAAGGGAAGGGAACAATAGAAGAGAACTTTGTGTGTCTCAGATGTTACATTACCAATGCATGTAATCTAATTAGCCCATGCATTTCTTAACATAGAAGTAAATCATTGTTATAGCTACATTTTTCAAATTTAAACCAAACACCAGGGATAAATACTGAGTTCTATCGAAAAATTGGGAAGAGATCCACTCTAGAGCAATTCATGAAGAACAGCAGCCCTTGGGAAGACCTCACAGTGGAGAAATTTTTGGCGGATTGTCTACCATGGTAGGGTTCCCACAGTGGAGCAGAGAAAGAATGTGAGGAGTCGTCCCCCTGAGGAGGACGGAGAAGAAATATGTAATGGACAAACTGAATAAAACCCCCATTTCCCATCCCCCTTCACTGCTGGACAGGGGACAAGGTAGAGAAAATCATGAGTAAAGTTAAACCCAGAAAGAAAGGAGGAGTAGGGGGAAACTTTAAAGATTTAATTTTTTTTTCCTCATTATCTAATCTGATTTTGATTGGTGATCAATTAAACTAATTTCCCTAAATTGAATCTGTTTTGCCTGTGACAGTAACTGGTGAGTAATCTCTCCCAGTTCTATCTTGGCCCCCAAGCCTCTCATTACCTGCTCTCCATAGTCCAGCTGAGGACGGGAGTGAGAGAGTGGCTTCGGTGGGCACCCATTGTCCAGTCAGGGTCATCCCAACACCACGGTATATCAACAATAGCATCCTTTAGAGTATATCTTTTTGGTTCTTTTCTCAAATGGATTTTTTTTAACTTGGAACACAGATTGCGGTGGAGGCTTTAACCTGTAAAGGAAGAAGAAAATGTTTCTATGTATTTACTCTAATATAAATTAATTTAAGAACTATATTTACTCTGACATTCAGGATAGACTTTAGAGCAAGTACTTTTTTCAAAATTAGTTTCTTTATTCCTCTTTTTATTTAGGTTCAGCTGAGATGCCCATTTCCCACATGTATTTACAGCCTGACACTCTGTTTTCTCAGCATAAGCAAAGAAATTGCAAAAGTTTCAGTCTTTAAAAATTTAATTGGATCTATTTTTGAATCTCAGTTTGACTGTATAGTACCCAGAGGGAGCCACAGAAATGTCTTTAAAGGACCTAAAATAGTGTTTCTATTCATAAAAATGTCACAGCTTTACAGTCCAGTATCTCATAGCTCTGCAGGCTAAAAGCGAGTGCAGGTCTCGAGAGGACAATCTCTTCCCAGTGGAACAAAGTGTTTCACTATGGCCTTACAAAACCAAAAGACATAAAACTTCTATCTTAAGAAAATAAATAAACCAGCAAAGAAAGGAGGCATAATTATAACAAAAATTAGATATAAATTTTGTTTATCCTAAGCTTGAAACACGTTCATTTATGGTGGGAAGACAAGAGTTTAGTGACTGTATTTTGGCAGAAAATTAAATTTCCTTTGACAATGTGGTCACTGTTTTATAAATAAGCTATTTGAAGTTGACCTGACTATATGAAAAATCCTATCAAGGTAAGCTAATGGACAGTTACAGCTGACGAAAGTGTATACGAGGTGTAATGTTATACCACAACATATCTATAGATAAAAGAATCGGGAATGCCATCTGTATGTACGTGGTATCAACCAGTCTAGTTTCTGGGATATCACTACATAGACAATAGGAGATGTATTATTGTCTGAGGAAAACAAAACATAAACAAGAACAAAATCCCCACAACAGATATTTGTCTCATTCCTCTTCTTCCTCCACTCCTCAGAGAGAAATACCATAGCAATGACACCTTCTCTTTCAGCAAATTTCAGCATAACAATAATCTTTGAGGCAACCTGACTCTTGTTCTTGTTTTGCACAAATGTCTTCATCTTGAGCCAGCAACTAGGTTGTACACAGTAGGGTTTTTAAATTCTGGCTCAATTTCCTTCTCTTTACATTTTTATGTATATAATAGTATTGCCTGCTTTCACATGGCATTCAAGTATGTTCTCACAGGTGTTTTAAATCCTCTTCCACCTTAAGGCCTCATTTTAACTCTTTGTACTACTCCTTGCTACTAGCTGGGTCTCAGACACTGAATGAAGGCAGACCCAGCAGCTTTTATAAGTTTTACTGGTAAATGAACAAAATCAAGTACCAATGCTGAAAAGGATCTGAAAAGGTAGAATGAAAAAACCAAACCAAACCAACCAACCAAACAAACAAAAAAAAACCACAAAGCAGACAAGCAACCAAAACCTTCAACATATAAACATGAGACTCAAGGAAATTCGAGGGAGAAGTTTAGCAACTCAACAAATTTCAATTTTTAGATAAATCAGGGATAATCTGAAATATATGAAAAAGCACTTCTCCAAGTAAAAAGTGGGTGCCAATGGGAAGGAAGACAGCTGGAAGGTAACTTGTGGCGGTTTTCGCAGTTCAGAAACAGCACAGAGCCCATAGTTGATAGACAAGTTGCTAGACCAGTTAAACAAGCTGGCAACGCCTCCATGATGACATATTTAAAGAAGGAGGAAACTCGAGAACTTCCTTTTCCTGCTCCCCCGCAGAGGGGTGGCATCCCAGAGTGGGCCTGGGCCTGTCCCGGTGCAGCAGCGCGGGGCCAGGCCGCTGGGAAAAAGCCACTCTGGAGCCACAAGCAGCCGAGAACTGCCATGAGCAGTCATGCAGCCAGAATTGCACTGCACGAGTCTCTGCAGCTGGCACAGCCAGCGCGGGGTCGACGGGCCCTTCCACACAGCCAGCGTGGCTCACGCCGAACCAAGAAATCACCACACAGCCAGCAATGAGAGACAGGGCAAGTCTTTCCCAACGCAGAGCCCAGACAAGATCAACTTCTTGAGTTAAGCTGCAGCTTAACAGACACAAACTTTCTTCCAAGTCAGAGAGAAAGTAAAAGTGAGATCACGTGAGAAGAAGAAACATGGCAACACCAAGGTCGGTAAGGGAAGGGAGAGAGAAGAGGCACCCTCAGCGCCGGAGCTGAAATTCTCCTGCAAGCCGTGGTGAGGACTATAATACAACAAATTGTTTTCCTTAGAATTCATGAGATGGGGTACATGGGGACGTGCAGAAATCCACGCACAGCCTGTGAAGGAAAAATGCTCATGCCAGAGCCCATAGATGTTGTGAAAAGTTTTTAGAGATTGAAGAAGAGAGCCTTTGTTTTCAGGGTGGGATAGCTCATCCAAAAAAGTCTAAAACCCCATGACTATTATGACCCATGGTGGCAGTTGTGAGAAGACTGCAAGATTTCATGGGAGAGATATTTTTCACTGCAGTAGATTTAGGTGGACTGTTGTTTGTGATGTTTGAAGCCACGCTGGAGAAGTTTGCAGAGAACTATCTTCTGTGGGAGGAATCCCATGGCACAGCAGAAGAAACTCTTTTCCTTAAACATAAAGAAAGACTCTTTAAGAAATGAAACACTGACCAAACTCCGTGTTTTGTTTCCCTTGCGCGGTTTGGTGGAAAGAGGGAGGTACTGGAAGAGAAAGGTGTTCTGAAGGTTTGCTTTGGTTTCTCATTATTCTTTTAACTTTTAATTCTTTTAGTAATAAACTTACTTTATACTGTTAAATTCGGACCTGTTTTGCCTTGAAGTTTTCCATTTTCCTCAATAATCCTTATTTTACCTCATGAAAATGAAGTTTTAACTTCCCTTCTCTGCTCAGCTATAGCAGAGGCAAGTAAGTAAATAGTTTTCCGTGGTGCTTGGTGCCTAACCAGTGCCAAACCGCCACATAATTTAAGTTCTGACCAGCATCCATTCACTGGAAAACAAGTTCATGCTTTTGATAGTTCTGCTAATTCTGGAAGAAGAATTGAGCTATAAATCCATAACACATTAGGACTGAAAAAAAAAGAGGATTTAAATCTAAGAAAAAAAAAGGAATAAATTATAAAGTCTTAAGTCTTACAGAAAAAAAAAAAGTAAAAATGGAAAAGGTGTTAAATAAATTTGAGATAATTAGTAGCCAGTTAGAAAAGTAGTCCTTGAGAAAACCTTTGTGGTTGAGGGTTAGTTTGAGTACCCTGAACATATGCATTAGTCATTCTTGGGCTTTAATGAATCAAAAGTATTAAGAGAGCGGGACACGTCAGGTTTGTAGAACAGCACATATGGTGGTACATTTCAGTTGCATCTGTGAATTAAAAAGACCAGATCACAGTCTAAGCACTGGCACGTGGCTGTTTATTTTATCAAATTTTTACCATGGACACTGGGACCATTATGATCCATGAAAAACTAGCAGTGTCCCACACATGGTTTCATTTGTGGTTGACAGTTTAGATGTTACCATGCATTGTAGATGTTCAGACATAAGCCATGCCATCTTACTGACCTGAAGGGCTTTCAAATGCTCTCTGGCCTGTTCTACCTCCTGGTGTAGGTGGAGTATTTTTGATACATAGCACAGCATAAGACAATGACCTATTTCTAGTCTACAAATAGGGCATGAACAATAAAAAAGGAAGTAAAAACTGTGAAAAAGGAGGAAACTCTACAGAAATTCCCATCAGAATAATGATCATTGCATGAGAAGAAAAATGGTTCACTATTCTGAATGAAATCAGGAACCTTGTTTAATTATTTTTTTCTACCACTGTACATAGGTGCACAAACTGGCCTTTCTCACAATTTTTTGCAGTAACATCGAAATAAAAATAGTAAATGACAGAGAATAAATGAGTAAACTACATTGCTTAAGTTTACTCCAACCATAGGCCTATATAAACCATATTTAGAAGAAAATGCATAATAAAAAATATTTTAAAGCTGAGTTCATGACCAAGGAAGCTGTTTTGCCTCCAATACAAAGACTAGAAAAACATTGGGAATATTTTATCTAATGTCTAGGAAAGCAAGTTATCACTATTGCTAAATGCTATAGGAAAATAACCCAACCAAAAAAAAAATTGTGTTGATAGAAATATTTGTAATAAGTAACACAGGGAAATATGTTTTTAATCAAAGACCCTTAAACTTTCAGATGCTGGTGTTAACTGAAAATTTGCAGAAACTGGGCAGTCTGACACTCACTAAGTGCTGTTGCACATTCTGATGAGAGTTCTGAAACTCCAGAGGCCTCCAATTAACTTTTTTCCATCTCCCATTTAGTCTTTTCCTGAGTGATGGTTGTTTACGTTCATGAGCTATGGTAATGCGGTAAGTCAGGAATCATAAAGAGCTCAGCTCTTCCAAGTCCAAAAGGCAGAACAAAGGGGATCTTTTCACTGCAGTCAAATAATCTAATATTTTTCACAGAATTTTGTTTTGATTTGAGAACTACACTACTTATTCTCAGAGGTCAACTATGTTGATTCTTTTCTCTTTCTAGTCAAATGTGTCCAATAATCCTCTTTGGTTATCTGAGCTCTTTTTTTTCTGAAACTGCCTTCTGTCACAGAGAGATAAGTTATGTCGGGTGCCTTAGGCTACAGAAGGCCAAAATATGTTTTGTTCAGTCTGTAGGACACTAGCAGAAGAGCAATGCCTGTAACTGTGACTCCTTTCCATCTGTACTGTCTTCTCGATATGTTTGTGAGTCTTGTTGAAGTCTCAAAAGTGCTTGGTGTCTTCAGACATCTAAAGAAAGTGCTGTTTGGGACCCAGATGTTACATTTTCATTTCACTGGAGAAAACTCAGCTTGCTGATCCTGTTAGCATGATCGAGTGACATATTTTCCTGTTGAGATAGAAGTAAAATGAACAATGAAGTGGAGAAAGGATAAAAGAAAAAGAAAGAAAAGAAAATTCCCAATGACCTTTATATGACACATTAGGACTAAGCTAATTTTCACAATAACTTTTTATATCACTTACTTGGGGAAAAAAGTTATTTTAATAAGAGTAGATCTCTACTGGTTTTTGTTTTCTCTTTCTCATATGTCAATATATAAACCTATAAAATCTCTATATTCTTAAACAAACCTGCTGCTTCTCATAAATATTGGTTCAAATACTAAACAGTTTATTCAGCTAAGTTTGAAAACTATGTTTTTGTTTCTATTACACTACTGGAATTGAATGCTTTTCTTCAATTAAACATGAATTTTATGAGGAATGTCAGCATAGATATTTTTCAGTATACTCCTGTGCTTACAATCAAGACATTCATTTATCTATGTAATTTAAATACATATACATATACACATACACACACAGAGTTTTTTTACTGAGATAATTAAGCATTATAAAATGCATCAATAAATAGGCATATCATATAATTAATTTTCAGAGTAATCTACATGAAATAGAACATACTTTTTCTGCCTTTCACTCTATTATGCATACTTATTAAGAAGCTTATAAAAGAGATATACTTCTGATCTTCTCCAAATCCTTACTATAATAGCTTAATTTAATGACACATTATAATTTTTTACAGAGAGACAATGATTTTCAGGTTTTTTCACTGGCATGGTAGGGGACTTAAATAATGTAAAATTCCTGGATTTGATGTGTTTGTGGGAATGACTTTGTTTTATCAACATTTTTGCACACAACTCTGCAAGGTGTTCAGGGTTTCAGTGGGACTATTGTCTGTTATGCTAAGTACACTTACAAAGGTTTAGGGCATCAGATATTTCTTCCTTTTTATCTTCTGTGTTAAGCAAATAATTCAATGCTTTCTTCAATAGTGAAGACTAAAGAAATGCATTTCTACTTCAAGTGTTTTCTTTATTTATCCTCCATATGAGCTAGGTACCTTCACTCTCCTTATAATCAAAAGAATGAAACAGTCATTTTCAGAGCACAAGTAACTACATCTAACTAACATCTACAAGAGCCTAGATAAACCTCTTATTTTTCTTCTCTGACTGAAAATTCTGGATTTCTGTCTCAGACATGGACACATCTATGCTGTGGCTATTTAAAGTTAGGCAAAATTAATCCCACTTGAATTTTTTACAAAAATCACAGAAACTCGTTGGCATCAATATTAGGGTGTTAATAGAACTATTAACTGCAGTTTTTAATTTCTTTGTTTTGTTAAGATTAAAGTGATGTGTAGGCTTTGTCACATGGGTGACCCATAAGTAAGCCAGGGATGAAAATGGTTGATTTTTATCATCCTTGTCCAATAATAAGATGCAAATGCTCAGCTTCGTGTGTCTGAGATTAAT
The DNA here is from genome assembly GCA_026261815.1 of Monarcha castaneiventris obscurior. Taxonomy (NCBI): domain Eukaryota; kingdom Metazoa; phylum Chordata; class Aves; order Passeriformes; family Monarchidae; genus Monarcha; species Monarcha castaneiventris. The sequence goes on along the minus strand of JAMPIT010000566.1, from coordinate 3,654,151 downwards.
AAAGTTAAGAAGAGGTCAGTTAGATAAAGTATTGTGATGCATAATGTGATGGTACAGATTTTGGAGCTTTTTCTTGTTGGCATATAAAATATCAAGGGAAATGTGTCTATGTAAGTGGCAGTACACTGAATACTGCTTGACAGGTTAGTCCTTCATATCACATTATATCTTGTTATAATTTCAGTTTATTTCAGTTTGCAGTATGGTTTTGGGTTTTTTATTTTTTTAACACTTCTGGTAGCTATTTTCCACAGTCATATATAAGGATTGTGTTACACGTGTCATAGTAAATTGGTTATTGGTTTTCATTTCCTAATAAGCTTGAAAAAGATATCCTTTGAAATGTCAGTCACTGAGGCACAGGTATTCATAAACTGCACTAATCCCTGAATTATTTTTCCAAATATTTTCCAACTAGAATATTTTTAAAATCTGAAAGTAATTACCTTCATTTGTCCAGCACTGTCTTTTTTTTTAATTTTTGGTGTGTTTTTCTCCTTACAGTGGTCAGTAAGCAAGCTTTATTTTTCCATCTGAGTGAATAAACCTTAAAAAGTGTTCAGCACTAAGATTACAACATTAAGACCTCAGACTCCTTTTCCTTCTGACATATGTCACAGACTTAAAAACTATAAAAAGACTTAATGGGACAAATCACAGCATGAAATAATTCTCCTTTTCTGTGTGCTTTAGTACAATAGTTGACACGTGAGAAATAAGTATGGATCATAGCATCATAGAATGGCTTGGGTTGGAAGGGAGTTTAAAGATCATCTAGTTCGAATACCCTGCCATGGGCAGGGACATCTTCCCTGACCAGGTTGATCAGGGCCCCATCTGGTTTGGCCTTGAACACTTCCACTTGCCACAGCTTCTCTGGGAAACCTGTTCCAGGATCTCACTAGCCTCATGTTAAAATATTTTTCCTTATATATAAGATGAATCTTGTTCATTTTAACACTGTTTGCCTTTGTCCTCTCACTACAGGCCCTATTAAAAAGTCTTTCTCTGTCGTTGTTGTAAACTCCCTTTCAGTACTGAAAACCCACAATCAGGTCTCCCTGGAGCTTTCTCCACGCTGAACAGCCTCAACTCTCTCAGTCTGTTTTTCATATCAGATGTGTTCCAGCCTTCTGATAATTTTTCTGTCCTTCCTCCAGACCTGCTCTAGCAGGTCCATGGCTTTTTTATAGCAGTACTCCAGATGAGGGTCTCATGACAGTAGAGTAGTGTAGAGGGAAAGAATCACCTCCTTCAACATTCTGGCCATGTTTTTTTTCTTTTACAGCCCAGGATACAGTTGGTTTTGTGGTCTGTAAGTGCACACTGACAGCTGAAGTCAAATTTTTCATCTACCAGTATCTACCCAGTTCCTTTCTGCAGGCCTGTTATCAGTCCATTCATCCTCTATTGATACTGAGGATTCTGACCCAGGTGCAGGACCTTGCATTTGACCTTGATGAACCTCATGAAGTCCATCTGGGCCCACTCCTCAAGCTTTTCAAGGTCCTTCTATATAACATCTCCTCCTTCAAACATATGAACTGCACCACTCTGCTTGGTGTCATCTGCAGTTTTGCTGAGGGTGCACTCAATTCCACTGTCCATGTTATTAATAAGGGTATTGAAGAGTACCAGTCCTGAGGGACAGTGGTCATTTGGAAGTAAAACAGATTTCTACATTCATATCCTGAATTTCTCTCTGTTAGTTCTGAATATCTTAGAATAGGGATAATCTTTTAACATTTTTCTAGAAATATCCACACAATCACCAAGTGAGTGAGTGTGGTCGGACAGCTTAATCCCATGACAGAAAACATAGCTTTGTCTCAGGAGCCTTTTGCAGCAGGATTAATTAGCTCAGGTGGATTTGTGTTTGGTATTTTTGGTTTTCTTCCAGTTTTACAATTAACAAATCTAGAGCTAACTTGTACATTTTTGAAAAAATGCTCCCTAGTATACTGTTGAGAACATCGTAAAGTCTAATAAATTTTGCAATTTTTTAATAGGAATTTTCCTCATATGAAAACTTTTACGATCATCTTGTCCATTTAATGCCAGAAAATCTAATGTTTTTGTTTAGTGTATAAGCTTTGCAATGTGTTAATGCATAAGAAGCAGAAAAATCTAGGAAAAAGATTTTTGTTTTAAAAAGGGAGACTATTCTGACTTGTCTTTTTTTTCCCTTCCCTTCTGCAAGCAGAACAGCAACTTAAATATAAGGTCCTCAGTAAATGTAACAGCTCTGGCAAGTTGGTGTCTCTTAAAATTTTTCATGATGACAGCTTATAATGACATACACTGTTATGTTGCCAACTCTCATTAGCGTAAGGTAGCAGAACGTTAGTGCTGTCATTTTCTTAAGCTGCCCTGCTTTTGCTATGGCATGGCATTACATCCTTGTTTTAAATCAAACATCTGCTCTTTGTGTCTACAACCAATCTGAAGAATGCCGCTTTTATAGTACAGCAGGCAAAACCCAATATTTTGTTATTTATCCAGATGAAGAAGTCGATGATGAGAAAATGCCATTTTCTTTTCACTTTTAATGCCTAAACTAAATCTTTTTCCAATATTTGAAACTACTCTACCTTTGACAGCACTTAATTGTTTTAGTAAATAATTAATTTATTAAGACATTAAAATAAAGTGTTAACTAGGCTACACTCCAATAGAATTTTTTATTTTAATTTAACCATCTTGCTCTTTTATTTAAATTAATAAAATTCCTATAAAAGCAATAATTACAACTTGGTTCTTATTAATGTTGAACTGACTACCTCATTGCTTTAAATTCTAGGAAATAAAATACATGAAATATGAATATTTACCCTAATAAGCTATAATCTTAAAATTAGGTTTTATTCTGTGATTAATTCTTAGGTAGAAGAAGAAGAATTTTATGAAGAAATTACCAGTTAATTCCCTTCTTTCTAGAATACTGCCATTTTCCTGGAACTGCCAGGGAGATATTTCCTAGGCGTGTGTGGGTAAGAACACTAGCTGCATAAGAAAAAAGAATGTCAAAACCTTTTAATACAGAAAATATTGTGATTTTTAAAAGATTTTCAGAAAGAATATTCTCCATCTTAATAGTTATTTAAAAAATAATAATAATGTTTGGAACAGATAAAGTGTTAGACATTTTTTTAAAAAATAAAGTATTTGACTTTTTGTTTTTCTAAAGCAGTAAACTCAATTTTTATGATCAGGTTCACATTTCAAATTTAGTATTTCCTTGAAAATACCACAAGAAATATGATGCCCATGATATGTACCTTCACAGAAAAAATAATACTTTGATTTATTTAATAGCTACACAATGAATAAAATGTGTTTCTGGATGAAAAAGGTGGAACAATGTTGAAATTTTAGGATGTCAGCAGTAAAAGATCCTTATAGTGGAATTAATTTTAGTCCTTTGGGGAGTTATTAACTGAAGCTGAATTGCTGAAATCTGAATGTATTTGCATCTGGAAAAAGAACAGTTTCAACTGATTTTTTAGTAGGATGGATTTTTGATAGACACTCCTTTTAATATACAAAGCTGTACACTATCAGTCCTAAATTTAAGCCTTTGTTTTATATGGCAGACTTAAGGTTCCATAATCTATAGATTATTAGCAGAATATTGGGATTGAACGAATCTGAGAGAAAGATTTCTGGGGAATTAAAAAAAAAAAAAAGGGAAAAAACAAGAAGAAAAAATGAAAGAAGAAAATTAACTCCTATATCATTTTTTTGCAAAAAGATTTTTTTTTTTCCTTTTCTATAGACCTGACCCAAGACAGCTGTCAGTGGAAAAAATTACAAAATTCAAAAAGACTTGTTTCTTACCCCACTTGCTGGACAACTCATAATATTGCAGCTCTTCTACATGACAATTTTTCCCCTTTGGGGGAAGAGAATAATAGAGTGTTTCATCAGAAGGGACCCTTAAGAAACATCAACTCCATCTTTCTGCTTCTCTCAGTACAACCTAAAACTAAACCACATGGCTAAGAACAACATCAGATATTCCTTGAACTTTGAAAAACTTGGTTCTGTGACCACCTCCCTGGACAGCTGTTCCAGGGACTGACCACCCTCTGAGTGAAGCAAGTTTACCTAGTGTCCTGTCTGAACTTCCTCTGACACAGCTTCACTACATTTCCTCTTTTCCTATCAGGATTCATCAGGGAGAAAAGATCAGAACCTCTTCCTCCATTGTCCGTTTTGAGGAAGTTGCAGTCTGTGATGAAGTCATCCCTCAGCCTTTTCTTCTTCAAACAAGAACAAAACATGTGCCCTCAGCTGCTGGCCCTCAAGGCAATGGCATTTTCTGCTTGACGATTTTGTTTCCTTCTCAGTTCTCCTGTGAAAATGAACCAACTGGTCTGGTCCATTTAGAAATGTAGAAAGAATAAATACTTTGATCATCACAGTATTTTTATGGTAGCTAAAATGCAAAGTTATTCTACAACAGTGTGATCCTTGTTTTGTTAAATATGGGGGAGATAATAGACTTCAATTTCTTCATTTGGTGAAGCTGCATATCAATTTATGCTGACTTCGTCTGAGGACAATGTCTGCGTAGCCTGTTTATAACAGCATTGAATAAATGAAGGTGAAAATTTATTTCTCAGTCACGGATTGTGGCCGAGTTACTGTTCAGTGAACTAAAGGCAAGAACAGGAGGCTGGCAGCATTCCGTCCCCAAGCCAAGATGGTGCTGAAGTGTGTTTACTTCCCATTTGTGTCTTACTCACTGACAGCAAGAGTGATGCCAAGCTTGCAAAAGTGCTGCAGAAAACCGGATAAAAGGGGTCTCAAAGTTGTAATGACTACCTTTTAAAATTAAACAGATCTGAAAAAGGTTGAAATATTTATAAGGCAGTTTTGAAAGGTATCAGAAGAAAAACAGAAAATAAGGTGCGACTACAAAATGATGCACAGAATAGGACATGCCAGAAAAACTCTAAAATGTGAAAGGACACATGGATTAAATGAAAATGAGAATAACTGTATTGAGAGTGCATTGAGAAGAGAACCCACATATCTTATACAATATGACCCATTGGATTTTTATTCTAGAAGCTTCAGTTCTCCTAAAAGCTGTTGTGGAGCTCTTTCTTTTCATACCACTATCTCATGCATAAACATATATGTATTAAAACATTAATAGTTTTAAAAGGCGACCCAAGACCTAGGAGAAATAAATTTCCACTCTCAACTCTGAGCAAGAACCTCAGGATATTGGTGACTTTTCATTATTTCCTGGACCAATTTTTCTTGAAGACCAAAGCTGTAGACCTTAGGACTCAAAGTACAACCATAACACTGGAGGAAAAGTGGATATAATATGTATGTATTTGCATTATATTACTGAATGTGTTAGCTTCAGTGTACCTGCAATAATAATAACTCCTTTTGATTAAACCCCAAGGCCTTAATTAGACTAATAAAAAATTATTGGTTCTACATAGAAGGCTTTTACTCTTAGCAAGAGTTCCTGTTAGCAAGATTTTGAGTGTAACAAGGCAGGAAAAATAAATTTACTAATAGAAATGCAGGAGCCACTAGTTCCTTATTATCGTATTTATCACTAATTTGTCTTGTCTATACAATAAGGATCTTGTCTCACTCCATCCTCCACACTGTTCCTCTCTATAGTGTATTTAAAAGTTTTTTGAATGAATTTACAGAAAGCAACAGCTTATCTTATCAAACCAATAGAGAAGTTTTAAAACATCTTGAAGGCAGAGCTTTGATTTCTAGGGTACTGAGCTCTGTGTTAAGACCGATACTAAAAGGCATTGTATGGGAGATCAAATGATTTACAAGGAAGGTGGAGTGATTTATGAAACATAACTTTTCCACTCGTGATACATACTTTGCACATATACAACTGTGTCTTTCTGAATTAAAGTAGGAAAATTTTCTTTGAGAATACAAAACTATTGGTATTGAGATTTGCTTTAAATCGGATCTCTTTAAATTCACTACCTTTATTTCAATGCACAAATCATAAGGGTGAGAATTAAGAATTCTCCCATCCCTTACTGATCACTTATCAATTGAGTTACTTTGATATTTGTTGTTGTGCAACTTTTAGCCTGAGGAATTATTGTTTCTCTGTGCAGCAGCTGCAGAAACAGATGCTGGATTTGTTTTGCTGGCACACATCCAAGAAAGCTTAAATGCAAAACAAAAATGATTTCTGGCGTGTTGCCAGGTGGTCCCACTTTTCCATCTGCTGGAGAGATTTTAATTTGCCATCACTTTTTTAAAAAATGTTTTGGGGACTTTGCAGTCATGTTTATTTTTAAATGCATGCTTGACTGGCAGACAAATTTCATTTTGGCAGCATTCTGTGGTTAGATCACCCTCTCAGTATTGCTGGGACTCTCTTCAAGCAAGAAGAAAAAGTGTTTTCTGTGGGTGTCTAGTGAACCTGACTGACACATATGATAAACATGGCAAGAGGTCCAAGGCCTCTTTGGACAAAAAATAGCAGAACCTTCCACCTTTGAGAAAGGGTCCCACTTGCAAGTTCAACAATAATGTGGAGTCTTTCCAGACCCTAAGCACAAAGTTATGCCTAGAAAAATATTAAGACACAACGAGGGAAAAAATATTTGATTTTTAATTAAGATTATAAACACAAAAAAAATTAAAATTTTCAGAACTAGCAAATTAATGAAATACGAAATATTTCATTTCGGCTGTTCAGTAGCTTATAATGCTAACGTAAAAAGAGAGCAACAATATATCCCCTGTAATTTTCTCAGGACTGTATGTTCAAGGTTTTCAAAAGACCTTGTTGTACAAGCCCTTTGTCAGCATTCTTGATGGCCATTAAAACTGAATCATCAATAAACAATATGCTAAATAAATAAATAGATGAAATAACATCTCCACTAAATTAAAACAAAGCAAAAGAAAACAAAATTGAGATTTCATTTGATGATTTTATTTGCATGAGATACATGTCATTTATTAGCAGTTGTTGTTATTCATGTGTCTTTCTAATGTCATAATCCCAGAAGCCTGTATTTCTGTACATCTATGCTCAGACATTCCAGGGTGAACCTTGTCTCTTAAAAAAACAGTTGAGAGTTAAATTTATTGGCAAAAATTTGCCTAGATTTATTGAATAGAGAGTAACTACATGCTTCCTCAAAAAAAGCATTCTTGTCTGTAAAATTGATTTTAAAAATTCCAGGAGTTTCCTTTAGATTCCATTGAAAATCTTTCTACTGACATTCCAACCCCTTCTTCTGGTGGTCGTATGGCCATTCCTTTATATCATCCAGGTAGGTTTTTATAACCAATGTCCATATGCAGGACCTAACAATACACAATGACCATGAGGTGAATTATCTCGGGTCTATGATGAAATCTCTCTCCCTTTCCATAGGACTGGATGCTTTCTAAAGTAAGGCCTCTACAGCTTTCTTGGCAGCTGATGACATTCTCTGTCCTAGGTTTCAGAGAGGAAGCAAATGACAGCAGTATTTTTATAAATTAATTTGCATTGGTGCAGACACATATGAATGCACTGATAACACAACTGCCTATTCTGATACAAAGCAGATTCACTTTTCTTGAGGGTTCAAAGCCTGCAAGCTACTCATCAACTCTTTGTTGGGGGTTGGGTTGAGACAGTGTGCTGACAATGAAGTAGAAGAGTTGATCCTGAGGTAAAATCCAGAAAGTTTGTGCAAACTGTGGTGACAGAATGCCCTGCTACTCCATTAGAACTTATTCACTGCAGGAGTCTTACCTGTACTTACACACCACAGAGAGGAAGGATGTCTTTGTAAGTACTTTAGTGAAAGTGGACCATATAATATGTTAATAGCATGCTTTCAGGCTAGAAGGTGTTTGAAAAGCCCAGAATTTCCAATTTCTGTAATGATATTGTTAAAATTGAAGTTAATTGTTGTGGAATTGCAAAACTGCAGAAAGATACAGGACTAAAATGCATTATATGACTGTAGATACATAATGGACCCAGAAGATTCTGTTTGTTTTTTCTCACTAATGTGAAATTCAGCCCTGCTGCACATTTCAATGTCCTTCTTTTGTACTAATGTGTCTTCCAAAGACAGATGGCTTTTGCAAGTTGTAAACTTTTTTCTTCTAAAATTGATAAATCATCTGCACAGGAAAGTTCCTCTATTTCTGCCACATTCAGAAAGAAAAAACAATATGAAAACATTCTTCCTACCCTGCCACAAGAGACCGTTTGTCCTTCAAATTATCTCGAAGGAATAGTCATAAGGAAATGCAAGTGCTTAATATGTCTTAAGTGGTACTATACATTGTTAAATACTTCCCTTGCCAATTGTATTCATTAGAGAAGCTCTTAATCTTATTGAAATAGGGAAAGCTCTTCACACTTAAGATTTTTGTGTCTTCTCTTTTTGTTCCCTCTGGGATTGGTACTCTTCCAATTTATGGCCAGCTAGACCATTCTTGACTGTCTGCCATTTCTACTGCCTCTGTAATGCCTTAAATGATCTCCCATCAATTTTTCTAAGAGTTAACCTCCATTTGCTATAGGGACATGAATGTTTAGATTTCTAGAATATGCATTGTCTTCTTTATCCTCCATTTTTACTGCAGGGATAACAAGAGTTTCACATCCAATAGGTAACTCTTTAATTAGCTCTTCTTCCTTGCAGCATCAGTAAAGGGGAAACAGTTGATGTCAGACCCACAGCGTCACATTGTACTGCTTTTTTGTTTGGTATAGAGTTAATTTTCTTCATAGTAGCTAGTACAGAACTATGTTTTGGATGTGACACAATAGCAGAGCTGATAACACAGCAGTGTTTTAGGTATTGCTAAGCAGTCACAGCCCTTTGAGCTTCCCACACCACCCCACCAGTGAGGAGACTGGGGGTGCACAAGGAGCTGGGAGGGGACACCTCTGGGACAGATGACCCAAACTGATCAAGGGGGTATTCCATACCATATGGGCTCATGCTCAGCATGTAAAGCTGAGGGAAGGAGGGGATGTTCCAGGTTATACTCTTTATCTTCCCAAACAGCCATCACATGTGATGGAGCCCTGCTCCCCTGGAAATGGCTGAACAGCTGCCTGCTCATCAGATGTAGTGAATGAATTGCTTATTTTGCTTTTCTTGAGCTCACAGCTTTTGCTTTACCTTCTGAATTGTCTTTGTCTCAACCCATGTGTTTTTCTTGCTTTGCCTTTCCTATTACCTTCCTAGTCCCTTGTTGGAGGAGTGACTGAGTGACTGTGTGGGATTTAGCTGACTACCAGAGTTAAATCACAACACACATAAATCAACAATGTCTGTGCAGAGACCCTGAAGAGACATAAGCCTGAGTACCAAGCTGCAAGGAATAAACTGCAGGTACAGACCACACTGAAGAAAGCATCAGGGACAATGACAAGGATGGTAGGAGACGTGCCTTCTGGCAGCAGCAGAAGGACTCATTCTCCACCTGCATATTTGCAGCTTCAGAAAAGATGTTCACCCTAGGAACAGGTGAGAATGAAGAACACTCAGAATGGAAACACCTGTGTCTCCTGAGATTGAAACGAGTGTCAGCAAGGAATATGGGGGCAAATGATAGTGACTGGTGACTATGTTCTTAAGGGACGGGTCCAACCACTTGCCAGCCCAACTTGATGTCCTAGGAGTGTTGCTGCATGGTGGATGCTCATATGGTGCATGATGACGAAAGATTGCTAAATCATTTCTAGTCCTCTGACTATTAGCTCTTGCTGCTCAAAATGTGTCCTTGCAACAAAGGTCAGCGGCATCCTGGGATGCATTAGCAAGAGTATCGTCAGCAGGTCAAGGAAAATGATTCTTTGTCTCTGTCCAGCACTGGAGTACAACATTCAATGCTGTGTTTCCTGCTACAAAAAAGACATGGATACGCTGTAGTGAGTTCAACAGAGACCACCTACATGGTAAGGAGCCAATAAGGACGTGCTAAGATGGGCAGGCTGGAGAAGAAAAATGTGATGGGAAATCTTATTGTTGTACGGCTTACGGCTATGTAATATAAGGATGTAAAAAAAAATAAAGCATGATTCCTCTCAAAGATTTAGTAATAGGGCACAAGCTGAAACACTTAAAAATCTGCCTACATGTCAGAAAATACTTTTTGTGTCATGTGGGTGATCAAGCCTACGATCTGCCCAGAGAAGCTGTGGAAATTACATTTAGAGGTATTCAAAGCTCCAAGCTGCATGAGGCCCTGAAGACCTTTGCCTTACTGGACTAGATCTGAAGAGAGCGTTAGAATCTACAACATCAAGATGTTCCTTCCAATCCAAATTATTTGTGATTCTGTGGTTCCACATGCTGTTTTCTGAGTTATACAGCACTTACGGCTATTACCCCCTAAATATCACTTACATTGGTGTCAGTCTCTGTGCGAGTCTGGGTGGCAGGTACATTAACTGTGTATAATGGTGCTGAATGATAATTAAGTTTTTTGGTTCTTAATCCCCTCCCCCAAAAAAATTTCCACGTCTTGTAGGAGGTATAGAGTGGCTTCAATGTAGAAGTCAAAATTTATTCTTTTGTTGTGTTATAGGTAAGAACAGATGAGCAGACAGAATAAACTCTGTGTTTAAATCCAAACAGCCTAATCTGATTATTTATCAGGTATAACTATTTTTGCCTGCATGTTTTGCTACATCCTTGTTGAAAGTAATAGTGACTTCCTCCTAATTCACTTAAATGGACCAGATACTTAAAACATGTATGGAATTGCTTCTTTCTAACCTTATTTCGAGGGTTGTCCTCTAATATTGTGAGTTTTGTGCTCACCAGTAAGAAACAACTCAAATTAGAAATCTTATAAAAAAGCAGGTGTTCCTCACAGGGCTACTGAAGTCAGCAAAAAAACTAAGATTAATGTGCATAAATTAATATTTAATTAGAATTTTCTCTTTTACATGCATGGCTAAATTCTACTAACACCATGAATTAAACTGTGCTATCCCCTTTTACCTACATATTAAAATAGAAATGCATTTTTCCATTTCTCTTTTTTTAAAATATTAACCTTATTATATTATAGACAATATTATTTATAAAAGTATGTGTACATACATAAACATAAAATACATATTAAGCACGCTTTTTCCAAGCTTGTTTTCTTGTTTTTTTAACATAACACCCACTGGTGACTTGTAGACCAATAAATACATAAAACAAGATTAGCTTCTTTGATACACAATTCCTCAAAAAATAGCATAGGAAACTCTTATGGAACAGTTTTCCTAAAGGTAAAATTTATTTAAGTGTTATTTATAGAATAGTATATCTCTATGCCATTTTTAATATCAACTAGAGATCATACAAGCCAGATCCTAACCTGCTTTCTGCTAAATAAATATGCCCCAGGACACTACTAACACATAAATGTAAAGTGAACTTCACCATCATGATGGTCCTTTATTTTGGAAAAGTGCTTGTGTTTGTAATCATTGCAAATTGTTCCCTAAAAAGAGATATTTTCACGAAACCTGTTTTCAACTCTCTTTAGCCAGAGAAGATGTTGGACTCATAGCTGTTTCATCTGGTGTTATTTTTCATACTATCATTTGGCATGATTCTGTTCAAGCAAAATCCAGGTTTGGCGATAGAAGGACTACAGCAGTTTTGATCTGATATAAACAAGAATTAAAACCATACCGACCACAGAGTATGCTGTTTTCTTCTAGTTAGCACAGTAGAAATAATACGTCCCCTCAATATCACTGGATTTAGGCATACTCTGGAATTTGGTATTGCCCATAGAAAACAAAAACGTTTTCATGAACTACCTAAAGTTGAAATACTTGCAAGGCTTGACTTAGAAGTTGTAGCAGAGGAAGAAAGGGCATTAGATGCTACAGAGGAACATTCCTCATGGAAATGTATTGAGTAGTTCACTGAACTGAGGTCTCACCAGCATTCTTCTTCAGTTTTACCAGGTGAGTCTGGCAGGGAAAGCTTCCATTGCAAGCTGTGATGTCTTCATTCATATGACTAAGTACAAGTGTCTACAAGTGGGCCAGTTTTCATTTTTCGAATTTGTTCCGGAAGATCCTGTCTGCTCAGCTGGTAGAGTCTGGTCAGAGAGTCTTGGATGAGCGCACTATTCACTGGGTTAAAAACTGACTGGATGGTTGGGCCCAGAGAGTGGTGGTGAATGGAGTTACACACAGTGAATGGTCATGAGTTACCCAGACCTCAATATTGGAGCCAGTCCTGTTTAATAACTTTATCAGTGGTCTGGAATGAAGGGACTGAGTGCGCCCTCAGTCAGTTTGCAGATGACACCAGGTGTTGTGCTTGATCTGCTCAAGCGTAGGAAGACTCTAGAGAGAGATCTGTACAGGCTGGATTGGTGGACCAAAACCAATTGTGTGAGTTTCAAGGCCAAGTTTCCTGCCCTTGTGTCACAACAGTCCCATGGAATGACAGAGGCTTGGGATGAGTTCCCAGCAGAAAAGCTGCCCAGCAGAAAAGAACATGAGAATGCTGGTCAACACTCAGCTGAGCATGAGCTGGCAGTGTGTCCAGGTGGCCAAGAAGGCCAGTGGCATCCTGGTCTGTATCAGAAATAGTGTGGCCAGCAGGACCAGGACAGTGATCACACCCCCTTACTTGGCACTGGTGAGGTCACACCTCAAATCCTGTGGCCAGTTCTGGACCCCTCACTCAAAGAAAGTCATTGAGGTGCTGCAGCAAGTCCAGAGAAGAGCGAAGGAGGTGATGAAGGCTCTGGAGCACAAGTCTTGTGAGGGGCAATTGAGAGAGCTGTGGTTGTTTAGTCTGGAGTAAAGGACACTCAAAAGAGACATTATCACTCTCTACAACTACCTGAAAGGAGGTTGTAGCCAGGTGAGGGGCGGTCCTTTCTCCCAAGTAACAAGCTTTAGGACAAGAGAAAATGGCCTCCTGTTGCAACAGGGATGGTTTAGATTTGATGCCAATTGACTTCGGCTTTTTCGGGGTGGCAGGTGAAGATGAAGTCCCTAGGGCATTGCAAATGGCAATAGATTCACCATTTATGTAACTGAGTTTATGCCAAATTGCAGACAGATAAATTTTAAGTTTCTGTTTAGGTTTCATTTCAAACTAATTCCCACTTCTAACAGAGAATATTTACAGTCTTCCTCTGTTAATTGTTAATTTTAATTTATTTGCTTACTCAGTTTATTTTCAGGTTCCCACAGTTTAGTTTTTCTTTCCAAACAGTCTCTGATGCTTGCTGTTACTTTATAAATTGCAGAAAATTGTTCCATATTTTCCATTTTAAAAGTGATACTGTTGGGGTTTAGGATTTTAGCCTGTTTTTTTCTCTTAAAGAATTTTACCCATACTAGTTGCTAGGGGACAAATCGCTGGATACTTAAAAGAAACAAAAGACCTGGCCACAGAGGCGGGGTGGGACTGGCCACCCTTTTGTCACCTGGGGGTTGGGACACCCGGGGGGCTGCCTGGGTGCTCAAGTTTAGTCGGGAAGCTGCTCCCTCGGTGTGGACGTCTCGGTCACCACTGCAGGTTCTGCTTCTTTGGCTGTTTTGCTTTCTGCGGGCAAACCCCCGGGGTTCCTAAGCTGCTCTCCTCCTTGTCCCGTCTGGAAACGAGCTCCTGCGCTCTGCCGACTAGAGACCTGCCGGGTTCCCTGCCACAGCTCCGCAGTTTGATACCTCTCACTGCCACCCGAGATCTGCGCTCGCCCTGCCGTTCCAGCCTGCTGTTCCTGAGGATCCGGCCGGACGCCCAAGAGTTTTGTGAGGTTTTCTCATACATCCCTTCCCGGGACCCCGCCGCCATTCCCGGTGCTCCCGAGCTCCTGCGGAGCGCCCCCTGCAGCCGCGGGGAACCATCGCACCCGCCCTGCTCAGGGAGGAGGAACTGCACCCAGGGGAAAGCGCCCGAGGCCGGCGCTGGGTTCGGGCTGCTGTTTGCTGTGACTGCCACAGCTATTGCTGTTTGTTTGTTTGTTATACATAATATTTATAGTAAAGAACTGTTATTCCTATCCCTTATATCTTTGCCTGAAAGCCCCTTATTTTCAGATTTATAATAATTCGGAGGGAAGGGGGTTGCATTTTCCATTTCAGGGGAGGCTCCTGCCTTTCTTGTCTGACACCTGTCTTTCAAACCGAGACAGATACATAGTAAACATTCTTAAATTCATATAGCTATTAAGCATGCACAAACACACACATAGAATATTACACTTGTCTCTTGTTTGGTCCTATTGTGTATTTGACATAATTACCATGAAATACTTACTACTGTATTAGGTAATGAAGTAATAAATTACATTTTTGTTTCCTGTAGGCCATGTATATTTTACAGTGCTAATTTGTGGATCTAACCTTGAACTCATACCCTCTAGAGGCACTTCTCTATTAAGAACATAGGCAATTTTAAGTTGCCAGGATGAAGTCTGAACTTGTGAAAGCAAAACCAGAGCTAAGTCTCAGTTGTGACAATGGACTGAAATCTCATCAGTGCCCCTAACCTTAGTCTAAAGATACAGAGAATTCTTAAATACAAACTTGTGTTTTGGTTTGTTTGGGGGTTTTTATGTCCAGTTTTTCAAGCATTTAATATTTACTGGTGTATATTTAAGCCCAAAAAACTACAGACAGGCTTAGCTATTCATTTTGAGGATTTGCATTGTTTTTTAACTTGTGGTTAATTCTAAAATAGGATTAATAGTTCCTAGTAGTTTATGAGGAAGGATTTTAAGATACAAGTAATGGTTAGGGGTTTTCCGGGGTTTTTTTAAGACTAAGTATAGCTTGGTAAAATGATGACAAGCTTTTGGGCATGCAAGCCCATCATCAGGTTTAAAATAGAAAGAGCAGCCTTCAGGCTAAATACAGGGTAAGAGAAATTACTCTGGGTTTAACTTCATTATGTTAATCATTTAGAAAAATTGAAGAAAAGGCATCTAGCACTGGAGCTGAGGAAGATGTGGGTGAGATCCCAGCTCCTAATTGAAAGAGAAAGGCAGTTAATTATTACTTTTGATATAATGAAGAGTAGGATGAAGGCTAGGCAAAATGAGTATGCTATCAACTAGTATCTATTGAGTCTGGAATTTTTAGTAACAAGTACATCTATAATTCAGTTCACAGGCTTGTCTTTTGAGATTACTGTGTACATCACATTTGAATCACGATTTGGTGGGCACAGGATGAGGCCTTCTAGCTGCAATTCTTTGAAATTCCACTTTACCATTTGATTTTTGCAATTTCAGCATCAGAGATTCCATGAAGGCATTTGGCATGTGGAATTAAGTGTGAAATGAGGCTTTGTATGTGCAGAATCTGTGGATTTTGTTCTGCTTCTGTTGTGAGTGAGTTGAAGGAGTAGGCAATGGAAAAGGGTGGGACAGAACCCTTTCTGAGAGTGAATCAGAAATTAAAAACTCTGGGAGAAGGATAATATTTCCTTAGGTGATACTGGATCATGCAGATCAGCCAGGTTACTCCAGGAAGCTGTATTTCTTGTGGCTGCTTCTAGGATTTCAGAATATGGTTTAAATGAGTATAGTAAGCTGTGGCTGGATTTCTATACAGTCTGAACATAGAGTAAACTTTGAGTGAAATCCAGAGTTCAGACTAGCATTTAAGATCCTTTGATAAGCACAAGAGAAATTTTATAAATCACAAATATATATCACTATCCTGCATTTCTGTCATTTTGCCAGTCCCTCCTCTTCCATCACATCAAATATAATACTTCAGAGGCTGCTATGATATCTTGCTTTAAAAGGTTGATGGATACCTTCATCTTCCAAACAGGCAAGTTCATATGTTTAGGGTTTGGGGGTTTTTTTGTGCTGTCCTTTTCTGATTTTGAGGCTTAATGGATGCTCACAAGTATATTTTTGCAACCACCAGCAAGATACCAAAAGCTCTTGTCAGGTCTTCAGTTTTATTATTGCGATGACTATGCTGGTGGTTGTCTTGATATGCCAATACATACACCAGTATTTTATGGCTTTCATCTCTGTACCCTCTTTCTTAATCTCTGTACCCTCTCCCTTTCTTGTTATCACACAATTCACACTAGAGTTTTAAATATATTTAGGAACTAGTTTTGTTGGGTTTTTTTTTTTTAATTTCATACATTCACTCCTGGTCACATATGCTAAAATAGATTTTTATTCTCATCGTTAAACATTGTGGGAAATAATCAGAATGATGCTATTACTGGTGGTTGCTGACACATAAATTTTAAGTGAGCTTCTTCTGATTTAAGTTTTTTGCCACTGCAAGTATTCTTGAGGACACTTAGCAAGAAAGTTAGAAATACATGTCATGGTAAACCTGAAAATATGAGGAGCAATATTAAAATTGTCATATCATTGCTCCTGCAGATTTAAGTTTTCTATAGTCTACAGTTATTTGAGTTTAATGAGCAAATGCCTGACAGTCCTAAAAGATCATCTACCATATAGGAAGCAGTTAGTTTGACTTTCTAGTGAAGACAAGATGAAGAGAAAGAGAAAATCATGAATCTTTAAGAAAATGATGGTTCTTTTGTAGCACCTTCTATCCAAAGGTAGAATACCAAAGCAAATACACACTGAGTAAATACCTGAGTGCTTCATGATACTCCAGCTTGTAATTTTATTTTTTCCTTAATTTCTATTAAGTAATTCTAGTGTTTGATGTGTATAAATGTGAATGAATATTTCACATGTCAGTTATCAGTAGGTTGTTTGAAAACATTGCTAGCAAATCATCTTATTGACTTGAGATCTTGGGTTAGATGTTTGGCTTTGATACTGGCTTAATATATAACAGACTAAAGCTGATTTGTCAAAATGAATTGGTGGATTTTGAGAGGCAGTGGGGTAGAAATTTTAGTCTTTTAAAATGGCAAACCATTCACTGCCCACTTGAAATCACTGTGGCTTATAAGGGCTAGTGAATCATGATGAACCAATGAATATTGGATAATTATTTAATATTAGCTGTGGAATTATGCTGAGGATGTAAATAATACCTTCTTTAACTTCCTCTGAAAAAAAGCCAAGCAAAAAAATAACTCTTTGTCAGTGCCTCAGCCGTAGCTGTTCATTGGTAGAGTAGGAAAAATGCACAAAATATTTCCAGCTTGCTTTCATTCCCAAGTACTCTACAAATAAGCACCATACATTTTTTCTTTAGTGCAATAGTGACAATTAGTCTTGTCATACAAAACTATTTTACACTGTTGATTTTGTATTGTACAGCTTAAAATTGCACAAAAATAACAGCATTCACCTGTTTCGAAAGCACCAGACCCCACCAGGAACATTTGATATAGCTTTTTGTTCTCTGTTGTAATTTTTGAAAGGGTAAAATTTATCTTGGAAATATGCTGAATAGTTCTAAATAATTCAGGTACCTGCAAATTGGAAAGTATGTGAAATAACAAGCAAAGGTTACAGTATTTTTCCCCCTAACATTTCAATCAGTAAATTCCATTAGAAAGTGACAAGTAGCTGCTGATGCTTTCCTTTAACAGGAATTAGCATCACGATACTGGTAACTGATTTGATCATTGGATCCAGTCAGGTAAGTATGCACTTGTAGTCACAAAAATCACCCCATTAATCCCTCTTTTGCTCCTGGAAGTATGTTTGATATCTGGAGTACGCTAAGAATAAGAGATTTACTTTATCATTTATTTAGACTGCAGACTGCTGTGATCAAGCCCAGGGCTGCCCAGCACAGAGTCCCAAAAAGCCCCAGTCATGCAACATGCACACGTCATCCTCTAGTCCTTTTTCTTAAACATTTGATTTGTTCCCATTGTACGTCCCTTTCTCCTTTCAAATCTCCTCCAAATACACAACCTGTCCTTATTATGTTTTCCCCACTGATCTCAATTCGACTGCATTTGCAGCCAGCGTTGCTAGTTCTGATACCACAGTATGGATCATCTGTGAATCTTACAATGTGACAGATGGATGAAGGAGGGCATCTTACTCCCCTCACCACCCCCCCTCTTCCCCCAGGAGCTTATCTGTTGCTTGTTAACCAGTCAGATAACTCAAACAGGACAAGCTGTCTTAAAGTGAGTTATTTTGGCACCATGGGGTTAACATTAGTCTGGCATCTCCCAAACTCCAATAGACATCTTACTGTTGAAGTGAGATCTGGAAAAATAAGCTGGATTTCTGACTGACATTCACTTTACAACTATAAAATCCACAGCAAACTTTCAAAAAGTAGAAATCAATATATGTATTCCTGGAATCGTGTGGAGTTTCTTCTGTGAATAGGGACACCTATTTTTCAGTTACTTCCCAGAAGTTAAGTGAGGGAATCTGTGTACGTTTTCATCCTGTTGGTGGTAAATTAACTTCAACTCCTAATTGAGAGTATTCCTTTGCTAGCTTTAATATAGGTACCTTGATAGCATGCACTGTTTTATGTTATGCTGTAATCTGCTAGTAGTTCTTTTAATTTTATACTGTGTAGTAAGCAACTTTGATTAGGATCTTTTGTCTGCTTAATACATAATTTATTTTTATAAATATATCTGATTTGCCATCATTAGAACTTGTGGGCCAAAGTAATTCCTTAAATTTAAATTGTTGCCAAAATCTGAGGGTAAGGTAGGATTTATCTGTATTTAAACCCCTTTCAGTGAAAGGTTTAAATACACAAAGGAGTCCTTTCTGACCTTCCAACACAGCAGCAGGACTCCTTTAATAAACTTTGTCTGAAGCTTCCGCTGTCCTTGAGACAATGGAATTACCAAGGCAATGCTGGCCTTGCAGGACTCTGCTCTCCAAATGGTCCCAGTGTTTTCCTTCTGCTGCCTGTGCTGTTTGGATGTTTCTCATTTCTTCTCCCTTAGCCACCTGTGTAATGTCACAGTTCCTTATGCTGTCATTTGTCATGCCCATGCAATTCCCATGTCATGACTATTTCTTTTTTCTGCAGTTCTAATAAACTCATGGTATGTGGCAGGAGATACATTGTGTTTACAGTGAATGGAGGAAAAGTGATTAGTGAATTAGTAAAACCCATTCACCTTACTCACTCATCACAGTGAAATCTGATTGTCCTTATGTGAGCTTTAAAATTGTTCTCATATTTTGAGATGATTAAAATAAAACCAAATTCATAATGGGTTGCAGTCACATTTGTCATGTGAAAAGGGGATATTTACTTGACCCTTAGTGTGGGGACATTTACTCAACCCTTATTATTTAATTTTTCTGTCAGCACCCCAGGAAAGTCAAGACCCTTGTGCTTGGCAGTCTGTCAGCATCCTGTTAGGGGGATCTTCACTGAACAGTCCTGCTGGATCGGAGGACAGTCCAACTGACTTAGTCAGGGAGAAACACCAAAAGCATAAGGGAGACCCATCAATGGGTCTTCCACTGTATTTGAGTATAAAACTCACTGCTAGTGACTCCCTGCACCCATGAAGGCACTAAAAGTTTACAGAATAACACTGCATATTAACATAAAATTGTAACAGGTTAAGTTTCAAGGATTTTTGATGATAGTATCTGACTGCAAAAACATATTCAAAGCAATTCACAGACAAGCTCTAATCCCCAGTAAAAATATTCAGCATGGACAGAGTGTGGTTCTTACGCAGCTGGTGTCCCTATGGGGGAGAAGACAGGTTCAGCCCATTGACTGATCCCAGCAATTATGATGGAGTCTCCCCTAAGTTTTCCTCCATTCCTGACTTACTTTTACACTATTTTTTTTTATATTTAGGTGAAGCTGGAGTGACTCAAGTCACGCATATTTTTGTAACTGATTGATGTAAAAACTTCTCACTTTGCTTTTAAAGATACAGTAAAAAAAAAAAGCACATGCCCAATGAGGGGTGGTCACACCTTGGAGGCAGGTATGTTTGGGATGGAGGTGTGCATTAATATTACAATTAGGTTATAGTGAACCAAGTTCACCTGAGGAGAGTGATTTTGCCACAGTTGCTGGCTCAGCAGCAGGACATCATCTGTCTCCCTTGGCTGACCAAGGCAGTTTCTCACCTGCAAAGTCCCATCGAGTTTCCCTCCCTGCAAGGATTTCAGCAGAGCCTGGCCGAGGTGTCTCCACTCCACCCTCTGTTCCACCTCTCTTAGCAGGAGCTATGGCTGCAGGTTGTAGGTGTGGGGAATCATTGTGGAATAAGTTTCCATGATACCAACCACATTCCTTCCAGAGAGTTGCAAATGTATTCTACCTTACAATTTCTGTATTGTTATAATATCTGCTAGGATGTGAATATAACTTTTCAGTCTCCTCTAATTTTACCCTCAGCCATATTTCCACACACATTATTGTGACACTGCATGTTATTTACACCATTGAACTCACTCCATCCTCTCTTATCTCTGTAGCTCTCCTCATTCCACAAAAGCATTGAGTTATTTTGTGAAGTGTAACTGAACTGATGCCTTCTCCAGCCACCTAGAAACGGAGACTAGACAAGAGTAAGGGAATAAAGATAGGTGTTTATTTGAAGGGCCTTCGAGGTACACCCTGGGGAGCCAGAGGCTGCTTCCATAAAATGGACCCCAAGATGGATGACAGGTCATGAGTTCTTCACACCTTTATAGGTTTGGTTCATTTGCATACCACGGCTAATTCTCCAATTAAAGCCCCAGTTCAATGATGTAATTCCCCTCAGCTTGCTCCCCACTTAGAGGCTTTGGTTTACACATTTTGGGCCTAGAAGAGCCTGGCTGTCCTTGAAGGCAAAGCCTGGAGAGGCTTTGTTATGTCTACCTAGCACGAGAGAGTGGGAATTACAGGCTACAAGGAATGTCAGAGTTACACTCTAAGCAGTACAGAATTTGAAAATATAAAAGTTAAAACCTAGGCATCAAACTAGTTATAAGTATGTTGCTGCTGATACCTTCTTTGCTAAATTTTGTGAACAGAAAGAAACTACCAGCTGTTGCAGCAGATTAATGACAATTAGTCATTTTTTTCTTCTATTATTATTTAGTATTTTAGTGTGATATGGCTTTTTTTCTATAATCCTGCAGACAGATGAGATACTATGCTTTTATTATTATTTATGTGAGCTTTTTGAAAGCTGTGTGATGCCACAGATTCATCATGAGAAACATTATTATCATCTATAGAAAAATAAAAACAACATATGCTTAGTACAAAATAAATTACTCTGAAAGTTATTATTGGAAATAATAAACCACTTAACTAACACTTTTCTTTTAATACCTAAGAGACCAGTGGTGTGAAAGGTTTTTGGAAACATACTTATCACTGTGTTTGCTTACTCTAAGATTTTCTACAAGTTTTAGTCCAAAGAAGAATATATACTCAGGAAATGTGTGGGAGTGTTGTTAAGAAGAGAGGCTTTGCTGTTAATATGGCAGTAAGATACTGAATATTAAGTATGATATCAGTTATTTGCAAAGTTTTCTCAAGAAAGTCATTAGTCTGAGCAAATAAAATTAAAGGAATTTGGCACTAAGTTACAAAATTCCTGGATTTATATAATACAGCTATTCCAAACCTATAATACAGAAAACCCACTGCTAAAACATGCTGGAGCAAAAGACAAGTTTATATGTTACATAGTTTTCTGAGGGTTTACTCTTAGTTTGGTTTTTCTTCTTCACCCAAAAGCAAGTGAAGTCACTGGAGAAATATCCATCAAAACCTGACAACTATATATAGATGGGTTACTGTCCTGTATTAAGTTTCAAAACAGAGTGAGTTGACAGCTAGTTTGATGATCACCAAGCCTATAGTTTTCTCTTTGTTATTTTTGAAAGCAGTAAATACTGATTAAAGAAATAAAATGGCAGTGTTGTAAGCATACTTGGAACCAGCAGTTGCTGGAGTGAAATGAGAATCAGCTGATAAAGAAACTGAAGCAGGAAAACAGAAGTAGCAGTTGATGTGATTTTTTCTGTTTTAAGTAGGATATGAATTTGGATATAAATTCAGAATGGCAGCTGGCTGATATCAAGATGTATCCATATGTTATTCGGTGGCATTTTGGTCATAGAATGAAGGTGAAAGTTGCCCTTGTCTCAATGTTAGGGCTTATGTGTGCCACAGAGGTTGCTGAGAGCGTTTACACTACTTCACATCATCTGTGAGATAATGACCACATCAGATTAGAATATGCCATCTGAGTGACGCAGGTTAGTATCAGCAGAATAGAGACAAAAGCTTTCCATCAAAACATTTAGAAAAGCAAAAAGGAGACAAAACCCATTTTGACTTGAAAGTTAGTATCTAGAAGATGGAAACATATGTCCAAAAAGACTGAATATTTTTCTGCTGCCATCATCAAAAATTTATGACTAGGAGCTAGTAAACACAGTAACCTCAACAGATGGTCCTGTTACACAAATTAAATTTGTGTTTGCTGTAGAAGCTAAACAACCTGTAGACATAACAAGTAACAGAGTATCATAAAGAATGAAAGAAATTCCTGTACCTAACCTGAGTCACAGCCTTCAATCTGTTTTTTGGGGCTTGTTCTGTTGGCAGTTGTTTGCTTTATTGGGGGGGGGGTGTGAGGGTGGTTAGGATATGTCTGTTAATTTTATTTTAAAATATTGTCATGTTTGATAGATCAACCTCAAGAAGCTGTTTGCCCTCATGTATAAATCAATACAGAACTTAAGAGAGGTGCAGCAAAGAATTTGCAATTATGAGATCATACAAAGCATTCTGCAGCCTCACCTCCTTTGAAGTACAAGTTGGATAAAATTATTAAGTAGCTTAAGTAATAAGGAAGATGACTACCAAAGTCAATTAAAACACTTTAAATTGTTGTTATCAGCTATTCCTGATTTTAGATTTCAACTACTTTCTGTCTGTTCCTCCACTGCTACTGTAGAAAATTTTGGCAGAAGACACATAATATTTTATTTGTCCTTTTGATGCTTTAACAAAGTGTTCCTTTCTGGAATTACAGCAGGTTTCAATTGGTGGAATGAACCAGACTTCTCTTGCACTGTCATTAAAGTTCTTTCTGTATATCAAATGGAGTGTCTTCAAGGCTGGCTAGGAAATCATTCTTCAGATTCCCCAGGGAACTTTTATCTATTCTCTGATATATTCCAAATGTACAAAATAGCCTAATGCCAAAATTTGGAACAAAAAACCACCCCATAGCGCTGCGTTTCTGGTGTCTCACCCTAATTTGAATTCTATACATCTAGCTGTCCCAAACACAACAGCTTTGTGATGTACCTTAACAAAAAACTAAGTGAAACACATCAAGATATGACTTAATATAATGGGAACATAAGCTGTTTCTAATTTTTTTTGCTACAAAGGAAACTGAAAGAAACAGTACTAACATGAATTAGGAGAGAGATGAACAGTAGGAACTAAAAATTGATAGAGCAAATGTATAGAGAAGTTTGCTTCTAAAAAGCATTGTTGAGCATTTACAGTTCCTGCTTTGTGTTATTGAGAGAGCGAATGTTTAAGCTCTTTAAATATCAGTCCAATTGACTTTGGAGTCTGAATTCAAACCATTACTTTCTGGAGCCATGGAAGGTCTTGAGTTCTGTTTACAGTGGCTTCACTAGTTCCCAGAACTATGTCTTTATATTAGAACCATAATAGTCCAAAAATGACTCTAAAACAGTCTGAATATTAAGAAACCAAGTTAAAATAAAAACAAAACTGCAGAGCCTGTGTTATTATGAAGTTTTGTAGGACTCATTTTTCAGTCTCATGAATACCACTTGGTACTTCTTAGAGGATCATTGACAAATTCATAGCATTTCAATGGTACCTGATCCCAAAAGAAAATAAATAAAAATGAAAAATCAATTTGGGAAATTTTTTAATGGGTTTATCTAAGTATTCTAGGTATAATCAAACTATCAGAAATCCTAGACACTCACACAAGATATCACAAAGTAAACTACTTGGAAACTCTGCAATGGGTATTTCAGATTTCACATCGAGAGTATTGACATAACCAATACAATAAATAATATTCAGGTGTGGAAGCATCTCAGAAAAGCTCTACAATGACTCAAGAGCAGCTTAGTTCTGGGAAGAGAGAGCTAAATTAGCTTTCATTGTGCTACATGCATTGTAGAAAGAGACTCCTTGAGATAATTCACTTCGCAATGAGTTATTGCCTTTTCACAGCCTGAAAACATATGATTAAAAAGATTTGAGACAGACCTCGTTCAGGTATTACTGTGTTCAGATGAAATGAATGGTTTGGATACCTGTAACAGAGAAACTGAGCAGTAAACAAGCTAGTATCCTCAGGCAGAGGAGCAGTCTAAGGCAGCTTCATTTGCCTTAGAAATATTTGAGCGTGATGGTTCTGTGCTAGATTGTAGACTGGGAAACACAGGCAGTTTTTCATGTGCATAATACTTGGTAAATTAATATTGATGTAGTTGCAGGTAAAAACTCTTCAACTCAAGCAGTTTAACAAAGATCAAAGCAGTTTATGGATTTATTAATTTGTAATTAACTGAAAATCAGTGACCTGTATCATCAAGTTCAATATCAGCAATACAAGAGGTAAATCATGGCATGAAACACTTAAGATGATAGAACCAGGAAATTCATGCCACTATGAAATTAAAATTGAGCTATATGGAAACAGATGACAGAGGTCTTGATTGTGTGATTGATACTGAAACAGAGACAATAAGGAATAAACTTTAGATAAAGTTTCTCCCAGTGAGAGAGGTTATGACCCTGGCTTGCCCAAAACTTTTAGTATATATGCAGTTGTCTAGGTTGGTGAAATCTAAAATTACGTGAGACAATTGCTGCTGTACATAATTAAGAGGTCCATATCTGTAGGTATTTTCAGAATGTGCAAATCAAAAGCAGTGCTGAGCTTCATTTCAAAGATTAGTTTTGACATTGCTAAGCTTATTTGAAAACACACACACAGGTATCTTTACTTAGAAGTACTCTAAAAGAACTTAGAAACAATGTGAAGTCAGAATTCTTTCCAAACCAAAGGGATGTGTGTGGGGGGTGGGAATTAGAATATTTTACCATCAACCTATCAACCTAAAGAAAACAGTCAGGAGAAGGGAGATTTTCTGCTGCCTTTCTTGAAATAACAGCTAAAGCTAATCATCTGTTGCTATAGATACAACTTAGTCACGTAAAAGTAGGAAGCCTGGAGATATCTAAGCACTCAAAGATGCTTTGTTGAGGCTGTAATTGGTTACTAGAGCCCTCATGACAGTCAGAATTTTAGGTATGTGCCTCATTTAGTTTCAGTGTTTCCTGTTTTTTTTTTTCCTTTTTCACTTAGAAGACTTCTCTAACCCATTATTGTGAATTATACCCTTTAAAAGGATAGAAAAAAAATATTACATTTGCTATAAACCTGTTATAAAGACTTTTTGTGTGCTCTGCTCTCCTTTACTTTCAGATCTAAAACCTGATTTTACCCAACGCAGGTGCCTTGGTGTACAGATACTGATATTAAAATATCAATACTGATATTTACTGATATTTAAATATCTACCTATTTTACTGTTCTGCAAGCTAATTAGCATTTCTGATGTTCCTCTTGGGCTAAGTTATTTTCAACCCACATTTCAGCAAATATTTCTTAGAAAATACACCTACTTGAAAAAATTCATATCTGTAGGTTTAACTACTTGTTTTCTTTCCACTTTCTTTCCACTTAGTAGTTGAATTCTATTTATAATGTAATGTGACTCAGACAGAAGATTGTCAGCCAGGATTTTAACAACTTGCGTGTTCATTCTGAGGCAAAGAGGTGCTACAGATTGCCATTACAATGGTGGCTGCAATGTTAAAAAGGGTTATACTAGAACTCTACAGTCAGAAAAAAATCAGGAGAAAGTACATCCTTGACTAGCAGGAAATTTCTCAGCTCATGCCAACCTGAAATAATATAAGGATTAGAAAATATCTTTCCAGTGTGGCAGAGCCAGATTTTGGTCTGCAATCAGCCAATTCTCTTTCTATTCCAAGAACCTAATTTAACCTATTACAACCTATTTTCAAGTTAATAATGTCATCCCAGGTCCATTGGGATGGAAATGAGCTTATATATCAAGGCATTTAAATGGAAATTTCTAAATGCATATGACAGCATCCAACTAGATATTTGACTGAATTTGCTAGACATAGACATCTAGTGCAGTCTGAAATGTCTTAAAAGATCCAAGAAATCCCCAGAAGGCTGGCAAATATGACAGTGATCCAAGCGGTAGTCTTGTTCATTTCTGGAATGCAAGTGGAAGCTTGGCAGATATTCTGGATATTTCAAACAAAGCTGTAAATCCATGTTAGGTAAAAATCACACATAAATTTTTGCCTTGGAATAAGGTGAGTAGCATTCTCTGTTCCGTCACCCATGCTCAGTGCTCATCAGCTCATCTGAACCCAAGACATATTTGCTCTATTGTACAAGCTTAAACATATATTTGTGCAAAGACATTATATTTAAACACCTATAGTTAGATGTGATTTTTAACACACCTGTCTTGATAGACATGCAGTCTTTTCTGGCACATTTTGAAACTTCCTGCATTCATCCACACACGGAAAAGATGTTTGAAACATAGCTTACTAGTTAACTGTATCATAATGACTCCATTCTAACTAGCTACATTTTTCTTCTATTCCTTATTTGAAAATAAAATAAAAAGAGAAGAAAATGAAATATTTTTTCATGTTCATACTGACACATAAAATTTTGTTTGCCATAAAATTTCAGTTCCATAAATGGTGCTTATTTTTCTTCAATTTGCTTTGTTTAGTGCAGTAGCATTAAATAATATCCTCTCAACAGCAAGTAGTTATAGCTGCATAATCTTCCAGATCATTCAGGCCCCACACTATCTAAAATATAATGCATTGCTTGCTTACCTACAAAATTCTTACTAGAAAATATGCTAGATTGGTTTGTATGTTCAGTTATATAATTTTATAAACTAATAAAAATACAAGGTGTTTTATTGAAAACATTTTCAATAAACTACCTGCTTTTCTCTTTATCTTAGCAACAAATCATGGATGTGAAAGCTGATTTCAAAATTTTGTTTTACCAAAAAAACCCAGATCATGTGTTCTAGCACACATTTTATGAAATGTTGTCCTTATCTTTTCATTATTTGTATTTGAAACAATAGGACATAATACAAATTAACTTGCTACCAGTGGAATAAAACTCTGTATCATGTAATACATTTTAAGGAGCTCTCAAGAAGTTAATTCATTGTAAAGGGCAGCATATTCATACCCTGAATAAGAGTTCTTCTGTAGTTCTATCTGAAGGTTATCTCATAAAGAAATTGAAATTTCTCCATTCAGGTACATTTTTTTTATTTTCCTGTAATTTCATTTTAGTACATTTTTTCCCTTTCCTCGGCATTGGTAAAAGATAAGATGTAGGCAATTGCTAGTCAGAGACATAAATAAAAGTCAGGAGAGGCCAAAGATAACTTCCATAAGACTAACTTGATTTATTCCATACAGACATTTTTCCATATGTTTTATTCTGTGTTTGCTCTTTTCTTGTACTTGCTTTCCATATGGCAATCCCTCCTCCCAAAACCTGTTCCCCTCTTTCTGTAGCATCTGGGGTTTTTGAAGAATGAATGAAAATGTGGGTCTACTGTTAAGATATTTGTAATTACGAACTTGTGAGGACTGGAAGTGATGGTGAAACTGCCTATTTCACTGTATAAATAATAGTAAAAGAGATATTTGGAGTTTATTCCCATTAAGGTTACACAACAGATTACAGTCTTCATTCAAAACATTCAAGTGCGTGGAGAAGACTGTCGCCCTGGTTTTCACAGTGTTCCATGTTTTTACTTTTGTAGTAGAAGTTCTCATGCTTTTTCTATAAACATAGCTCTTGTTTTCTAACCGGCTAAGAATGTTTACTGAACTTTTACATTGTTGTTCATTCCTTTCTCCAAGGCGGAGAAAGGTGATAGACTGAGTTCCTATCCTGTAAAATGCTAGAGGTGTTAACCTCATCTACCAATGTATGATTGTTTTAGAAGAGGTATAAAAGTGTGATAATAAAGGTGGGCAGGCCCTTTCGCTCTGCTCGGATCTGACCTGCTGCCAACCTGCTGTTTGAATCTGCGTGTTCGTGTCCGACACTGTGACAGAAGACCAACATGCAGATTAGAAAAAGAAAATTCATATATGATAGCAAATGAACCACTGGTTCATGGGGACAGATACAAAATCCCCAAAACATCCAGAAATGCACACTTGTATTCATCACTAAAGTATGGCTGTCTTTTGTCAGATTTTAAGATGGTTATCATACTTTTTGAACATTAAGCTCTTTACTTACTGCTTCACTTTCTGAAATTCCTGTTAGATTACTATCACAACTTTCTTGAATTGTATTCTCTGATTTTGATTCAGCCTATGATTCTGTCTCAGAGTGCAAATCTTCAGCATGGCATTCTTATATGTCATTTCAATCATCTCAGATATTTTACATCATCCCACATGCACCTGCTATGCTTTTGTCTTATTTTGTGATCATAATGTTCATCCCATTTTTCCTTCTTCTGCTTGTAGTTTTTTGTAACATATGAATTTATTTTTGCTTTTAATTTGGCATTATTGTTTATTTATTCTACTGCATGTTTGGAGTGTTGTAGGCCAATCTTATGTCATCAGCCTTCTACTATAACGGATAAGATTACCATTTATTCCTTATGAGAGAAAATAAAAGTTTTTATTGAATGTCACCATAGCAATTTCTTTTTCCCTGTCCATCCTAGCCTTGAACAGTTCCAGGAATGAGGCATCCACAACCTTTGTGGGTAACCTGCTTTGAGGTGTATCTCACCACCTTCTCAGTAAAGAATTTCTTTCTAATATCTGATCTAAACTACCCTCTTTCAGTTTAAATCCATTACCCCTCGTCCTGTCACCACTTGCTCTTGTGAAAAGTCCCTCTCTAGCTCTCTTTTAGACACTTTTTAGGTACTGGAAGGTGTTATAAGGTCTCCCTGAAGCCCTCTCTTGTCCAGGCTGAACAGCCCCAGCTCTCTCAGCCTTTCTGCATGGGAGCAAACTGATCTAGTGGAGGATGCAGCCAGACCATCTATAAGGTCACTTCCAATACAAAGCATTCTGCAGTTCTGTGAATATTGGCCTTGGCAGAAAGCATTGTTCTGTTCCCTGCTTTCCCTCTTGGTCTGGCAGTGTTCTCAGGTGTCATATGTATTGTTTCTACTCAAGTGCTAATTCTGTCTCTCAAGTCCCTTTTACTGATTTCCTGTCCTTTTATGCATTTCAAGTACCTCTTTCTTTTAACTGATAGTTCACCATTTCCCAGAATGGCAGTCACAGTTCAACCACTTCACTTCCAATCAAATGGAAACACAGGTTTTAGAAAGCATGCTTTAAGAGACTAAAACCTCCCATATCCTAAAACAAAAAAAAAATCAATTTTGAAGTCATTTAAGATGCCACTTTGTCTTTTGGCCTACTTGGTTCACCTCCTGAATATGAAAAGACAATTGATCAAATATCCCAACTCCTCTTTTTTTGTTTCTCTCCAAGGGAATACTATCTTTTGAAAATAATCCACTCTGGGAGCAAAAAAAGTTGTCAGCTGGCAGTGATCCCAACAAGTTATTTCCACACTGGCAACAACTCTGACAGTAAAGGCTTCTTTATATTTACCAGTCACTGTGGGGCCAAAACAACTTAAAGCTCTAAAAGACCTGACAAAAAGAACAAAGGAAAAAAGACTGAGAAATTATTAGAAAACAGCTAACTAAAAGTTGTGGTACAAATGTGCTGACTTGGGACTGGAAAAATAATCTGGGATGTTTTTGAGGCTTAAAGTAAATGGCATTCATTCTCCCCACACAGTGTGTTTATATATGTATTATATTTGATTGAAATAAAAAGCTACTTGGAGATGAAAATCCATCTCACATATTTCAGATGGAATGAGTTGCCTTGAAAGAACAAATCATGTCTATCTTTTGTATTTAGTACACGGTGACTTAAACAAATGGTTTAGATTATATCCTTAGATCTCAATGACTAAAGTTTAGGTAAGATTAATTCTGTATGACTGCCATGATGTGAGTAACATTCTGGAGCACACTGAAGTATCCCAGGAAAGTACTTTTTTCCATGAATGTAAAAAATTTTAAATCAAGAGCAGCAGGCACAAAGGTATCTTTGATTTGTTATAAAGATTCCTTTTCTCTATCTGGTCTGAACAATATTTTTCTTTAAAATATCTATTTTTTAACAAATTATTTATTTGTGCATTCATTATTTCGGTAATTACATATTTTCTTTTTCTTTTCTTTTTTTTTTTTTTTTAATGATGCAGTGACTGGCCACACAGGAGCACCATTAAAATACTGCATTAGATTCCAAGAGAGATGGCATTAGAAATAGTTTGTTGAGCACTGTTTCCAGAATTTCTTGTGGTGATGTGTGACTTCCAAAATCTTAAAAGAAACAAAAAATACAAGCCTAATTGAAATGAATTGTGATAACAAAATAAACACACACACACTCTTACATGAAGAAAAACCCCTTTTTCTTCTGGTTTCTGAGCCTGTGGTGAACTGAAGGTACTTTGGGGATGCAGACAGAAACTACAATACTACTCTTTAAAGTAGCAACCCTATAAGCTGAATATTATCTCTGAAAGCATACAAATGCAGCAGCTGTGACAAAGAAAGAGGCATTAAAACTAACAAGCGAAACAGGTTTAAAATATCTTGAGGTTTACTATTATAAGATTGGCCACACTAATCAATTTTGTCAAGCAGAAATAAACAAAAGTAATGAAAGAGATGCACATACTACAGCTATTGCTTACAGTATCAGAAAGTCTCCTTTTCTTTATCTTTGGGATAAAAACAGAGGTCTTTCTTATAACAACTGTACTTATTCCTCTGATTACAACAAATTCTGGTTCAGGTGTTTAATAAGTCACATCATGTATGTTGAGAAGGATCATTATCTAAGTAACTTGCTAATTGATTAAACTGATTTTTCTAGTTATAAAACATTGTTCCATATAGAATCAATCACATTGCTCATGTTCAATAATTGTAATATACTTTTCCTCTTAAAAAATGGATAATACTACTCAATTTCTGGTCTTCTTTAATTATTCAGACCTTGATAATAAATTATGTTATGCATTAATCTTGAGGTAATATGATGAAATAATTGACTGACACTGATATAATAGAATACCATCAATATTTTAATTTTAAATAGAATTATGTTTTGAATGGTGTAAATCACTTGAAACACAGGAGAATAATTCTGAAATTAGTTTAAATAAAATTGGATCATGCTAACTTTCATGTATAAAGTACACTTTCAAGAAATCAGCTTTGTTTTTGTTTGCTATCTTCTTGTCTACATCTGAAGTATTAAGAATTCCACATGTAGTGAAATTTGAGCATCCACAAAACTTAGACTTTTGGGTCACTTCAACAGGTATCATCAGGGTGGTCAAAGTTCTCCACGAGGACAAGGGCAGGTGAACCTCAGGCTGCTCCTCTCTGCACAGAGACGGCCTCATTCACGGCGTCTTCCTGGTCAGGCAGCCTGCAGCAGACTCCCACTAGAACATCACTTGACCCTGTCCTCCCTTTTATAAAAATAATTATCCCTTAATATATGCCCATAAACTCACGGTTGGCATCTTATCTATCCACAGACAAAGCTCCATGCACTCCAGCTGGTAGCTGGCATTGCTCCTTGTCTCCCCTGCCTGTCCTTCCTCGATGGCCAATGTTCTTCCATTCCAACACTCCACTCATAGGAACCATCCTACAGTGTTTCTGTGATGCCAATAAGATCACAGCCCTGCAGGCTTGTGCATGTCTCCAACTTCTCTTATTTATTCCCGTGCTATGTGCGTGTGTATAGACGCATTTAATTTGGGCCCCCAATGAAGCTAATTTTCTGACCAAGAAGATGGAATTCCTTTGTGATGCTCTTCAGGTGCTCTGCTGCTGACCTGCAATCCTTCCCCCTGCTCTGGGCTCATGGTGGCACTGGGACATTGACACATACATGCATTTTTCTGAGATGTTTTAGATGAACAAAAGCAGGAAAGGAACAAATCTAGCTTCACAAAATGAAAAGCTGACATTCTACAGTTTTGAACTCCTAGAACTGAAAGAAGTGAAAGGAGGAAATTTTACTCAGCAGCAGAACATTCTCATGAAGACTACTATTTTAATTAGTAACAGTCAAATAATTTCAACATAAAAATATCTTTGATGAGGAAAATAGCATACCTATATTTAGTCTCTTTTCTATGTCTCTTTTCTTCTGTAAGCCACAATATTGTCAGACCTTGCTTCAGGGTCCATCAGCTCACTCTTTAGGGAATTTAATTTGCTTGGCTATGTGTTAGAAAAAGAGAGAAAGCCAAAAACAGAGAACAAAGAAGACAGGAAAAAAGAGTTTCCTTTTATATTGTATTCCCTTGTCAGGATCTTCTTTATTAGAAGTTGAAGAATGATATGTAAGTATAAACACTACCTGTCCCATCTTGTCTTCTTTATTAGTTCTGTATTTGGAGACTTTCTCTATTGCAGTAGATTGTCATAGGATTTTAGTCATGTAAATTAAATAGAATTTCTTTTCTGTGATTTATGTTATTTTACCTAAAGTGTTCTAAGTGCAACAAAAAATATTTTAGGTGCCAGAGTTGTTTTGTCACATTCTAGCTAAGAAGAAAAAATCAGGTTTATGACAGTCCTTAGTCCAAAGCTAATAAAAATTTCCCCTGAAGATGTATTCTCAATGATATAGTGAGTTGCATTAACTAGTTAAATAAATGGTTTAAAAGTTCAGGGTAGATACTTGCATGCAATTTCAAGACCTTTTCTGTGTTTAAAAGGCTAGAGAATAATAGGTTTATTTGTACTGTCAGAGAAGCACAATATATTTTAAGAAGTAGGACTCTAATCTAAATAACTTTGTAACTTTTTAAATAATACAGTAGTTGTATTTCCATTATACAGCTGGGTAAAGATCCTTCAGGATCTTATTTTGTCAAAAGACGTCTTTTACTACCATAAACAGATTACTGCCCCTTAATTTAAAAATGCTACACTCTTCTGCCACTTAAGCAACTGAAGAAATTTAGCAAAACCTTGCTGCACAGAAGTGAAAAAAAAGAAACATTTTTTTCTTTGGATAAAAGGTTTTCTGTCTGTGTAAGACTGGATACAAAATTAATATTTGCAAAATTCATTAGTTTCTGAAACATTTTCTCCTTGGCAGATGACAAGTAGGCCTCTCTATTTACCTACATAATCATCCATAACCTTTATGATTTGTATAAAATTATCTTATTTCTACTGATCTAAAACTTTCATCTCTAGTAGAGATGAAAAACCCAAAACAAAGCTGCAACTGCATTCTAAATGAAAGGAGGTGCATTGTGGGGGAAATTGCCATGTGCTATTAAGAAAGAATATCTTTGTTAAGGTTGGAGTTGCCAATTAATTTTTGTACCTTTGGGTTTGGTCTTCGTGTTGCCTTTGTTCCTCTTATCTGACTGTGAGATATCGTCCCTACATCAGCTGGCCAGTCTGTTTCCCTACCCAAACCTCAACTGGACTGGGAAAATGAACCAATCAAATGAAAAAAAGGAAAACAAAAAAGACCAAAAAAACCCCCCAAAACCAAATCAACCAAAAGAAAACAAAAAAGAGCCAAACAAATAAACAAACACAAAAAACCCACCCCCCAAAAACCCACAAAAAGCCAAAAACAAAAATAAAAAAAAATCCCAAACTGTCCAAAACAACGTCAGTTTCCTGATCTAGTTCAGTATGCACCTGCATAAACAACTTCTTCTGGAATACTGGAAGATGCTTTAGAAGAGCAAGAACAAGCAGCCAGAGGAAACTAAAGGCTTAGGTCCCCAAAAGAAGTGTTACAATCAAAGAATTCCAAGTGGAGTTGTGCCATCAATATAGACATTGCTGTATTAACCTGCTTTTCTTTCTAATATCTTGTTATTCCACTTTCTAATTGTGCCACAAACCCTGAGAATAATTAACAACTTAATACTACTCTCTTGGCTAACATAATTTTTGTTCCAAACCTAACTCACTTTTTGTTTAAATGGTTGAATTTACAGCATAATTTAAACTTGAAACACTTCTAATCTGTAATCATCTTGAATTGCTGCTTCTGTTTCAGATCTGGAGAGGAACTTTTGTGTTGGCAGCTGGTCTATTTTTTCCACCTATATCCATCTAATAAAATTAGAATTTATTTCTGTTTATGAAAGAAAATGTCTCCTTCCAGAATTTCTGTGCTAAGAGGCAGCTGAGAAGTTTCTAAAGTATTTCTTGTTTAGCAATTTGATCAATTCAAGAGAAGGAAAACTAGATAACTTTTAAATCTTAATAACGGTTAAGTATCAAGGAAACAAAAAATATGCAAGTTGTCATATCCTGTGCAGCTACAGTTGAAACAAAGTTGATCATAAAGTTGGGGCTGATTTCAGCTAGCTAATTTAAACTTCAAATATATTTGGTATGTGTACGTATATACACACCTTCTAAAATATATATATATATATAATATTTTAACTGTATTGTTTTATACACACAATCTTTCCAAGAATAATTTCTCGTCTTTAAAGTAAAAAACAATCACTCTCTTGTACATCCTGCAAGGCTTCTGTTGTTAAAAGTTTTATTCTTAAGATGATGACTGAAAAATTAAATTATGATGGCTAATATTTTTAGACATTGTAATCTATCTGGTAGTAAATACACTGCTTGATGAAATTTATCTTTCAACTTGATATCAGCTCTTGAGCCTGCCACACTAGAGATTTTTACACTTCTGGATTGCATGCATGTGTGTGTGTGTATGTGGTGGCAACTGTTCCCTAGAGATTAGAACTGATTTAGATTTTGATTTTAAAATTATGATTTATTTAGAATCATAGAACTGTTAGGGTTGAAAGGGACCTTAGAAGATCATCTAGTTGCAATTCCCTTGATGTGAACAGGGATACATTTCACTAAACCACTTTGCTCAGCACTCCATCCAGACTGGCCATGAAGATTTCCAGGGATGAGGCATCCACAATTTCTCTGGGAAGCCTGTTCCAGTACCTCACTACCCTCACAGTAAACAATTTATTCCTAATATCTAATCTAAACCTACTCTCAGTCTGAAGCTATTCCGCTTGTCCTGTCACGACATGTCTTTGTAAATGGTATTTCTCCATCTTTCTTGCAGGCTTCCTTCAGGTACTGGAAGGCCACAATTAGGTCACCCCTAAGATGTCTTTTTTCCAGGCTGAACAATCCCAATTCTCTCAGCCTTTCCTCATAGGAGATGTGTTCTGTCACTAACTCCTACAACAGAGGGGTTCAAGGTTTGTTCCAAAGTTACAAATGCATCTTTTTTTTTCTTCTACAGTGTCATTCATTAACACTGAGAAGTGGTCAGATGCCTAGGAAAGTCTTGAAAAGATCTTCACAGAGTCCATGGAAAATCAGTTATTCTGTGAATCATTGTGCTCCACAACTATGACAAGCCTACTCCAAATAAAATAGATTGATGTTCAATAACCTTAAATTTGTTTTTAATTCTATTTTAGTTCTGTACTTTCTGGATTAGTTTCTATTGCTTTCCTTTTTATCTTTTGTGGTATTGGAACATTTGAATGAGAGGAAAAAATATATATCTGAAATACTGACTGGAAAAGTTACTGCCATTCTAGTAAATTGGTTTAAAAAAGTCCTACGTAAAACTGCCTCAGGAACTTTGTTTATTAAATAGTAACTGGCAGATAAGAGCAGAGTACAGTTCTCAGACTCATTCAAGTTTTAAGTCCATTTGATAGAACAGATATGGACAAGAAGTCATAAATGCATGTATTCTAATATATTTAAAGAAATATGGTTATAGATATAAATCCTCCATCCAATTTCTGGATTTTCTACCAACCACAAAATATTCTCAAGACTGATCTAATCTCAACAAAGAACATAATTTATCAGAGTAATACAAGGCAGTAAACAAGAAGTTCTAAGAGTGACATATTTTTGTTATGTTTTCTATGCAAATACTACCTTCAAAATTAAACTGAACATGGAGAAGTAGTCTAATTAAATACAATTTACCTGGAATTAACTAATTATTTCCATGTATTGCTGCCCTAATTGTCTGGGGTTTGTCCAGTTTGTAACTCACATTATGTGACTACTTTTCGGAATGTTTCTAGAGAATACCACACATTTTACATATCAGCATAGAACATTTCCTTGAGCTAAATGTTTTCTTTACACTCTTGAAACAACCTTTTTTTTTTTTTCCCCCCAAGGATTCCTAGATATTTGTATAAATACTTGGACATATTAGTTTATCTTCAAATCATGTGGCTATTATAGTGTCGGTGAATATAATACATTTTAGACTCTTAAAAATTATTAATAAAATTACATGTAGACTGTCATGCTTAATTAAGGATAAGGATAGATGAAACAGCACTCTGGGAACATTGTTTCACAATCAATAGTGTGTTAACTTACTGAAAAGTCATTCTCTAAATGAGGAGTTATTAAAAAAATCTTGTTTACAAGTTTCTATCCATCAAAATCTAAAATATTTACATTTTCCTTATGTATACACTAGTCTGATCAAATAACGTTGGTAAGTTAAGTGTCTAGCATTCACAAAATGATTAAACAAAAAACATTTAACAACTCTGGAAAGGAATGTAATATTGTCAATTTAAAAGCAGGGAATTCAGACATTTTAGTACTGTACTCTCAGTCATTGTAGAAAGGTCATCCCAGATGGTGCAGATGACACACATGGCAAACGGGAAGGGAGATAGAAAGCAGGTTTGAAGATAAGAGAAATAGCACCTCATCAGTAAGTCTGAGTGGCGTAAAAAATACCTTAAAAATTATTACGCTATTAAGTTATACAAAATGGAGCCATCCCCTGATATGTTGCTTTCTGCTTTGGGCTACAGGAGATGTGTTAATTCAAATGCAAGGGCTAGAAAGTAGAGAAATGCAGAAACAATACTACAAATTGGCAATGGCTGGAGATAATGGCTGGATAGGACATCACAAGGTAATGGCCAGGATGAAAATATAACAGCTGTGTTTTGCTTTGAATGGAGGGGGAACCGAAATGTAAATACATAAATATTACTACTTTTCTGTTAAAGTCTGATGTGAGTTATACAGGTGCCCTAGAGCCTTGTAACCATCTGGGTACTATGCTATCTTGACAGGCTATGGGCAGAAACAATGGTCCTGCCAAGAAAAATAACTGAAAGCAATCTGTGTTTCACCAGCCCGAAAAAATAGCATAGCTTATTTTTCAAGTGCAGTCCTCAGTTCATTATAACATTCTGTTGCTAAACAATATTATCTGAGTCCATGTAAAGCAACCAATTAAAGAAGCTAGTTAGGAGCCCTGTGTACATCAGCTGCAGGCAGTAATTTGTCCTAGAAATCAGATAGAAACTGATGTAAACTGATATGAACACAACTGCATTTTTTCCACTGATTATTCTTTTCAGACCTCCTCCCCAGTCTCAAGAGATCAGGTGTGGCATTGTCAAAAATTTTAATGCACTTCTTCTAAACCATTTTTATTTTCAGGAATGGAGTATGCGCCTTGAGGCTATCAGCTTAATTCTTGCCTGGTACAAACTGCCATAGCTACACCAATTTAGAGTTTGCTTCTCTATAGATGATTTTTTTCTGTTATGACTCTTCTGTGATTTCATTTCTGCTGTGGTGAAGTTCAAGTACCTCTTTCTGAAGGACATGTCCTTCTACACAAGCAACGAGCTCAAGATTTTTAGACAATATAATTAGTTATATTATTATTAATTATATTTAAACAATTCCAGCTGCATCTTGATCCTTATGAATATTCAGGAAAATTAAGTCCTTGACTAAAAATATTTTTAAAATATAAATCTTACAGATATTTCAGAAAAACATATCTGTTGTTACAGACTGGACAGAGGCAGCCTATTGAAAAGACAATAAGCAGACATCTTGTAGAATTATAGGTAATTTTACAATTTATAAAGGAATTTATTTTTTCTTGAAGACTATTTAGATCAGAAATAAGAAAGTTGGAAATTTAGTAGCAAATATGTATATTTTCAGGGTCACTTATGACTATTTCTAACATTTCCCTATAAGCTTTTGTCATGCTTCAATAGGAGTTTGGATCTAAAGATGAGAAAGTATCTCTGTATTATGTAATAAACTTCCTACAGTCCTGCTAAATTAAGTCAATATGAATTATTCCAGTTCATTCTGTAGATCAAGCCCAAGGCTCTGTTTACTCAT
The DNA here is from genome assembly GCA_026261815.1 of Monarcha castaneiventris obscurior. Taxonomy (NCBI): domain Eukaryota; kingdom Metazoa; phylum Chordata; class Aves; order Passeriformes; family Monarchidae; genus Monarcha; species Monarcha castaneiventris. The sequence continues at coordinate 3,615,832 of JAMPIT010000566.1, read as the reverse complement.
GTTTCTAAAAATTAGATGCAATTTATAACAATGTCATTCTATTTTGTCAACGTTCTTTTTTTTACATCCACTACATTGTACTATATATTTTGCTTCCAAATGTTAGCACTCCATTACTTTTCCCTTTCGCATGCAGTTCACTTGGAAAGAAAAGCAGAGTAACCAGAGAGAATGAAACAAATGTGTTCTGAGAGCTGGAGGAGCTCAGATGTACAGGAGAGAGAAATGGAAGTTTTAGAGTCCACGTAATGGCAGTTAATATATAATGAATACCATGACCACAGAGTGTAGACCTGCTCAAAACCTTCCTTTTCAAAGGTGCATAATGTCATTATCTTTTCATATCTGAAAGAGCAAAGGGGAAACTGCACTGGTTTCACTGCTGGGTGGATGCCGTACATCTTCCAATTGTCTCTTTTGCAGTTCATGTTCTAGTCATGGTTAAAGGGAGTCTATTCATCTTTCCAGTGGGCATTTTTCTGTATTACCATTGTATCTCTAGTTTGACATCGCTTTTCAAGACTAGCCATTGCATTATCTTTCCTCCATCCTACTGGCAGTCTGTCATGCTGTGTTACAGTAGAAATCTTTTATTTGTTCTCTTAAGTTTTATTTTTTCCCCCATTTTCCTTATTACAAGGGATCTATTTCTTTTTCTTTTATTTCTTGTACTTTGGTCATATTTTATTTAATTTTTGTTATAATGTTTTATTATTTCCTGTGTTATGAAAGCATGCAGTCAGAAAAGACTCCAGTTGCATTTTGGGGGGTTTCTAAGCATAAGCCAGCACTGGATGATGTACTTTATACTAGGAGACAGTATTTTTCTCAGATTTCTGCTCATTCTCATCTTCTAACCTCAGTATTTATACATTTAAAAATTGTTTGATGCAAGTCACATTTGTTGAGGCTGCATAACTTCTGTATTATAAGAACCAAAGCAGTTTCTGCACATATTAGAATATTCCAAACACTGTAGACTCGTAAAGTCTATAAACAAACAACTTGAACGTCCTTTCTTATTAGCAGCAAAGAACATTCAGATTTGCTGCAAGTATTCCAACATGTCTGCAACAGCACAGTTGATGAAAATGTTTTGATTTGCAGATGAAACTAATTTGCCGAAAACACAATTAAATTACAGTAGGCTGTTGATCCAAGTCATAACTGGAGATCTGAAGTTACAATCAACTCTGAGCTGTGTGTAATTGAAATACTGAATAAATGAATGTAGATAAAGAGAATATTACTAAGTAGAAACAACACTCTAAAAAGCAAGAATTTTAAAGACATGTAGAAAAAATGGTGTATTACCATTCTTCATGCTCTCTGCTGGTCTCCTTAACTTGGTTTTAAAAAAATTGAAATCTGCTTTAAAAATTGATGTTTGAAAGGGATGAGCAGCTTTCCAGAGGGTTTACTGCTCATATCTCTACTGACAATATCTCTACTGCTGCTGCAGTACTATTTGCAGGTTCCATCAAAAATCACATCTGAACTAGACATTATGTCAATATAGAGGGTGACACTTTCTCTCAAAGATTTTAGAGATCCTTTATAAAAAGCTACTAATTTTCATAAGCTTAGAAGCCTGAGATTCTTATCTTATACTCATTCAGAGAAAATGTCCTATATTATCTGTTCAGTAGCATCTGTTAGAACAGCCTGTTTTTCTTCATCAGCTCTAAAGGAAAGTTAAACTGCCAAGTGAGAGTCTGAACTTAGATTATATTAACTATCTCATTTGGTGAGGTGTTTCTATTGTGAGCAGGACTGAAATGCGATCAAGAATCTTATATAGTCATGAGAATGTTTATATTATAGATCATACAAATGTATTAAAAGGTATCTGTGCACATTACCCTGCGGAAATTCCATACAGAATCAAACTCTCTGAGCTATAATAAATCACTCTTTCATCCGCTCAGCTCCATAGTGTATCCTCCATGACACTACAGTAATTTCATACCAAATCTAAATACAACACCATCATTCATATTTAGATACAGTGATATTTGGAACAAGATAAAGTCTGTAATGAGTAAACAATATAGTTTATTAGATCAATTTATACGGGAAATCTTGATAGATTTTCAGATATGCTAGATATTTTTATTCTAAGTTTTAGCATTACTTCATGGTCTGAAAACAATCAGACTTTAATCAAACCAATTTCCAGAGCTGATTATGCCTCAAAAAGGCTGGGCTGTGTAAAGGCTACCCTTCATTTAATCTACTGAGCCATTAGTTGAAGTGTCATAGATCATTTAGCTGCTGTGAGAAAGAAGCAGCATGTGGCAGGAGAAAAGAAACACTAAAACAAAACAAAAACTCAGAAAATCCTTAATCATCAATCCAACAATTATTCAGATCAAACTGTCAAGGAGTGACAGAAAACGACCACTCAGAAAGGTAAACCTAGATCAATGCTATGCTAGTTGTCTAAACAAATGCAGGAAACCACTCAATGCTTCTAATGACTTCAACTTTTACCTGAAATTAGACAGTAGATAATGGGAAAGGCAGATGACAGAAGTAGTGCATTTCCTATGGGAAACTCTATTTAATGCAGGAACTACTAGACTTTCCAATGTGGGAGTTTGACTTTTGCTTATTAAAGTCATGTACCTCAATGCTTTTAATGAAATTCCTCTCTGAAAAGGATTTGACGCTTTGCCTCTGTGTGTGTGTTTAAAGATGGATGCCTCAGGTTGGTGCTTTTAGTGAAATAAAATAAACTTTCAGACTGGGGAAACTACTACCTACAAATTTTAGTTCTTATAACTTCATCTGCCTTTTTTACTTTTTTCTCTCTTTTATATCTAATACAATTTTTATAATGATGGTGAAGTGTTCTTCCATGTCTGGGGACATTATTTTATTGAAATTAACTTTGAAGTTTTTTGTACTGCAGAAATGGATCTTCATGTTCCTCGTGGACAGGTTTCCTACTGTCTGTATATTTGGAAGGGGAAACCCTAAAGTAATAACGAAAAATCTACTTCCAGAGCAGTATTTCTCAGCTCTTGCATCAAAAACACAACAGCAACGGATCAGGAAATTTAACTTGGTTTCAAAAATACTTAGCTAGCTAATACAAAATCAAGCAAAGGAAATTCCAACCTTTACATTTTCATTGCTTTTTATTCTTCTCATTCAACTAGTCTTTTCCAGCTTCTGAAATACAGGAAAAAATAACTAAGCTTTTTCCCTATATACTCTTGCTTTCATAGTAAATGTAATTTGGTTGTTGTTTTCTTCAACTAATAGATCACCACCTTGGAATGGCTGAGAATCATTTGCCAAGAAAACCATCTGTGTCTCTACTCAGTTGATTTGTGACAGTTTTTTACATAAAATAACTTTGTACAACAACTGTTTAATTCTGTAACAAATAACTCAGTTTTAGCAGGTAAGCACAGAAATTGCTTGAATGCCTTTTAGAAAAGGAGCTAGTTCAAGTTTGGCTATGGAGGTTTAGATGATAAACAGAATTAATAACTCTCTTATTCCTCTTTTATATATTTAAGAAAAACTGCTGTCTGGGAAATAATGTCAGGTTTCAAATGTAAGTTTATTTTAAGATTTTTTTAAATTACTTTACCATAAGTCGATATGACTTCTTTTGTAACTTTGCTTGCTTAGAATGCTCCAGGGCTTGTTGGGAACAAACCTCTAGAAACAAGAGGGTGAGTGATCCCTTCCTCCATCAACCACCAGTAAAATTGTGTTTTTCTTTTAAATTCAGAAATGAAGTATTTAAAATTTATCTGATGCTTTTCTGAAAACATATTAAGTATGAACAAGGTTTACTTTTAGCAAGGAGAACTTCTCATTTCCCTTGCTTGCCTTCCCTTCCTTTCCTTTTTCCTCGGATTCTTTGTTATAGTCCAAAGAGAATAAAAATAATGCTGAAATTCTTCTGTAGTTCTCCAAGTACAAAAAGGTCTCCTTGGGCTTGAACCATAGGCTCTAGCTGTGGCTTCTATTGTTCTGGAATCCAGGGTTCAGAGTGGTTCATACAGTCCTTCTTGGAGATTTTATGTCCTTCTAAAATTTATCTCTGAATTATGAATAAGCCTGAGAAAAAGTAAAACAAAACAATGTTTCTTTTATGAATGAAGCTCAAGTATGCAGAAAAACGGCCTTATGGGGGAAAAAAAGTGCTGTTATTCTGATTGACTTCTGCAATAATGACATACACTCAGAAGCTAAAAATAAAGGAAGAAACCTACAAAACAAAACAGCTGAGTTTTATTGGTGTTATAACTTTAAGTTTATATACGTGTACAATGCTTTCATGGTTACAAAAACTTGGTGTTTTTATTGATAATGCTAGTAATATTTTTTTTGTATTACAGAGATGATTTTCTATAACTGATAGCAATTTCTAACACATTCTAATTAATTCATTTTCTCAGGAATGTTCTTATAGAGTTCCTGTTTTAAAATTCATTTATGGAAGGACTAAATTTAGTAAGTAATTTCCATAAGTATCTGTTAGTTTAAAGAAATGCAAAGTAGACTCAATAAAGTGATATTTTCACTTAGTAATTTTCTTCTTTGGGCAAGATACAATTTTGAACAGTGTTGATGTCAAAGGACAACTTTAGAATGAGGAACTAGATAAAGATCTTGGACAGGAGTAGGCATTTAAGTTGTTGACTGGTTGAATTTCTAAAATACAATCTCAGCTTCCAGCTTTTCCTTGTGTTTTTCCCATTGATTATTTGTGTAGCAATACCCTCCAAAAGACCCTAGAGGGAAATCTTTCCTAGCTTGGAAAGCAACAGTAACTCCAAGGTCTAGTGGCTGCAAGAAAATGGCCTAGTTGTTCTGGATTAAGTCAGCAATAACCATTTTCATATTCGGTTCAGATTTTTAAATTTCTCCAAGCCAGGAAAAAAGAAGCAGCACTGTCCAACTAAAATATCTCCTACCGTAACAGAGGAAAAATTTGATTTTCCTTCAAAACAGACACTATAATCACAGTGATTTTGAAGATGTGAAATACAGAATGTATGATCATCGATAGAAGGCAAGCTTGAAAATGAAAACACTACTCATAAAACAAAGTGACTTCTGGGCATGTCACTTTTTTTATGAGCAGTGTTTTATAGAAAGGAGATAGTCTTAAAATGAATAAATCATTATAAATGAGAATTTTAATGCTAGAAGCAAAACATGAACTATGTTCCTTTTTTCCTGAAAATTCCCTATTCCTTTAAAAATTTAAAAAAAAAAAATCACTTAATAAAGATATTTATATTTTCCAAATAGATATTTTCATGTACGAGAGTTAAAACAAGTAAAAATGCTGGGGGTGGGGGGAGGTATTTGTTTTAGTTAACAAACGCTTTTTCTATTTGAGGGGTTTTGGGTTTTTCCTGCCTATTATTTTTATGACAACTTAATCTGTGGTAGAATTAGTAAGAAGATTGGACTCTTCACTGCCATGATTTTTGTTGTACAGTGAAAGGCAAAAAATCAGTATACACAAATGGCAACCCAGCCTTCCCCTTTTACACTTGCTATCTCTTGGGTAAATAAACAGTGCAAGTTGTCTTTCTTCACCTTCATTGCTGTGAATGACGTCACTACTTCCCTTAGAGATAATCTTTTTTCCTAACAGCTGTTTTAAAGCATTAATTGATTTTTTGATTCTACATACTGTGCTATTGATAGTTTGTGGAGTCTGACGGGTGAAATGGAGATTAAAAATAAAGTTGGTTGGACAGGTACAAGCTCATTAATGTCCTATAAGAACATCCAATTCCAGAAAAATTGAGGTATGCTGCTCAACCAGGGTTTGCTTTTTCTTTTTTTTTGCTTTTGATCTAAAGAAAAGCGAACAACAAAAAAAAAATCGACTGAAAAATGCCTCAGCTCAGATCTCACAATTTAAACAGTCCTGGTTAAGTATTAAAAAAAAAAATAAAATCACCTCTTCAAATCGTTAGGTTGCCATGTTTTTGTAAAACATGTTGCTAAACAATACATTAGAAATTTGTTAAAGTGATTGGGGGAAAAGTAATAAAAACAAATCAAGTCCTAATATTTTTTTTGACAAATGATATTTGTTCTTCCCATCTATCTACCAGAGGCAAGCATGGTCTGGCATTTGAAAACCTTAATGTTGCCACAATAATTCCACTGTTGGCAGCTTCATTTCTTATGTTATACATGTAACATATATTCCAGACCAGTGATTTCCCCTCCCACTCTCTCCCTATAAAATCTGTTCTGCATACTAGGAAACAGATGAATAAAACATAAGATGCCATTTTTTAAATTTTTTTTTTTTTTTCAAAATGAGGACTTATTTCTTTAAAATTAACATATTAGAAACCACATATATTTCAACTGAGTTGAGTTTAAGGAAAAGCCAAAATGTAACAATTCAGTGACTTGGAAAACATTGCCTTTGTTTTAAAAAAGCAAGAACCTGATGTGCTTAATGTGGCATGACTTTTTTTCTTAAGGGTTCAAGTATCTTTTTGGATTAACATCTTATCTCTGTAATGTGGTTTTTTTTTGAGTATCCCTGTTCTTATCACAATGAATTAGATGGGCAGCATCTTCGCTAGTAAGTAATTTTTTTAAAATTCTATACCCTCATATGCCTCTGCAGCCATGAGATACTACTTGAGAAAAGAGCAAGACTCATGAAACGCCCAAAATTTTTGGTGAAAAACAAATGTAGCAAAAATACTTTCTAAGCAGGTTCCTCTGATTTAGTTCTCTTATTTCTGCAAGAGTTTTCTTCACCATCTTTCAAGGAAATGAATTTATTTCAATGCCCGTCACTTTCTGCTCCTATTTCTTATAAGAAGCAAATTTCTTCCAATCTGCCTGGGAATTTTAATATAGTAAATGTTACCTGAGAGTGCTATCAGTAGGTTTTTGTAAGCTTACTTGAGATAACTTGAAGGTGAATGACTCAGGTCTTAGTGTCTTACGAATATAAATATTGCCCTCACAGCATTGCTCTAAGTGTGGCAGTCTCTCTTCCTACAAGGTAAAATAATAAAATTTGGGCATATAATTACTTAAGTCCAAAGTATAATCAGTTATTTTTTCATAGGGCTTTTTTTCTTGTGATTTTGACTTTTTTAATATAGTATTTATAAAAATGCATTGCCAGTTTACATGCAGATAAGGACAATAAGACTGTTGAAGTAAAGCATAGATTAAAAAAAAATTGTACACTTTGGTAAAATCTGCTGTCCTGGTTCCAGCCAGGACAGGGTTAATTTTTGCAGTAGCCAGGAGGAGCCATGGCTAGGAAATAGAGGTTATTCTGTACCACCTCATGCCATTTCAGGGCGAGAAGAAGGGAGTCTCTACTGGGGAGAAGGGGTAAACACAGACAAAGCAGTTGAGTATTGTCTGTCGTCAGGCGGTTTCCTGTGTGGATTATTCATCTCTTGTACCCTCTTTTTCCAATAATTTTTTCTTTTGTGCCTCCAGTTCTCCTCTCCCTCCTGCAGCAAGGAGGAGGGAGAGAGGAAAGTGGGGGAATGCCCAAGTGATGCATGGTTTGGAGACTCAGTGGGAACACTAAACTGGGGAGTACCATTGCTAAGCCACGACATCCAGATACATGCATATGGATACTGTGGAAAGGAGAGAAAGATACACATACAAAAGTATGCTGGGCTTAAGAATTTTAGAAACTATTGTTCAGTAATTAGAATGAAACAAAGTTCCAAAAGTTATATAGCAGAAAATTAATTAATGTTAAATTTTTGATAATTATTAATTTTGCTCTCAGAAAATCTCTGAACAGACTTCCAAAGCAAGTTTCATCTCACCCAAGATAAGGTGCCTACAGGGAAAATGGCAGTCTGAGCTTATCACCTTAAAAATCCTTTGTAATCAATAGGGAAAAACAACCAAAACAGAACAACATTTTAGATTTCGTTCATCTGGCTGTGAAGCTACTTACTTTAGAATGACTTCAACTGTATTCTAATGAAGATTGATTTATTTCCCCACTATAAAGGAAAATTGGATGACAAGCTTGCATTAGTTGTATGTTGCACAAATACTTTTGATCATAAGAATCATGTTATATCATGTTACAATCACTGTGACATGGTTTTGCTCACAGTTCTGTCTACCTCTCTAATGTATTAAAAGAATTGTAAAGAAATCTGTCTATTCTTAATTTTGTTTTTTTCCTTTTGAATTTATGATTCTTAAAAGAATGTTACTAGATATATTTGGTAGAAGAAAAGTGAAAAAGACAATCCCATGCTTAGGACACAGGCATCCCACTAATTTTTTGAAAACAAAGAGAATGATCCCATGTGGAAAAGGTAGTGCATAACTATCTATCATGTGGAATTTATATTTTTCTGCCAGGCATCTGTTGATAGCTGCAGGGAAATGACGAGGCCAAATAAAGACAACACTTGAGCACAAGCCAGGGCATTCCAGTTCTACATTTAATATCTCACTATTGTAATTTTTGCTACCTGCTGCACGTTTAACCTCTCTGGTCCTAATTTCTTTTCTTGTTTTTCTTTTATTTTTTTACAGCTCTTCACAGTTCACAGCAGAAAAGAGCTCTGCTTTAGGGTTAGGTCTTTATGCACCACAGAAATAATAATTGTATGTAATACATTGTATTAAAAACTTTTTGATGGAATATCTAGTTTATGGGATTGCCCTCTAAGATGAGTCCTCTAGTAGCTGCAACATTAGAAACATAAGCCCCAGGTGCAGAAAATGTGTTGTGCTAAATGAGACAGTGGTCTAATCAAAAGGAACTCTGGATCTATTAAAGGCAAGATCCATTAATGACAAGTCCCTGCTGTAAATGAGGTTGCTTCACCAGCCTTTCACAGTATAAAGTAGAAATCAATTTCATTTTAGGAATAATAGGAACCTCATTCTTTCATTAAAATGTACTCTTAGAGATGTTTTTTCTTACATTTTCTTTTAAGGTAAACTCTCCCAGCACCTGTGCATAAAAATTAAGTGCTGGAGATACTTCTAATACTTATAATTTTTTTAAATTGATACCATTTACATACAACTCATTGTTAAGACCATATGCAAAACAAAGGTATTTCTGGAATGGAGCAGTTCAGAACACAGAGTTTAGTTCAATTTCTCCTTTCCTTTTTGTATTCATGACTTTAAATATTGCAGAGCCGTTCTTGCTGGTTCTCATTCTGCTGAATCAGCTCTTACAGAAGCATCATTGTTCTTGGAGACTGACATAGGTTACAGACTGCTTAAGAAATGTGAATTAGGTGCACTGGTGCATAGGAATGAGCAGAAGAACTTGAAAGCTTTTTTTTTTACTATTTTGTCCAATCAACTCTGCCTGTCTCTGTAGTGCCTATATCCAGATTAGCCCCAAGCTTCAAAGAGGTTTTAACAAAGCTTCAAAGCAGGCAATTTATGCATCATTATTACCCCATTTTGAAAGTAAACCTCTTACTTCAGGGTGCAAATATTCTTTAAACAGGGATTGAAATCCAAAACAAAATTCAAAGAAATTGTATTAAATGGTGAAACAAACAGATAGCTCTAGTCACTTTTTTTTCTTTATGGCATTGACACAACGTGCTTTGCATTTCTTTTCAGGATCATTTTGTCATGTCACGTAAAGTACAGTGAGGTTTCATATTCCACATAGGCCTGCAGATGAGTTCAAGGGGTCACTATACAGTTTCAAGTGTTCATTTCCATGCTGAAATAAATGAGACCAATTAAGATGAAAGAAGCTGACATGATTTAGTTTGTACCTCCACAGGACAAGTATTCTGCTGTGTAGATTAAGTCGTCCACTACATTATATTTTTGTGAGATTAAAAATGACTGCAGAGAAGACAGGCATGTGAGTTGTCCACTGCTCCTCTCCATATGGTTACATATCAGTGAAAATCAGCATTTATCCTGCATTCCCAGGACTCCTTCTTAAATGTCCATGCTTCTTCTGCTAAAGAAGCAAGTCATATGAATATCCATGCTGCGTCTGCATTTCAACAGACTGAGACATGGTTAAGGGCTGATGTTAGACACTTTTATCCTTATGGTGCTACTCAGCGGAATTCAGCATTCAGGTGGCAAAGAGCATTTCTCTGTAATGATTAACGCCTGTGTGGTTCCAAATACACCAGTATTTCCAAATCATAATGTGTCTGTTGCAGATGGACTCTTAGTCAAATAACTTGGCATCTGCATCAGTACAATAGAACTGTCTGAATGAGGATGTATCAACTGAGATTTTTCATCAAGTGACCAGACTGGTACAATACTGATATAACCCTTTATTATCCACTGATGATAGAGAGTGTGAGTATTAGAGGTATCTTAATGTTCTGACAAGAGAGAGCTGCAATTTTCTGAACATGTGTTTATTTATTTAGATGTGATTTACCAAAATGCTGAGCACATATTTGAAATTTAAATGTAAACATTTTAAAATGGAGCATGACTACATTTTGAGAAAATACTGGTACTTCAATTGACTATAAGGAAATTGAATTACAGAAAATCAACTTAAGACCCTTTAAATGGTAAATGAGAGTACCCATGGAGGAGTTTGATGCAATAAAACTTTAAATTTATTTCTCTAAAAAATTCAGGTTAATTTGACAGATGAATCAATTGCATTTTTGCATGAAAGATACAATTATAAAATGATATAAGAGTCTAGATTGGAAATGACCTCTGGATACTCTCTGTGGAAGGCAGGGCCTTAGTCTAGGCTAACTGGCCTTGTCAAACTGTCTTCAGTGTTTCCAGCAAAGAAAAGATCTGAGCACCCTGTCTGTTATTTAACTGTCCTCAGGGTTATTTCTTTTCCCTTGCATCTAGATGGAATTCCCCCTGAATTGACTCATGCCTATTATCTCTTGTCTGTTCACTTTGCAGCCTTTTGAAAAGAATACCTCCATCTCCTCTGTAACTACCATTCAGGTGATGGAAACTGTGATTAGATCCCTCCTGAATCTTTTCTTCCCTAAGTTCTTCCTTCCCAGCTCCTTTAATTTTTCTTCATACATCAAATTCTCCAGTTGTCTCCATCATCTTGTGGCTTCTCCTCTGATCTCTCTCTGTTCTGTCTGTATTTCACTCGGGGGGTACCAAAACTGGGCACAATATGCCTCATGTGGCCTAACAAGTGCTGTGTGGAGTGATAGAATCACATCCCTTGTGATGCAGTTGCTGGTGCCATCACTGAAATGGTTTGTCATTGCTGCAAAGGTAGACTGCTAACTCCTGTTCAGCTCACTGTCCATCAGCGGCCCCAAATCTTTTCTCTCAGAGTTCCCAACCAGTCAGTCCCAGTCGGTACTACTGACTGAAATTATTCCGTCTTGACTGCAGGATTTCACATTTTACTTTGTTAAACCTTATGCAATTCCTTTTGGCCTGATTTTCTCGACAGTTGAGTATTCTGCATTTTACCTCTTCCATCCAGTGTTATCTATCTCCTGTCCCCATGTGGTGTCAGTTGCAAAGTTGAGGACAGTGTAGTCAGCACCATCACCCAGGTTGTTCCTAAACACCCTGAGGAATCCACTCATGACCAACTGACAGTTTGACTCTGAGATATTGATGACTTTTTTGAGTTCAGCACTTGAGACACTTTTCCATCCATCTTCAGACTGATTTGTCCAGCTGTCTGATCAGCTTCAACAAGTACGTGAGAGACCATGTCAGAAATCCTGCAGAAGTCAAGGTGAATGGATATCCACTGCTCTCCTCCATTCACCAAGGAAGCCGTTTCATCATAGATGGCAGTAAGACTGGCTCCGCACAATTTAATCTTTGTAAACCTGTGTTGGCTCTTCCTAATCATCTTGTCTGTAATTTGTATGGACAAATTTTCCACATGGATTAGTTCTATTATTTTCCCAGGAATGACTACCTGGTCATTATTTTGTCCTAGATTTTTTTTTGTTGTTGCTGTTGTTGATGGACATATTTGACTATTTTTTTATCTGTGATGTTCTTCAATTTCCATGACCTTCTAAAAATGACAGAGGAGGTTTGCACTAGTACCTTCTGATGTCTTCAGATTCATCCCATCAGGTCCTAAAAACCTCTTCCTGTACAATTGCTACAGATGGTCCCTAGCTCAATCCTCCCTTGCTGCCAGTGACTCACCATTTGCTTTTCCATTTCATCTTGGAATAGAGACTTGAGAGCTGACACCAACCTTAAAGATCGAGGTGAAAATAAGACTGAGTACTTCTTTTCTGTGTCATTTCTAACTAAGTTGCCAGCTCCATTCGGCAGCAGTCTGTCTTCCTTGTGCTTCCACTCAGCAGTAACCAATCCATAGAAGTCTCTCTTTCTAGTCTGAGCTCCAGCTGAACTTTCCCTTCCTAACTTCATATCTGCAAGCTCAAATAATATATTTTGTATTCCACTTTAGGCATGTGCCCATCCATCACATCCCTTTTTTTTGTATTTGAGCTGTCTGTGTGCTATCTGCTCATCAAGAAGTCTGGTTTATTTCTATTTCCCCCCACCCCCTACATTAGGGAGATGGACAGCTTTGTCTTGGTGGGCAAAGGTGCTGAGAAATTTTCAGAGACAGCCTGCTCAGACTCCCACAGGAGTCCTAAGAGCTCCCTGAACAAAAACTCTCCTAGGAGCTGAAATCTGTACTTCTGAAATCTAAGGTGTTTATTTTTGCTACTATAATTTTGAGTGAAAACTTTAAAGTGAGGAGTAGGAGGAAGATTGTACCTTGGTATCCATGTGTGTTTGTGTCTATTTGTGAGATTGAATGTAATTTTGTTATTTGTGGTATTAATTGCACACACACTACACATACTAGTCACAAGTATTTACCATTACTTCTGAACTCAAGTGGCTCAAATGTTTATTTTAAAGGAAAACTTTCTCCTCAAACTAACTGACAAGTTTCTTTGCTTCTTCTGCTCAACATATAATTTTGACTGGTTTTATATTTAGAACATAATAGGTCAAAACATTTCCCTTTTAGTAACAATATCTAATTAAAGAAAAATAAAGAACATTTTCATGCTAAAAGCCACAAAGCAAAAAAAAGTTTCAACATGGAATTTTCAAAATAGTCTCTTAACATAACAGTAAAAGCTCGAGTAGTGTAATGTAAATTGGAATAATTCATGGAGAAATTCAGCTCACAACAGGACAAGTGGCTGTGAATGACCTCCATTCCATCTCACTCAACTTATTTTCAAGTTGGGCATGTAGTCCAAGTCATATGTTTATAGTCTCCATGTAATCAAAGGTAAGAAAGGAGTGAGACATCCAGAGAGTGAATAATTCATTTTTAAACGGGTATCTATTAGAACCATGACAAATATATCCATGGAGATCTTTCTCTCTTTAATGTCTGTGGAGGAAATTTAGATGAATAGCAGACATGTCTAATTTTAAGATATTTAAAATGAGGAGAAATGAATCTCATTACCAGTGTGAGCTCTTCATGCATAAATATGTTGTACGAGAGCCTTATAAACTATTTACTAATATACCTGAGCAGTATCAATTGGCACAATGAAGGGATCCATGCAAACAACAATATGATGTTGACTCCTAGCAGATCTTCATTTTTTTTTTTTTGTTCCAGAGAAAGACTGGCCATTTTCTTTAGTTGGATTAGATTGAACTGCTAAATATTTTAAATTTAGATTGTCAGAATTAGTAATCAAGATATTCCATGCATGCACACTCCCCCAATTATTTTCCAATTCATTCCAGATTAGAAATCCTTTTTATTATCTCTAAATTATGTTATTCAGACCAGTATCTTCTCTTTGCTTTTGACTGCTGTAATCACTCACTTGACCTTGAATTTCCACTACGAACAATAGGAAAAAACCAAAAAAGCAGCTATTGCAACAATCACCTGTATTCACTAGCCTGTTTACATGATCTATCTTTTCATTCACTACACCAGTTCTTACCCATTTTTTGCACAAGTACTTTTAGTATTATAGTCCAGCATAATTTGAATTTGATCTCATTTGCTGCCATCTTCATACCCTTCCTTATCATTCACTAATTATGCTGTCATACTCCACACTCCTATGTCCCAATTTTCCAAGTTGCTGCCCTTAAGCTAATTTCCCAATTGCATAGTGACATTTTCAGAAAAAAAAAAAAAAAATTGCAATTCACAAAATTTAATGAAGGGGTTAATTGCTCTGGTAAAAGGAACAGATAATTTGTTTACTTCTAAAACCACTAGTTCTCTCTCTTCTACAAAACTATTTATGTATTGTTGTGTATGTAATTAAAATATGCAAATAAAGTCCTAAGTAGAGCATTCGGTTGCTTGTCAGTGTCCAATCAAGCAGCAGAAAGCTTTCAGAGAAAGTGGATATCTACAAAAATAAGTTCAAACACTTTCATCTGAAACAATAAATACATGTTATGGAAATCAAAAGGAGTTTTGGCTAACACTCTTCCTATCTAGGCTTATGTGTGTTTTCAGAAAATATGTGATTTGGAACCACTCAAAGAGAGAAATAAAAATAAACAAACAAAAACTTCTTAAAAGTTTCACCAAGGAAAGGTACAACATACCTAGAAATCAGATAATATCTATTAACAAAACAAGGATCTGCTCTTGTGTTCCCTATTAAATACTGAAGGCAGAACACAAGTATTCTGCTGTATATTTGGTACTGGACAGTGGATACAATGACCTGAAATAATCTTCAGGAGATTTTTTTTCAAGCAAATGGTAGGAAAAGGGTTTTCAAAAGTGTACTTTAACCTCAAAAATACGCAGTGCCTAGAAAAGGTGTGAATTGATCAGTAAAGGCAAAAAAAAAAATCTTGCTTATGCTCAGATTTCAAAGTTTTTCTTCTAAGAATCAGTTCAATAAATGTAACTAAAAAATCAGATTACTATTAATTTATATGGACAATTTCAGAAAGCCCCACTTCTGTCTTGGGGTGACTTTATGATTCTTATCCCCTATCGCCTTCTCTATGCCCAGACATGAATCCTGTGCCTTCATGTGTCTCTAATCTGGGTCCTGGAGAGAGGGGAGAGAAGCCAGGTAAATTCTTCAGAGTGTTTTGTGCTCAAGGACACATACACTCCCCTGTGTACTCGCTGTGGCAGAGCGGAGGAAAGACCTTCCCTGCTTTTCCCCGGCTCTGTTTTCCCAGGGGAGAGAGATGGAGAGTTAAAATTCTTTGCTTTTTAGCTAGCCTGCTAACTGAGGCAAGAAAGTTTTTTCCCTGGGACTTAGGCTTCTTTTTTTTTTGGACTGTTCAACATCACCAGAAGGCCTCAAACCACGGCCTGGGGTGGGGCCCAAACCACACCCCATCTCTGGAGAGAGCCAAGCCACACCTACAGAAAGGACTCAGGTTTTCTCCACAGCGAGAGGTTTTAGTATTTAACATTATTCCTTCTTTTTTTGGTGCCTGTATGCGCCCTTCTTGTAAAATAAATAGGTTTTTAATTCCTTCCAAGAAAATTTTCTTCCAAACCTGGTGGGGGAGGGGCTGCTGAAATCTGCCTTCCAACAGAGAACGTTCATCTTGGATGTTTTTCCTCCAATTTGTCTCAAACCGGGACAATTTCCTAATCCAAATTGCAGATCATAGTAACTTTTGATTTATCTTCTTTAAAAAAATGTCAATAGAGACAGACTCTGCAAAAACCAGCACAATCTATTTTCAGACATTAGTGACACCTTCTCATTGCCTATGAATGAATTGTGTCAGACAGCTGAAATTTACAGTCAGATTTAATGAATTCCATTTAATGCATCACATTTTTTTAACAGAAACACTGTTGCTATGCATGAAATACATTCATATTGTTCAAAATAAATCAGGTAATTCTTTAAGTCAAATAAAATGTAGTAACAATGGGAAAAAATCCTTCTTTCTCTTGAAAAGGAAGCAAGAGAGATGTTTTTCATGTAACATTTCCTAGATTACTAAAATCTATTCTGTACAGATCTGCTACCATGACAAAAGACAATAGTTTTTGTAGGGGTGTTAACTTTTGTAAACTTTCTTTACATCAGTTCATGTAAGTTCATGTAAGTAGTCTTTAGTACTTCCCACGTCAGTAACCCATGGATACAAGGCATGCCGTTTATTTCAGATACAACCTTGGGAAATAGGAAACATGGTGCAAAATTTCATGTTTCATTCTGGTATAAGGTACTTCTGTTCTCTCTACACTTTGACAGGTATGACAAGTTCTATACTTTTTTACTACCTGACCTTTTCTACAAAGTTTTGGCTGGAATCTTAACTGTCACAAATGTGTGTTCTCCAAATGATCTTAATTTGAAGGTAGCTGGTTCAGCTGACATTTTAATCATTGGTGTATCCATTTATTTTTATTTACCATGTTAGATGTGAATTGTTCTGCTGAGCACTTTAATGTCTTTTTTCATGTAGCTGTAGTACTGGATGCTGTGCCATATAAGGCACTGACAGATAATGGCCCCTCTAGCCAGAGTTAAATGAACTAGCTTGCTATTCTTAACCTGTTGCATTTCTAACTATGAAATTCAAAAAGTATTTTGCAGTCAATATTCATGGTCTTTACAACTCTATTTTTCTACCAACAATAACTTGAAATAAAAAGGAATGCTGAAGTATTGTTCAGACAACAAACCCTGATGGTTTCTGCATTGGTAAAAGGGTTTTTTGATTTCTATTTCAGTTCTGCCTGTATTGGTTGGTTTCCAAGGCAATATTACTCTATTTTCAAACTCTGTTTGCATAAATGTTCAGACAACAATAGAATTTTGACACATGGCTGATGTTGAAAAGTATTTGATCTCACATGTCAGCATCATTGCTCTCATAATTCTCTTGTTACCCTATGCCTTACAACTGCATAGCTGTCTTAAAATCAGTACACGCCACAGCTTATGGAAAAAGTTACTGCTTTTGCATGCTATTTCTTTTATCAGATTATCATAATGTGCTCATTTACAACAGCAGGTAGCATCCATTCCATTCCCTCTGCTGTTATTTAACTCTCCCATGAGGGCAGTAGATGTGGTCATCCTTGTACACAACAGTGAAGAACACAGCCAAGCAAGAGCACATGATTTCCAGCACTATGACTGGGAGTGTCACAATATGCAAGGATGCCTAACATATTAATCTTTGGATCACTGGTTACCCATTTTTCCTTCTCAAGTGTTTAAATATTCATTTAGCTATCAATTTCGTATGATTTTGAAGTAAAAATATTACATCGTTTACAACTGAGAACTTGACCTGTTGTCTTCGTTAACTTTCTTTTTTTTCCCCCTCATTATCAGCAGTTTGCCAATCAACTAATTTTCATTTAAACACGTTGGATAGTCATTCAAAGATCTTTCTAAGATGAACATTATCACGCAAAGTGAATCAATATTGTCTTGCTTGTACAGAAGTGATTAGTGAATTATTTACTAAAAGTCACAAATAAATGCTGCATTCAGTTTTTGCTTATCAGAATAAACACCTAATGTACAAAAACATGCTGTTTTACCAGAAAAGATACAATTTCACATTATAAAGAGTAATATCACTACAGTTTTTTTACTTTAGTACAAACAGAATTATGTTTTCTTTATATTGTAAAATAGCTCAAATGCTTACATCCAAGGCGGCAACAAATGGAAAATAAATTTTTATATATATGAGGTTTTATTTTAAAAAAATTAAGATTAAGTGTTACTTATTGAAACAAAACAAAACAAAGCAAAACAAAACAAAAACAAAACCAAAGCATCCCTAAATGAAGCTCTGATTATAACGAAAACTGCCTTAACATCTGTGTGTAAATTCATTCATAAGCATAAAAATGTTTTATCCAGACTATCTATTTCAAATGAGTCCCTCAGTGTGAGATATAAAAACATAGTTTATCCACAGAAGTCTTGAACTCCCTCTGTAGGCTAAATCAACTGCTTGTGAATATTTTACCATATTTTTAAATTAAAGGGGTATTGCTATTGTTACATTTGCATTAGATTAATGAAGATGGTCATTTTTCAATGGTAGCAAAGTGAAAGAGTGAGAGAAATAGGAGGATGTCAAGTAATTCGTGTTAAGAATATCCTGAGGAGCTGATACCTTATTGAATAAATAACATCAAATTACATCCTGCTACTTTCTAATCTTAGAACAGTTTCAGTGTTTGACCTTGTCTCTTCTTGAAAGATGGTCTCTAGATACCTGCCTCTAGTATTCAGAATCTAGACATGTCTTCGTATAGACCACTGATGTTATCTTTCTTCTGTTCTGTTTCTACGCCAGCTCCAGCCAGCAGCTCCCTGATTTTAATTGATTTCTTTAGGCTTAGTATTGGATTCTCTCTGAATAGTCATTCTGAAACGGCTATTTAGGGTTTAATGAATGAGCCAGTAAGCAATATAGGTCATCATCAACAAATACACTGTACTGTGTAAAGAAAAACACTATATAATACAGTACTTATGACATGCAATAGACTCCCTGTTACCCTGCAGCCTTCATGTGTCTGAACAGCATGAGGGACTGCCTTCAAGGTCTGGGCAGACAGCTCTGCATCTCAAACCCGTGTCGTGATAGTTCACTTTCTAGCTTGTGTGGCTCAACAGCAAGACACTCAGTCACATTTTGGATAGAGCTGTGAGTCTGCTGAGAGAACTAGGACACTTGCTAAGTTTCCCACAGCCCCAGTTTCTGGCAGTGTGGTTAAATAAATATCCTGGATAAAGAATGTCTTGGAGTCATCCAGCGACCTGAAATCACATGCTCGTCACACCAGATAAGGGTAAAACTAAAAGGTAAACCAAAACCCTTATTGATAATCTCTAAAAAGCCAGTATGTCTAAGAACAATTGTATAAGAAATAGGTAAAGAAATAACAACTTTTTCGTTCTGCTTACATGGTGACTGTATCAGAAAAGTCTGCCATTCTCTCATGTTTTGGCTTTCCAATCCTGACAGGAAAAGTTCTCAGGTTTTGGTTATCCCTTCTCCCAGTGCTTGGGAGAACACAAGCCTTTGCAGACAGCTCCTCTTCTGAGATATTTGAAAGTATCAAGGGTAGTTTCAAAACAGCTGCTGGTGAACTGCAGCCAATGAATAGACAAATAATCCTTTTGGGTTTCTTTTTTAAGAAGATGAAGAACTGTACAGAGACACGTCAGCACTTAGGAGGACCATAGGGTTGGACGAAGGAGTGAAAGACAAATCCCCAAAGTATCTTTTACCAAAAAAAGAATGATGTTAGTTTTTCTGGTACACTTTATGGATTTTTTTAACATTTAATTAACTTTTTGAAAGAGGTGCTGCTCACTTCAATTTCTTTTACAGTAAATAGATATAAGAGTAATAATTGATCCCAAACAAATATCTTCTTTGGGAGGACATTAAAGTTCACAAATTGGAAAGAAAGAAAGAAAGAAGTCAGAGTCTGAGCAAGTAAAAAAGAGTTCAGTTACACAATATGTGAACATTCTCTGAGCTGCTGGAGTTTGTTATCTCTCCTTGAACATACAGATTCATATGAGGATTGAACAAAAATGCACAAAAGAAGAATGAGGAAGAAGAACATTTTATTAAAAATAAAGTAGAAATTCAATTTTCAACTTTTCCCCTATCTTTTTTTTTGGTTTTATCTTCCACAGCAGAAGGAGGTATATACAAACCCTATTAAACTATTCACATCTACATCTTTAAATTCAAAATTAATGACTCATAATTGTGCTACAGTAATCCACTTTAGGACATGATTGACACTTAAAAGCTGTGTCCTGATTAGTTGTTTGGTGCTTTGGATTATATTATAGCTATTCACCAACTTTCAGCTATGTGTCTTTGTAACATAATCGCTAATAACTCCATGACAATCCTAAAGCTATGATGAATAAAGTAAATGGACCCAGTAAGGAATAATTGCTTCTTCTGTTTGTGTCCTTCCCATCTCAGTATTTAGCTTCTAGATAAGCCTTTTCAACTTCAGTTCAATTTTTTCACTTTGCTTCTCCATCCCTTGAACATTTAACTTCTCATGATCCTGAACATTTAACTTCTCATGATCCATGCCTGGTAAAAATTAGGTTCTGTATGAATCAACTGATTCTGACTACATAAAAATCACCTTTTTTTCTCACATAAGCTAAACTAAAAACAAACAAAAAAAAAAATTGCAAAAGTGCTGAATGCCTGAGGTTGGAAAGAACCTTCACAGTTCATCTTGTCCAAACCCCCTATTCAAGCACAGCCACCAAGAGCCAGAGGCCTACATCTAGGCAACTTTTGAAAATCTCCAAGGATGTAGACTGCACAACCTCTCCTAACAATCTGTGCCAATGCTCAGTGCTGAAACTCACACTAAGTCATATGAACCTCTGATATGCTGCATACATTCCACTGCTCAAGGATGCTACAAGGACACAGTGCTTCCCACAAGCATACCTGTTATCAGGAGTCTTACGTTTTAACAGTACTACAGATATGAATAATAACATGGAATCTATTTCCTGTAAATGATGTGGGGTGTATTAGACTAGGCTCCTGCCCTTTGAGAAGGGCATAGGATTTGTGATTTGAATGTCAGATGGTTGTAGGAACATGAGGGATAAAACTTCTTTTTGTAATTGAAAAAGCAGTGATTTTTAATGCCAAATTATTATACAGGTTATAAATACTGTATATTTACAGGTGGCAATATAAACTTTTTTTAGACTTATAGGGAACTTTTAACATGAAAAACCAGTTCTGAGTAGACTAAGGTTTAACCAAATAAGTAACTGTAAATTAAGGGAAAAATGATTGCAGGAAAAAAAAAAATCATTGAATTATACAATGCGGATACCTTCTTTGCTGACAATTTAGATGGATAAGGGAATTTACTTTTCTGTTTCCCAGTGGAAATGCGGGGGACAAGCTCTTTAAATATACAAAATGTCACACCAAAGAGAAGTCATTTGCTTTTGCTTTTTTTTTTTTTTTAATAAAGAGTGTGTGTGTGAATAGAGAGAAGTAGAGGGCATTCAGAGCTAAATAAGTTGCTTTGAACCCCAAGTCTCCAAATCTAACACTAGAAATACAACTAAGGAAAATTATGTAGAGCAAAGAGGACTGTCTGGAAGTGAAATTTTAAGGTGAATGATTATTTGGATCTGCTTTATGTGTAATTTTTGTTTCTTAAGTTTGTAACTCAGCAGGATTAATTTTCTCCTCCTCTAGATATTTATTATGCAGTTTATATGAATTAGTATTTCTGACATCACTTTATAATCTATAAAGTGAAAAAACATGGGGAAAAATTTAATTCGTTCTACTGTAACAGTCTAAATTAGGTCAGAGGAATTCTTCACTAGAAATGTCTGTTTCTCTGAAGAATAGCAACCAGGGTAATTTTAGACATCTACACTGCTGTCATGGTTTAGCCCCAGCCAACAACGCAACCCCACACAGCTGCTTGCTCACTCTCCCTGCAGTGGGATGGGGAAGAGAAAGAGAGAGGTAAAAGCAAGAAAATTCATGGGTCGATGAGACGAAGGCAGTTCAACAGGTAAAGCAACAGTTGCATGCTCAAGGAAAGGAAAGCCAGGAATTTATTCACAACTTCCCGTGGGCAGACAGGTGTTCAGCCATCACTAGGAAAGCAGGGCTCCATCACACACAGTGGATACTTGAGAAGACAAATGTCATCACTTCAAATATACTCCTTTGCTTTCTCCTTCCCCCAACTTTATCTGAACGTGGTGCCATGTGGTACAGAATATCCATTTGGTCAGCTGGGGTTGGCTGCCCTGACTGTGTCCCTTCCCAACTTCTTTTGCACACCCAGCCCGCTCTCTGCTGAGGTGGGGCGTGAAGCAGAATAACCCTTGGCTCTGGGTAAGCACTGCTTAGCTGTAACAAAAATATCTCTGTATTAGCAACAAGTTTTCACTGGAAAACCAAAACAACCCCACAGTAGCTGCTATAAAGAAAACTGACTCTATGACAACCAAATCCAGGACAATTGCTGGTATCAAAATTTATGTGAGATGGATGCCACACCAAATAAAGCTTCTTTTCTGTTTCTCTGTTACATGTGTGTGGTGACAGTAGTCAATAAAAAGAAGGATGTCTTAAGAGACCTGATCCCATTTACATAATTTAAAGAGCTGGAGTATACATCCGGCCTGCCTCTAGTGTGCAGTCATGCATTAAATCTTTCAAGATCACACTCCATCTAAACCACAGCTTTCTTGCAAAGCTTTTAAGACAGCAGAGATACTACAGTGACACTTTTGACAAATACTGCTATAATATTTCATATTTAATATGGTTAGATTTCTTAACTGGTGATGTAAAATAACAGTGCAGGATCACTATTAGTCAAATCCTATAACGTTGTTACAATATAAGGAAAGGTAGACTGTAGTCACAGTCGTTTTATTATGTATAGATAAAAAAACCCCAAAAACCTGACAGAAACTACTGATTAGTCTATGGTTTTTAGGGTTAAAACTTTCAAGTTCATTGTCATAATGTGATGTACCAATGACTGAAGCATAAACTGCCTCAGTAATTTCTCATGGAAGTGAAAATCTTGCTAGATGAAGTTCTCAATGATTTAATTCTTCTCTTCCTTTAATGATGCTAAATAGCCAGCTGTTCCTAACTGAAGAAGAATAGAGTCAATACAGAAAATTTCCTAAACATAGGTTTTCCTTGTCAAGTAATGCTTTAGACCTTCTTTAAATTGCTTACTAGTCTGATAGAAAGAAAGAGTTGATAATCTTTAATTAATTTTGGTTTTGTCTCGTCAATGTAGAGTTATAATATCCTGGTTAATATTTTTTAGCGCATATTGAAACCATATTTTTCTGTGATTCCTATGTCTAGTTCTGGAAACTGTCTTGTTTTTTTGTTAATTATTCCAGTGCATTCATTCCTGAAGGCATACATCATTGACAAACATTTTTTTTTAAAAACTTTGTTGTTGTTGTTGTTAAATTACAAGCAAGCAAATATTAATCTGAAACCTAGCTCAAGCAAACATATAACACTTCATACCACAGCAGCTGCAAGAAGACAGCAGAAGCCAGAATCAACAAATCATACAACATTCTGCTTGCACTTCTCTTTCTCGTGGCTGTAAGTGACAATTCTGCATCATTCAGCTGGGTGGGAGGGAGAGCAGATTTGGGATGAATAAAAGAGCTTTGTTCAGATCAGGAAATCTGTTATGGTAACTACTGTAAAATCATCACAGCAAAAAGAATCATCAGAAAACAAATTTGTTTTGTATAAAGGCCCTGTGAAGCATATGTGATGGGTTGGGTTTTGCTGCGGTTTTTCATTGTGTTTGGTTGGGGATTTTTTTAGTATTAGATGTAATTTTCAGAGGAAAGAAAAATAAAATAATTAATCTTGCCTCATCTGAAAACATGAAGCACAATCTCTAAAATACTCTAAGCTAAAGTGTGTGGTTGTATTCCACAACTTAAGTAATATTTCATATATAGACACAGAAAAATTCATGTTGATACTTATAGAAATCAGGAATTCCTTGCATGCTTGACTTGCGTTAAAGGAATGTCTCAAAAAGTAAATAATCAACACGTTTTGAATATTCATAATTTTTTTAGAAGTGTTAACCATTTTAGTCTCTGAAAAGGATTTTTCATCTTTAGACATTTTGATCACTTTGTCTATGTGCCTCCTGCAAGAGATTCATTTCTATGGATTAATTCTTTTAGATGAATGTCATGCTTTAACTGCAGGCATCAGCCATGGAGTTGTTTGCACTTTGACATTTTTGTAGAAATATGTGAACTGTTCTTTCATTTACCATGTCCTCATTTTCAGGGCATGGTTCCTACTCTTCTCCAGTGACATATTAAATTGCTTCACTCAGGGGCAAGAAAACCGAAAGAAAGGAAACCTTTGCCTACCTAAATATGATAGCACAGTATTAGTCATATAAATGAAATCATTAAACAGAAAACCCTGAGAAAAGACAAATTATTTTCTAGTCTTGAAGCCTCTGAAGGAATTTTGTAGTCTTGAAGTCTCTGCCTGTCATACACAGCATGAAATTTAAAAATACAACCAAGTCAAAGTGACAGTTCCTGCATTTTGTCAGGCATAGAGGATATGTGGAACTTTCTTATGCTGGTTAATTGTTAGATGTGCATCTTCATTTTAATGTACTTATATATATTTGGTTCTGACAAATAGCCTGGTGAGAGTAAAACAGGAGCCAACTGTTGGATGTTTTGACATAAGGAGATATGAAAAATATTCCTACATAATATACATTATTTTATGCATTAGCATCATCTTCTTTCTCAATCTTCCAAACTTACTGTTTTATTTTGTGTGAAGGAGAATGTTTCACATCAAACAAATGAAATCTAATTGGGATTCATTCTGGAAAGAAGAATTTGAGGAAATAAAATCAGTTCAATGGCAGTAATTGTCCAGTCATCAATCCAAATTCAGTTATTCACATATTCCTATCTGGTTGTTCATGTCTAGCTGCTCTACTGCTGGAAGCAGGAATGATTATCTGCAGTTGCTACTAAAACTGCAAGCCTAGTACAAAGTGTTCCTTATTTTACTTTAAAACTCTATTGCCAACCTGAGTTTCAAGCACTGGGAGAAGTAAACAGCTATTTCTTTTCCAGCTTTAATTTTGTACTACTGCCCATCAGAGATGGAAGCATAGATGAAACAAAAAAAAAAAAGAATTACTGTATTTTCTTATTGTTGGTTTTATCTTCAAGGGTTCAAAGACCAAACTGTTGTTTATGTATGCACTTTATCCTGCTCTTGAGAATTAATGATTCTTCTGTGAGACAATTCAAGTAAAGAAATAGTGAAGAAATATGGTGGATCACTTCTGGCATATGAAAACATGAAGTGGTTGCGTTCAGCAAAATGAACAAAGGTCTCAGAATTATTAATTGTGCCACAGATGTTAATGCTTCAGAAAGAGAACAACAAAATGGTGCATTAACAAGAAGCATAAGAGGCTTTTTTTTTGAGATCTATTTCTGAATACAAAAGGCAGTGTATGAGAAAAAGCTCAGAAAGTGCTTGAAGAAAAATGGATTTAGGGTTACAGAGGCCATTTGAAATACGGTTTAGGGGATGTATGTAATATAAGTTTAAGACAAATAATTTGAGTCAGGAAAAAAAAGCTATTAGGAGGACGAAAAGTTATGAATAGAATACCTAAATGTACTTTTGTGCAAGGAGAGGGGCAGCAAGAAACCCCTGTTTGAAACATCATTATCTCATCTCAGTTAAAGGATGGTAAAAATATTGGGAATGGTTACCCGGGAAGGCTGTGTGGAATTTCTGCCCTGGTGATGTTCAAAACCAAGCCAGTGAAGACTGAACAACCCACTCTAACTTTGAAGCCAGCCTGCTTTGAGCATAAGATTGGACCAGATGACCTACAGGAGCTGTTTCCAATCTAAATTATTCTATTATACTGTGATTCAGCTTGTCACAGATTGTTCTGAAAAACTTGGCAGGATAAAAGTTTCAAGAAATTAACATAGTGTTCCTTGAAATAAATTTTTAAGAGTGTTTAAGTATATAGGGAACACATGACGGTTGAATAAAGATTTCAGTTCTGTAAGAAATTTTACATTTTCTATGCTACTCCAACCTCATACAGAAGTAAAAAGCCAAAAGAACACTTATTTTAGTATTTCAAAAAGCAAAATCATGAAAATAGCAGCAACAACGAGATTGTTCGTAGAGATCAAAAAGTCTCACTCTGCAGAACTTTTTTCACAATACTGTAATGTTGTATTAAAATGTAATCCTTAATTCCTTCTTTCAAAAAAAACTCTAAATACAATATTCTCATTGTAGCAAAGAATTCCTTTAAATTACATTCCATGCTTCAGTGAGGGCTATCTTAGAGAAGTTTGCATCCTAATATGACTGAATATCTCAGTTGTTCAGTCATCATCAATTATTATTACTTTTCTGTTAGTTTGGCAATATGAGGTAAAATACTAAAATATCTGTGCTAGAAAATCTGATATCCCTGTATGAATGCACAGCAGGGCATTTAGTATAAAAGTACCAAAACCATTATAAGTTACTGTTATACCTACTTAAAAGTTTAAAGGTGTGTGTGTATATATATATATATGTATATATAATGAATCTGCATCACAGCAGAAAATTGCTTGAAGAGCTGCCTGAGACCTAGGGAAATTCAAAGTTTTAGGATCCTTGCATTTTGGAAATGAGAGCTGAAAATCTCTATTCACATTCCCTCTCAAAGACATACCTAGAAATTTATAATTTAAGATATTACAAAACATTTGTTTAATTTAAAGGATAACTTGGAAATCACATTCAGCATAATAGATTTTATGCATGTCACTATAGTAGACTTTAGATAATTGGTATTTATTTCTCGTCCGTGGGTTTTAGGCATGTGCAACTAATATACTTGTAAATTTGCCAAACTAAGTTGAAATTATGTGCCTGGGAAACACATTGGTGGACACAGGATTTTACAAAACTGTACATCTATGGCTGCATGAAACTACTGTTAAATAATCACAAAAACAACAGCAAAACAACTCCACTTCGTGGCAATGATACCTACCATTGAATAATACGGTCTTCAGTTAAAAAGTTGGTAAATTTAAAGTGAGTACCAGTGGATTGACATATACGTAATGAATGCTTCAAACAAGCATGAAAAGTGCAATTTAATATAGGACTAATATGCTGAATTTTATTGCCCTGCATTACTTAGAAGATTGATAATATAATAGTTTTTTCTCTGTGGTTGTAGCCTAAAAATACCAAAAAGCTAATTGCAAGAAAAGAGATATTCTCTCCTTCACTATTGACTGCTTTTTGATAAAATATTTCATAATATGAGCCATCAGAGGCTAATGGTGTGTCCCTTTCTTGAAGGAGAAAAGATGAAATTTTGCTGCTTGTAAAGTTATTTAAACAGAAAAAAAAAAAAAAAAAAAAAAAATTAGTTTTGTAAGAAATTACTGTGATGAATAAATTGTGCATTATAGGTTCCAATCAGGGTGGAAAAATATATTCTTAGGAAAAAACTCATTGGTAGTCACAATGTGTTCTGAGTTATATATTGTGTAGAAATTGGTCTGTCTCTAGCTTGTTATTAAAAGCAAAAAAAAGAGAGGAAGTAAGTAAAAAGCATTTTTCAAGTGCTAGCAGCTGCAAAAAGTGTGTATTATCTCAAAGAACTTTAGGCTGAAGCAAAATTTCAGCCTTTCAGGGTGTTACATTGTCAGTCTGCTTTATGTAATGATAATCGGAAATGATTAAAAACTGAAAGGCATGCATGTTAACTTTTAGATATAAGACCTTTATTAATTTACCTTGAATCTTTCCAGATAATACTAAAGAGCAGAATAGCATAAAAGAGATATTTACCCTCAGATAGTAGCCACCTACTCTCACTGAAGTCTCAGTGACTGAAATATAGGCTTATTTTTTTGTATTTGGATAACTTTTTGATATTTACAATATGTGAGGAGTAGACATTACCCTGTGTTTTGTGTACTGTCTATGACTGCTTCATCTAGTGCTCAGTTGTGATTCCAGCTACAAGCTGTGATTCTGGTCTAGGCCAGAGCACCATCTTCTTGAGGATAAATTACAAATGCCCAGGTTCACCAAATTTTCTGTACTCAGTTTAGACAGTGGGAGGTAGTGCACTCTCTTCTGTTATTCTATTCATCTTCTCTTTTTTGCAAGGCAAGATACCTTAGACTTACTGTTCAATAACAGTATTCCCCAGCCAAATAAGATTATGTCTTTTAAGTTCAAATCCTATCTTCTGTTAAGTTTCCTGTTCATGTGCTCAGCTTGTGTCACTAGCAAGAACTTCATCTTCTATTAACATTGATAGCTCCATTTGAATCTATCCAGAGTATTAAATTTTTAAATGAAACCTTTGTTTCCATTGTTCCCTTGACTTTTACTGTAGTGAAAATAAATCATGTTTTTAGACTTCATAATGAAAAAATCTGCTTGTATACCTTGTGGTCTTTCTTCCTCAGTGGTTCCTTGTGTGCAAAATCATTAAGCAGATTCTTTATATGAGTAGTAGTGTAGACTGACAATTTTTGCTTTGCTTTCCCAATAGGTATGAAGACAATGTGAGTCTGGTAGGACTGGGACATTCATAACAACCACAGTTCCCGGCTGTTTTTTCCTGTAGGAAGGATAAGGCATTCGAACCAGGGAGGAGTAGATAAGGCATCTCAGTTATCTCAGGAGACTAAAATTGTGCTTTAAAATCTTTTTTTTTCTTAGTGAAGCTGTCTGTTTTAAGAAAAAATTATGAGTGAAGATGATTGGTGAAGCATGTCACCATCAAATTCCAACAAGAGAGTGAAAAAGCAGCTATCTACAAAATAAACTGAACTACTGTTCAAAGTGGAGAACTGAGATGAGTGATAGTGATGATTTCAAAACTAGAAGGGAGGAGCTGAGGCAAATTTGAATCAGACAGTGTAGCAATTATTTTCAATGTGGCAAGGATAAATTAGAAACATATTGCTGAGAAAGAAGCATATTGCTGAGGGAAAAGGCTGTAGTTGAGATCATCTCAGTAGTGTTTCAGGCAGACTGATATTTAAAGTCTGGGGAGGTACTTCAAGCCAAGTACTTCAAATACTGTGCAGTCAACAGTTTATTTTACCAACCAAGCCAGATGCGCTTTGATAGAAATGTTAGAGCCTGGCAAACTTGCTTGAATGTGTCCTGCAGCTGCTGGAGTTTTTAAAGGGATGAACAGGCTGTAGTCAACTCAAAGACAGCTAATTTTGACCCAACGGTGCAGTGACAGCTTCATGTGCCAGCCATGTCAATGTAGGTTTTGTAGTAAAATAAACTGTTTGCTTTGAATTTTTATAATTTAAATGGATCCAAAATGAAGATAAACTCTGGTATCTTTCTGGTTAATAGTGCCATCAAAAAAAAAAAAAAAATCATCCCATGGGGACTCCTTTATCTAATTAATATTTCAAACATCTCAAAAATAGCAATTTTCATTGAGGGAAGTTTATAATTCCTCATATCTGATTTTTACTAAGAAGGTCAGACCACTTTTCTGAGTAAAAAGAGCCTGCAGCATCCGTAGGTAATGCAAAAAGCTCTGAGCCAAGACACTGCTAAGGCAGCAAATGGTACAGGAGAACATGCCAAGGAATATGAACTTTATAACAAAGTGCAGCCATCTTTTAAGTGATTCTGAATGTGTTATAGTTGGCAATTCCCATACATACTACTATCCAAACTTACTTTTACCCCTGTGCCTTTCGTTCAGATCAAGTGCCCTGTTCTGAATGCAGCTACGGTCTGCTGCACAAGAAATGACAGTCATTGTGACAAACAGAAGAAGAATTTGTACAGAAGTGTTTCAAAAAGAATCTGTTAAAAGGGCAAGAAGGTATTAACTAACTGTGTAAGGAAATAAAAGGGAAAAAGAGATGAAAGAATTAACAATAGTTAAATTAAGGACCAAGAAGGAACTCTATCAAATTTGGGGGAAGTTAATAATACATGAAAAATGCTCAAATGAGGATCAATACAAGCTACATGGAAAAAGAAACCAAAAATTCAGAATGACTAGAGGTAGAATTTCAGACAAGTTTCACTGAAAAAATCTGGTAGCTACAGAAAGGAGAGGAAAAAGAACAGCTACTTTCTAGGATCTTATGCATGATTTGTATGCATGGGGGGACATAAGGGAAGAAGCAGAGACGAAAAAATCAGTGGTTCTACCTTGTTGTTAACTGAATTATGACCAAGCTTCATCTGGTGATATGCATTAGACATTGTTGCTTGGCACTTGCCCATCTTACATTTAAGAAGAACTCAACTTTTCTGGTTTTCATAGTCACTTATCCCATCTTCCTGCTGGCTAGGGAATAGGGAAATGGTTATAGTATGTGTCTTGAATCCTTATTCTGGTAGGTGTCTATATTGTAAAGAATCTAACCCTGATTTTGACTATGTCCGTTTTTGTTTGTTTCACTTTAATCTTTCTGTACATGGATGAGTTCATATTCTGTTGTTACTGTTTCATTGATTTTTTTCAATAAGGAATCCAACAATTCTCTTCTAAGTCATTGAAGTATTTATACCATTGGTATTTTAAGGAGGTGATGTCCAGGATTTGCCTTACTGCAGAAAATGAAAAACTGAGAAAAATAAGGGGATTTTCAGTTTACCAGTGGGAATTTGAAAAAGTTGAAAGATGAAGAAAGAGATGAAGAAAAACATACAGAGAGATTATATATATATTTATACACACATTAATTTTCTTAGAAAATTCTACGTAAGGGTCTTTGATTAAATGGAAAAAATATGTCAAAGGGGTGAGTTTTTTCTTCCCTTAGCTCAGTCTCTTATATATATTTTATTTCAGATTTTCTTTTGGATAAAAGAGGCCCACCATTTAATACCCAACAGAATATTATGATGATATTCTGAAATAATCTGAAATATTTAAAAGTCATGAAGATTTTTAACTTAAAATGAGATCTTTTATGATCATAATTTTAGAATTAACTGAAACAAGAAGAAAGAACATTTCTTTAACAGTTAATTATATCAGTATAAAAATATTTCTTGGATTAGTGCTTTAATCACAAATTTATTCTCTCCTTTTTTATAAACTTGTTTCATCTTGATTCTGATCACATTACATTTTAGTATTGCTGTAGACAAAGCTGAGTTTTCAAAACTGTCCTCTGAAAAATAAAAATTCCATTTTCATCAAGAGAGTTTTAATTCTCTACTTTTAGCAGTTTTCAATTTAAGAGAATAGTTATTCATTATTTTCTCTTTTCTAACAACTCACAAATTGCTTCCTTGAGGCATGTTAATCATGCTTTCAATGATTGTGTTCTTGAAGTTCTCGTACTGACCTTTCACAAGTGAATTAATCTTATTTTCAGGTACATCACTCTTTTTAAGATCAGAGAGGCTCCCAAGTTTTTAAAATGCTCCTTTGAATCATATATGTGTTTTTAACTGTTCATTTCTTGGTGAGATTTGTGGATCTTTTAATCCTTTGACATAAAATTTAAGTATTTTGTTAAGATTTCAGTGGCTCTTTCATAGGTTGTTCAGTAGAAAATAGAAACAAGAAAAAAGCACACTATAAAAAAATCCCAAGCAAGATAAATTGGCAAAAAGGACAAAGGAAGTAGTTAAAAAAAAAAAAAAAGGTAAAATAAGAATGATATATTCCTATAAATTCTCAAAGTGGTCAAAGCATAAAAAAGCAGGAAGACCCCCCCATCCCCCTGAAGGTAAATGATATGTAAAAAAAAAAAAAAAAAAGAGTTGGAGAAGCCTACAGTTGTGTTTAGGTCCTCAGGAAGCATAAAGTATTATTGCTCCATTTTACTTTTTGCAACGAAGCCTTCTAAATAATGTAAAAGACTCAGAGTAGCCTTAACTGCAAATTGCAAATGAGAGCTCAATTTCAACACACACCTTATAAATACAACAAAATACAGTCTAGGCTTGATTTGTTACCTATGCTTGAAAATTGATGAAAAATTTTCATTTCAAAACACATTACTGGGCTGTCATGCCTTTAGGATGCAAGACTGGTTAAAAGATGAGGAACTTGGGCAGCTCTGGAAGCTGTCTTTTTATAAAGAAAAACCTGGTGAAACCATTTGAAAAGAAATTTCTGCCAGATAGATCAAAGAACACTGGTAGAGAGGCTAGAACAGTTGTTTGGGAATCCTTTTCAGAAACTTTGTCACCTTGAAAAGCAAAGGATGAAATTTTATGTCCTTTTCTGAAAGATATTTTTTAAATATAACGTATTTTGTCAGTGATGCAAAAGTCAAACTTCCTGTGGGACTCCTACTCTTTGCTACCCTAGAATGTTAGAGCTCTCTGCTCCAGCTTGCTATGGAGTGAAATGACAGCACAGTCACAGTGCAAAGAGAGCATTCTGTACTAGTGGGAAAGGATCTGAAGGACATGGTAATAAATGAGATTTATTTTATCAAATAATTTGTTTGCATAACTGTACACTTGCATAATAATATGAAGGAGAAATGAAAACACAAAAGAAAAGCTCTATTTAATGAAAGAGGTGCAAGAAGAGAACAGTCCAAGACACTAATCAAATTATATCTGTGCATTAAATGATTTAGATGAAAGTTGACATGAGCATCTCCTAGAACTTCATCACAGGGTTTTTTTGTTTTGTTTTGTTTTTTTTTTAATTTTTAGTGGAGGTTGCTCAAACCTTCCAGTGAATGCGTTTTAGTTTCTCAGCAGCAGAGTTTCGAAATTTTTGTTTCCTATGAATTACTCTACCTTGAAATAAAACATCTGGTCTCATAGGAATTTCAACATGGTTTAGTTTTTCAATCAGTACAAAACACATTCACTACTGTAGCACTGTTGGGCTTTTGTGTGTCAGTCTCTGAGAAGAATTCACTGTGTCTCCATAAGGCCTAAAATGCAGAGAACTCATCTGGGAGGCAAATATGGTTCTACTTCACCTTTATCTCCCACAGCTGTGAAAGCTGTCAGCTTCTAAAGCTGACGAATTGAGAATTCAGAATATCCTCAGAATAGTTCAACAGTCTCACACCAGTGTTTCTTCTGCTTGTTCCTGACTTTCCCCTGGATTTACTTTTTTTCAACCCTGATAGCAAGATCAACGTTGTCCTTATGCATATTAATTGGATATATCCTCTATATTTACTATAGTGATTGTTTGAATAGCTGTAAAGAGTTATCTTTAAATACTACGTTTATGTAAGTAACTGAGTTCTGAAATATCTTAAGAAATGTTCCAGTAGCCAGTAATCATGAAAAAGCCTTTACAGACTGGAATAGTTTCAAACGCTATTTGCTCTACTGCCAAAAATCACATCTTTAAATGTCTACACTTAGCCTTTATTTCACACACAGATATCACTGGAGCTGTGCAAGATGTTACTTTTTATTTAGCTGAAAACCAGTATTTCAAAATTTGTTCTTGCTCCAAATAAAATAACTATTTTTCAGATCATTTCCCATAAAAGAGGGGTTCTTTTAAATATCAAAAATTTTGCAGTTTTTTGTTCTAGAAAGGCAAAATGTTTTCTTCTATTGCTAGCATAATTTGACAATTTCACAGCATAGTATTTCATAGCATAATAGGTTCCTATTATGAAATGTTAATGCTTTCTACCTACATATGCCACATAATTCATTGAATCATAGAATATCCTGAATTGGCAGGGACCCATAAGGATCATTGAGTCAACTTCTGACTCCACATAGGGCAGCCTAAGGGTTAAACCAAATATCTAAGAGTGTAGTCCAAATGCTTCTTGAGCATCAGAAGCCTGCAGCCATGACCAGCTCCCTGGGGAGCCTTTTCCAGTGCTTGAACATCATATCAGTGAAGAATTCTTTTCTGGATATCCAATCTGAACTTTTTCTGACATAGCTCAAAGACATTACTTTTCATCCTCTCCTGGACACCAGAAAATGGAGATCAGCACTTCCATCTCCACTCCCATGTGGAGACCTCCACTCCTCCTTATGACAAAGCTGCAGACAGAAATGTTTCCTGTCAGTCTCCTCTTCTCTAAACTGACCAAACACAGCATCCTCAGCCACTCCTCATACATTATTCCCTCTAGTCCCCTCACCATGCTTGCTGGCCTCCAGCCACTCTAGTAACTTCACACCCTTCTTATATTGTGGAGCTCAAAACTGTGCACGGGTCTCAGGGTGAGGACACACCAGTGCTGAGGACAGTGGGACACTCACTTCTTACCAGTCAGAGCAGTGTAGCTATACTGTGCTTAATGCACCTCAGGATATAGTAATCCTCATGCTTCAATTTTAGCAGCTCATATTTTTAATATTCACTAAAACTATGCATCATTTACACAAAAGATAGGGTTCATCTCAACTACATTTAGTTGCCTAAAAATTAGGCAATTAATCTAAGTCAACTAGAGTTTATAGTCAGTAGACAGAAATAGGCATCTCTAAATCAAAGTTCTTTTTAAATAGTTATCACCATCATATTATGTACTGGGGTTAACTCTCACTGCCAACAGAACAAGGCCTACAGCTTGCATATTCTACTGTCACTTGTTCTTGCTAAGACTGCTGCCCCTCCTGCAATTATGTAAATATTGATATACTCTCACAGTTCACAAAGTTAAAACCTACAAGAACTAAATATAATGGTACTTCTCCTATAAATAGATGAAAAAATAGTTCTACCTGTTTTGTGTAAAGGAAACAGAAGAAGAAAGATGTTTGCACACAATTTGTGTACAACTTCATTGATTTATAAACTATAAAAACTGTACCAAATAGGCCCAAAAAAGCGCATGTGAATAAAAAGGTTTTTTTTCCCACAGATGCTGCAATATGAAAAAGATTTACATAACTGCCAATATATAAATGGTATCGGCATGTTAAATTTTTCCATTCATACTCATTTGAAGTACAATTTGGATCCAGATTTTTATAGTTCACAAGAAATTATCTCATAAATCACAAATGTGATAAAAACACTAAAACAAAATATAAATGAATTTGCATTTTATCTTAGAAACACATGGCATTTAAAACTCTGGTAAGAAATTCTGCTTAAAAAAAGAGCATTTTAGATTATGTCAATTGCAAAGAACAAGACCTGAAAACTGTGACCCTGACTCTTTAAATGTCTTACAATAACACAGAAAGCATGGCTTGCCATATAAGTTCCAAAACTTTAGTTAGCCTTTAACATATCGTTTTCTTTTAAAATGTCCCTCTTAATTATTCATTTCAGTGAAGCAGACTAATTATGTTTCTTGGATAAAAGCACATTGGCTCATTAATCTTTCTTTCTCAGTGACATATAAACAGCAGCTATGATGAACAAGATAGCATTTTTTTAATTATGATTTTCTGCCTATAAAAGACAGAAAAAGTTTGGGATCCTGAGGGAATGCCAATGTTATTTAAAGATTATAGTTATGATTGTAACATTCTTATGAAATATTAAGAAAAAATGAAATTAGACACCATATGCAACCTCTTATTATTTCTGAATTTTATTGTAAATTAATTTCTGTCGATAGTATTTTTCATGTTGTTGGCTGTTACCATAAGCCATATTTGCTTAGGTTTTCCCAAAGCACTGATAAGAGATGCAGCTGTCCAATATTAATTAACAAACCTTTAGGACATAAGAAAAAAATACTTTTTACCATTTCTTCATTTTAAAAAATTAATGAGAAAAAAAGAATTAATCATTCAGAAGACTGTATGTTTAAAAGCTTACTCCTTCTCTCTTATTTAGGCTTAAAACCACAACAGTCTTATTACCATTGCATTCTGTCTTACGGTTCCTCTTTCTGTAAAACCTTGCTGTGACACATTATTACACTGGTTGTCAAATCTGGTCCATTGCTCTGTTTTTCACTGTAAGGTTGAAGAGCACAAAAACTATTTTTGATCTGGCAAACTTAGCCAAACTGTTGAAGCCTTGTCTAGTTAATGTGTATCACTTCATTGCTTTAGCTCCTAATTGTCTCCTTTTTTTTTATGTGATCTTGATGCTAGTTCAAACAGTTTTAATTTGTAACATGATTTTATCCTTGTAGGGATACCTGCAATATACTAATATACACATGTATGTTCACTTAAAATTACTTAATTGAATGATAGAATGGTTTGAGTTGGAAGAGACCTTAAAGATTATCCAGTTGCAAACTTCATGCCATGGGCAGGGATGCCACCCACTAGACCGTGTTTCTCAAAGCCCCATCCAATCTTCCCTTGACAACTTCAAGGTATCCACAGCTTTTGTGGGCAAATTGTTCCAGCATCTCACCACCCTCACAGTAAAAAATCTAATCCTACTCTCTAACCTAAATCTACTTTCTTCCAATTTAAAGCCATTCCACCTTGTCATATCACTACATGCCCTAGTAAAAAGTCTCTCACTGTCTTTCTCGTAGCTCCCTGTAGGTGCTGGAAGGCTGCTATAAGGCCTTCCCAAAGCCTTCTCTAGACTGAACCATCTCAGCTCTTTCAGGTTGTCTTCTTTGGAGAGGTGCTCCAGCCCTCTGATCATTTTTGTGGTCCCTCTCTGGACTTGGTCCAGCAGGTTCACATCCTTCCTATGCTGGTGCCCCCAGATCTGGATGCAATGCTCCAGGTGGAGTCTCACCAGAATGGAGCAGAGGGACAGAATCACCTTCCTTGGCCTCCTGATCACCTTTCTTTTTGTGCAGTCCCAGGATACAATTTCCTTTCAGGGCCGAAAGCATGCATTGCTGACTTAGGCCAAGCTTCACATCCACCAGCATTCCCAAGATATTCTCCTTAGAGCTACTCTCAATCCATTCTCTACCCAGCAAGTATTTGTGCTTCTGGTTGCCCTGATCCACGTGCAGGGCCTTGCACCTGGCCTTGTTGAATTTCATAAAATGAAATTCATTTGCACAGGCCCACTCTCAAGTCTGTCAAGGTCCCTCTAAATGGCATCCCTTACCTCCATCGTGTTGATCACATCACACAGCTTGGTGGTGTCTGCAAACTTGTTGGTGGTGCCCTCAATCCCACTGTTCATGTTGCCAAGAAAGATGTTTGAGAGTGCCTGGTCCCAATACTGACCCCTAAGCAAAACCACTCATCACTGAATTTCCCTCTTGAGATTTCACTGCGCACCTCCAAGAAGATCTCAGCAAAACTGAGATACACTTATACATCATGCTCCTATCCCCAAATAATTTTAAAGACAAACTTGTTGCAGTTTCTCAGTGTATTCCTTGTAAAGGGAAGTCTAAAACTGGACACAGTACTTGAGAAGCAATTTCACACTCAATACCAAGCAGAAAGGGGCAGCATTTTTGACCAGCTGCCTACATGCTTGCTAATGCAGCACAGTTTATCATTGGTCTTCTTTGCCATGGGGATTACTCTGCTGGTTTAAATCTAATTTGCCACAAGGATACCCAGGTTACCATTACCTAGAAACCTGCTCTCTCATTTGGAAATGTTGAGACTGTGCAGCAGTATGGGATTATTCCATTCCGAGGACATAACTTTGCAAATTTTGTCAAACTTCAGGAGATTTGGCTGCAAATATATTATGGCTGGCTGTAAGAATATTGCTAAAATCAAAGTAATTTACATACATGGCTCTCCCCCCACCCACACAGCCAGACATCTCACCAGTGAAGACCATCAGGCTGCTAAAGAAGCTTTGGTAAATACATGCTGCCTGTTCCCAATCTCCTTCTTCATGTAGGTGTAAATGACTTACAGCAGGATTTGCTTAAAAATCTTCCAGGGTAATGAGGTAAAGCTGATTATAATTTCATTTCCCAGATCTTTCTTCTTTTTTTTTTTATTGAAAATAGATGTGAAATTTCCATTTTTCCATTTTGAGAGCAGCTTCACAATGTTGTCAGCTGCTCAAGATTAGCCCTAGTAGGCTGCTAAGCCCCACACAGCTGTTTATTCATTCCCCCACAGCGGGATGGGGGAGAGAAT
The DNA here is from genome assembly GCA_026261815.1 of Monarcha castaneiventris obscurior. Taxonomy (NCBI): domain Eukaryota; kingdom Metazoa; phylum Chordata; class Aves; order Passeriformes; family Monarchidae; genus Monarcha; species Monarcha castaneiventris. Next base: position 3,578,338 of record JAMPIT010000566.1, on the reverse strand, counting down.
CAAAAGGATAAAAATGCGAAACCCCATCATTGAAATAAAGCCAGTTCAATAGGTAAAGCAAAACAAGGAATAAATTCACTGCTTCCCGTGGGCAGGCAGGTGTTCAACAACCTCCAGGAAAGCAGAGCTCTGTCACATGTACTTTACTTGGGAAACAAATGCAATCACATCAAAGGTCACCTCCTTCCTTCTTCTTCCCCCAGTATTTATTGCTGAGCGTGATGCCATATGTTATGGAATATCCTTCTGGTCAGTTGGCTTCAGCTGTCCTGGCTCTGTCCCCTCACAATTTCTTGTGCAACCCCAGCCTACTCAGTGGCAGGGAAGCATGAGAAGCCTGCTTTCCTTGCTGGCCTCCCCTAAGATCCTGGCCCACAAATTCTCTAACAAACATCATTGACTCAGTAGCAAAACTGTGGATTTGTGCTGCTCCTTTGCATACAGCACCATCTTCCCACCTCACTTTTCTTTGCCAGTTCTATCCAGAACTCCCATCATATTTCCCAGGTCATATGCATTCATGTACTGCCACTTGAGATGGTTACAGCTGTGACAATTGCTGCAGGGAAGTGTGAGAGCCTCTCCTAACGTTTTCTCTCTTGATGTTTCAGCCCTGCACCCCATCCTCCAATTTTCTGCAGTTTGGTCTTCATCCACCAACTAGCCTACTATAAATTCTTCCTTTAAATACTTTTGTTAATGAAATGCAATGGATTTAATATGTTTCTCCTCAAAATGTATTTTTTAAAAATTTTATTTTTTAATTAGTATAAGCTGGCACTGATGTCTATGGAGCTATAACAGTTTATACTATTCACATGCTGGTACCCAGACTTATTTAAGCTTTTAAACATAATATGAATCTGGACAAGAAAATACATATTAACTTGAATTTACCCAGTGTTGGAGGTTCAAGACTCCTAAAAAGAAGTTTTTAAATGGATTTAGAAGCATTACTTTGTGTAAAATTTAAAAATTTTGGTTATAAATAACTCCTCATCCTTGTCTTATTGCATTTACATATAAATACATTCACAGATCTTCCCCTGTAAATGTCTTATCTTTAGGCAAGCCAGCTAAATGATGTTGTAAACTATTGGTTGCGCAGAGATTTGATTTTGTGAATAGCACTTTTAATATCATCATTGGCTGCCAGATGAAACCTATGAATGATTCTTTCACCAGTCTTATGCATTTAGTAATCCTTGTTTGAAAAGAGCTTTTGAAACACATTAGAAAAACCTTCGATTTTCTGAGTTTTACAGAGTAGATCACAGTCCTTGTTTTTCAGAATCTTCAGCTTCTTTCCTCTCATATAACTTTCTTCACCATACTTTGTCATTAACCAAGACAAAAACAATACTTGAGCAACTCATGTGACCTATATAAGGTACCTATTTTAGAAAGAAACAAACAATTTGTTGAAGATAATATGTACTATAAAGGGAATTGAAGGATGAAAAAAATCTTGACTAGATGTAGTTATTTATAGTGCAGATGACTAGTCTGACCAAGGCACTTTAGGCTTTCTTTCTGATTAATGAAGATACAGAGGCAGTGGTATGCTAAAAGAAGTTTAAAGACAGTAAAAAACAGCCCTCTGGGTCAAGCAGACATAGAGGACACTATCATCAATTCCACAGCCAGTGCAGATACAATGTCTGAAAGAATCAGCTTGGTTCTTGGCCTCTGGGGCCCTTACTGTGAAATAAAGCCATATCAGGTAGTTTTGTTATGTAGGCTTATATATGTTATGATTAGAACTGACCTTCCACTAGAATGCTTACAAAGAAACATAGAGATCTTTGCCAGTTTGTGTCTATGCTTAAGTATCTCTTGCCTTAACTGCCGTGGGCTGAGAAATCTCCTTGGGACGTCTCACACAGTTTCAACTCTTTGTGTCCAGGCACAAAGCTGTGGGGATATGATTCAATTCAAGACAAAATATTGGGTGTTAGGTGACTACATGTATTCTAAATGATTAAACTTTCTCTTTTTAATCTTTTTTTTCTTTTAATTAAGAGTGATCTAAAGAACACAGTCAATGAAACTTCTAAAGGTGCAATGCAGTAACCTTAACATAGACATCAGGAGGAATTTAATATAACAAAGCCATCCATCCTGACTTCCACATTCTTCTCAGAGAGAATATAGATTTACTGTGAATTTTCATCATAACTGCTAAGCTCATTTATATTTCTCATATACCAGAAGACCTTCAAAATCCATATTTGGTGAGCCAAGGTCCCAATCTCTACTGACAATAGTGCAAATTTAGATACTTAGCTTAGGGTTTTAGTTCTCTGTTAAATTTGGTTTAATTGTAGACTGAAACTAGTACTAAATTTTCATACTAGTAGTATGAAATCCATACACTTGTAAGTTATGCCAGTGTTAGCTGTACTGACACAGTCATCGTATCACAAGAGAAGCACTTCCATTCTGTCTCTAGGGGTCAGAGACAGACAGAATTTATTATATACTTACAGTAGGACTATCCATGAGTGGGTCTATATTGGTAGAGTCTGTATGCCTATGACACAGAAAGTATTCACTGAGGTCATGGAGCTCTTGCATTTCAGAAAGGAAATATTTCCTTTTATTCACAGGTAGTTTATCATCAGAAACAGCATGCAGACAAAAAAAAAGCTCTAGGTCAAGTTATGTGCCTGCTCTTGCAAGGCTCTTGATACCCTATGAAATGAGTGGGTCTCTATGTGATTTGCAGCGTCATCTGGAAGTCTTTAAACAAAGAGTAAAGATCTTTCCTTGTTGTTGTTCTAACATTCATCTAGTAAGATAAGTCTGGGTAAGTGTAATAAGCTTAGTCTAACAAGTCTAGTAATCTTAGTAAGGCAAATATTGACAGACTGATTGTTAGCATATCCAATACATTAGTGCATTGTAAAGCTCAGAACATGCAGTAAATGAAAATATTTTAAGTTAACAGGTATTTATTTTATGCTAACATGAATTCTAGGAATAGTGTTCCAATATGTAGAGTTCTTGATGGTTTTTCACTTCTTGTGAGGTTAAGAGCTTTTAATGCAAAAGCACAGAGTCGTGTCCCTCCAGAGTCTCCCAAGTAAGGCTGTAAGCAGGTTTTCCATATGCTTATTATGCCTAAACTAAAACAAGCAAACAAACAAAACCCCAAATCCCCAAACTCAAAAAACCCCGCAGAACTCATTATTATCAATATAATTTTCACTTACATTTTAAGTAAAGGAGGGACAAAAAATAACAGACATCAAAGAACATCAAAGTCCTAAACCCAGCAACCAGTAGTGCCTAAAACAAAATCTTAAATGGACCAGCTACTTGAATTATGTAGAGACTTATTTCACATAAATAAAACATTAGATTCCTTCTAGTCAAAGACTGATAAGAACTTCCAGAGAATGAGTTTATTTTTCTTAAAATGGTGATGGAAAATAAAGCTAGACATCTAGGAAATCTCTTTAATTCAGGAAAGACAAAGATTAGAAAATCTGAAATTATGTTTTTTCCATTAAAAGCTCATTTTAGTTTGAGGAAAACTGCATTTTGGATTAATCTCTCCCTCCATTAGTTATTCAGAGAACCTACATACTAGAGCCTTAGGACTTGATGTCTTGCTTTTCAGCTACGAGGCAGATACTTTGCTGTCTTTGAAAAGGTAGCACTTATCCTAGATATAGTAAACTAGTTATAATAGAGAAAAGAAAATGAACCATTCAGGAATTGCTTCAGAACCAAGCCATCTGTAAAGTAACAATTACCTAGCATGCTGTTAAAAACATTAATGGGAAAAAATGTGTTTGTAAACAAATTCTTTGTGTGCAAAAACCTCAATTACTCTTTGTCTCTAATCAACTGTTTTGAAACAGCTTGCTCTGTAGATTTGCAACACTATCTGAGAAAGAAAACACAAAATGGAAACACATCTATGCTTGTTTAAACAAAGCACTAGTGAAAATTTCAACTGTGCTTTGTGACAAGCACTTTGAGTGTGCTGGCTCTCTTGCTCGTAGTGTTGCTCAACAATCAGGGCCATCAGTTTCTTGATTCAGAGAAATATTTTTATGAACCAGATTCTACTTTCTGTTTTACCTCAAATACACTAAGTTCCTCCATGATAATCTACAACAAAATTTATTCCTGTCAATTAAACAACAATAGTGAAGCCATAAAGTTCTGTTCCTGTTTTTCACCTCTGCAGTGCTATGGCTAATGAGGACACAACAATAAATATATTAAATTAAATCTGTAGAAAAAATTCAACTATTTAGTGCAGAAGTTTTAATAAAGCCTGTTTTTACAGATGCCTGAGTGTTGTATATTTTTGTACCACAAAATGAAGCACTGACTAGAGATATCTGAGGAGCTCGAATTAGTTGGTAGGTTTGCATGAGCTACCACAGAACTATTTAAGGATACTAACTCATGGCATATAAACAGTATAGTCAGGTCAACAGGGCCGTGTTTAGCCCAGAGCTGATACATTTCCAATTTCATAACTAGCTCCTTTGTAACTAGCTGAGACGTTTCTGCACAATACACAGCACTAGACTGGACATACCTGTAGGCTGTTGAACCCATGGTAAATCACATTTACTGAGTTACTGGCCTGATTTTCAGAGTGACTGAACCTCTTCAAATAACACTGGAGATTTCAAATAAAATTATAGAAATTTCAAGCATAAATGTAGTTAATTAAAAATACAAATTTCCCTATATTATTTAATCAAATAACTCTGGAGTAAATTCTGGTTGTTGTGTCTGGATGTTGTTTGTTTTCTTTTAATTCCAAATACAATATTGTTTTTACAGCATGAACTGGCTAGCTCTATGCAAAAAATCAATATCAATATGCTACATAAGAAATATTAAAATATGGATCAAATTAACTAGACAATTAACTTGTGCCTAACTTCAGATGCTTAGGTGGATTTTTTGCTTTTGTTTGTGTTGTTTTTTATTTTTAATTCAAGTGCTGTTTTCATCATATAAAAATAATTAATGTGGTTGTCTTTGAGTCCTCCAGAGGCACATCTGCAAAACTAAGTTTAAGTACTTAAGTTAGACAGACTGGCTGTGTTCCATCCTTTCTGGGAAGAAGTAACAGACTATTCCTGTGATTTATATTCTAGCTGTATGAGTAATGTGTTTTTATTATGCAGTTTTTTTTTTTTGCCATTTAGTTTCCTTTCATTTAGTAATTGAAACAATTGGGACTTAAACAAGTACTTAATCAGTCACTTGCATGCTTTGGCAAATAGTTTACATCATCAGAATCAGAAAGACCATATAGATGCAAGAAGAACATTTTCAGAGACTTCAGTCCAAGGAGATGTAAGACAGCTTTGAACAGAATTGGCCCTTATTTAATAATTTTTCAGACAATGCTTTTGCTCTCTCATCAAGATGTGATACAACAGAGCTTTACCCTGACAAAGGAAATGAGGGAAGAACAAATCAATTAATTGAAGTTGCTTTCATTCATTACTAAAACCACTCCTACCAAAAACTATAAATCACAGAAGCTTCTTAAAGCATCATCCTTGGCTCTTCCAGGGTTTACCGAGATCTTGCTCCATTGCAGATCATTTTGCACATGGGCTGATATTTATAGACGCTTTTAATTTCAAAATTTTAATTACAAATTTTTCCCTTTTTTTAATAGACCTTCTTAATTATATCTACTGTAATGCCGAGCACATTTTGTATTTCCCCTATGCTTTCTTTGAAGCAGAACACACAGACATCTATTTACAACTGATTTTCAAAGTTGTATCAGTTTTAAATACTTCATTGAGAACCTTTATCCACCTTATTCAGGACTCTGACTTTGCCAAACAACAGGGAATAACAACACAAGACAGAGGTTAGATATATAGAAAATGATAGTATATGCAAATATATGTCTATTGGGTGCACACATCAAGATACAGATAAACACACACACATATGAATCTATTTTTAATAGAAATTATTTTCGTCTGAACCATTTAGGTTGATTTCTCTTTTTTTTTAAAGACAAATCATCCTTCCTCAGAGTCTCACACAATATTCAAAGGATGAATTTATAGCATTTAGGCAAGATTTTTAGAAGTAAGGTATAATTTTTAACATCCATGTAAGAAACGTAACCTATTTTTTTTTTAACATGCATTTAGGACTACCTGAAAAATTAAAAAAAGGTTCTCTTTTTTTTTTCTTCAATAACTGGATTTATTCACCTGTTAAATGAGTGATATTTTAGACTAATTTAATTGAAAAAGAGAGAACTAGAGGAAGAATACATCTTCAAATCCTCTTGCTTTTTACTTTTATAACCCAGCTCTTCAGCAATCTGGTGAAATTAATTTTCATTTCCCACTTAATAATACTCCATCTATGACTGGCTCAAACATTTAGGCCCGCTGCCTGCTGCTGAGACCAATGCTGTTTACCATCCACTCACATCTGTCTATTTTCATGTGGCCACAAATGATTTTCATAATTTATTTTGTCAATATGAAAGCTAATTCCAGTTTTTGCAAGATTTTCCTTTACTTGAGGATGAGAAAAGTAATTTGACACCTTGCACAAGCGCAGGAGCTGATACTGTAAAAGAAGGGTTCAGCCAGGATTTGGAAGAGAGGAGAGAAGGTTCACACTGTGTTTTCAGCTTGGTGCTATCACAGATCAGCCTGAAGTCAAATGAGGAGCTACATTTCATATCTAACAGAGACACCATAGTAAATATCCACTATAAACCGAGGTTCTTGATTTACAGTTCTTTCACAGTTATTAGGGTGTCCATTTCATTTAAGTACAAATAAGTAACATGTTGACACAATAAGATGTCAGTATTTCTCAGTTCATACTTTAGAGATTTCCATTAATACCTTTAAATTACTCTAATAATCAATATATGCAACAGGATACTTTTCCAAAATCATAATGCAAGATGTTGCATATCTGTTAGGTGCTAACAGTTCTGTAGGCAAAAAAACCAAGCATAACAAAAATAGTAAATATAAACCGTTCAGCTCGACACTTCATATAATATTATTTTCTAGTTTTGTTTTGCACATAAATACAAACATAAGTCCTTATTCTCAATGCACAAAAATCATTTTTCCCATGAGACTATTACGTACTCTTGTATTGGGTTGGCATGTTAAGGTTTTGATAATGGGGAAGTTACATGGGTGGCTGCTGTAAGAAGCTGTCAGAAGCTTTCCCTATATCTGATGGAGCCAGTTCCAGGCAGCTCCAAAAAATACTCACCACTGGCCAAGGCTGAATCCATCAGCAATGGTGGCAGCACCTTTGGGATAACAGATTTAAGAAGGGTGGAAAATTGCTGCACAATAGCCAGTTGCAGAAAAAGGAGTGAGAATACATGAGAGAAACAACTCTTCAGACACCAAGGTCAGTGAACGAGGAAGGAGAGGAGATGTTTCAAGCACTGGAGCTGAGATTCCCCTGCAGTCCATGGTGGAACAGATGTGCCACTGCTGCCTTTGGAGGTCCATGGTGGAGCAGAGATCCACCAGTAGTCTGAAAGACCCTACACCAGAGCAGATGGAGGCCCAAAGGAGGATGTGAGCCTGTGGCAAGCAAAGGGGTAACCTTTGGACCTGTGGACAGAGGAGTCCAAGTTGGAGCAGGTTTGCCGGCAGGACTTGTGACCCCACAGGGGATCATGCTGGAAAAGTCTGTTCCTGAAGGACTGCAACCCATGGAAGGGACCCACCTTGGGGAAGTTTGTGGAGGACTTTTTCCTGTAGATAGGACCCTCCATGGGTGGATAGGACCCCCCAACAGAGCAGAGAAAGAGTGTGAATGATTCTTCCCCTGAGGAGGAAGGAACGGAAGGAGCAATGTGATGGATGAACTGACCGCAACTCCCATTCCCTGCTCCCCTGTCATATTTTGGAGGGGGGAGGAGGTAGAGAATTAGGGAGTAAAGTTAAGCCCAGGAAGAAGAGAAGTGCTGGGGGCAAGGTGTTTTTAAGATTTGATTTTATTTCTCATCATCCTACTCTGATTTGATTGGTAACAAATTAAACTAAATTCCCCAAGTCAAGTCTGTTTTGCATGCGGTGGTAACTGATTGAGTGATCTCTCCTTGTCTTCACCTTGACCCACAAGCTTGTCGTTATATTTTTTCTCCCTTGTCCCACTGACAAGAAGGAGTGACAGTGCAGCTGTGGTGGGCACCTGGCATTTAACCAGGTGCAACTTACTACAACTCTGTTTCCTAGTCAAACATAAAAAATATTCCTTTACTAAGGTTATTTCATTTCTTCAAGTAGTTTTTCTTTTGTTCTTTAATCATAATTTTCAATATAGTGTCCATGTGTATAAATACTTTGTCAAGACTGAAAGGAATATTCAACTTAAATCCACATAGTTTCAGTTGCATGTTTGAGAGACAGCAAGAGAAACACTGATCTGAACTTCTCTCATTGCATATGAACATTTCTTCTTGCCATTTCCAGGATGGTTGCTCCAATCCCATACGACAGTTCCTCCCACTCAGCAGATGTCACTCCCCGTACTATCATCTCACGGTTTTCTCTTTATTCCTGCAGCCCATTGCTGAGGAATAAGCACCATCCTGCAGTGACATACTCAGGCTGAAACCCATACAACTGGAAGAGCCTTATTAGTCTAGATTTTATGTGCAATTACCTTCCTCGAGCCAGACTGCAGACACACACGCACACACTCACACACACATACCCTACTGATAATATTTGAAGTCAGACACTACTTACAGGTGTTAACTGCCATAAATACATTTTGCAAATTATTTCTGTGGTGAGATACCAAATCCCATATTTTCACAGTCAAGAAGCCTTTTAATTGGATGAACTTGTAAATATAGACCTGGAATTGAGCTAGGAAACCAATTCATTTTTTGCTTTTTCTGATCAGTTTCTGCATGTCAAAATATATTGCTGCATATCAAATAATTATTCTAATTCAATATAAGAACCAGTCCCATGTGAATATTGTACACTTTGTTATTGATATTTTTGCTGTTACTATTCATTTTCTTATTGCTGTTTCCAGTAATTTTTTCTTATCTCAACCCATGATTTACCTTTTGTGCCCCCATTTATCCTCTCCGGCCCACCTCAGAGGAGGGGAAAGGAGAGCAGGGAGCAAATGGTGCATGGTTTTAGTGGGAGCACTAAATTGGAGAATACCCTTCCTAAACCACAACAGGGGGAAAGGAAACATTCAGCTGTACAGATATTTATCATTTATTGGAAGTTCTAGCTCATGGATAGCTTTTGATGGCTCAGAAGGGAATTCAGATAGTCCACAGAATATTTTGGTCTGGGGTCAACAGAAACAAACAAACAAAAAAGACTGGATGAAGAATTTCTTGACTCTAGTCATATCTGAAAGCTGAACCTAGAACTATTTATTTCTGAAGCTGTTTTTATGGACTCTATCCATGTGCAGTAGAAAGTTTGTTTTTCTCCCCACAGTTCGCAAAACAGTTGTTCGAATTATGTTTAAGATTCATACAAATGACAACTTGAAACCAAAGGGAAAATACAGCATTACTCAAACTGTTGTCTTGAGACACCTTCCTCAAAGATATCAATCTTTCATACTGTCTGAATGGAATCATCTTCAACTGCAAGAGTTATGGAACAACTTGTTAAGTGCTTGATACATACCAGGCAGGAAGGAAACAATCTTAAAATCATGAGTCCCTATGGTAAGTGTGAATGGGGGACTTTCATTTTATGGATTTCTTAACGTCAATTTAAAATAAAAATTAAAAAATGGGCTTACATGGGCTTAATATGAGAGATCTTATAGTCCATATTGAAATCTGTTTTAACATGAAAAGATACAAGGAGCAGTCACTCATTCAATTTAAAGCTAGCTATTTTCTATTGGCCAGTTTTTCACATTCATCTTCAAAATCAAGACAATTTGTTACATAATTTTTTTAAAGTCGTATATACTAGCATGTAATCAGTGTTTTTGATGGATTCCTTTGATTAGCATATACTTGTAGCATGTACTGTAAGACATAAAATTTTCTAAATAATGAATGTAATCCCTTGACAACAAGTAAGAATGTATTACAATCAAACTTAACTTTGTTTCTTTTTACAGAATTGCCTTCATTCTTACCATCATCAGCTCTTTAATATTTCAGATAAATTTATGTTGTCTAAATATTTCTTTTATCAGTAAATCGTGCTCATCTCCAAGCACAGAGATAAATGAAGTTTCTGTTATCTGTGTATCTGGCTTACAAGGCTATTTAGTTATTCTCCTTGTTATGAACACCAGAGAGGACTACATGGTCCTTGTGCCAGATTGTGTATTCAATCTTGTGTCAATATATGTATGTAGGGTGCAGTAAACACTCTTGAGTGTGTTTTCAGTTTCTAACCCAAAAATCCATAGATTTTTCTCCTGAACAAGCATTTAAATTAAGCTGTTAGAGAGTGTAGACCATCAGAGGTATATGAACTAAATAGAAAGCAGGAACTAATATGAAACCGTTTAAGATAACATAAGTGGTCACTTTACACCATTTGTCCTTTCTTATGTTTATTTGGATTTATAAAACCAAGATATGTAAGAAATAGTGCTTAGCTCCAAAATAAAATTGGTTGAAGTCTGATTAAAAGCTCAAGCAGGCCCAAGCAGATATGTTTTGCTTACTCATAAAAGAAGAGAATTAAAATTTTTAAAATTGACTCTTACAGTTTCTGATATGCCTGTGAATAGTATGAAAGGAAAAGGACTACAAACCTGGATGGTTCAGAGTTATTGTCACAGGATGAGGTTAAGGTCGCTAGCGTAAGCTACAATGTGTTTAAAAGGTTCAAGGCCATAAAACAATACCTACATGAGAGTGTGCTAAACTATAGGTTGGGCTTGATGATCTCAAAGGTCTTTTCCAAACTAGTTGATTCTGTGAGTCTATGATCTATCCTTCTGACAGTGCTTGTTTACAGATAGCTCAGCCAACCATCTGAAGTAATATTTCAGCATGGACATACAAGAGTTTTTCTTATTTGTCTGGTAAGATCAAATTTCTCTGGGAATTCAAGTAAAGTCCAGGCTCTCTACAGTGACCTTCTATGTTCATAGGCATTGAGGTGTGGGGGAACAAAAACTGTTCAGACAAACTTAATTGTTCTGATCTCCAAAGAAAATGTGAATCAGATTGCACGTTTATATTCTAGATAGTTTTCAGACTTGTTTCTGATGGTGCAGTTGTCAAAACAAACTAAGTACCTTTAAAGAATACCTGGCCTATTGGCTTATACTTGTTTATTTGTTTGTTTTGTTTTGTTTTCTTGTCATTTTGGTAAATTTTATAAGAATAAAAGAGATATTCTCACAGAATTCACTTCGTGACTGATGGCAAAAGCCATAAAAGAATGCAGGGCTTTGCTACAAAATAAGTGAACACTAGAAAAGCAGGGGGAGGGTAAGCATTACAATTAATATTAGGGAATAAAGTCCCAAAGAGTCTATTTTAGATTGTGCAGGAGTGTGCTGTTGTGCCTGTTTTGAATTAAAGTATTCTGATTTCAGAAGGAAGTGACATTGCTGACATCATCTCTGAAGCATACTTGATATTTAAACATATCACGAGTTTTAACAAAATCTATAAAATTTCTGTTTTACTGTATCCTTTCAGAGTATTTAGAAACCCCAGTATCTTGGATGAAAAAGAATAACTGGTATAGTCCATGGTTAATACATAATTGTTCATTATAAATCTATGAGAGCTTATTATTAAAGTATGAAGAAGTGTGCCTTCTTTAGGCATGATTTAGTTCTTTCATAAAGTTTAAAAAATTGATTACACTACTCTAATGCATTCATGCTGCTAAAAGCTACTTGGTTTTGTTTAGTTGGTTTTGGTTTAATTGGATTTTCATTCAATTAAAATAAAAATCCACAAAGGATTTGTGTAAAAGCTCGCACCTGCACAATTAACTACCTGTCAACTGGATTGCTGTGGTGTCTACATGGTAACAATCCTAAGAAGATGGAGCAAAGACTTCAGTGGACAGAAAGCCAAAACAAGATAAATGGGTAGTCATGGGGGCCTATATTCCATGTATTTGAGAAAACAGACATGAAAAAACATTGTCTTTTTTTCAGTGATGATGAGGAAATAATTATCTCAGATTTCCTATTTGTAATGAAAAAAAATGTTTTGTGTCTGTGTAAGGTGAAGTACAAATTTTTGGTCTTAAATGATTTGATCATTCATACTCTGGAGTATTTAAAAAAATTAGATATAATGGTCTAAGTTTTTTATAAGTTACTGTGTCCTACTCATTTATGATCTTGTCAGGTTTTCAAGCATTGTGGACTTAGAGAAGCAGAACATATACGTAGCTGGTTCCATATTATGGAAGTAATACTATGATTATTACTTCATCAAAGTCTAATTACATTTTGACCACGCTACTTTTAAAAAAGATAATGCATCCCCTTTAGAGTTGGATCATTAGCATATTGAATGGGAATTATGTTTTTCTGGATATTTCCAAATGTAACAAATCACACAGTTAATTTAAAATAGAATCCTCACAAATTATATAACTTTTTTTTTCAATTTTATTTACTTTTGTGAATGAATGGTTTAAACCATGGAACATTTTAGACAATTGAAAATACAATGTTGAAGCTATTTGAAATGCTTTAGTCACATTTAGCAAATACATTGTAATTCAGACAGAAATTATAATTACTTATTTTTCTACGTTCATACTCTGATGTAGTCTAAAAGAATATTTAGAACCATTCTAAAGCAGTACTACTCATTGTTGACATGGCTGAACTTCAGTTGGCATTTTTCTTCATTTCTGGGTATCCTGCAGTGCTACATTTTCAAATTTGTGGGTGAGTGAAAGCACATTCCCAAAGACCTCATTTTGGAGTACATGTCTTCTGAGTCTTCTGAGTCTTTCTTTATATATATCTTAGCATTAACCATCAGATCGTGCTTCCATCTCTCATAGCTCCCACAGTACTACAGCTTAACGCTGAAGTATTTCGTTCTCCAGATTAATCCCTTCGAACAGTTCAGATTTAGGTTAGTGACAAGACATCAAGACAGGTAGACTTCAATGAGGACACTGGTAAAATTCATCCTGACTTATCCATATCTTGGTCTTGTCTTTTTGTTCCCGCATTCTTCAGCAATTTCCTGTTTAAATAGCTCCTTGTTGCTCTTCCTAAACTCTCTTCAATGTTTCCATGTCAGCAGAGCTGATAACGCAAAAGATGAAAAAGTAGAATACAGAGTATCCTGATTTGAAGAGGTATTCACAAGGATCACCAAAGTCCAATTTCTAGCCCTGTACAGGTGTAAGGGTTTAGGAATGGTATTCCCCAATTTAGTGCTCCTATTGAAACCCATGTGCCACTCGTGTGCTTCCCGCTTAAGGAGAATTGGAGACACAAAAGGCAAGATCACAGGCTGAGAAAACAACAATTTACTGGAAACAATAATGAGATAAGAAAATTAATACTAAATAATTAAGTGTACAAGATTCACATGTGATTTCTTGGACAGTTCCCTCTGCCACATTTACTCAACCCAAAGGAGCCCCTTCTCCCTGGAAGGGCCTCCCTTCCCCCTGCCTCTGGCAATGACATGAGTGGTACAGAATAACCTCCATGTCCTAGCCATTCCTCTTTCTGGCTACTGCAAAAATTAACCCTATCCTGGCCAGAACCTGGACAACAGACAGCCCTAAGAATCACACCACATGCATGACAGGATAGTGCAAAGGTTTCTTTAACTCTGTCAGGTTTGGTGCCATGATCACTTCCCTGGAGAGCCTGTACAGTGCCCAGTCATGCTCTGGATGATGAACTTTTTCCTAATATCAAACCTAAACCTCCTCTGACACAGCTTCATGCCTTTACCTTGGGTCCTGTCACTGGTCACAAGAGAGATCAGTACCTTCCCCTCGTGCAGAAACTGTAGATGATGAAGTCTTTCCTCTTCTCCAGGCTGAACAGACCAAGTGACCTAAGCCACTCCTCATATGGTTTCCCCTCTAGGCCCTTCACCATCCTTGTGGCTCTCCTTTGGACACTCTCTAATAGTTGTATATCTTTCTTATATTGTGGCACCTAAAACTACACACAAGGACTTGACGTGAGGCTATACCAGCACAGAGGGGATCAGGAAAATCACCTCCCTTGACCAGCTAGTGATGCTGTGCATGTTGCACCCCAGGACACAACTGACCCTTCTGGTGGCCAAGTCACACTGTTGACTCAGTAGAATGGGACTCAATGTTAGAAGAACCAAGATTTAAATGGTGGAGACTGGTGAGGATATAAGAGCAGTGGTATATGGAGGCTGAAATACTACTGAACCACGTGGAACGCAGTTTGTGACAAATGATGTTTTGAGATCTTTTTTTCTGCTTTTTATTCTTGCATAATTGTCTTCTGCCATTTAAGACAGAACAGAAAGCCTTTAAACCTGCTTATAGAAAGCCAAATTATTTAATTACCTTAACATGATGGTTTTTATGTAAAATAAAGAAACAGATGTTAAGGTCTAGGTCTAGAGACAGGACTTTTCCAATTACTTATGAAGAGGTGAAAAATGAACAAATCTGCATAATTTTTTTTATATCATAAAAAGGTAGAAAGCAATTTCCAGGCTGATTGGAATCGGATGCCATTAAAATTGCTTCTTAAGGGAATATTTTAAGTGCCTGTTTTTCAGAATGAAGTGCCTGTAATTCATGGGCACAGATAACAGCTGTACTGGCCTCTCTGTGTAAATGCAGTCATATTTCCATGTACTTCAAAATTTTTCTAAGTTATATGATTTATGTAAGAATTTATGGTTACTCAAAAGCATTAGAAATGCAATTTAAGTGTTACTACTCATAAGACTTGACAAAGGATTAACATCAGCAGATTTATTTTCTAAATTTTATTGTCATTGTATGTCACACCTCTTCTAGTATCATGTCTCTGCACAACAATAATTTCATTGTAAAATAACTGAGAATAAAATCCATCTGAAGAAATTATTATAAAAAAGACATAATATAGAGATATATTTGTAAAAACATTTCTATAATTAGAATTTTATTCATAGAGTAAAGATAGAGTTTATTTACAAGAACCTTTCACCTCTTTGTCTATATCCTGACCAAAAAACCACCAAGGATTCTCTTATGAATTAACCTGAACCTATTTAGATTTGATATGATTTTCCTATTATCAGTGCATGTAACAAGTTTTACATAATTTGCCACAATGTAAAATATTCTGGCACAGCACCTCAAGTCACGTTGTTATTCCTGATGCTCACAGTATACTATGTGATACAACAAAATTAACAAACTAGTAGAAAATACTTTTTTGTTTGTTTGTTTGGTATCTTATAAAATGATGTCTAGAAAAACCTTTTTGACTATCACTGGTGCTCAGTTCATTGTAATTGAAACTAACACATCTTCGAAATATTTCAAGGAACAGTCAAATTTAATATGCACATGGCTTTATGAATGATTGCCATAAATATTCAAAGTGGTGAGGCAAAGTTTTCTCTGCAAATGCAATCTTCTCAAACTCTGCAATGTTTAATAGGCAATTGCTCTAGCATGCTGAATTTAGTCTCAGCATCTTCTATGTTGCAAGCATAAATCTTTTCAGAGTTCCTTTAACAGTCTGTGGATCTTACAGCACAGTTCACTGCCGTCACTGAATAAGTTAAAAGTGTTGAGTGCAAAATATTAAGTAATCTAATATGGTTTGAACACTTATAACTGTATGGATAAGCATACTTATAAAGGTCCTGATAAACTGTTGCAAATGGAGTGATAGGCTTCACTAGTAAGAGAGAAGAAACAATATACTTTTACAAAGTAGTGAGTTAATTAAGAAAATTCAATCATAAATGCAACAGTGGTCTAACAAGATTGGATGGGAATGTGCATTTGGTCATTTACTGCATAGAGGACAGGGTCAGATAAAGATGTTAGGGACAACCTTCTGTTGAGCCGTGAGGCTCAGAAAGAGCCCACCCTTTCCTTCTCAGAAAGGAGTCCAGGTGCAGCTAGATCCACACTTAGTCCCAGACTTGGTCAACAGTTTATGTCTGAAGGATTCTATATGCACAATGAATCCAATACATCACTTAGCTAAGATTTCAAATTTTGGTACACTATTAATCACTTACCAAGCATCAGTTATAACAAGGAATTTCTCAGCCTCTAGAGTAACCCTGAGAGGCATCCCTGCTCAAGGTGAGGTCCTAGTGTGAAGCTCACTGCTATGCAGGAGAGCTCAGCAGGCCCTGGGTGGGTCACTATTTTCAAAGAAACATGATTGACTTATTTGTGTATTACGAAGAGGTCTGAGTCACTGTTCTAGACAGCCCTAGTGCAACATGTTGACATCTGTCCCCCAAAGTCCACAGCAAGCTGGATGTGGCTGTCAAATCCCACTGGTGATTATGGCTTGAGCAAGGGGCAAGGCAGAGAGGCACACTGTGACTCTCCATGCCATGACTATAGTCAATTTATCTTACATTCAGAGGTTGGTGGCATGGTCACTCTATGCACATGAGTATGCATAAATTAGGTGTGTTTTGAACAGACACAATCATAAAGTGAGGTACAGATATTTCACCTAATAGAAAGAGCCTGTCATGTTGCATGCACAGCTTTTACCTAACCATTAATTTTAGCCTGAGAATCTCTCTTAGATTGCATAAAATTCTTCCAACCTTTACCTGTCAAGCTACTTCTTCCAGAACCAGCCAGGTCCTTTCACTCAAAGCTTGTCATCACTTTTAAAAATATCTCTTCTAATCCCAGTCTTAGAACAAAGAGAAATTCTCTAAAAATATTTTCCTTTTTCTATTCAACAGCTGCTTAATTTAAAGCAATTAGAATATCTTGCCCTAATAAAGGACTATGAAAAAGTTACTGCAGTACCCCTTGAAATAATAGTCTTGAAACAGCAAAGCCTTTCTAGGCTCCAAGAGAACATAGAGATTTTTTGTACATCTTTATTTTAATGTGTCTTTAATGTGTCTTGGAACCTTATACGCAATATCTTAATGAAAAATGATAGAAAAGCTTTCAGACATTTCAAATCTGGAGAGAGAAGTATCTGCTATGTTCAGTATCTGACTCTTCTCTAAAACTTCTATAATATCCTTTACTCAGAGCTAATTGTGAAATTGGAAGCCATAATGATTGTTTACTTTTTCTGAGCACTGAAAATTACTTGGCAATGTTAATACCCTAGCTGTCTTTTGATGTCTTTCTACAGCCATCCTGGAAAAATTAGTAAAGTTTGGGTTTTATCTGAAATAAGTTAAAAGATAACAACCTAATTAATGCAAATCAACATTATTTTCTCAACAGTGAGTCTTGTAAAATAGGTTGTTTTGGGAAAGAAATGTAAGGGGAACATTTATGTATTTAGATAATTTTCAAAGGGGTAATTATAAGGCATCCTAATTCAAACCAACAAAGAATATTAGTTTCTGCTATGGGAGTGATAAATATTTAATGTATTATTTATACTGAAGGAAAAATTATATGCACTACTGCAGGCATATGGATCTGATCATCCAAATATATAAAGCGCAGGACAAATTGGAATACAAGAAAAAATATAAAATGTTAAAAGGGTTTTAAAGAAAATTTAGGGGGTTTCTGATTACTTGATGATATATATATTTTTTTATATATATATATATATGAATATCACATGTATTTCATATAGACTGTATGTGCTTGAATCTATGAGAGGAATGAAATGGAAAGCATGCATCTGCCCCCACTTCAGCCTAGCACTTGATAAAGCACCATGTGGAAAACTACAAGTCAGATGAGAAAA
This sequence comes from Monarcha castaneiventris obscurior, assembly GCA_026261815.1. Classification (NCBI taxonomy): domain Eukaryota; kingdom Metazoa; phylum Chordata; class Aves; order Passeriformes; family Monarchidae; genus Monarcha; species Monarcha castaneiventris. Next base: position 3,560,467 of record JAMPIT010000566.1, on the reverse strand, counting down.
GAAAAATTACTACAACTACAAAATTATCAAGTTTCTAATTAAAGGGGAGAAGACAGCAGAAATTATTGATATTAAACATGTGATGAAAGATGAAATAATAATGTTTCTCAAAGGTTAGTTCAGCAATACTCCTGAGTGAAATTAATGATTTTACATATGAATCAGGAACACCTCAAGGAATTTTACCAAAGTTGCAAAGGCAAAAATCATTGTAATCATAGAGATAATGAAGATTCATTCCACACATATACTGCTTAAATAAGTAAAAGTAATCAGAATGAAGTCATTGAAGAAAATACAGAGAAGGAAACATCTTCTTCCAAAAGTGTTTGCTCTTCTGTTCTATAAAATAAAATCTGTTACTTTGACTTTCAATGCCGATTTTGGCTAAGATATTCTTCTTTGTGTTGCAGAAAGTTACTTGTACAGATGTGTACATTTCAATAACTGGTGAGTAATTGATGAATCAGTTCTAGCTGACAGACCGGTAGCTTCACAACTTTAATCTGATTTTTTTTAAGTCATCTGTTCATACTCACAGGAGAAAAAATGGGTGAATTATAGTACCAAAGAGATGGACATAATAATATAACATTTGATAGTACAAAATTTTTGTAACTGGAAACTATTAAGAAAAATCACTGACAAAACCTGAGGGCAGAAAATCAGGCTCATTGAAGGAGCTATGTCATATTCAGTCCTATGAGGTACTGGTATGTCACAGCTGTGAATAATGCAGATGGTGTCCTAGGATTTGTCAGCTGAGTTAGGACAATATTAGTTCCATTATACAAAATTCTGGTGAGATGGTCTCTGAAATATGTGCTCTGGTCATTCATATTGAAAGGACATGAATTCAATCTGACAGATGGAGAGAGCTTCTGTGATAATGTAGAAAATTGGAAGTCTGTTATATGAGAAGAGACTGGAAGCACTAGGCTTGGTTAGTCTGGTGACACAAAGGCAAAAAAGGGATAAGGTTGCTACCTATAAAATCAGCAAAGGTTTCAGACTATGTAAGGTAAAGGAAAATATCTATAAAGGAATGAATGGATAAAATTAATGTGTTTTTCTTGGAACTGAAGAATACTTAGCAATTCTATGCAATATGGAAGCCTAGATTTTACAATGCGTAATGGGAGAAAACACAAAGATTAACAAAACAAAGGTTACTTTAAATAGATTTTCATAATTTTTCAAGGATTAATGATTGTCATTCCTGCAATAAAAGAAGTTATTTCTATACGAATGTATTGCATGAACAATTAATAGTTCACATGCATTGAAAAACATAAATAGATATGAAATATAGACATCGAATATAGGCCTGGATGATTTAAAATATCTGGTCAAACAGCTGGAAATATGAATCTGAAAAAAATCAACCAAATGATTCACTGTGGAGTCAGCTGTGGGCCTAGGAATAACAGGTTCTACTATCTCTACAGGGTGGAAAGAACTCTCCTTTTTAGGAATTCTTTAACAAGAGATCTTCAGTTTGCCTCTAGCTCAGCATGAATTTGCACATTACCCCATAGCTAAAAGAATTAATCTTATTCTCACCTCTCTTCATTTGGTGGAATCAAATCAAAAGATGAATCCCACCCATAACTACAACAGGCCTGAGTAAGGAAAAATAATTGTCAGTCGCAGAGTCTCTCAGATTACCTAGAGAAAACTGCAGCTTAATAGAAGAAAGTAGAAGGGAGAGAGACTAGGGCTGTCTAGAAGTGACCGGACCTGAAAATCAAAGAGGTTTGTTAGAGACGGAAGTAAGAAGCATGCAAAGAAGATAATAAAAGTTATCTGTTCTATGGCAGTGGGAAAATGAAGTGTTGGTAATAGTTGGAAAGTTATGGTAAGACAACTCCAGGTACATATTTTGTCAAAGAAAAAAATAAACAACAACAAACATCCTTTATACCCACAGCTGATGATAACCTAATATAATGTAAAAACACTTGAGAAAAGTTCTGGTTGAATAACATGCATTGTGATAGTCTGTCAGATTTTAGGGAGAATACATCCATGTCCAGAATCTGATTTTTCCCTAATATGTATAATCTGCTGCTAGTCCCTAGCTATCTGTTTTCTGTGACAACTCTTCAGGATTCATACAAAATTCATATTGCCTCTTTCTTCTGCTCTTTCAGCTTAACCATTGCTATTGAAGGCTCAGTTCTCGAGGTCCTTGGGGTTATTCTGGGTGCTTTTTTAGGGCAGCTATTGTTCTGACACAAATAGAAGCTAGTGAAAGCGTAGATGGTAAGAATAAAATCTGAATATTTACAAGCAGAAAAATTGAGGCCTTAGTAAAATGTAAACACTGCTTTTATAAGAGGCATCTCAAAAAATGTGATTCCAGTGCCTTAACACAGGCATTTTTTTCATGTTAGTGACATCCTTGGACATATATTCCAGTTTAGTGTGGATGTCTCAAATGTCTTAGGTGTCTGTGATGGATGCACTCAATCCCTTAACCAAACCAGCAGTAGTTCAATACAGGCTTGAAAGGAGGTAAAGTCACGAGCCACAGGCAGTCCAAGAACTCCTCCAGTTCCGTTCTGTTCTCTGAAAACCCATAAAGGAGCAGAGTGACGCAGTGAGCATTGATGCACTTGTCCTTGAAGAAGAAGTAGCAGGGACATATCATGAACTGACTGCAACCCCCATTCCCTGTCCTTGCAGCGCTGCAGGGTAGGAGGTAGAGAGCTAGGCAGAAGAGCGGAGACTGGGAAGAAGGGACAGGTGGGGAGGAGGTATTTTAGGGTTTGGGGTTTATTTCTTATTATCCTACTCTGATTTTATTGGTAATAAATTAATCTAATTTCCCCAAACTGAGTCTGCTTTGCCCATGATGTTAACTGGTGAGTGATCACTCCTCATCTTTACCTTGACCCACCAGGTTTTCATTACAATTCCTTGTCCCTGTCCAGTTGAGAAGGAGAGTGACAGAGTGACTTTGGTGGACACCTGGTGTCCAGATGGGATCAACCCATCACATTACAGAAGTCCTTGTAGACCAGTGTGCAAAAAGATAATACTCTACCAGCTTCTCCTTAACTTCACAATCTTGGCAGATAGCACAATTGTCTGAATCCTTTTCAGGGTTTTTCCTGAGTTTTGCTGCTGGGTAGAAAGCTATAGATACAAATTATTTAGATTTGCTCAAAATTAAGTGATTACTATTTTTCCTAGTTAGTTAAAGCAAAGTTTAAATACAAGATTGTAAACAAGATATTATATATATGCTTCAATTCCTAAAGTCCATACTGAGCCATACTGGAAAATAGATAATAATTATTTTAATCTCACAATGACAAGTACATTTCCCAGCAGGAGATACAAGTCAAGACTGCCCAAAATAATTTTTGAAAGCATTATATGGTTTCTGATATGTGCACATTCACGTGACTCATGTGAAAGTGCAATTATATCTAAAAAAAAAGTGATATAATGCAAAATGTATGAAAAACCCTGAAGTAATTTTTTAAAACAAAAAATTAATTCAAAAAGATTCCAGGATTTAAAAATATTTTAGAACAGCAGTAGGATTTTATAAAACCAAAGTCTCTCTTCTCTTATGTCTCTAGAGAGATCATCATCACAGTATAAATTTATTATATATTTGCATACATCAATATCTTCAAGATCTTGTTACATGTCAGCTTGCTGTAAAAACAGACCTATTATGATAAACTGAAGTATTTGATACAAAAGCCTAACAGCAGACAACTGTATTAAACCAGGTTCACCTAACACTGGTTAGGTCTCTGAGGCCTTCAAAGTGGAATGACATCACACAAGAGCTACAGAAAACCTGCACTGGCTGCAGGTGGGCTGAATATTCTGCCACATCTCAAACAATATTAGTTTCTCATATGTGGGCAACAGAATTAAACCAGGTATGCAACCTGAGATGAGCTGAACTGTTCCCTAGGTATCCCTGACTCTCCTGATTAGATTTCCATTGACTATAATCTGAATTCAGACACCTGGCTCATGTAAAGACACTTAGGTATAGATACATAAAGTCTGAGTATAGGCAAATAAATACAGTCACTACTGAGCTGAACCCAACACCTGAAGCTCATTATAATTAAACAGAAATGTAGAAAATCAGGTTTTTTACTGTTAAATAAATGCTTTATTTTTTAATTCATATTTTTAAATCCATATTGCATGCACATTTAATTTTTATACTTTGAAGATAATAATTTACAAAGTATGACCAGTGTCATATATATTAAAACTTTTTGCTGTTTATCCAGTCTGTACTTGTACCATTTCATGGCCTGTTTCCCATTAACACGTCCTGGTAAGAAGACATTGGGCTGCCACTACTGCCTTTGAGAACCACTTCTCAAACTTTTTCTGCAAGGAGAGAAATTGCAGTTAGCTTGGTTTCTAAAAAATCCTGACAGTTATAAGGATTTTTTTTTCATGAAAGTTAAGTTTATAAGAATCATGCAGCCCGAATCCAGGGTATAAAATAATTTGACATGTGTAGAATTTCATTCCACTTATCTATTATGGTTTTAAGGATAAAATATTGTGGATATCAACAGAAGTGTTAGTATTTCAAAGTGGCATAAATATTTCAGAAGATTTCATCTCCTATCTATGTGATCTGACAACTAAAAACAGTTCAAATCAAGACAAGCCGCATGTTTTACATGATGCTAAGAAAAAGTTATAATCATCAAACCCCCAGATCTTTCTCAGATATTAATGGTTCAGGTGTCCTAATTTTAATAGCTGAACTCTACAGGGGTATGGCTTTCAAAGTATATTTTTTAGGCAATATACCTTCATTTTTCAGTAGTTTGTCGTATGACTCAGAATCAGAATCTTTGACATGACAATAACAAAACAAAACAAAGCAAAAGAGCAACATCAACAAAATCCAACAAAAAAGCAACAAACAGTAAAATGGGCCAAAGTTAGGACTGAGCTGTAAGTTTTGAAGATGTATAATACATCAAGATCTAACACTGGAACTATCCAGGGGATGCTTGGATAACTTTAGGTCATCTTTATCCTGTCATAAAGGAATGTTACAGGTATAGAAATTGTTCACAGAATTGCAGAATCATGAAGTTTAGAGGTAACCTCCAGAGGTCATTTAGTTTGTAAATGCATGTTCTGGGCAGAGCAGTTAAAGCAGATTGCTTTGAGCTGTATGCAGTATGTTTTTGAGTATTTCCACAGATAAACATCCCACAATTTCTCTTGGCAACCTGTTCCAGCATTTGACCACTCTCATATTAAGTACTGTTCACTTTTTTCTTGAAAAACTTCACAGCATGTTCCCTTTTCAGGCCCAGTAGGGAAATGATTGCTTTTTACTCAGCTGAGATGTGTACAAACATTGAAAAACAAGGTCGCTGAAAGTTACTGATTTACTTGTCTCTCCATAACTATTCGGTGTCTTCATTCCATGCTACTAAAATCAGAATTACTTCAGGTGTGTGGAGTAAAATGCCTTCATGGAAAGAAAGGTGATCATTAACCTTGCAAACTCCAACAAATTTAATTGATCCTCTGGAACCTGAATTTCTTCAATTTCTATGCATGGCTATCATTTTATCCTGCCTTCAGGTCAAAATATTTTGGGTTCAAATCTGGGTGAATGCAAGATTTGGAGACCAGTTCCAGAGAAGTGAAAGAACCAGACATGTGGGAATAGTCAGCAGTGTTTTTATCTACCTGATACTGCCTAATAGTTCACCTCTTCATTATAGAAAAAGGAAGCAAAAGAGAACAGGGGACTAAACTCTTAGCCTACTTTTCCCCCCCTATTTTTACCTTCAACTATTTTTTCTTTCTCTTCTTTTCATTTTCCTTTCCATTCTTAGTTAAATATACCTATGTAATTATTGTATGTTCACGTTTATTTGTTTATATATATAATAAACCAAAATAAAACCCACCCAACCTTCTATTATTAATCTGCAATGTTCTATTTTCATGCTTTAATCAAACTCAAAAAGAGATGTGGGAAATGCAAGGCGAAGGTTAACATCTCTATTCTATTACAGCTGTAGTCACTTGAGACAAAGAAAGTATATCTTTTAACACTTCATTTTTCTTTTTTTTTGGCTTACTGCAGTCTTTTTGCTTGGCTTTCAACAATAAATTTGCTCAAGCTCTGTGGGTTCTCTAAAGATCTCTAAATGTAGTATACACTTCAAATACCTATACCCACTGCCTAAACTGTGTCAGCTGGAGTTGTAAAGTAAATGTTTGGTTGAAGTCTTACAAATAATGTTTGAGTTAACAAATCTTTATTCATTTCCTAATATTTTTTCACATTCTGAATGTACTTTTATTGTGTATTTAAATATTATCTCAGAACAGTGAAATATCTGCAGCTTCCACAGTAAAACAGCACTGATCCTGGTGATCTAGGTGCCGAAGAAATCTGTAATAACTCTTTTGTCCAGAGATGGGCAACAAGGCTGGTGAAGGCCCTAGAGCACAAGTCTTTTGAGAAGCAGCTGAGGGAGCTGGGGCTGTTAACCCTCAAGAAGAGGAGGCTCAGGGGTGACCTTACCTCTCTCCTGAAAGGAGATTGCAGCAAGGAGGGGATCAGTCTCTTCTGCCCGGCAACCAGCAACAGGACAAGAAGACAGGGTCAAGCTGTGCCGGGGAGATTCAGGTTGGACATCAGGACTGATTCCTTTGTGGAAGGGGTTGTTAAACATGGGAATGAACTGCCCAGGGAGCTGGTGGAGTCACCATCCCTGGGTGAGTCACCATCCCTGGAAGAGTTTAGGAAAAGACTGGGCGTGATACTTAGCACCATGGTCTAGTTGACAAGGTGGCTTCCAGCCAAGGGTTGGACTTGATGATTTTAGAGGTATTTTTCAATCTAAATGATTCTGTGGTTCTGTGATTCTCACTTTCCCAAAATGTGAAGTTATTTCTTGCAGGATTAGATAAATTCACACCTGATCTGTACAATTTCAATTGTCAAATCTGTTTAAATAAAACCTGGAATATTTTTCAGCCCTGGAAATCGTCACATACAAATAGCTGGCTGTGGACAAGCGAAAGCAAATCTTATAGAAAAATAAAACTATATATCTTTTAAAGATTGCAAAACAGGTTTGAAACACAGTTTTACAGAGTTTTTGACTTGTAAAATAATTGAAATTCATCTTACTTCCTCTTTTTTCTTTTAGTACATTTAGTTTCATTTATAGCTGTCCCTCCTCTGCCTTTTGTTACTTTCTGATGTCACATTTGTCTTAAAGTCTCTTGTATCCTCCTTATTCCAAGGAATAACAAGTTATTTTCTTTTTTTTCTTTTCAGGAATCCCAGGCCCTGGACACCAGAGGAAAAAAAGTCTGGAGCGAGGAAGACTTATCCTTGGTAGCAAAGGATCAGAGTAGAGAACAACTTAGAATTCTAGAATCATAGCATGATTTGAATGGGAATAGATCTTTAAGGATCATCTAGTCCAAACCAGATTACATGGGCAGGGATACCTTCCTCTAGATTAGGGTGCTCAAAACCTTTTTCAAATTCACCTTGAACTCTTGCAAGGACTTGGCACCCACAGCTTCTCTGGGCAACCTGTTCTAGTGTCTCACTGAGCTCGTAACAAAAAAATTTCTTCTTCATATCCAATCTAAATCTACCCTCTTTCAGTTTAAATCAGGCCCTGGTAAAAATTTCTTCTCCATCTTTCTTATAAAACCACTTTAAGAACTTAAAGGTCTCCTCTGAGTCTTCTGTTTTACAAGATGAATAACCCCAACTTTCTCAGCCTGTCTACATAGCATAGGTGTTATATCCCTCTGATGATTTCCACTGCTATCCTCTGGATGTGCTCTAACACACCCATGTCTTCTTTGTACTTGGTATTCCAGAGCTGGACACAGCACTCCAGGTGGGGGTCTCACAAGAGCAGGGTAGAAGGGAAGAATCATCCCCCTCAATCTGCTGGCCATTATGCTGTTGATGCAGAACTGGATATGATTGACTCCTGGGCTGTGAACATACAGTACTGGCTCGTATTTTTTCAACCATCAGTATCATCAAGTCCATGTCCACAGGGCTGTTCTTAAAATATTCGTCCTCATGATACTAAGAGTTGCCCTGACCAGGTGCAAGACTTTGCACATGGCCTTGTTAATTTCATGAGGTTCACCTGGATGCACTCCTCAAGCCTGTCAAGGTCCCTCTGGAAGGTATTTCCTCCACCTAGTGCATCAGCTGCATCACTCAGCTTGGTGTTCTTTAGAACAAATGAACAGCTCAAAATTCCCACAATAGATGTATTTTATTTTCATGTATAACGTAGTTTTTCATTCAAGGAAAGTAAGTTCCTCATAAGGTGGAAAAGAGTTACATTACTATTCTTATACATTTAACCTGACTTTTTTACCTTATCCCCTGCATTGATTTAATTATAGAACTTACATGCCGAAGTAGCTAGACACTGTGAAGGAAAAGCAAAAATTCTTTTATCTCGTTCTTCCACCAAGCTCCTTGTTGGAGTCACAGTGTAAAACCTCAGCTCAGTAGGAAAATGTCATTCTTGCCCTTTGATGTATTTAGATTATGAGTCACTTAGAGCTACCAAGTATCTGGTTTTGTTATAAAAAGAGAAAATGATTACAAATGCATTTTCAGTGAAGCTCTCCACTAGGGACAAAACTATCACTGAGATTAAGATAGGTCTCTTTTTGTGTGTGTCTTGTGACTTCTTTAACTGCTGAAGTCTGTTCTGTCCCTAAGTATTATATGACTCGAGCATATCCCTTCACAGTAACAGAGAGACTGGAAAAGGCACAAGTGGATGCTTTTGGATAACCAAACCTTCTTTATGATAACACTTCATAAAAACTAATTTGGTTTTTTTTCGTTACTTGTAGAATTTATCCAAGGAATAAAACACACAATCTGTCTTCTTTTAGGTATTGAATTTAGATACTTAAATCTGAAAAAGTCATAAAACTTTTGCAGTGAGAGGAGTGAGAGGTGTACTTCCATTGTAAAGTCTTTGATGACATTCTAAGATTGACGGGTAAGAAAAGTCAGATGTACTATCATTTATACAAGCTTATTTGTCAATTCCCATCCAGAGGATGAAATTCATATAGTGTAGACCTCTGCAGCAGATGCAAAACAAGTGAAGAATTCTTTTTTGAAGGCAGTAAGATGTGTTGTCTTTCTCTTCATGTAAACACTCACATTACCAGAAAGGGTAATGCTAGTCTATCTTGCGATAAATTAGGACTGTTTGGACAACATACGTTTGTACATGTATATGGTCTTAGTGAAACTTGGTGAAAACTATTCTTTCTGATATCAGAATGACAGTGACATTTTGATTTTCTGTTAAAAAAAATCAGAAAGAACATAAGGGGTCCTTATTCGGGCATTGAAATGAGTTCTCCCGATGCTGTTTTGTCACTATATTTGGTGTACATGACAAAGTTTTAGTAGCAGGGATGCTGCAGACGTCTTTGTAAGAAGAGGTTGGAGCAGCCCAGTGCCAGGGACAGACAGTTCCTAATAGGTCTACAATAGTCTGTGGAAGAGCCCACGCTGAAGCAGGAGAAAATTGTGAGGAAGAAGAAGAGGCAGAGAGGAGCTGATATGGACTCATAACACTCAATCACCCATCCTACCTTGACTGCTCTGGGAAGTTTTGTAGAAAAGTCAGGAGAGAAATGGTGAAGTTTAGTCCGAAGAAGCAGGGTTGGAGGAGAAGTGGTTTTTTAAATAATTTGTCTTTGTTTCCCATTACCTGAATTTACTTTACTTGACAATAAATTAAATAATGTTTCCCCAAGCTGAGTTTGTTTTGTCCTTTATGGTAAATAGTAAGCAGTCTGCATATGTTTATTTTGACACCTTAGTTTTTTCTTCCAATTTTCTCACCCTGCCCTGTTGAGGAAGGAAAATAGCTAAAGTCTGGGTGTGTATCCAGCTGCAGAAGTTGTTACACAACCATAATCACAAACAAGCTATCTTTCTCAGGAAAATAGCTAGGATCAAGAGTTTATTCTGTATCATCTCACATCACTGCCAGGGGCAAAGGAGAAGGGAGTCCCTTCTGGGGAAAAGAGTTTCCTTACAGTTGAATAAATGTAGCAGAGACAGTGGTGGGGTAATGCCAGCTCTGATCCTGATGGAGCATTTGGGGAATGCTGCTTCCAAGCTGGAGGGAGTGGTTGGGTTATGCTAGTTCCAAGCTGGGATAGCAGCTGGGGTAGCGTGGCTGTGGTCAGGTTGGGCACTGTGGAGATCATCTTCCATGTGAATCACACTCTCTCTTTTGTACGCTTTTGTTCTTAATAATTTTGCTGACACTGTTTGTTTTCTTATCCTGTTACTGTTTCCTGTAAATTTTTCTTATCTCAGCCCATGATCTTTATCTTTTCTGTCTCCAGTTCTCCTCTCCAGCCCACTCCAGGGGGAAGGGGGAGGGGGAGGTGGAGCAAGAGAGCACCAACGTGATTTAAAAAGTCTCAGTGGGAGCGTTAAAATTGGAAGTACCATTTCTAACCCACAACATTCAGTTTCTTTCCCAAAATGTATTTGAACCTGATTGATATTGCAAGTATGATATTTTTATATTCAAATTGTCTACAGATACACATTACAGAGATTTGAAATACTTTTTATCCAAACCCAAGTTGATTAATTTAACCATCAGATCTTAAAACTGTATTAAAATGTTATGGCCTCTTATGAAGACTTTTTAGTAAATCTGACAAAGCTAACTTCCCAACTGAGTGCAGCATATCTATGGGAATATAACATTGTATCTGAACTTACTATTTAGGGAGTAGTGTAATGAGACTCATAGCAGTGCCATACTTTCCAGAATACCTGTGTTTTGAATCCCAGTCAACACCATACATCATGATGCTTCACTGACACACTTGATTGCTCTCCTTACTTCTCTTGCTGAGTCTGGGCTGGACTGCTCATGGGTATCTCTTGTGCCAGAGAGAAAGCAGGGCCTTGTGTGCCATTGATTCAGGCAGTTTTCTGGACACACAAAGATGATATCTTCTTCTAAATCATCATGGTATACAAGGTTATGTCTATCACATTTGCTCAACTCAGAACTGTTTATTAAAAGAAAAAATAGAAGAGTTTTTCTTGTATTAACAACATAATAGAACCTACTTTAAAGAAAAATCAACTCTCTCTACACTAAAAATTCCTATGAGATCTCAAGAAGATTTACTTTGTATGGTAATTTTTGAAAGTCTGGCCTTTTCCTTTCATTATCTGCATGGAAGCTTGTGGTCGATGAACAGTGTAAAGGTGTGGTTCTTCATATCTGATGCCTAAATATGAATTTATAAGCACTTAGACTTGACATTTTTTGCTTCAAATACAGTTCTTTACTATCCTCAGATGCCTTTTTCTCATTAGTCCTCTCACAGAGTTGTTCTTGAATATAGCTGATACTATTTAAGTTTCAAACCAGACTATTTTCTCTCTTTTAAAACACTGGGACAGATGTGTAAATGCTTTAACATTAACAGGGAAATATTTATTTATAAGGTATTTTTTGTCAGTTTCCTGTTATTTAACTATTTATGTGTGGTTTGTCTGGTGGTGTTTGACATCTAAAATTTTTTTTCTGCTATGAAAACCCACTGTGATGTACCAGCAATGGAAACAGCACGATTAGATGCATGAGTAACTCTGTGAACCCCCCAGCAGGACTTAAAGAATAGCATGTTTGCAGCCTCTGTAACTTGTTCAAATTCTACAGGCTACTATGTCAGAAACTTTCAAATTTCATCACAAATTGTGGCTTATTTATAAGTAGTTAAATGTATAATTTTCCTTTTGGCCCAGTTTGGCAGTATTTTTAGTCAAGAAAAAACATAGACCTTAACTAATTTAATCTGGTTTTATGCTATAGAAATGGACAGTTGCTACATATAAAATATTTCTGAATTATAACTGTTTTCATATTAACTGTAGTCATTAATATAATTGTAGCAAAAGTCAATATTGACCCACTGACAATTCAAGCTGTTCCTTCTGGTGTGTGTAGAGTCTGAACTAAAGTCATTCCTACAGTCCCAAACTTTGAAATATTTCAGGTTTCATCTTTATTTTTGAAAAAATTTTGAAAAGTATATTCAAAGCAAATCACTGCTCCCATTCCTCTCTATAGCAGAGTGAAACCTGAAGATTTAGCCAAGTATTGGAATAACAGGTCTTGAACAGCAATCCTGGTGTGGGAATTGGCTTACCATTGTACTCTTCACCTCCAGATACAGAGATTTAAAATATTTAACATACTGAGAATTCCTCAGTCTCTTGCATGTGTCTCTTTGGAGTTTTATTGGAAATACGAGGACAGATTTATGTGAGGTGGAAATACAGGTCTTCAACAGAGTTTTTTTGTGACTTCACCTAAAAGAAAACACTTTCTAAGAACTAACTCTCCTTTCTTGCATTTAGAGAGTGTAGTGGGGAGTGTTTGTTGTGGTTGTGGTGTGGAATTCAAAATCCATCTAACTGGTAATGTTTATTACTGAAAACCCAGTAACATAAGACAGGAGAATTTAAACTTGTTTTCCCTAAACTAAAAGAAATACCAGAGATAAATTCAACTTCATATGCTAAGACTATGATTATCATTCTAGACTCTTTGAGGTACCCAAAACTGTGTGACAGAACCCCTAATTATTTATCACATTTTTAACCCCTGTGCAGATATCTTGTACATCACTGAAGAAAAATAAACAGTACAGTCAGGCAAAGAGAGAAAGAGGCTACACTAACGTGTTTGTGAGTGTGTTTGTACCTGTATGAGTGAGGCAGTGACAACTGTCTTCAGCTACAAATGCAAAAATGAATGATAGGTAGTTGTAATATGTAGTGAAAGACATTGGTAAATCACCTCAGTGGTAATGCGTTCTCTGGAAATAAGCCAGTCACTGACGATAATTCACTGCAAGTATTTTCAGTTCTGCTGTTTCCAGAACTTGGGTTATATATCAAAGTCAGAATCATCATAGGGAAAATGTAAAACATTGTATTATTCTTACTAATTCTGAGACAAATACTTCCATCTTTTGGTTAAACAGTGTTTATCTCAGTGGTGACTGATTCTGCAGAAGTTTAAGCCTGTCTTGTAAGATTATTTCAGTAGAATATTTTTATTGTTTTGGTGCATTAGCCTTGACTAACAGCCAACCACCAGCCCAGGCACTCATTCACTCTCCTCCTTTAGGGATACTGGGACAGAAAATAGGATGAAAAATCTTCTGGGCCGAAACAAAGAATGGAGACTGTTTACCAAATACTGAGAGAAATTTATTTATTTTATTGCCATTTAAAATAGATTTGGTTAGGGAGAAAGCAAGACAAACATTAAGACAAAATATCTCCTTACCACTCTCCCATTTCTTCTTTTGAAATCCTTATCTTTTTTGAAATTTTATGAAGAAGAAATAGTGATTCTTGACCAGGTTTGTGTTTGATGGGTTTTTGTTTGTTTGCTTGGTTTTTGTGGATTTTGTCAGTTTTGGTTAGTTGGTTTAGGTTTTTTTTTTCTTTTTTAGATGAATCATAGAGGTGAGATCTTTTTACATACATGGATATTCATTAATAATTACTGTTCTCAGTAATTACACATAATATGGTGTACACTGGAGCAGATTTCAGCTACTATTTATTAGTTAATTCAGTGTTGAATTTCTAGACCAGTTATGGAACATTTAGGTAAAATTGTATTCCATTTCTTATAAAATATCTTATTTCTCAGGATATAAAATTAATACTAATAAAATTCTGGTAAACTATGACTTTACACACATAATTTACCTACACACAATTTAATCTTTAAAAGTCTGTCAGCAGATTTCAATGTTGAAGTACTTGACAGAAGGGGAAGAAGACAGATACTCTCTTCTGGCTTTTTTCTTGTTTCATTTTTATCTTTCCATTTTTAAAACAAAAAGAAAATTTTGTTGCTAAAATTCCTTGAAGCTTCAATATTGGTTCCTCTGTGTAACCAATAGGGTGATAGCTTTCTGGGTTTTAATTTGATCAATAAGTGCATAATTTTTCCAGTGGTAAGTGAACTATCAATCCATTAACTAAAAGAAAAAATTCTTTATGTTAAAATTCTGTTCTCTGTTTCACTGGGGTATTCATTTCAGTATGAAAACAGCAGGATATTAACCTTCACAGTTTTCAAGTGTTGAGAGGATTCTTGAGCTTGTAGGCACTAGGTTCACAATGTCATAACAAGAAACAAAAACTGTTTTCAGATGTTAGTATCACATTGTTCAGATTATTAATGCATTTTACATAAAGCGATAACTGGATTAAAATAAAAATTAATAAGGAATAAAACCCTACAAAATAACCCTAGGAAATCTGCTGGAGAAGTCAAAGTCTTCCTCTTCCACTGAAGTGGAATAACATAACTACTAGATTATGCATTTTATCTATTTCTTTTGTCTCTGGATTTTGCTGTACAGCAATTTAGTTTCAGTAGAAAGCATGTAGGACTTCCAGTGAGGTCCTTTTTCCCCTAAAGCTAACTAGTGTGGCTATTTTATTTGACATTGACATTTTTGTTTTTCGAGATGAGGAACAAACTGAATCACCTTATTCTATGTTCCATTCAACACCTTTCTTTAGTAGATTGTTAGCCACATAATCTCAATAAAATTCTGCCCTCCTTACCTTTATCTGTAGTTGTTCTTTAAGAGTGTACTCCATATGTCACTTAAGAACCTACAAAGGTCTTGTCAAGAGAAAGTTTTCGGGTTCTGGATACTAGCTACAGGAGGCTTCCACCTAGTCTACTATCTTCCTTGAGTAAGAGTGTCCAAAGAGATCCTTAGAAATAAAAAATAACCGAAGAATCAAAAATGTTTTGATTACATTTCACTTATATTAAAATAAAATATTTCCTCCTTTCACTTTTGTAGAGTACACAAGGATAAAAATGTGCATGCTGACATGTTCTATAACAGCTAAGAATTCAGCCATAGAATGTTTATTTTGAAATATTTCTTTTTCCATACAAAGAAAATACAATGAAACAAAAATAAAAGGCAAATAAGCAAGTACACTGAATAGCTTAAGGTCCAGAAACAAAGTATATAACAAACACTAGAGAAAAATCTTCTTTTCTTTCAAAAATGTAGTAACACTTTTGAATATTTAATGTTCTGTTAGTGCCTTTCTACCTGCACTAGAGCTATTGGTATTAATACAAATTGCAGCTTCTGAAGCCTCAGATGTTACATTCAAAGCTCATTTTCTGATGTCATTAAAACATGGCTTTTTGGAAAAGTGATTTACTTTATTTTCTAAAATACTACTCAGAAGGATGCTTTGACATAATTAAGTCAATAAAATTACTTAGAACCTCCACATAAAAGTAATTATTTCTTTGTCAGATATTATGGTGATGAATGTAGACTAATGATGTAATTTGCTTCAATTACTGTTGTTTTATGAAAATTGTGTTTCTGCATATAAACCTTAAAGGCTTATGATTTCTTAAAGGCAAAACTGAAGGAAAGTAAGTCCATGGTTTGGTAAGAAACTGATTATCTATGCACTCCCCCCCATCTTGGGAAACTCAGGATGAGTATTTCAAAAATAAAAACACCATCCTCCTTCTGGTTCCAAACATTTTCCCTCCCTTTGCTTCACAAAATTAAGCAGAAAACAAGCTGCAAGCTCTTGTTCTGTTTCACATACTGAAATAAATAGTGTACTTTAATTATAGGGGTATAACCCACTGTGGTGGACTCCGTGCCATGCCTAGGCCCTTTGCAAAATGAAGATGTTATACCTGAAATTTAATAGGAAAATGACAAGATTTGGCAAGTCTCATGTGGGATTACAACACATCTCGTGTAATGCTCTCTGAAAAAAACATTACTAGAGGTGCTTAAAAATCTTAACCTGACAAGTCCTAGAGCTGATCCAGACTTCAGCATTTCAGCCTGTGTGCAGTTCCTAATTAAAACACAATGGCGTTAAAATTATTCTTCTGTCTTGGAACATATTTTATGTATACAGATATATGTGGACTTATTTCATACTGTCCCCTGTCCCTGGCAGTCCCTAGCACCAGAACAACCCTGGCAGAAGCAGAAGAAGCCTCTCTCAGTTGGCTGGGGCAGTCTGGCGAGTTGGAGACGGTTGTAGGTGTCTGAGGCTCATTACCCCAGCTCTCATGTGACTGTTGCCCACACAGATGGAGCTGCTGCTTACCCAGGGACAGTAGCCTGAGAGACTGTGGGGTGGGGGAACAATGACTCTTTCTGTCTTGGGGCTGGTGGGAAAACTTCCACCACTCCCAGTGGGCCCCCAGGGGCAGCCAGGAGTTGGTGGGGTGAGTCGGCGTGAGATGAACCCTTGAAGGAGGTTAGTGGCAGTCAGAGACACGTAACACCTGAGAAGAAAGGCTTGTGCTAGTGATGGCTTCTGTCTGGAAGCAAAGGTGGTAGAAGAATCAATGAGGATGAAGAAGCAAGAAAAATATTGCATGAGGACTCATACAGTGATGTTAAAACCCACTGCTTTCTTTATACCTCTTAGAATATGATTTTACTCTTTATGAGATTTCCTGGGGTCGTGGCTGAGGCTGAGATATAAAAACAAGCAAAATTGTTCAGAGATACCTGCAGAGCCAGAAATCAAAAGAGAGCAGTCAGAGACTTTTCCAGGTACTGCTCACAGACTATTTCAGGTAAGGGAGCAGTACAACTATGTCCAGAACCCCATTACAAAAATAAGTGGATAGAAGAGTTTTTTCAAGATCTACATGTGCTTGCTATTTGCCTTCTGAAATGCAGCTGTCAGAGGAGAAATTGGAAAGACCCTGAAGGTTCTGCTGCTTATCTGTTACCTGATATTTCCTGCTGAGGAATTAGACCATGTTTCAGTTAAACTACAAGAAAAAACAAAATGCCATACGCTTTCCAACTAAAGAATTTTAAAACCTTGAACTTTTATTTCACATATTGCCATAACTCCTAGTTTGGAAGACCTTGTTGTTAAAGCTCAGAATCTAGGAAAGCAGAATTTGAAGTATCAGAAGAGTTTCCAGATTTGAGTCCATATTGCTCTTTTGATTGGCCCTAATTCCCCATTTTTTCTCCCCGAAGAGTTTTTGCTTTAAACTGTCTAGTCAGCCTATCATACTTAATTTGGAATGATGGCCTGTCATTAAAAATTCTCTTGATAAATATAATTTGGGTTTTTTTTCCCAAATAATAACTGTTGCACAACATCTTCCCATTCCCAGAAGTGCTGGCAATCCTATCCAGGGCTGCATCAGAAGAGTGGCCAACAGTTTGAGGGGAGGTTATTCTCCTCCTCTACTCCAGCCACAGGATGAGACCCCACCCACAGGACTTCATTCAGTTCGGGGGCCCCCAGTACAAAAAATATATGGGCTTGTTAGAGAAGGTTGAGAGGAGGGTCACAAATAACATCAAAGGGCTGGAGCACCTATCCTAGGAAGAAAGGCTGAGAGAGTTGGGGGTGTTTAGCCTGGAGCAGGGTCCAGGGGCACCTCACTATGGTCTTTCAATTCTGGAAGAGAATTTATAAGAAAAAAATGAGAAAGAATTTTTTGCTAAGGTCAATACTGACAGGACAAAGGAATTTAAACTGAAAGAAGTCAGATTTTGTTTGGTTACATGGAAGAAATTTTTTACAGGAGGATTGTGGTAAGACAGTGGAACTGAACAAACTGGAGATTGCCCAGAGAAGCTGTGGATGCCCCATCACTGGATTTGCTCAAGGTCAGGTGGGATGGGGCTTTGAGCAACTTGGTCAGGCAGAAGGTCTCCCTGCCCAAGGCAGAGAGGGTTTGACTAGGCGATCTTTAAAGGTCCCTTAGTCCACAAGTCATGATTCTATGATTCTGTGATATGACTGACCAAGCTTATATGTTTATAACACTGTTATTCTGTATAAGTGGTAACGAGAAAGACTGAGAAATAGGCAAAGATATTTTTAAGGAAAGGTGAATTAAATGTTTAAACTGAATCTGAACTGCAAAACATAAATAGAAAACCAAACAAAGCAGAAAAGAAATGCATTTAGGTTTTGTGTCACGTTTGAAGCCTCAAAGTTAGTGACAAACTGGTGATAGTACAGTGAAGAGCCACTAAAGAGCACAGGCAATGAGGGGTGACTGAAAAGCTTGAGGAAAACATATTTAAAGGGTGATTTAATAGTTGTCTTGTACTGCTTAGAGAATACAGAAAAGAGTGTTGGACTCATTTTGGGGGTGCACAGTGAAAGAATGAGGGATAGAGACCACAAGGTGCACAAAGGGAAACTGATAAAATAAAAAGGTGGGGGCAACAAAGAAAAAAACCCCACAATAATAAAGGTTAAACAGTGGAATGGTTTGTTTAGAGATACTGTGGAATTTTCATCTCTGGAGGTGTTCAGTGTACAGCTAGATAAGACTTTGAGTAGTCTGATCTAATCTGATCTTAAGGTTAGCTGGGTTTTGAGCAGGAGGTTCAAAGAGAGGACTACCTTCAGTAGACCCCTTCAAACAGTTTTTTTTTTTCTGTGATTTTATAATTCAATATCTTTTCTGTAGGTGTAACTTAAATTATAGATAAGGGCAGCAAAAAATATCAGTGGGGGAAAAAATTCTGTGGGCAGCAGAAGTAAGGTCAATAATCATAAATGTTTTAATATTCTTAATATATACTTCAGAGGAAGTGAAGTAGTAGGTTAGAGGGAATAAGAAAGACATTAATACTTCAGATACACAAGATGTATGCAAATAAATTTGTTATGTGGCAAAAAAAATTACAGTTTATCTTGATAAAAAATATTTTTGTATTTATATTTAGCTGGATGAGTAGTAAACATTCTGGAAGTAAAAAAAAAAAAAAAACAAAAAACAAAACCAAGCAAACAAAGTCAAGAGACCACTGACCAAAAGGCTATTAAAAGAATGTATCCATGGAAAATATTGATAAGAACGCCTGATATAGGATTTGGGAAACAAGTTGTCAATTGAAAAGCAGATGTAATTCAGTCTATGTAATTTGTCCAGAGTAAGAACTGACTTGGTCATAGGCCAAGGTATGTTCATTAAGGATAGGTACTTTAATCTTTCTATAATACAATAATAAAAGTTGTCATAAGAAAGCAATTCGCTGTTTCCTGATCTATTTCACAAAAGAATCAGGAGACTGGGTTGCTACTGCTTGATTTGAAGGCAAATGTGGGCCTCAAAGTATGTTTTACTTCATCCATACACTTGATGTAAATTTGATGCTGCCGGTACAAAGTAGTTTCTGTTTTGTGATAGTGGTGCATGTTTGAGTGAAAAAAACCCGAAAACTGCTGCTAGAGATGGAAGTTTGATAGAGATGGAAGTTTGATAGACAAATAGATATGCAATAGTCAGTCTAAAGAGTGAAAGTTTGAAGTAGGGGATCCTTGGATACCCTTCTTAAAGTTCCCCTTCTTTGTTCTACTTTCTGAAATTTGCTCTGTTTCCTACTACTTGAACAAGGACAAATTGTTCATAAAATACAAAAAATGAAAGAATTACTATGAAGCTCTGTAACACACCCATAAAAGAGCGAAGACTGTGAGCCTCATCCTAAAATATACTAAGGATATAATGAAATCTAATATTTACAATGGGAAGAATGACTGTGTAGAATTATGTGGGAAGTGAGTACATTTTGTAATGTAACGTGAAATGTGTCTAAATCAGCCCATCATTTTAAGTTCCATTATGTATGATAGAAGAAGTGCTTCAGAAATTCAGAAGGTGCTTTAGTATTTACTTCAACAGGGAGAAGCTTGTAATTTGTATACAAAAATTACTGGAAAAAAGCAGTTATTTTATTTTTTAATATATTTAAATGACTGATCAAAATCAGCAGAAGTCTTTAATAACACTCCTAAGGATCCTTGCAGATGAATTATAATAAAGTGAGTCATCGTCCAGAGGAACAAAAAAAGGCTCCATAAATGTGTATACATTGTGTCACAGTGTTGAAACAGTCAGCATTTTCAAAAAAAACCACTTTGAATAGATGTAAAAATGTCAAAAAACAACACACTTGAGGAATGATCCTTTTAAAAGTTTGTGTCAAAATTCTAGGGAGCAGAAAGTAGAAAAAACATTCATATGGCAATTATTGGTTTTGCAAATTTATGTTGACACTGAAATCAACAAAATATTTGTAAGATATTTCAGTGTTTTGAGCTTTGTTTCTAGGAGACAATGTAGTAGTTTCCCTAAAATAGAAGATATGAAAGTAATGTTATTTTTAAAATAATGACTCTTCACTCTCTTTTTAAATGTAAACTTGTTTTTATAATTGATGATGTTAATTTAACTATAAATTGATAGTTTAACCTGCTGTCTTGATTACACTGGTGACTTCATAGAAATAACAGAGGTACAAAAAATCCTGCACTTTCGATGCAAAAAAAAATAGTTAGAATACACCCAAGAGGACTACCATTCTAAAATGTTTAAAGTGCTCATGTACAAAAACAATAATTTAAAAAGGAGAAATGGCAAAACGTGGCTTTACTGTCATTTGAATAATATAGTATGACTCAAGCATGCAAGAAGACTGTGTAAAGAAGATAGATCTGTATAAGTGGTACCCATTTTAAGTATCTTCAGGGTAATAATTAATTCATTATAAGATGTGCTACCATTGTTATAGAAGGATGAACTGAAAGAAATTTTGACATTTCCTTGTCCTAAGTTAGAAGTAGCAGACAGCTATCTTACAAAATGGCTTTAAATAAAATAAATGCATTGGTATGAAAAATGAATGGAAGCAAACCAAAAGTATGATTTATGAATGAAGGAGATTTTGCTTTATATTATAAATTTTGTATCTGAAAAAATGGGAAGAATTATTGTGTTCCACTATAGCCATGAGTCTTGGTTAGTTGTTTTTTTGCTTGCAGGACAGTTACAGCAAATGTCCTCACAAAGTTGGGGGGTCATGTGAAATCTATAAAACGACTAAAATAATTTAAAAACTCTACTAATCTATGTAAAAATATATGTAAATATTTTAATTTTTATGCCATTTCAGCAGTACAAAATTTTTTGTCAGCTATGTAGGGGGATGGTTTTACAAAAGTAACCATCTTTGGAGAAGAGGTTAAAGGCATGCAGTGCCCAAACTTAATAGTGCAGTACATCCAGACCTGGAGGTAGCCAATGATTTAATTAAGTTAATAATTTAATAACTGATATTCATCTTTGCACTAACAGGAAAACAATAAATTAATATTCCCAGGTGGTTGGATCTGGGCTTAAATCCTGAGACGTGAAAGAAGCAGAATATTGTCAGATTTCCTTTATGCTTTTCAAATTTCTTTGGCTTTGATATTTACTGAACATGAAGAGAGAAAGAAAGAGCAAAAGAATAAGAAAGGAGGAAGGAAGGAAGGAAGGAGGGAGGGAGGGAAGGAAGGAAGGAAGGAAGGAAGGAAGGAAGGAAGGAAGGAAGGAAGGAAGGAAGAAGGAAGGAAAAGAAAGAAAGAAAGAAAGAAAGAAAGAAAGAAAGAAAGAAAGAAAGAAAGAAAGAAAGAAAGAAAGAAAGAAAGAAAGAAAGAAAGAAAAGAAAGAAAGAAAGAAAGAAAGAAAGAAAGAAAGAAAGAAAGAAAGAAAGAAAGAAAGAAAGAAAGAAAGAAAGAAAGAAAAGAAAGAAAGAAAAAGAAAAGAAAGAAAAGAAAAAGAAAGAAAGAAAAGAAAGAAAGAAAGAAAAGAAAAGAAAGAAAGAAAGAAAGAAAGAAAGAAAGAAAGAAAGAAAGAAAGAAAGAAAGAAAGAAAGAAAGAAAGGAAGAAAGAAAGAAAGGAAGAAAAAGAAAGAAAGAAAACTTAATTCTTGATGAAATCTGGAAATACAGACAAAGATGATTTAAAAAGCAGTTCATGACAAATGCAGGAAAATCAGCAAAAAAAGAAATTCAGAAGAAAACTTCTAGAAAAATGCAATGATTTTGAGATTTTCAGTTAGCTGAGAGCGTCACCATGATGGTCTATGAAGGTTTGGCAACATAAGGATACTTAGCATACTTTAAGTGAAACTTGAAGGAACATTCATACACACTTTTTATAGTGCAGGCTTTTCAGATAATTGCTTATGACTAATCATTTTGAAAAAGACCTGCAGATGGTTATGTACACTTAGCCTGAGAGACAGTTTTGTTACTCAGCCTATCAAAAATGTCATCATATTTCTTTAATGTATCAATTTCTTTTAAATGTTGTTTATTAATAACCTATTCATTGTATGAAAGGCAATGTATCTTTGAGATACCCTCCAGAGTAATTTAGAAGGAGTTATTATGTAATGTGAATGCCCAGTTTATGCCGTTTATGCTGATTTTCTAAAAATATCCCACTAAAATTTACTTCTCTTGCATTCCTTGACTTTGATCACTAAAGATCATGGTGATCAACTCTTTGGAAGGGAAAACTCATGCCCTGCTATGGATGACTGCAATCCTGTCTTGTGCATCAAAGGCACACACACGTGCAAGGCAGCTGAGGTCTATTGCACCTGTGTGACTACCCATCATGAAGATTTGGATTTATCTAGAAAGCACCCAGTGAGGGTAGACACCTAAGCAATATACCTACATTTAAAAACACTTAAACAGTATGTGGTTGTTACTTTAGGAAGAGGCTTCTGTGCTCAAATGATAGAAGAAAAAGGAAAGGAGATGGGAAGGTGATGAGTGTGATTAGACCATTCTGTAATAGCTCTCCTCATCTGTATTTGTGGCGTGCTCTCTGATTTCCCAGTGTTGCCAGTTTGGGATTGATTTGCAAACTAGGAAAAAATTATTTTTGGTCTTCTGGGGAAAAAAACACCATGGGAGAGTTGAGAAATGACTTGATGTTCAAGTAAAAAACAGGCAAAAATTTTCATTGTCAATAGAATTGCTAATAGAATTACAATACAGAATACACACCTCCCTATTTCATTCAGTTGGAAAACTTGATTAAAATTATTTTTTTCCTGTTGCATAATGCCAAGAACTGACAAAGAAATAGAAGAAACTGCAAACAAAGTGCAACCTAGCACTCAAGGGAAAGGTTTGATGAGAAAGAATAGCATTACTACCATAGCAACAATCTGTCGTGTACACAGTTTCTGAGGTTTAAATGCAGCTTTATCAATTTAGAGGGTGAGGGAGGTGCCCAGCTGTAGTATTTTTATGTCTAAATCTTAAACTTTGGCTTCCAGCACTGGAGATATTTTTTTCTTGGTATTAAATGTGTCCCACTGATGTTAAATCAGTTCACTGTAATAAATAAAACAGGTCTAATAAAACAGGTGGATTTAGCCAATGAAAAATTACAATGTAATAGAGACCAATTACTGCTGAAAAGAAAAAAAATGGTTATGTCACCATAATAGTAATTAAAGGAAGTGAACATCTAGTACGTGAAAAGAGTAAAATGGAATCTAATCGCATAAGAGGTGAAAAGAAGGGCAGAAACAATGAAAAACCACAAAGTGGGAAATGGTTATGGGTGACTGCTCCTGAGTCACATGAATGCATACATGAAGCTTTGATATTTTTGTCTATTAAGCTGCATGAAAAATGTGTGTATGTGTCATTCATACACATGCTGTACAACTGCCAGAACGGTGAGCCTTAAATAGAGGATATTCTATAATTGTAAAACATTCTGGAGAACAGCAAGTCAGTTCTGCAGGTCATGTAATACATCAAAGGGGTATCAGAGTTACTACACCAAAGCAATCCAAATTCATTTTGAATTTATAGTATATTAAATACATCCCCAATGCATCAACACATTGAACTCATTAAATCTGTGCTATGTTTTTCTCATAACTGGAAGTTTCAGTAAAATTAGTTCAGCTTCTAAACACAAGATTAAAAATCACCTTTCATAACATTATCTGTAATCTTCCCCAAACCTGTTGATTGCTGAGTGTTGAACAGAAAATTAATGCTTTGGCCATGAAAGAAACTAGTCAAGACGACACGCAAAATCCCATACGTGACAAGTCTGAGCCTACACTTTAGGATAAATAATTGCCAAAAGTAATTCTTATTCCTATCTTGTAGATGTGATGAAGTGTATAAAATATGTGCCTCAGCGTGTGTGTGTGTGTGTGTGTGTGTGTGTGCATGCACGAGCATCTGTATGCATAAATTAACTGAGACACAGGACTGCTTTGTGTGAATATTTTGTGATAAAATTGCAAGGCAACATTCTAAATTGAAGTCACAACAGATTTTTTTAGAAGAGAGCAAATCAAAACCACAGATGGAACCTGTACCATTTTTTAAAGCATTACATTTGAGCTAAAAGACAGCTTTGACTTGTAAGATACAAGCCAATTTTCATTGCAAGGCCAAGTAAGTATTTTTAATCATGAAATCTGCTAAGGGAAGGAAATAGTTTCCTCTAGTTCTTCTCTCCCTCTATATTATAAATAAAAGTGAAGGAAATAGACCTTGATTTTGATCCTCTTTTTGCTATTGAAATAGTTTTTATAAAGATTAAACATTTTAGTGGAAAAAAATAATCTGAATACTTTTAAAAAAGTTCATTTTTTCTGAATAACAATTTAATCCATTGTGTACAATGAACACTTAGATTTGGTCTACTGAATACTCTTACAAAACCATGAACCTTGTGGTGCTTCATACACAGAAATAGAATATATAGATTCATTGGTATACAGAGCACAGCTATATGGCTCCAAATCCTATTATATTAGACTATGAAGGAATTTAGGAATTCATTGCTCCTTTATTTTCCTAGTTTGTGCTTTAGACAAATATCCACAGTTTTTGCTAATGATTACACTCTTGCCATTAACTTTTTATCATTGTAGCATAACTCTGCTTGGATAGAGAGAAATTCATTAAGGTCAGTTTGTATAAACATCTCTAAGAAATACATGCTGCTCTAAGCAACACAATAATGTCTGTAAGCTAACTGCAAGTATATCAAGGATTTAATTTAAACATACCTTAATTATTTCTTTACCCAGGACAAGGTAAAACCAGTGAAAAAATTAATAATAATAATAATAATAACAATGATGATATTAAGTAATATAAAAAGAACATAATATAATACTGTAGAAGTATCAATCCTGGTTTTACCTCACTGGCTTTATTTTCTGACTCAGTTGGCTGACTTGTGTCAAGTCAGAGTGCTACACCATTTCTTGTGGGATATCTGACAACATTACACTTGCTGCTGAAGCTGAGTTCTTACATCATTGGATTCACATTTCCATATTTTCTCTATTTTATACTATATTCTGTTGGATTTTCTCTTGTGTGACTATATATGATATGCACAGCCTGGACCTTAAATTACTCTATTGAAGATATTTATCTATCTATCTATCTATCTATCTATCTATCTATCTATCTATCTATCTATCTATCTATCTATCTATTTCTTTATAACGTTGAATTTTCCAATTTTCTAGACTTGTTCTCATATATCCATTCTGAAACTCATGGAGCAGGTTTAGTAGGTTTCTCTGATGTGCTACCCTGCTGGGATAATTTTGGACACAAACCCCAATTGTCTGGTACATTTATCCATGATCTGTGTGACCAAAGAATACATCTCATTCAGGCCCCATTTTCTTTTTGAGACAGGTGGAAAAAAAGAACTGCAGAGACACTTCAAATTCCAATTTTCAGGCAAAATGTGTATAAAGAGAAAGAATTTGTAATGTAGATAGAGGTGTAGAATTTCAGCAGATTATAAAAATCTTAGAACATCACTCCTATATTTATGTAGGGGTTTCTTGCCATTTCCACTGACTGTCAATTTCCTTTTTATGTTCGCTGTTCATTAGCACTTCACACAGCACTAGTTCATCTTCCTGTCCAGCTATTCCAAAAGATAAATATCCTGTTTCTGCTGAAAACCTATGGGAAAAATGTTGTTCCCACGAAGTAAAATTCCAATTCTCTCTAACAAAATATTTTATTAAGAAAAGGTATTGATGGTTAGAGTACTCATCAATGGGGTTTATTTAAATAGGGAAAGAAATAGGAAAGCAAATCAAGCCTTCAGTAGAAAGCGAAGTAATTTCTAACATTTTAAATAACTTCCATCTTTGGCTTCTTGGTTTAATAAAATATAAAACAGAGAAGTTAATTAAGGTCAGTAGGGTTAATCCTCATGCAACCTGTGACAGTGATGCATGCCAGAAGTACTCCTAGATGGAAAGGGAAAGGAAGAAAAAAAAAAAAAAACGAATGTAGAGTAAAAGTGACAAAACACAACAAGCTGCAGAGAGTCATAAATTACTCCTATGATAAAGGGGGAGGAAATGAAATGTCTTTTCCTGCTTCTATTCAAACACTAGCAAGGTGAAATATAGCTTCTGGAAACTCATTTGAGACTGGTAAAATATTTTCACTTTTACCTGCCATGTATAACCTCTGCCTAGTGGAGTATGGACAGTTACTACAGTATGATCTCTTTCACTCCCCCAAATCCATTCTAAATAACTGTATATTCTTCCTACACACCCCTCTGTTGTGACTCCCAGAAATAAGAAAAATGAAAACAGAATGTGGCAGGATATCAATATTTTTTTTTCTATAACCTCAAGAGATTTTTTCTTTTCATGGAAACTACCAAATTGCTGCAGGAAACAGCATTATATGTCCCTGTTTCTTGCCATGGATATATTTCCACAGTGAAGGAGGTGGAATATTTTGGATTGGGATTGAATATGGGAACCCATATTTTGGATGCCCAATGCCAAGCCATTTCCCCCATAGCGGTTCAAAAGAACAGAAGAACAAACAAGTGAGTCATAGACATTAAAGTGAGGGATCTGGTATGGGTTTTCAGCTCTTGAGGCTAGAGGCTTTCTAATTTCCTTTTAGTGTGAGACCCAAGGGTGCATCTTCTTACCTCCTCCTTACATTCAGCTAGGAGAGACAAAAAAATGTGCAATCAGGCGAGATCTGTGATGTGTACTAACAGCTCTCCCCATCCAGAGGATCAGGGACCAAGACTGCAACAGAGCATGCATGAGCTACAGTTAAGGTGTCACCAAAGAGTTGAAAAAAACCAGATAATTTGTCTGAAGATTTAACAAAGACCATGAATTCTCCCACTGTATGAATGATATTGCTAAGGAATTTTACACTAGAAGAAATAATATATCCCAAAATGCAAATACTGCTTTGAGAAAGAAAAATCTACAGTTATGTTATTTGGTTTCTACAAGTTTCTATATATGTGAAAGAGGGTAATTTCCTATGCTGGATGATTAAAATGTGCAGAAAAAAATGAATGAAAGCAAAAGCACCACAGACTATTTTTAAGAATACAGACATGAAAACATAAACTTGTTCTTAATGCGAACTACCCAGTGTTATGACTCACTTTGTGATTCAGGCAGCACTTATTATCTAAGACTGTTTACATTCTCTTCCAAATCTTGTTACTTTTTTCATGGCCTTTTATTTGGCCTACGCCCTTAAAAAATGTCTATAATTTATTCTGTAAAACATTCTAGTTGGGTGGACCAATTAAAGGTAACACCCTAAGTCTCTCTTTGTTTGTTTATGTAGGGATTGACTAATTCAAAATATATGGAGAAATGTTGTATTGAACCTACAGCTCTTTGCTCCCAAGCAAATAATCTGGTTATTTTTCAGTGATGCAGTCTATTAATTTTATGTGACTTCTACATTTCTGGCTATAAAATGATCCAGTTTCACCCAGAGGAAATGGTAAGAACTTTTCCCAGAATGCCTTATAGCCTAATGGTTAAGTCCTTTTCTGGACTTCAGGGAGGTTGAATTTTCTCAGGGTTTTGGAGAAAAACAGAACTGAGGTTTCACATTTCTGAGCACAGAACCCTAGCAGATTTCTCTTATATAACTGAAGGATACCAGCACTGGCTATCTCTGATAAATGCACACGTTCAGTTCAGTGCCTACTGAAGGACACTCATCAATATCGAACATTTCTTTCAGCTAGCTCTAGGCAGTGCTTCATTTAACACACAGACTGTTTGGCTTTTGCTTTGGATTAGTCTAATTTAATGGACTATCAGGGGAACCCAGGTGCATTCAGCTTGCAAGGTGTCGTGCAACTCACGTGCTTAAACATTAAGTCAAGGCTAGTAATCTTTTTAAGCAAAAGAAAAAATCAAGATTTCCAAATAAAAAATAATTCCATCCTAAAATCACTATCCAAAATAACTTAGAGAAATCCATCTCTGTAAAAACTGCTTCCTTTTTTTTTTAGCTGTCTAAAATTAACTGACGTGAATTGTTTGATTTTGGTGATTTGGGGTTAGTTTTTTTTTTAAAGTACAATGTCTAACTTGTATGTTCCAAAGCTTGAGTCAAAGTATAATATAACTAATCTCAAACATTAAAAGAAAGTTTTTGATAAGCCAATATTGATAAGCAAGATCCAATATAATTTCAGTTATACAAGATACATGAGTTCATTTCCAGCTTAAATAAAACAGGGTAATATGGGACAGATGTAATTTAAGCAGCTGCTTATTCATAACCTCAAACCTGGTGAGAGATATAAGACACAAACCCCCAGTCTTTAAATCTCCTGTAGTTTGCAGAGTGCTCAGTACCTGTTTGCCTGTGCTCACATTTTTCTTGTTGATAGTTTTGGCTTCTAAATTTCAATATTACTGGTGTTTCACTGGCTTTAAATAAAAAAAACAAAAAACAAACAAACAAAAAACGCCACCAAAAAAACCCCAAAACTTTCTTATGGATAAATTCAGGTTTAACTGGCTTCTGTTTGATGAGTTGCTATTTTTCTGACTGTATCCGTGGTGTCTTGTCTCTTGTTTATTTACTGTATGAGTCATGTCCTCATTTTACATTGTCTCACAACTATTTACAGTATTTATTAACAGCAATCAAATCCCTGAAGAAATCTGTATCTCTTTGTTTCAAAATCATTGTTGGTCATTGAAAGGGAGTGCTAAGAAAGAGTAAAGAATCCAGTATGTGATTTTCTCATTAAAGCAAAATGGACTGTCAACAGAAAGAATTGTTTTACTTTGGAATTATTCTAGAACAAAGGGGTTGCAATTTTATTACAAAAAGCAAACATGTTGTTTATGCATTTAATTAATGTTTTATTTACACTGATAAGTCTAAAGGATTGTTTCATTTCAGATTTTCACACACAAAATAGCAGGTAACTTTCATTTCAGCTATTAACATAGTTTATAATTACCTTTGGCCAAAAAGAAAATATCTTTTTCCTTACAGTCTTGACTCTTATTTTAAACTTATTATGATATTTGTCACTATTCACTGAAAAATAAAGCAGATACATACAGAAAATAAAAACTGATCTTTTGTGGAATTGCATGATTTTACCTTTAGGCTATTTACATTAGATTACACAACAGAGTTTATTTATCTTTTTTGTTTAAGAAAACCCCCAAATTCACGTGTGAATAGACTTGGGAAAAGGGAAAAATATAGATGTTTTGGGGTTTATGCTTACAGTTAAAAGCAGTTATTTTATACATTATAAATGTACACACAAAGCAAGTTTTGATTCAGTCTTTTAATTTTTTAAGGTTTTCTTTTTTCAAATCAATGCAATTATCAAAGACATTACTACAGTCTTTTCATTAAAAAGTCATTCTAAAGGTATTACCACAATCTTTCAATGAAAAAAGCATTGTAACATTCAGGTGCATGAAAGTTTCTCCACACAAATGTCCTATAATTTTCATTTACCTATCATTATTACTTTGAAAGGTATGTTATTTTTTTTTTGTTGTGCTATGATGTGGAACCCTCACTGGTAAAAGGAATAATAGATTGCAGCACTTTTGGTCTATTCCATTTAACAGACAGAATTTTTCTCTTTTACTTGATGGTTCTCTTCATTCTATCTATCTGTCTTGAAGATTGACACTTTTGTTTTATTCTTAATTCTATCTGATGACTTTTTCATTAAAAGGAGAAAACAACCCCCTGTAAAGCATTTTTCTGAGCCAGTTACAGTTTTGCTACTAAACAGCAATGGCAGAACACCTGTTTTACCAATACTTGAGCTGTTACTATTGCACACATTCCCTCAAAGAAAGGAAAAAAAATCCCAATTAGAAAGCCACTATATACTGAATTGATTTTCTGGTCATGATGAGAGAGGAAGGGTCTGAAAAAATGCATTTATAACGGAGTATTTAAATGATTTTTCATTCCGTTATGAAGTAATCATTCTCGTTTCTCTTCATGATTGGTCAGTGTAAGGAGTAAAATAAACTCTAGGAATTATATCTTATGGTTCCTTTTGTTCTCATCATTGTACTTTTTCTAGTATTTTTGTGGATTTTTAATTTCCTCGTGTCCTACTCTAGGTACTTCCTTTATGTAAATTCCTCTAAATTTGCTCCAAATTTAACTTATTTTCTTTGCACATGAACAAACATCTGTCTTTTTCTAAATTTAATTTTGGTTCATAGGATTTTAAAGGAAACTTTCGTAGCAATAGTTTACTCCTGCCTGCAGCAGAGTTTCTCTCTTTTTTGTTATTACTGCAGCAATATTTCTAACTTATCAGGCAAATGAAAGAGAAGTACATATTACCACTGTAATTATCAATGAAGAAAAACAATGAAAGTCTTAATTAACTCTGTAGTTGTACTTATTACTGGCTAGAATAGGTATGTACTTTCCACTTTATTAAAAACAGAGTAGGACAGAACGTAAATTAAGAAAAAGGAAATTCTGCAGTGTTGCTTCAAAAGCAAGCCTGATGTTTCAATATTATGGAGATTTGTGTGACTGAAGAAGCAACTGAAAGGTAATCCAATCTTGGAATGTTCCTTAAAATCACATTCTTTTCACTTTTTATAAATTTTTGTTTACCCTGATTTTTCTCTGCAGAAATAATATGAGAAAGAAATCTTACACATTCTGCATTATCTAAACCATACCTCAATATCTTTTAATCATTTGGAGCTGACAGCTCCTACTCACCAGTAAAGAGAGCCTAGGTGGCCTTGATAATTCTACATCCATACAGTGCCATTTTTGTTTGGGAAAAGAAGAAAGTAAGCAAAGAAAAAATCTAGTCTGTCATAAATTTAGAAGTATAGAAATACCTATTTAAACCTGAGTGAGTTATCTTAAGCTCTCTATATAGTCAATAAAAATAGACACCTTCAGAACTCAGATCATCTCATTCTATCTCTTTAATTTAAATTAAAAGACTCATTCCCAGGAAATGGAAATATCTTTTTTAAACACAGCTGTTCTACTGCCTGAAGGCTCACAGAATTTTAAAAACATAGAAGAAACAAGTAAACCTTAGAAAAAGAATGGATATCTGTATCCACATCCCTTTCCTTTTTGATTGATATCAGCTTTACCAATTGAATAAAGACTTCAGGGATGATAATTCAATTTTACAAATACACACATGCTAAGATGCTTGAGATGTTATTGAGCTTTCAAGTTACCTGTTTAGGATTCATAGATATGACACAGGACCCAAAGGAGATTCATCCCCTTCTGAAATAATAACTAGAAAAAGGAGGAACAACTTTGAGCATATTAAATGATGTTAGATATCTATGATTAGGCATCTGGTGGGACTCAGCATGCTGTAACTTCATGTGTCTACAATGCCTTTATGTGAACTAGTTGCTTGAGGTCCCATTGTGCTCAACAAAGATTAAAGGAGGAAATCACCCATAGGCATTTAGTATCCTTTTAGATGTTCTAGTATATGAACGATATCATTTGACTTGGGTGACATCTTGCTGACACAAGTTTAGAGAGAAAATCATAGCCCTTGCATATGCTAGATAATCTAGGATGCTTGAAATGGCACTGAAATTGATGTCATTTGTTTAAGGTATTAATGTATATATACCATATACGTGTGCACGTATATATGTTTGTATATACGCTTACATATATGAACAAACTCTCAAAATAGCCTAATAATATTGTGTGGATGAGCAGTAATATTTTATAGCTAAAAAAATACAGGAGGAAACAATGTAAAACGCGTGTATATAAAAAATCTGTTAATATACATTGCTTTGTGTTTGCAGGAAAATGGAAAAAAAGAAGTATATATGAAGAAAAAAAGAAAAGAGTAACACTGTGTGAGAGATTGAAATGTTAATGGTTACTGACTCCAGCAACTGGCCATTTGAAAAAGCAGCAGGGTGCTTTGCTGAGGCCAGGTTTGTGCCACCCACCCCCCAACCAAGGAGAAGGAGAAGAGTTTTATGTGTGTGGTGATGAAACCTCTGATCCGAATAAGACAGAGGGGGTGAGTATCCACCACCAGAGGCTACAAGCTGGGATTTGAGCCAGATAAGGGAGAAGACTGATAAGAAGCAGACCCTGCAGAGGGGGGATGGTGGTTTTTATCATGCAATGTCCTCTCTTACACAACTGGCCCACTCACAGAACTGTTTATATATTTACAAACACTGATCATTCAGTGTAGTCTCACTCTAATCTGCCTCAAGGGATCTTTAAACAAGAACCTGAGTTACCCTTGCCTACAGGGCCGGGTGGTAGCTTAAATTTGCATGAGAGATTATTCTTACACTTTTTTTCTCCCTTTTTTTCCTGCTGCATTTCAACCCATTTAGGAAATAATTTCTTCGGTGCAGTATCCATGTTTGAGAAAGTACTAATCATACCCATGGGTAATATAAATCCAATAACTGACATCTCTCATAGACTTGTGCAGAAAACAGGTATACTGCTGAATATGTAATTCTCAAAGAATTTTGTGCAAGCAAGACAGCTATCACTATGGAAATACTGAAATCTTTTGTCACATTCACTAGGGACAAAAGGGGCTTATGTAAAAGAAAAAGAACAGAGATCCTTTTGGAGACTTGTAGACTGTTGATATCGTTTGAAATGCTCAGTGTGTCAAACTTATTGATCAAAACATCCTAAACAACTATTACATTCTTTGAAAATAACACAAAGACCTTGGTAAAATGTATTGACTGACCTCTTTTACTTTGAAGTCACAGACTGCTTCCTCATGGTGCATTGGCTTGCTACTTATTTTTCCTTGTAAGACATATTGACAACAAACATTAACTCATCAGGACCAGGCAGTGATACTGAACTAGGAATGAAACACAAATCTTTTTTTCCACCAGCCTGTGAAGTGTGTGTGTGTGTTTATGTGTACTCATGTATCTATCTATGTGTAACTACATATTTTCACATTTGACATGCATCCTAGCAATACTAGAAATGTCAAATTCACTTCATGTGTGCCTCATGGTGAACATTCTACTCTCAGGTTCCAGCCGCAGCTGAGATTTAGCACATCATTGGTTTTCCCACAGACTTTTGTGATGGTAACAGCTCTTCTTGGTTTCTACACAACTGATCTGCTAAGCTGCTAAGAGTGGCTCTCTAGGTTCCCCTTACAGTCACTAAAAACAGGCAAAGTCCTCTGACCTGCTATATAAGTACATGGCTGTGGGTAAGCACATGGCAGTGGGTTTTGGATAAAGCGGTAACATGAAAAGCACGTATGAAAAAAGAGATGAAATACAGAGGAGGGGAGGGTGGGGAAGGGAGACAAAGGAAGGCAGGAAGGCAGAGAAAGGAAGAGAGAAAGAAAGAGAGAAAGAAAGAAAGAAAGAGAGAAAGAAAGAAAGAGATGTGATTTGTAGATAGGTTTTTCCCACTTTGAAAATAGGTTTTTCACTTTCTCTGCAAATTAGTTATAAGGCGCAATCTGCTCTTGTAAACCTTTCTGGCAATTGGTTGGATGGCTTCAGAGGCCTTTAGTGATCTTGACCCCCTCCTACAGCCCATCCCCACTTCTCAGCGTCATTCCTGCACTTGCACAGTACTGTGTTGCGTTTATTTCCAGAAACGAGAGCAAGGACTTATGTCCAGGAAAAATGCTGCCTGTACCTCCACATGGCCCTGTGGGGCTCGGTTTATATTTTTTCCCCACTTTTCCCTCACCCCTAGCCCTGGCCGCTTCCTCAGGCTCTTCCTATTGGTTCTTGTACCCCAACTCCGCCCTTGTACCGCCCCTGAGTCCCAGATAAAATGCCCCTGCTCCATGGCCTCGTGCCCTCTCTGCCACTGGGAACTGGCTGGACAAGGTGCTTTAATAAAACCCTGAGGGGCCACCATGAGAGTCCCTTCTCTACCTCCTTTGCCATCACTGTGTTGTGAGGCTGACAGCTAAAGGAGCAAGGCTGCGGGGCAGTCCGGAATGGACTACAGGAGGACAGAATGGCTGCCTGCCCTAAGAAGCCCCAGCACAGCTCCTAGGGAAAGCTGCAGCTGCTCAGCAAATCTTAGCCACCGCAACACAGCCCCCTTCTCCAGTCTCAACTTATACTTTCTCACAGAGTTGTTGTTACCAATGATCCTTGGTTGGCTCCACAGACATCCAGCTATTGGCCCCTGTGTTAGGGGATTCTACAAGATTGATCTCCATGCTGTCTCCTTCCAGCGGCTTCATTAAAACTTCCCTATGGAAATTTATCAATAGAAATGTTAGTAATATCTGTAATTTCTAATTATTGTGATGGCATCACAAGGAGTACTTTAAAGACATTAGGCATTAAAATGCAGACCATGGTATCTACTGAGCTTTTCTTTCTTGAAATCTAGACACAATGGAGCCATGTCTGGCTTTAACCACTGTGCAATTATTTCTTTCAAAGTTAAGAACAAAATATACTCATTTGACTTTTTAATTTGTTTAAGTTTCATTTGGCTTAAACAATCACCTGTAGGGCTTTTATCATCAATTTTTGCACAACAAATCAATACACAAGATTGTTTCAAAGTCACTATGGCATTTTTTGGAGAGTCTAGATTTTGGCTAGAGATTGCCTTGCCCTAGGTAGTCTATTTATTTCTCATCACAACATTTATAGATAATCCATCTCTAGTATCATAGTTTTTGTGAAAGTCATTGTTTGTAGGTAGGAGGTTGTTTATATTTGAGCTGTGTCCAGGTAGCACCATTAAATACACAGTTTAGATTTCTTTCTATGTCATAGATGCTTACACAGATTGAACCGCAGCTTGAAAAAATCAGCTGGGTTTTAAACAACCTACAGACACAAATTCTGCAAGATATTTAACTAAATGCTTTGCTTCTTTTCCATGTTAAATGCAGAAACCTGACTGTTTTCTCTGTTGTTAAGGGGATGAAAGAGATTACTTTGAAAAACACAGTAGTGAAATGCTCTTAACAGCAAAATACTAAAAGTGGAAATATCTTTTCCCTGTGTTAATGTTCAGTTTATTTCTGAAATTCTGGAGTTCTTCTTAAACTTAGTGTATCAGTGCTAACCACATCAAATCTGCTCTCTTTTTCCCCCTCTGTCATCTCCTCTCTTTCATGACAGAACAGATTTTTATAAGTAATTTTTAATATACGTATAATTTTTTATAATTTTATAATTATTTTCATTTTTGATAGCTACTCACATTGTTAAATATTACACAGTCAGCATTAACAGAAGAACATGCTTTTAGTGCACAGAACAAGTGAGAAATTACTTCAGAATGAGAGACATGGAACAATAGAACGAATATATTGTCATCATTTTCTGTAAAAGTGTGTTTCCATTTAGAAAATAAATTTCAAGATTTTAGGTCTAAAAAGGTATTCTGCTGCTTTGTGACAGTCTGGTGCAGCCAACGTATTACTGTCTACAACTCACTTCACATAAGAATCTTATGATTCTTACACATTTTCAATTAGCAGATATATTTGGAAAAAGATGAAGGGAGCTCCTTTAAGGGAGGTTCTAGGTGCAGTATTTGTAAGTTGCAGTTTTTGAGGGGTTTTTGAGTTGCAGGTTGTGCTCAGTTTTCTGCTATTACTCGTTCAGATTGCCACACAAGCTACAAGAACAGGGCAGAGAATCAAACCAGGAGTCACCAATATACAGGTCACATAGCAGGAGACATAGATAGATGATTAAAGAAAAGGAAGAACAACAAAAGCGACGTGATATTCTCCCTCATATTCTTCCATGTTTCCTCTCATTTTCACTTGAGAGGATTTCCTGAGCTGGATCTTGTTTTTCACATTTTGTTTCCCTCAGTGTTGGGGTTTTTTATTTGGTCCAACATGGTCTTTTTGAGTGTCATGTGTTGCATCCACAAAGAATTCTTTTTAAGGAGTTCACGTGATTATTAGCGACTGACTGAAGAAATAATTTTTTTTTTAATTTATTTAAATTAGAGTGTGCCTACCTGAAAATTTGTAAATGTCGTTTTCTTTGGTATACCCATGCATGGCCTTCTGCTGCCTGAAAACATGGAGCCACTTCTGAGAAAACTTTCTTCAGAACTAATTGTGTGTTAACTGGTACATCTCAGTGTCAGTGTTTCTCACTACTGCTCCAGGATCTTTGTTGTTTTCAGAATGTAGCTTAAACCTATATTTCAAATTCTTGTTCATTTTGTGGGAAATATTTCTATTTTAGTTTTAATCATTCATTGGCTGTGCATTTTTCATCAGTTTTGCAGAGAATATTTAAAATCCTCTATATGAACATCAGCTGCTACCAAAGTGGTTATATTTTTCCTTCTGGGATGCTCTCACAGCTTTGGCTGGCAGAACTACTGAGAATATATCCTCCTATGCATTCTGAGTCAGAGTAAATTTTCTTACATGTGGCTCAGTAAAGCCTTAATTTAAAAGGCAGTAGAAAGCTACCAGTAGAGTGTAGTCAATAAGAAAAGCTCAGCTCTCAAACAGATTGGGAAAATTATCTTTAGTGATCTTTAGAAGAAGTTGTTAGAGAACCTATTACTACAGGCTTCCATTCAAGGGGAGCTTTGATAAGAATTGACCTCTGGGGCCAGCACTAAAGATAATGTCATTATTTGTTAGCTTAATATTCCCTTTTTCTAGGTTAATTTCTATTAAGTGTTTTCTATGCTGTTTTTTACCTCATTAAAATAATACATTTCCGTGAAGCTCCAAGATTTACAGTACAAATTCACAGATTTCTCATTCTGGTTGTCTGTGTTTTGCTAAAGCACTTGGTAAGAATCACTGATATCTCGCTTCTGAAGGACTGAGCTTTCCTGCTGATGGGGAAAAGTATGTACCAATATTATTTGTGATTTCAATATTTGAAGTGCAGGTTGTTATGATTTCAATTTATTGGACTTCACTGGTGATGGTAAAAAGATTGAATGTTAGTTTTTAAGATGCGCTTTAAAACTTGGAGAAGTTTTAAAGGGGTAAATGAACAGTAAAATGTGAATGTCTGTTAGCCTTGGATTATGCTGCTTGATTAAGCTGTTAATAACTGCTGGTCGTTTTGAGGTAAAAGCAAGATCATCACTTCAGGGGCATGGAAAGTCAAAAAATGGTACTTAGTTTCTCTAGCATACAGAAGGTATAATAAGGAATCTTAATTGAAGGTAATTGCGTTTGACTCGACAAGACTTTTATAATTTCCATATTGATTTAAAATATTTCTTTTTCTTCCTTGACTATTGTGTTCCTTTCTCTTAACTGAACAACTGTATTAACAATTATAACAACCAATAACAATTATAACAACCAGTTAGCAGTTAACAGCAATAGCAACCAATGTTCCTCTGTAACAGTGGCTTTCAACCTCCTTCAGCCCACAGATCCTGACAGAATTTAAACTGGATCCTTTATGAAAAAGTTAAAGCAACTGACAGTTGGATTAATTGATTGTTTTTCTTACTTGATTTTACAGACTCCATTTTTGTACTTCGTAAGCCCTTACAGGTCCATGTAGGACTACTTTACTCGTATTGTCCATAATCAGCTGAACCAAATAATTCAATCCAATTCTTTATCAAAATTTCAATTGGTCTTTCCATGTCTAGGATTGAATAAAATCTAATCCCTTTTATCTGAGTGACAATTTGGAATTGGAGCCTGAATTCACTATCTGCACCTTCTATTACCTATTTATACTTGTACCTTCCATCACCATCTAGGCTTTGGTCATAGCAGCATTCTGGTTTAGTTTCCCATAGGATGTAATGTAATAAAAAAGTAGTCTTGGCAAAGAATTGCCGTAACATTAAGTGAAAACTTATCTGAAGGTATCTGAAAATATCTAAAGGTCTCCAGAAAGCATTTTCCAGTGTGTGATACCTTTGGTGATGTATGTTTTGTGTGATTTGACCAGTGCCAAGTGTATTCCATGTCTGACATACAAATTCTTACTGCACTTCCTGCTTTCCTTTGCCTAATGGCCTCCATAGAGATCATGTCCAAACTGCCTTGCTCAGAAGGAGGGTGTATGAAATGGCCCACAATGAGAAGATTAAATCTGGACACTTGTTTAGACACAAAAGATTAGCAGAAGATAATAGAGACACTGTCTGATGTGCTTGAGAGGGAAGATCATCAGGACCATCTTGGTGTCAAGGGGGCTGGAAACATGCTTATGAGAGGACATGGTGTTCCTCTGATCATTTGGCAGGTTCTTAAACAAGAAAATGTTTCATTTATATTTTATTCCATTGTATTATATTGTCTGCTATTATATTTTCTATCATTTTACCTAGTTCTCTTCTTTCTATCTTTCCTCTCATACTCATATTGACCCCCAAATCATAATTTACCTTCTGAGAAAATAGAAACAGTTTTCTAAAAAAACAATAAAATGTTGGATTGTTTGACAAGATTTAGTTTGGAGGCAGTATTTTATTATTAAAAAGAAGGAAGAAAAAAAGAAAATATAAAACTTAATTCACAATAAATATCTTAAATGAAAACACAGGTTTCAGAAGCATAAAGGTATTATATTCAAAACTGCAGTCTGAAAACTCATGCACCATAAATTTTCACATTTTCCTAACTTCCAGGTATAGTCCTTGGGATGAGCAGAAAATAGACATTTGAACATGTTTCAGTAGTCTGGAAGTATAAGTCCTGGTATTCATTCCACTCTGTCAAAGAAGCTTTCATGTTTTCAACCAATATCTATTTCACAATAGAGTATCCAAACCATTCTGGGAGCAGTCAAAAGAACTCACATTTGGCATTGCGCAGTATATAATACATGCTCATTGTAGGCCTGTGAACTTTTCTATGAGACAGATGCATGCTGGTTTATATTGTTTTTTGCAGCGTGTAGAACACACCACTGGGTCACCGACTGCCTGCTTTAGTGTCCTAAGACTGATCTATAAAGGCCTTTTTCTACTCTCTACATTCAAAAGGATAAATAAATAAATGTATGGAATAAATCTACCTTACAGAGATGTCCTAGTCTTTGAAGGACAATTGAAGGAATTTTTCCAACATTCTTTCTTAGTGAGAGCTTCTACATCTTTTCCCTCAGTGTCCTGGAATGTTTACAATACTTCTATTAATTGAAACACCCACAATATTACACTCCTTAAAATCTCTTCTGAATGGCATCACTGTGAGCAACTCTGTGAACATTACAAAACATGGATATACCTTGCTCATGGCTCTGGTTTCAATTTTGGTGGCAAGATATCTAACTACTAGAAGTATAGCTATATTTTGATACCTAAATATTAATAGTCTCTTTCTTAACAATGGGTAAGAGACAGAGCCCATTCAGAAGCATTAACTTGTGTTTTGGTTGCTGGTGGAATTTCCAGATGTTCTATCACTTAGCTGTATAATACAGTCAATAAAACTGTATTAATAAAACTTATTAATGTGTAAGGTATTTTTTAAGCTCAGGGAACGGATTATGGTCAGCTTTGTTTCATTAAATGTTTCTTAATTTTTTTAAACTGTTAAGGGGTAAGGCAAAAAGTATGCTGTGGAGAAATTACCATATTGTTACTCCTACATAATGTTATGACAATTAAATGGCGGAAAATTGTCCTTGGATGCATATTTATCTTTTAGTCTTACAGTTAAATGCAAGTGTTATGCTGTTACGTGCTCAGAAGTCCTTCATTATGTTGCTTCACAGGATCATGAGAGCTTAATAGTTTATTCATGTACCATAAGAAACATTTCAAGGATATTCATCAACTGCAATTAAAAAGGATAAAATATATTTTTTCATGTCTATGTGATCAATAACAGAAAAGTCCAGGTCAGTGGTAACAAGCAGGTATCCATAAGTACCCATGCTATAATGAGAGTTCTCCCTTATTGCAGCATTGCTGGCAAGCTAAACCTCAAGGCAGGATGAGAAAAAAAAAAGGGGGAACAAAAAGCAATTCTGCTTATTCTAGTATTTTTTTTTCCATGTCAGACTGTGGAAACCACCGCTCAGCTTGGAGAAAGGACTGATAAATATTTGTTGTCCTTCCCCACAGAAAGCAAAAGACAGGCCAAGAGTGAGAAAAAAGAAAACCACAAATCATCCTTCGTATTTTGTGGCCCAGTCCTAACACAAATTAAAATCATGAAGAAAAAGAAAGACTTCTAAACTCTTCTTTCAGGGATTAAGTGTGTTCTTCACAGGTAGTCTGTTCCTCTTTCCTCCAAATTCCCCTCTACACTTGCTAGAAAGACAACAGCAAAGGAATAATTTATGCTCGTTTAGAGCTCTTGTGTGATTACTTTTACTGCCCTTATTCTGATCTGCCCAAAATTACTGTATACAAACCTTGTGACTTTCTAAAAGTCAGAGCAAGACATGGAAACTGACAAAACCTGGGGCACTCCATTCTGGAGTCTCTTTGCAGCACTTTTCAAGAAACTGAATCTTTTCGTTTCCTTAGATTTGAAATAAATTTCTTAGGTGGTGGAATATTAGTGTAGCATGAAGTCTGGAAAGAACAATACGAAAGTTATAATTTCAGCTCTAGAGGCTTCTTGGAAATAGATTTGGAGAGAAATGCTTGGATAGAACATAACATCTTTAAATAAATCGCAGTTCAGAGATATCTAAGGATTTAGTCTTCACTCTTTTTTTTCTTTTTTTTTTTCGTTTTTTTACCGTGCTATGTGGTTACGGCAAAATTATTAAGTCTTTTTCTTCTAGCTTTAGCAATACCATAGGGACTAAGTATGATGAAAAATTTTGGAGGCTGATCCATCTGATATTAGAATATTTATTTTAGGTTGTGTTTATCATGGGGCAAATATGATCCCTGATGCACCTTGGAGGCTTTTTCCATTTCTCAGACAAAAGAATTTGTTAGATAATATGTGAATTGTCATGCAAGGGATTTATTTCAGTGGAAGTAAAAAAAAAAAAGAGCAAGGAAAGAGAGTGTTTATTGTTCACTTTTGAACTTCATGTTATCCATTAATCACCATAATCTGCCTAGAGAAATGTGTTTGCTTTTATCTTTTTTTTTTTTAATTTCTAAATAGGGCTCATAAAATTATTCCTAAAAAGGTGACTTTTAAAGATTATTGCCTTTAAACCTTTTTAAATTACAGAACATTTATAGAAAGACTCTGTATTTTAGTGGGTTTTTTTTAATAATTCTATTACTAATTTATTATTGCCTTAGTAATAAATTTTCTACCATGTTAAATATGAGGTAATTCAGTGACCGAAGAATACTAAACAGATTCACTAGTCCTCTTAAAATAGAAACAATGGTTTCCCAATCACTGAAACCTGTAAAATACGTGAAGTCAAAGGAAAGGCCATAGGCAAAAATAAACTACAAAGAGTATTTTATGTACTGATACCTATATAATTAATTGCCACAGGAAATGTTATAGTAACAGCAGTTATCAATTTTCTAGTGTACTGCCTTAATGGTAATAAACTTTGTCTTCTGCTTTGATTAGAGGCATGCTTCTGCCACCACCTGAACAATTGTTTTGCTAACAAGTTGATGTTTTACTCTTCTGTACAGAGAAAGATCAGAGATGTAAACATTGAGGATATAACAGAGCTTTGAATTCTATTTCTTCTGAAAAAATGTATCTGCACAAGGGAATCTTGCTAGTATATTTATTGTTATAGTCAATGAATGAATGATCACTTTTTTTCTGATTCTCAATCAATAGATTTTAGAGTATCTGCCTTAGAAAGTCTACTTCTACTCCATAATTTTAGAATGCCTTTGACCTGGACCTCTCCTAATTTATTTTAAAACAATTTGAGCTGATAGCATTTGTGCATATATCATGTGGCATTAATCACTGCTTCATTGAAGCTGATTTATTGAAAGGAATATGACCGCCAGTCCATTCAACTAGAAGTTTACCAAATAAAATGCAAAATTATATGGTGTCCTGGTGAGGGCAGCAAAACATTCAACATACATGCTCTTAATAAGCCAGTTGCTGTTCTACACAAACTAATTCTGAAATTACAAATGAAAGGAATGTATGCTGTTTGATTTAACAATATAAAATAAGAGGGTGCATTTTTCCATTTTTTTTAATCAGTCTCTGTTTGCCTAATACTAATGATAAAACTTATCATTTATTTCTTTAAATAACATCCCAAATTATAATGTGCATGCAGATGAAAACAGATTCAGTACTAATCTCAAAGGACAGTGGAAAAGTTGGAAGCAGCCTGAGATTTTTTTCCTTCTTATAGCTTGATATACACTATTAAAAATAATTGAACAATGTTTGGCTGTCTCCTATAAAACCACATTATAATTTCTTGCTTGAGAATAACTGTTAAAGTAATTATTTGAAAAATAATTCTGATTACCTGGAAAATAAAAAATGACGAGGTATTTTATGACCTGGAAAATATAAAATGAAATCCTGAAAGTAAATCTCAAGACCTAAATAAGTAAGTAAATAAGCAAATAAGTAAGGAGAACTTTATTCATCTTCTCTCCTTTTAAGTGATTCTTCCAGTAACCTCAAATCATACATTTTTATTTTAGGTAGAAACAGCTATCCAAAGTGGAAGTCAGCTACCAGTGGACAAATATTAAATATTATGAAAACTTTAATGAATAGTTACCGTATTTTTTTTCCTCTTGAAATGGAAGGAAAATCGATCTATATATCCAAACTTTGTAATATCCATTCATTTTGCCTTATTTGTACTAAATTTGGATTCTTTTTTTCCTGATTTCACTCAAAATCTGTGATTCATATCCTCCTGAAAAAAATGGTTTACATGATATGCTTTTGCTCATAGAAAAAATAATGTTATGTTTCGAGCTGAGAAATAGGCAAAAAACATTTTTAGAGAAAATATATGATGCAGTTATTGTTAAACATATTTTTGAGGTTTATATTTGGAATTATTTTCAATATTCAGTCTCAAACTAACTTGGAGTATGAATTGCACTTCATATTTCAAATCTGTCTGTAGCTCTGTGTGATGTAAATGTTTTGATTTTTATGGTGTGTGTTCTGTTTAGGAGGAGAAGAAAACAGTTCAGATTTTTAAAAACTTTTTTTAAAAAAAAATGGAAGCTTTAGTTTCACAAATATAAAATAGCCAGCAATTTAAATGATACATGGTTATTCAGTTCTTAAAATGTCACTGTGTAGAGGATTACTTGAATATCTATTTCAAGATTACTTATTTTTCCTCTTTTTTTTAACTGTTTTGTTCTTGCTTTTTATCTAACATAATAAAAATTATGATTATGTAACACTCCTGAGGCTATTATTTGTAAGGGTGAAGAGGAATAACTAAAATATATTTTTAAAACATGTACAGGTGTAAAGGTGTAAATCTTGATACACTTTGCGTTCTTTCAAACTTATTTTTGAAGTACTGCACAACATACTTCTTAAAGAAGAATATTCATATTATTTGAAAAATTAAGATATTAATATTATACCTCTGCAAGTAAAAGTAACCTGATGTGCAAAAGAGAAAGTTTTGACTCATATGGGCCAATCTGCGGTTTTTCAAAATAAGTGGCAGGTAAACTGCTTGCCATAATATTAAAAATTAAAATTGTATTTTTTTCTGATTGGTTTTCTAATCATGTAATGGTTTACCTGAAATTTTTAGCTTTAGGGTTTTCAAAAAAAAAAAAAAAAAAAGAGGGAACTTATTAAATCTAACCAACTTTTAGTATTAAAAATATTATATTTTTTTAAATACATGAAGAAAAATATTAAGACATTTCATGAGTACAGTTGTATAATTCCCACACAAGAGTAGAGTTCTCTCAGGGGGTATCATTCATCCTCCTGTTCAGACTATTAGCACTGATAGTTGTACTTGGTCTCTCATAAAATGAAGAGCAAATGGATAGATGGACTTCAGGATAGCCTGTGTGTTAGAACTTCTCTGTGGAAAGGCAGACAAAGACTTAGCAGAGGATTTTTTGACGTGGTGCTGCTCTGTGTTCTTCAATGAAGGGTTTCAGAAGGGTGAGGGTACTGAAGGGATCAAGGTGTGTTAAGAGAGGACAGAAACTTTGTTGTAGAGGGCTTATTTGCTTTTTGATTTTTTGCAGTTATAGTCTTCGGGCCAAGGAGAATAATGTGAGGAAATAGAGAGAGAAAAAGAGAAATGGAAAGAAAGATAAATTCTGCTAATAAAATCAGAGTTTCTATTTGTGACAAGTAATAAATCTCATTTCACCTTCCAGTCCTTTCTTTTTTTTTTTTCCGCTATCAAGGTCAGTGGTCAAGACTTCAAGTTAGCTTTGTGGCTTTGAGGAAGAATGAATGAAAAGGATAAGTTAAAATAAAATCAGTCATTGTAGAACCTGAGGGAAAAAAGAATGTAATTATTTCTATCCAAAGTAAAGCAGGGAACAAAAAGTCATAAAAAAGCCTCTGAAATACTGAAAAGAAACAAAATTCCTTCCTTCCTTCCTTCCTTCCTTCCTTCCTTCCTTCCTTCCTTCCTTCCTTCCTTCCTTCCTTCCTTCCTTCCTTCCT
Organism: Monarcha castaneiventris obscurior; assembly: GCA_026261815.1. Classification (NCBI taxonomy): domain Eukaryota; kingdom Metazoa; phylum Chordata; class Aves; order Passeriformes; family Monarchidae; genus Monarcha; species Monarcha castaneiventris. The sequence continues at coordinate 3,515,678 of JAMPIT010000566.1, read as the reverse complement.
TCCTTCCTTCCTTCCTTCCTTCCTTCCTTCCTTCCTTCCTTCCTTCCCTCCATCATCCATCTCTTACCATTAATCATTCTGAAGGGACTGTAGGCAGGCCAGGCTGGGATATGTAGATACATACATCTTCACAGACAGACGCACCAATTATATTTACAGCCATTTATATGCAGAGCTATCCTATTTCTTCCTCCACAATGCAAACTTTTTTTCAAGACTTGTGGAACAGCCTCAGGCTGGGATTTGTGGATGAAATACACAGTGATAGATATCAGAGGTCCTAACCCTACAATTCATATTGGGACTTTACTTGATCTCTATGTCCCTCTTCCTAAGATTAAGCTGAGCATGCTCAGCAAGAGAGCACTGGAGCTAAAAACTAGAGTATAGCAATTATTGTTCTGTGGCCTGTGATGGTAACTAACCTTGTTAATGACAATGGCACATGCCCCTCTTGAGATCTACCTGAAAGAGTAGTTGTCATCCCAGGAAAATGAAAACATACAAGTGCTTTAGATAAGTAACTCATTTTATTAAAATGATTTGCACATTTCTTTACTTCACATTCACCAGGTATTATGATATCTATATATAGGTTTTCATTAGCATCCTTGGGGAAGTAAATATTCCTCCAACTCAGAATATTAATCTCTGCTTGTTTTCAGCCTTCCTTTTAACTCTACTTTTTAATAAAAAATCCCCAGACTAATTTTAATCAAATTGCATACTTTACACTTCAGTACCTTGTTAATAAGAAGAAATGTCTCTCTCCCCCATCCCTCCTATATTTGCATTGATGAGTGGTGTTTTACACCCCTTTTTGCTATCATTTGCACTGAAAGATAAGGGATTTAACTTCAAACCTAAATTTGTGTTAAATCAGTTCCTTGCATGTTCTTAACTCTTAAAATTTTATTTTGCCGCACAATTATGTATTGCTATGCATATAAAATAAAAGGTATCCACACACTAACATGTAAAAAAAATATGCAGAAGAAAATGTAACTAAACAGAGTACTATACAGCATACCTTTGCATTTAAAAATACAAATATCTTGTCTGAAAATCACATACAAAGAGTCCAAATTATCCTGGGTGAATATTTTTACAGGGTCATAAGGGAGAAGAGTGCTAGATCTTATTCCTACAGGAAACAGCTATATGCATAGATGTTATGTTACCTAGCAACATAGGGCCCTATCTGTTATTTACTCCATTTCTCTGATCTTACTATAGTCGATGGGGGAAATAAGACACACTATAGGTATACTGAGTCCTTAATCTCTGGTTCAACAGGTCAAGAAAGAAATGGGAAATACGTAGTTGTATATTTGGTTTTGGATAAATATTATGAAAGGCTTACCTCCCTCCACATGGCAAGAACAAGTCCCTATTATTAGCTAGTATTTCACATAAGTCAAAATGCGTTAAAGTCTTTACAGATTACATGAGGAAGAAGAAAACAAAAGTCAAAACAAAAATAATTTTAAAACTTACAGCCCCAACAGTTATAATTAAAGCCAGTAATTTACGAAACGTTCTGCTGAAGTGACAGCATGGGATAATAGTGTCCTTTTTTTCAGTCTTACAATACAACGAGTATCGTAGGGAATACACTTGTAAGAAAAGCTATTAATGTGAGGAAACTCGTCAGAAAGTCATAACAGCCACAATTAGAAAAAATGTGCCTACATTTTTTCTTTCATAGATACAGGTATGCTTCCATAGCTCTGACATCACACAGGTTTCTAAGCAAAGATCAATCACTAACCTGTGAGAAGAGAGTACAAAAAGGTTATGATCCAAAACTTTTTCAAATGAAGCCTTTTCTGTGGGTTGACTAGGGTACGCTTGGTGCAGAGTTTCAGGAAATTCTGATTTCTACATTCCCATGTGCCTGTATCTGTGGATGTCTTCTGGGGCGGGGGTTCATGATGAAAAAGAGGGTCAATCCATCTGTTGTTTTGGGTCTCCCAAGGATACTGATGTGGTTTTGTGGGGCTTCTAGAGAATCTTGGAAGCTTTCTAATCTTTTGGAAACTGGAAAATTCTCCACAGGCAAAGACTTCAGACTAATTATAGTATCTGTCATTAATGGAAAAATCCCAATGACTTTGTGTGTGTGGTGTGAGTTTAGGGCCTGATCTTCCATCCATGTGAAGCTTCTGTTTAGGACCATTTTTTATTGCTACTGCTGAACATAATAGTCTAGAGGGTGATCTGGATATTCCTCAGATATCAGTCGGACAGCATATTGGCATGTGTCTTTTTTGGGTCCTGACTCAGGCATGTTTAATCAGCAGAAGGGTTAAAATATAATGGCTACACTAGGCTGTTAAGGGTCTTTAATCCTTCCCAAGGCACTCTAATAAGTACTGGTGTACTTTATGGCATTGTGTACAAGACATGCAGCAAACCTGATCTGAAGCTGGAAATACATTATGTGGTTCAAGTGCTTGAGAAAACATGGGGCTCGCTGAACTCGAGGGCTACCTGAGGAATAAGTCACTACTCAGCCCTGAGAAAGGATAACAACTAGCACCAAAAGGTTTGCAAAAACTTTAATAGGAGAGCAGAGCAGCTTTGTCATATTGGTAGGTGGTGCTGAACACCAAGAGAAAACGGGTTATCTTGAAACCAGAAAAAACATTGAACCAAACCAATAGCCAAAACTGGCTCCCTACCTCATGACAACAAAGTATATATTCACTTAAATAATTTCAATTCGGGTTTAAAAACAAAAGTTTTGAATATTTCTGTTCCCAAAGAAGACAGAATGTTTGTCTGTATTTGTAATCTTTTGTAGTCGTTTAATTCTTATGTGTGTTTCTATCCACAATTCAAAGCAAAATACTTTTGGAATGAAAATTTAAACTTTTCATTGAGAAGTCTCACACTGGATTGTAAGGTTTAGAAATTTGATCCTCAAACACCTTTTTATTTCCTCTAAATTAAGTACTGTGTGAATCAAGAAAATTAGTTAATTATTTCTGTTGTTAAGTTGGTGTTTTCTAATGGAAAATCCTTAGGAATTTTATTTCCCAAGTGGAACCAGTCATGAGACACTAAGCTTCTGCCTCTGGCACACTGTTTGCAGGGGACTTTTGGCAATGATATCAGACTTCTATTACTGCTGCTGTCTTGTGAGTGTAAACCCTAAGTACTCAATAAGAAAAACAACAGAACTACTGAAAATGGCTAATACCTGCCTTGTAGGCCTTCACTGCCTTGCCTTTTAACAGTAATGCCTTCCCTATTCCTTTTCTTTCTTTCTTGTTGTCAGGTCTTACCTCCCTCATCAGTGCAAAAAACAAGGAAGATAATTCTGCCAAGTACTGAATGCCTTTGATTCATATTAAATTGAGGAGAATGAGTTCACACAGCAAATCTCCTGAACAGCTGTTGAAGTGACACGGAGGTCCTGTGTACTTTAGAGAGTCAAGCATTGATGTAGCTGCAGTTTCCCAGCTCATTTTCTGACAAGCAAGTTTTCAGATCAGGAGAAACACTGGCAATAAAATCTTGCTTTTCTGTACCTTTGCAGCTCCACCAATGCCTGCAGTCAGGGCTGTTTATGCGTGCAAAACCTAAGGCCATGTGACAATACTTTGGTTCTTCTTTCCTGCAGTGGAGTTATGCAGACCCAAAGAGTGAGTCCCCTGGCATTTTTTGTATTAATTAAAAAAAAAAAAAAAATTAAAAAAAAAAAAAAAAAAAGAAGAAGAAAAAAAGGAACATCTCCACAGCCGGTAAGATATGATACATTATTTCCTAAAACACAAAAGTACAAAGATTTTCTTGGCACCTTTGACCCTTTTTTTAAGTTCAGTGTTTTATGCAGTATATTTCCTTTTTTTAACTGTTCTGGATTACTGCTGCAAAAATGTGTCCTGTAGTACTGTCTTGCTAATTGGTAGCCCAGGAGGAACCGAAAGAAGCAGCTTAGCAAAAGCAATCAAAATCCTTATAATCCACAAAATAGACGGGGAAAGAACCCAAAACAAATACACTTAAAAATCCACAGTGGCAATTAGCGAAGATGACAATAAAAGACAAGAATTATGAGTATCTATATCAGGGTAGTAGGCCTAAATTGTCATCAGCTGTCCTACTATATTTTAATTTTTTTCGGTTAAACACTTTGCTAAATCCTTAGTACATTAGGAGGATAGGTCCTTTCAGAAGGTCGTTTTTTTTCTCAATTATTTCACAAAGTGGCTATTATGTAGAGTGGACAGTTAATTAAAAATAATTGAAAATTGCATATAGTTCTCAGGAATTATGAAATTAAAAAGAAAATAAGCTCTGGTTATTCTGCAAATTGAGAAGCGTAACATTACCCTGAGTTACAGTAATGTGGTCAGTTCTTACAATATGATGAATTATGGTTCAATGTTTCAGAAAAAGATCAGCTGGTAAACCTTTTTAATTGCACAATTTTGCTGAGCAACATTTACCACAGGCCTGCAAATAAAATCAATATTCTCTTTGCAGTTAGTTGGTAAAAGTTGGGAGTAGATGAATCCGTGTTCAGTCCCAGCTAGTAAAGATAATATTTTGTGGATATTGGCTTCTTACTACTACTGTTACCAATATTGATCTTGGCCAACCACTGCAGTACACTGAAATCAATTCAGCTACATTCCTTGGAGTCACCTAAAACTAGAGCACTCCATTGTTGAATCAAGTCCATTGACTTGAAATAGCTTTATTTGCAGTGGAATGTTAAAAAGACACAGAGATAGCACTTGAATGCTAACAAAACACAGAGACAAATAGGGGCATTCCCCGTCTCATGGCTCAGAAGCACGCACAAAAAGAATCTTGTGGGGTTTGTGCAGGAAATAACAGGATTTGAAAGAAAATAAATCCTTTCCTCTATGTAGTTTCCTTTACATACTAAAGACAGAGAGTGTGGGAATATGTTGGGTCTACATATGAACTGATTTAACTGCAGAAGTATCATCATTAACCTGAACCAGCCCTGGCTGGTGTTGGGTTTGGTGTGACTTGGTGAAAGAGGTGTGCTGTTTTACTTGAGGTGCCTCATACCCAAACAGAGAGTGTTTTGTAGATAAAGACCTAAAACATCCAGTGAGTGAGCATCCAGTGAGTATATGTTGCCATGAAGTTAGAAATCACCAGGCATGACCACCATGTCCTATTTTTGTTCATTAGCACAGTTTAAATGTTGCTGCTGTTTGTGGGATTTATCAGTAGTGAGAGTAATGACTGTTAAGGAATCATTGAAAAACGTGTGCTCTGACTGGTTTATTTCTTAGACAGTCATGCATTTGATTTTCTGCACTGTCTTCTATATTTTGCAAGTGAATCAAGCTGTCAAGTAAGTGAGATAGCCCTAAGTCCCTACTTATGTGCCAGGAAGTAGCCTCGTATAGTTACTTCTAGTAAAGCAATAGAAATCTGCCTCCACTAAAAATTTGATGGTGATAGAGTTGATACATCTCCTTATAGAAAATACGTCATTTTGGACAATTAGGGTTTAATCTAAGGTAGACTTTAGGGACTATTATTTATGCTGTTTTATTTTATTAACCTCTATGTATTTGTATCATATTTTTCATTATTATGAATTTGCATACATAAAATTCTTGAATATACATATGTATGTGCAAATACATACATCAATAAAATGTATACATAGATGTATTTAGCTATATATATGCATATACAGAAGAAAATCTGGTGAGTTGCTGTGTGGCCTACTAACAAGTATATTTGGTTGCTTTGTTCCTCAAATAGCAGAGCTTCTTTTGTTCTGCTGTGCTAAGATCCTTCCTTCATTCACTAATCCACCTTTATCTGTGTCTTAAATCCAACAGGATGTAGAGAATATTTTACTGGAAATTTTGCAGACTACAGATTTAAATGACCAGAAAAAAAAAGAAAACATAGCCCTCTTGGATAAAACCAGCCTTCCTGGATAAATGCCTTCTTGTTGTTTTTTGTTTTATTTTTAATTGTCCCACTTGAGTGGCTGTTAAATATTTTTAGAGCACATCCTGTACTTAATGAATCAAAATTAGTTAATACTTTTGCAGTGGGATCTTTAATCTTTCAGAGCTCAAAACCACAACTACCTTCTTCTACAGTGTACATAAAAGATGCCAAAGAACCTCTGATTTCTTAGGATGACTTTCACTGCAGCTTAAAGCAAGGTCCCTTCCTAAACCCGTCTGCTCATACAAATCTTTAACACCAGTTCTTTCAGGCTGAATACATTCTTCCACTCTTCTGTTCTAGCTCAGTGAATGTCTCTTTCTAGGGTCATTGGGTTAGGTCATGACTATCAAGTCACATCCATCCCCTGAGTCTTAAAGTGATTGGCTGTCTTTCTGATCTGGAGCAGTTTGTGTCCCTTACTCTGTCCTGGGATGTTCACTGCCAGTAAAGGGAATGGGCTCTCCTGACACCAAAGCTGTCCTCAGAGTAAGGACCAAGTCTACAAGATGTCATTGGGCTGCAAAAATATTAAACAAAACTCCAAGTAATTTTAATTTCTAGCTTGATACCATTGAGATGATTGTTTCTTGCAAGTGATAAACCAAAATTAACTTACATATTGATAACTGCCAAATTATTTTGATTACATCTGATGGGATAATGTTGTTTAGTTTTGTTATTTGCATATTTATTTTAACCAGAGACATCAAATTTACTTCACATCTGTTGTCAAACTGAGAGGAATATAGACTTCTATGCAGATAAACAGACAGGATTCCTATCCTGCTAGCAAGTATGTTTTGTTTTTATTTTTGTCTGTATTATTCCCAGGCAACACTGTTATTGGGAAGTCCTTTGAAAATATTTTTCTTTTTACACATTTTAAAATTCTTTAAAAAAGAATTGCATGAATTTTCCTAGACAGTTAATACAGTGGATTTGTATCTGTGCAACAAAAAAATAAGAAATAGCATATAGTGCTTTCTAATATTATCCCCCCAATCAATCTAATTCTTGACCTAAAGACACTGCTAAAGACACTGCCTAAGAAATATATGTCATTTTTTTTACATATGGGTGAGCAACACAATGCTTCATATATTTAAAATCTTATTAAATTAATATTACTGTCCCAAACCATATTACTTTTTATATTGCAGTCGTTTTGGTTTTCCTTCCCTCCTTCGCTCCTTTCCTCCTTCCTCCTCTGTCTTCTCTCCTCTCTGGCTTTCTCTCTCTTTCACACACCTACTCACTTTTTCTCCTTAACAGACAGAAGGTCACAAAAAGAGGAAAAGCAACAAAGCTCCCACCCAGTCAAAGTCTGCATCTTGTGATTTGCTTTTTAGTTTATTTTTCATATTCATTTTTGGTTCATTTTTTATACTATCGTTATTGTTTTAGCAATAAGTTATGCCAAATGCTTAAGGAGAAAATCAGTTACTTATTTTGCAGTATTTTACATCTTGGATTCAACTAGTTTATCTTTGGATCATAGGAGAAAGTACATGTCTAAATGATATTAGAATTATCTTAACATCTAAAACACAAAAAGAAAAAAGTGTAGGCAAACATCAGGTTCTTTAATACAGTAAAAAAAATATTCAGTAGGCAAATATAGAATTAGCGATTTATGCAACAAATACATAGAGGTCAAATCCGATTGTGCATTTCTGTCAGAAAAGTGCTGGTTTAGCAATTGTTCTGACTTCAAACTCCTGCTTGAACTGAAGATGGCATCCCCAAGCCAAAAGTGTCCTGCAGGCCTTTCTTCACATTTTTCAGAAATTAAAAAAAAAATCCAAAACTACCAAGACTTCATAGACCTCTGTATTAGTTTGACTCTGCAAAGTACTGAACATCTCTATTTTCCCAAGAATTCTCTGGGAATTGTGAATACTTTACATCTTTTGGGATCAGCTTTCATATAAATTATACTACAAAACCAACCCTACTGGACCCAAAAGAAAACCTCAGACCAAACACAGAAACGAGCACCAAAAATCCAAACAAGGACGTTTAAAGACTTGGAAAGAGTTGCAAGAAACGACAAGGTTGTTTGGGGGTTGTTTTTGCCTCTTACAGAACCTGCATTTTTAATAGGCTATTTGGAATATAAAATCTCTGGTTGTGTATGTTTATAGGTGCACAATGGATAGATAAAATTACCAGGTTTAAACTTTTATCAGTAGCACATCTATACTGTATTTTTTTTATCAAGAGAGCTTGTTCAGAAATTTCCTAAGGCTACCTAAGTGCTTTGCAAATAAATATTATTGCCCTGAACTACATGCAAAGATCAAAATCACTTTTTAAATGTCAATGAAATAAACATCACATATCTTCTGATTTAATGACTAGGTCTGTGAGCATGTATGAGCAAATTGTATCATTTCTTAGCTCTTTTTCAAGTTGTCTCTGACTTCCAGGTAAGCTTGTATGCTTGTTCTTTGGTTTTATTCTAACATATGCAAGCATCAAATCTTGGAGTAAGGGCACATGACAAGAAAAAATTTTCATTTTAATGTTCTATTTTCTAGAAAAGTCACATTAATGTTGGGGTTAATGATGATGATGATGTGGATAAGCCTGAGTAGTGGCCCCCTGGGAATTTAATAAGGTAAGGTGCAAGGTCCTGTGCCTGGGCTGGGGCAATCCCAAGCACAAACACAGGCTGGGGATGAGCAGATGGAGAGCAGCCCTGCTCAGAAAGACTTGTAGGTGCTGGTGGATGAGAGGCTGGGCATGACCCAGCCATGTGCACTCACAGCCCAGAGAGCCAAACGTGTCCTGGGCTGCATCCAAAGCAGCGTGGGCAGCAGGGCCAGGGAGGGGATTCTGCCTCTCTGCTCTGCTCTGGTGAGACCCCACCTGCAGTGCTGCATCAGCGCTGGGGTCCCCAACATAAGACAAAACTCCTCTCTTATGAGAAAATTTTGGAAAAGTTGAGGTTATTCAGTCTGGAGAAGAGAAGGCTCTGGGGTGACCTTGTTGTGGCCTTTCAGTACATAGAGAGGGCTGATAAGAAAGTTGGAGAGGGACTTTTTAGAAGGACATAGAGTGATACTAGGAGGAGTAATGACTTTCAGCTGAAAGAGGGTAGATTCAGATTGAATCTTAGTAAGAAGATCTTTACTGTGAGGGTGTTAAAGCATTGAAACAGGTTGCCCAGAGAAGCTGTGAATGTCTGGAAGCGTTCAAGGCCAGGTTGGATGGGGGCCTTGAGCAACCCTGTCTCATGAAAGATGTCTCTCTCCATGGCTGGGGTGTTGGCACTAGGTGATCTTTAAGGTGCCTTCCAACCCAAACCCTTCTGTGATTCTATGATCTAACATGGTTTTGTAATAAATCCTAATTTTCAGGTTTTTTACACCTTTATCAAACTGAAACTGTTAGTCTATTAATTTTTATCAATAAGTTGGACTTAATATTATTACTTTTATTACTTTTATTTGGAAAATAAAAGTACTCTATCAAAAAAGAAATCAAGAATTTCTAGTCTGCTGAAGAAAAATTTGAAACTTGTCCAGGTGGCCTTCCTGAGCAATGTTTTACCTTGTAGCTTCTTTGTGAAACCTTGAGAGCTTATAAGCTGTAAAAAAATCCCATTATATCTACTGAGCTAGGTGGTAATAGCTAAATTAAAGTTTGTATTACATGCAGACTGGACAGAGAGACCATAATAAACATTGTACTATATTGGATAAATTGTCCATCTAACTGTATATCCTTTTCCTCACAGTGACCAATATTAATTAAGGTGGGTTTTTTGCAGGACCAGGGAGGTGTAGCTTGACAGCTTAAAGGAACAATTGAAAGATTGGCCTATTTTTTGTCCCCTGTCCTTTCTGTGATTTTTCATTGCTGCTGCTGCTTAAGCAGATTACACATTGGATGTTTCCACACAAATTTACTAAAAGGTTGGCATTTTAGTGGTTTATCTATTTATTAGTAATTTTTAATTAAGAAAAAGGACACATTCATCTCTTAAAAAGTAGCTGGAATCTCCTAGCAAGAGCAATGTCATTAAGATGTAATTTCTTATTTTTTTTCAATCATTACTCTTTTAAATATCCTTGACTCTTTAGAGGGTTCTGAATTTAAACACTACTTTGTCATAAGATAGAGATCCTAAAAAAGATTGATTTCTTTGGTGTTGACAAGATTATGCTAACTTTTAAAATAGATAATTTTTCAAATGTTTGTAATAAATAGTGTATGGAAGAAAATACTCCTAAAGATTCACAGAAAATCATCAATTCAATGAGTTTTGTAATCATTAGGAAAATTGCTTCCCAAGCATAATTTTAATGAGTCAAGATTCAGAACAATAAAGCTACTGATACACATAATATAATCAATAAAATCCAACTTTTATAACAGTCATCAACATAGCACTCTTTCGTTTCACCCTTCATTTCTCTCTGATATGTTGGTAGAGCTGTAAAAGAGAAAATAAATGAAGAGCCCTCTGCAATAGTGAAAGGTAAGAAATAACAATGTAATGTTCCTTTTGTATATTTATCCTTTCAAAGGAAATTTTGAAGATACAACATAATGACTTCTGTTTATTCTACTTCAAAAAATAATTACCTATTTTTATATTGAATAACTTGCTACACCTAGATGATAACTTTCTGTTCAACTCTTCTTGAAATATAGTAATGAGTGAAAATATTTCGATGTTCTTTTTGTTCAAAAATGACTGAAAAAAACCCAGACTTAAAAAAAAAATTAAAATGTGTCTATATTTTTTAATAAAATATTATTTTTTATAAACATCTTGATATCAGTTACTCTCTTGAAAGAGATTAACCACATCTAGGTATAATCATCAAAAGGAAGCTAGTTTTTGTGTAAATTGATGTAAACAGTTAAAGGTCTTTGAAATAAAGCGTCACAAATAATGCTTTCCCAACACAATTTATTCTACTTATTTTGAACATATTTTAGTGCAACCTGGATGGTTAATTTCTCTCCCCTAACTGTAAAGATGCCTTGGTGGGTACCTCAGACAATGCTAAAAGTTAAAGCTATCACCAGACTGCTGAAGTGTTCTGTCTTAGATTTACTTCAGTTTGACTTTTAAAAGCAAAGTTTGAAAACAGCAAAGTATTTTATTTAAATAATTTAAAAATGTAATTGGTACAAAAATATTTTGCAGTCTCTCTGCACTTTGCTTCTGAAAAAAGGGGGCAGAAACTATAGTAATTAAGAAAAAAAACCCTTTAATTTAAACTTCTCTTTTTTTTTCATAGCGGCAACGACTTAAAAAGAGAGAAATCAATTGTTCAGAGAAATGTATGTCTACCCTTCAATCTCTTTAGATCAGAGAAATGTACATCTACCCTTCAATCTCTTTAGATTTTCAGAAATCCATCAAAAGAAGGAGCTGTTACTCTGACTCCTCAGACAAAAAGCCTTATATTCTCATCTCTTTTTCACTTTGTTTTGGTTTTCTTTACCTTTAGTTGACCTTCCATGGTTAGAATGAAAGTACACAAGTTATTGAGTCAGTCTTCAATAACTTGAACTTTCATGATGAGTGTCACAGGGAAGGAAAATGAGGAAGCGTGGCAGGGAAAAGGGAAGGGGGCCTTTCAGCACCGACCCCATGTGACCTCCTGCAGGTATTTCCCAGTTGTGGTGCTGGAGTCCTTCATCATGCTGTTCCACCTCCATAGAGAGGGCAGCACTACTATATTTTAGTGGTGCTACTCACAGCCAGAAGCTACAAAAATAAAAAAGTGCACTGGTTCCATTGCTGGAGGGGTATGTTTGGACTGTGGGATGTCTGTGCAGAAGGGTTAGGCCTCTTAATTTCTCTTGGAATTAGTATACCTTTGTAAAGGTTCCTCAGATGTCTGGTGGCATGAACCACACGTGTGCAGCAGAGCAAGTTAATGATGCCTGCTGACTTGACCAAGCCTCACTGATGTGGTTCTGCAGTGCAAATGCTGCACTCTGTGCACCAAAAAAATTATCTGTTTGAGAGCCAACCACCTGAATCCCAGGTCACATCTATCCTACGGGACCATATAATACAGACCTAGTCTAGAGTTTATGACTTTTTTCCCAGTTATAAATACTGAAACTCTAGAATGTAAATAAATATTCATGTGAATAAAGGTAAAACAGTAAAATTGAACATTATTTGAGTAACGTGATAAATTGTCCTGATTTTCCTTAGCCTCTCCAGCAGAAAACACACCAAAAAAGCCCTTGGATATCTGAGAAAGCAAGGAGCTTCCATTCAAAGGAGAGAGTACAAACCTACTTAATAAACAGTGTCCCCATTCTTACTGCAAGTATTGCAAGCAAACATGAAATAAACTATTTTAAAGTAACTTCTGAGGAAGTTATGACAAATTTAGGAATTTTAAGTATCTATGTAGTTTATGGAGTGAGTATTTGTGTTGCTTGAGTAAAAGTCTTACGGACAAAACAGTGACCTATTACACCCATAAAACTGAAAAAGACTGAAGAGTGCATGTTTGGTATTTGTTTGCCTGGAATCTGAACATAAGCATAACTATTTGTGAAATACTACATTTTGTGATGTCAGTAATGGTACAACCAGCAACAAAGTCTGAGCACTTGGGCACAGGTACATAAACTGTACATTTAAACATAATCTGTAACTGTAAGAGACAAAAGGAGACTTCTGTGATGTAACTATGCAAACAGGGTACAATAAAATTCATATATAATGCATAAACTGAAGAATATGAACAGTAGTTATAGAACAGGCAGGAAACATGACTGGGAAAATGAACAAGTTCTGCTCCTGGAAATAGACAATCTGTATTGGAAACAGATGAGATTCACTCTTTCTTTTGGGGAGGTTGTTAGGATCATAGAAGTACCATGGACACATGAAAAAAAGAAAGATAGATGACTCTTGGCTTTGACCCCATCTTACCCCTTCAAAAAATCTCAAAACTGAACCTCAAACATGAGTGCAGCCATCCCTGCTGACTACATGGCATCAGCTCTCTGGTATTGAATACACACTGCTACTGTAGGAGACAGTTATTACGAACCACTTGAATATGCAATAATTATAACTAATAATGTATAAGAACTTACCATTGGAAAATGTCTGTTGTTAATGAATGCCAGTCTAATAAAACACTAGACAGTGTTTTTGTCAAAGACCACTTTGATATTGGCCTTATTTCTCTTTTAAATACTCCCGACACCATCACATCTAACTCCCTAATATATGTGTGCATCGATATCCATATACACTCGCATATACTCACTTGCAAGAGTCTTATGTTGTCTTAGGTTACAATGTAAGATGTAGCCAAAAGTATATATTCTATATCTGTTAAACCCAGGTGGGGCAGTGTTCTTTATCTCTTCCATGACACATCCCTGGTAACTCCCTCCAGAGGGATATCTCTGTTTATGGGCCATCAAACCTCACTGCACAACTCATAAAATTACATCATCCCATTGTGAAATGCTCCACCCAGGGGGAGGAACCAAGCATTCCTACCTGGATATGATCTGAGTCCTTACCTACTGGATTCCCTAAGGACGAGAGCTACCACTGGACCTTCAGCTGAATACCAAACCCTTCTACAGGATCACCGCTTCAACAGAAGCACATCTATCACCTCAAGAGGACTGCAGCCACCCCTTAATCAGACTGCTACCACCACCCTTCCTGGCAGGGTGTCAGGTTGTATCCTGACTCTGTCAGGTTAAGCCACTGTTTCTGTATTATTGCCTTGTTATATATATATTAGTAAAGAACTGTTATTCCCATTTCTCACATCTTTGCCTGAAAACTGCTTAATTTCAAAATTATAATAGTTTGGAGGGAAGGGGGTTGCAGTTTCCATTCCAAGGGAGGCTTTTGCCTTCCTTAGCAGACACTTGTCTTTCAAACCTAGACACATGTGAAATTGCATTTTAGATTCTGTATATTTTACACAATAGCTAAAAGGCATTAAAGTCCAGGTCCACTCAAGCTAGGGTTTTCTGGGGGCTAAATCTTGGACCTCAGTATGTATTCATCCCCTTTAGGTATATGGATCATTCCCTGGACACCTCAGCAGCAATGCTGACTTGTTCTTCTCATCAGCTCAGGAAGGACAGAATTGTTTGTGGACTGCAATATGAACTGAATCAATAAAAATTATCATGGTTGTATAAGAAGACTCAAGAAGTTAAAATTAGTGTCTGGAGGTTAGTGAAGGCAGTAAGGAATATCTCAGATCAGCTTTTCCTATGGAGAAAAAAATAACCAACTACACCCTGAGACACCCCTGCAATACTCTAGCTTTACATCAGAGTAATACATTTGGAATCATTTGGGATGCTGTGATATAAAATCGAGTAGTACAATGATTAATCGGGTCACCAGCCTCTTCTCCCATATGCCTCTAAAACGTTATTTAATTAAAACTAAAATGCCATGTGGGATTGGTCCCAGGGTATGGTTTCTAGGCATTGCATAAATAGGAAGAAGGTATTATTCTATTGTTAATAATGTTTCATCTACTCAGTCTTTCTCCAGTCTGCTGATGCACAGCAATTCTCCTTTTAATATGCAGACACCACTGCATGTTGACTTAATAGATAGTTTCAGAAAAGTTTTCAGAAACTTTCTATCAGAAAATCACAATTCAAATTAATCAAAGGAAAGGAAAATAATTTTAACAAAATATGATTATGGAAGGTCATGAAAGATAAATAAAATCTGATTTCTGATATTCCATTCCGATTTTCTAGTTCAAAACATGCTTTTTTATATTAGACAAAACACAACAGATAAAAAAACAAATAAGACCCCACCAGAACAAAATTTCTCATGTTTTAATCAACCTGAGCATTTGGTTTCAGATTTCTGTTTTGAACCACACTGAAAAGTATTAACGGTTGGTTGCCTTTTTTTTTATTTTGTTTTATAGCAGAATAAAGGAAATAATATTTCCTGAAAACAAAACCACTTCTTCAGATTTCTCTGATTAAACAGAGGCTTTAATTTTTTTTCCAGTATGTTTTTTAGATGAGCGGGAGTTTGTGTTTCACATGCTTTAGCATTTGGCTCTGAAATCCCTGTTTTTGAAGTCTGAAGTCTAAGCCAGGTAAAGTCTGAGGACTGAAAACATTCTGTTTCCCAAGTTAAAATAATTGCATTACAGGGAATTAAGATGTGAACTAATAAGAAAACCAAGGCTTGGTATTACTGTCACACCACATAACTACATTAGGCCTCCAGAAAAAAAATGACTGGCATATGAAACCCTTGATGCATAAAATCAAGTTTGAGAGAGGAGGAGAAGGAGGCAGGAAGCCTTTTGTTTCGTTTTGGTTTGTTTTGTTTTTTGAACAAGTTTTTTCTATAAATCAGTAGTTCTGCCTCTCTGAAATACTGGGGTAGAAGGCAGGGCTGAGCCTTCTGAGACTTGGATCTATTTCTAGTGCTATCAACGGCTTGACATGTGACCTTCCCAAGGTCAGTCCTTCTGTTTTCCAATCTGTTGAGCAAATAAAATTATATTGTATTCTGCTGTAAAAGCCTCTGAGATGGTTTGACAAAAAGAGAAAGAACTGGGTATTACTCTTACATAAGACTTGATTTTTTTCAGTTGTACCCCTGAGTAATGATGATAATTATTTCAGTCACCATGTCTATTCATCACAGATGTCAAAGCACCTTTGGGCTTCCACTTAAAATACCTTCCACTTCCTCAGACTAGGAAACTGAGGCATGGGAAAGAGGAATGATTTGCCCAGAGTCATGTCAGCAAACTATTAGAGGCAGGTCTTTGCCTCAGTTCTGCATGCTGAGAAGCATTTTCCTCTTCATTATTAAACAAAGGAAATAAGTTCTAGTTAGAGAGAGCAGAGACATAAGCTCTTATCTACTTTTGTCCATTTATATGATCCTTACGTTGCTCTGAGACTGTGATATAAAAATGGATAAGAAAATAATTAATTATTGAAAACACATTATAGATCTATTATTCAAGCTGATGTGATTCAGTGGGATTACTTGTGTAAGCAATAGATTGAAAGTCTGTATTTTTTTTTCCTGCAGGATTTTTTTTTTGTCGTTGAGAAAGATACTTTTCAATGCCTTGTGTATATCTAAATGACACTGATTTTTTGTCCCATGTCTCATCATTAAATTTTTTATAAAATGATGAAAGTAATTTTTAACTGACTTTAAATTGTGTGATTACTAAACTACCTCAGTCATCTGAATATACTGCAAAGGGACCACCTGTTTCAACCTTTCGCTTGTGTTCAGTCAGACATGGAACATGCTTAGGGAAAGAATGAAATAAGCAACCAATCAAAACCACAAAATGGTCATATTAGCAAAAGTACAGTACTATATTGTGTATTGATCACACTACATGGTAGTCATGTCTTGCAGGATGACAACGATTGTTGTAACAAGGTATTTAAAATGATAATGTTGAAATCTTAAGAAAAAAATTTGCTGAGGTTAGACTATGGTGCAAATGTTATCACTTATTATTAAAGGCTGCAATGTTATACTAGTAAATTTCCTGTTATAGCTGACTAAAAGAACAAATATTTCTCACAGCCCCAGTTAATTTCATTGTAATGTTTTTCCCCAGCCTAAATGTATGCTTTTCATCACAAAGAAAAAAAAGAATTCTGTGTACTTCAGTGCTGCAGTGCTGAATGCTGCAATGCCAAAGTTATGAAGCGAAAGCCTGGAGTGAAATCCCGGTCCCCAAGTCAGGCAACCAACCATCTCACGTATTGCTCTGGGAAAGGCAGAAACTAGGCCTTCCTGTCAGGACTGAGAGCATGGAACATGCAGCTGAGAGGACATTTCAAGTGAAATGCTGCAGTGAAATCTCAGTTCACGTTCTGGGGTCAGGGCTGCAGCAAAACCATCTCTCTCCATCTGGGCTCCTCGACTTGAAATTCTCCACTGAAAACAGACAACCCACTTCTGTTGTGTCAAAGTTTTAAAGTAAATGTGTGTGTGAGTCTCTGTGTGTGTGTATGTGTGAGAGTGAATTTTGAGATGAGAGGAATAAAAGGAGGTGGGTGACTCAGCTCAGCTCCCCATCTCTCTCCTTCTAACCAACAGCACAGTGGGCAGAATATACTTTCCCAGAGAAGGCACAGGGTCAGATCAGTACTAAGTTGGAAGGGGATTAAGTCTGTCCCTATAGTAACCCTTACATTTCCACAAAAGGCCACTCCAGAAGACTATGGGCTGTAGGAAAATAATGAGAAAAAGAAAAATTAAAGAAACAGAGAAAGAAAGATAAAACATAAATATCTGTCTGAATTGTCTCCTTTACCAGACACCTATTGTAGATACTCTCACCACGAAGTACTGTGTAGCTGTGGGGCTTGGTCCTCTCCTAAGAACTGCTTAGGTGTTTTAGTGACTTTAATGCAAGCAATCATAGTAGAAACTGGGTCAGAAACTCAGATCAATATATATAGTTTAAATAAGAAATTCTGGTCAGGACCTTGGCCTAGCCTACTCACTAAATACACCTCTTTCTTTTGCATCATCAGGATTTTAAAGTGAGATGACTACACAGGTTTTATGGCAGGCTACACACAAGATGGGTGCAAAATCTGTCCATCTTTCTGACTCACATTCCCTTTTCTGACACCTAATGTTTGAACCTTTTAAGATTAACCCTGTGACCTATTCAGACACTGTTTCCAACAAAATAACCTCAAGGTCTGATGACAATGTATACTGGAGAAGAATGTCAATGGCTTTTACTACCAGCTCCATCATCTAAACAGCTGATATGTGAAGTGCATTAGGGCAAGCTCAGTCTCACATGAAAGCACAATGCAAGCAAGATCTCCCAGGGCTGTGCACACCCTGGCGAGTGCTGTAACTCATGCTCCCCTACTGCCTTTCTATGGTTCAAGGGATCTCAAAACTACTTTTCATGTAATGTTGAACAGCTGCAGCAAGAGGGTTGGTAGCCCGGTGGTTGAGGGTATGAGCCAAGAAAGAAGAACATGTGGGCTGGCTCTTACACTGCAAAAGATAGAGAATTTTTTATTTTCTCATCATGAGCCAGTCTCCTACTCACTAGATACAAGTAGGCAAACCACTTCTCTAACTTTCTTTTCTTTTTTTTTTTTTTTTTTAGTCATCATCATCCGCCACTGCATCATTTTGCAAAGCTCCGTCTGGTGAGCATATCACAAGGAGACTTGGAACACGCTCACATGCCATTACCCTTAGCAAAATGAAAAATGAAGAAGAAAATTATCTAGTTTTGGAAACCTTGTTAGGTCTAATAGCAGTTTAGATAGAAATCCAGTAGCTATGTGTGAAGACTGGCCTGCGAAATATTCTGAGATAGAAAATTCTGTGAGGAGATCCTGATAATAGCTTAAACCCTTCTACCCTTAGTTAGAAGTTGTCTATCTGGTCTAAAGTCATTGTATACACTAAGGAGCATAGTTTCTGCGGGAGTTGCAACATTTGGAGGCATCTGTGTTAACTACCAGACTGTGTTAAATTCCACAGTCGAAGCTTGAACAAAGACATAATTTCAAATTAAATAATGACCATATAACTCTTTTATTTGCTGGTCTATCATGATTTGTAGTGCACATACACATATTTATATACATATGTATATATGTGTGTGTGTTGTGTGTGTATCCACACACAACATCATGTCTACAGTGCAAGATATCTTCATACCTCCACAGAAATAATGAAGCCAATTTTACAGTAGATAGCACAAACACTGAAATCAGGATATCTACAGTAATAATTGCTTTCTTCTCTAGAACCTTTGCAGATGGTCTGAGTTCTGCTCTGCAAGTTCTACACTGTTAGATGAAGTAACTAGCTTTTCAACATGTTCCGATGTAGCACAAATATACCCTTACCCAGTGTTACTTACATAGCCATAGCAACAGGGAGATGGGAGATTACTAATTGGGAAAATGAAGAAGTATCCCACTACCTTGTCCTGTTTCAAGTAATTTTCCATATTATGAGAAACCCATTTCTATTAAAAATGGCTTCATTTGGCTTGTATGTGGTTAAATATGGACTTTACACCCAGAGGACAGGTATAAGTAGGAAGCTCATTGTTTTAGGCTTCTAGAATTTGCAGATGGAAACACTAGGTAAAAGATAACAGATAAGTCAAGGACAATAAACTTGTATGCTCTTTCCCTTATCTGATCTTCTGGATAATTTAGAGGGGATTATGTGAGTTCTGTTTATACAACCTGTGTATGGATTGTAAACTGGGAGGCATATGAGGAATTTTAAAGACCCAGATTAATTGGCACTTCAATGCTGTATGATCTCTCACTTTACCACACTCTCTAAGTAAGAGAGTAAAACATCTCAGCTCCCAATCAACCTGACTCAGGAACAGGAATTTCCTTGAAACTCTTAAAGGCAGGCCTCTTATCCTGAGATACATTTCCAAACTTAATTCAATAAGGTGAAAAAACCTAGAAACTAAGGATTATGGCACTGAGTAATGATAAATTAGTTTTCTGGATCTTTCTGTGTAGCTTGACTCATAGAATAAAAAACTTCAGATACCAAATCTTAAATGGATGGTGCCTTTTTTTTCTTCCTCTCTGAATTGTGTCCTAGATGTTAACTTTTGCATAGCTGATGCTCTCTCAATACATATATTTTAAATATAAGACATCAATCTCCGAAGTATACAGTTGAAAACACAATGGCTTCCTTAGACAAATACTCATTTGGAAGTTACATAGCATCCATAAACACTCATTTCTTCTGGTGTATTTTTTACTTTTTGGGTTTTTACCACTTTGAAATTTCAGGTCCCCAGATGGCTTCCACCAGTTCCCACCTCTCAGCAGATCCTTTGTAAGAAGCAGGCAATTCATCCTTCATGCTTTGACAACAGGTCATTGTCTCCTACTTATTCAATTCGTACTTATTTATTTAATATCTTGTTAATGTTCAGGTCCTCTGGTTGCATTTTGATTGTTTTTACGGTGCCTGAGCAATTTTAATAACATGAAGGTGAAGATGCTTGGAAGCTTTATTCTAAGGCAGGAGGAGAACAAGTCCTTCTGCCCCTTATCCCAAGGAGTCTTCACCAGGCTCCAGATTTTCAGTCTTTCCTCTGCAAAGGCTTTGTTCACAATGATCTTGTCACTGCTGCTGACACCCACTTAATGTGTCCTTGATCCCCACACTGACCCATGTCCCTTCCTCTGACTGTCCAACCTTCCTCTGTGGATTGTCCTAGGGCTTTCTTGCCTCCAGCTCCCCTTGCACTTTGAGGCTGCAATTTTTGATCCAAAGAAGGTTTCCAGACAGCCTTACACTCCCACCCTTCCACCCTGACATCACTGAGAGACAAAGTCAAAGCAACCATCAGGAGAAATGAATTAATGTGCCCCAATGTGGCGCCAAGTTTCCTTTCCTCTTTTTCTTTTCCTAGTGAAACCACCAATATATTTCTTGTGGTGCTTTCTGTCTCAGTGGCATTTTATCTCTTCGAGCCCATTTGTAATTTATTGGATAAGCTTTTTCAGGGTCAGGATTTCTCTCTTTCTGTCTGTTTTTTTTTCCTACTCCTGCCCCATTTCCTCCCCTTTTTCCCCCTCCCTCCCTAGTCCCTGCCCACTAGAACAAACCTAAAGACCAAATATTCATCCTGGGGACTTGAAATGGCCACGGTAACTGTTGTAACTTGTCTGTGGTCTAATTACATTAATTTGATAAGATCATCATCGGCAGGATGTCTAATTTACTTGCAAGCGGTAGCCAGGGAGAAGCTTTGACCAAATTAACATGCCGCCGGGACCAGGGGGTGCAGGCTCCATATGGCTCTCTGGATTTTCCTATAAATAGCCCTCCTCCAGCCCACTCCCGCGGTTACATCCCCCCCTACCAGTATGCCGCAAAGTTCACCAGCGGCGCCGGACTCGAGAGGCACAGCGCCGGGCTGCAGGAGGCACCAGGAGGCTGGGCTGCCTCTCCCGCCTTCGCGCCTTCTCCCCCTCCTCCTCCTCCCGTCCTTCTTCCCCTCCCCCTCCTCCTCCTCTTCTTCCTCCTCCTCCTCCTCTTCCTCCTCCTTCTCCTCCTCCTCCTCCGCCTCCTCAGAGCGGTTTGAAAAGGCAGGGGAAACGCGGGTTTCCACTCGCACCACCAGAGGTGCAACTGGTTCTTCGCTCGTAGGCATCTGAAACCCGTCCAAATGATGCAGAAACTTTTGTATGCTTGGCTCCTGTCTTTAAGGCCACGCACCGATTTTTCCGCTGTGTAATCTCTTTTGTCAGAAGGGTGGGAGCTGGAAAAGGGCAACGGGGGGGGGGGGGGGAGGGGGAAGCGGCGAGAAGGAGCGTGTCGAGGGAGGCAGGCGTTTTATTTCCACAGAGGGTATATAAGGAGCATCCCTAGAGAAATATCTATGCGTGGACATACGCGCATCTCTAGATTTTTATACAGAGATAAGGATACCCGTCAGTTTCTACCCTCCCCTGCCCTCCTTAAGGGAGACACTCCACTCCGTGGGAACAGGTAGCGTGAACTGCTAACAGTGCAGCAATCCCCTCCCCCTACCTATCCTCTTCTCTGTGATCATCTAAATTATGAAAAATAGAGAGTGCATTAATCCACGGTTCGACATTGCATAGAGAACACCGGCAAGAGACAAAATCCAGCATGAAGCACCCTAGACTGCAGGGGAGGAAGAAACGCATTTAAAGCAACGATAAAAATGGCGTGCAGAATAATTACCTCAAATTGCTATGCGCTTGACACCCTGACACTATTTCTGTTCAAGCCATTGGGAAATACAATGAGGCAAACGAGCCTTCCTTTCCTTCTTGTGCAGGTGTGTGTGTGTATGTGTGTGAATGGGGGCAATACGGAACCGGTCGGGAGGAGGGGAATGCTAAACTTTCCATCTTAAAAGAAAAGAAATAAATTAAATAATCCATTTAGGAGAACGCGTCTAAATAGATCGACAGCTTTTAATGCCAGCGTTTTTAACGCTTGCCCTGTACGTGGATTGATTTTTTTTTTCTTCTCTAGCATTCCCTCAGCAGATGGATTTTTGCCACTGCAGCTCAGCAGAGGGTGTCAGATCTTTCAGTGTGCACCAGGTTGAAACGAGCAGAGCCTCTTAGCAACTCTCCCTCTGCGTGCATGTGAGTGTGTGCGAGCGTGCGGCTCGGCAGCAGCGGAAGAAAAAGGAAAGAAGAGCGAGCGAGGGAGAGAGCGAGGGAGCGAGGCGGGGAGGCAGCGCGGCCGGCAGGGCGAGGCGCGGGCGGGCGGGCGGCCCCGGCCCCGGGCAGGCTCCGGCCGCCGGCGGGCATGGGCATGGGCATGGGCATGGGCATGGGCAGCCGCGCTCCGCGGCAGCGGGGGCAGGCGCGGCGCGGCGCCGGCGGCTCGGCGGGCAGCGCCTAGGCTGGGGCGGGCGCTTTCAGCACCGCGGCGCTGGACAGCGCCCGGCGGGCGGCGGGCGAGGAGCGCGGCTCCGCGGCTCCGCGGCTCCGCGGCAAGGTCAGTCCGAGCGGAGCCGCGCAGCCTCCGCGCAGCCTCCGCGGCCAGCGCCGCGCTCCCGCCAGCGCCTACCTAACATGCAGCGGCGGCCGGGGGCCAGCAGCACCGTGCCGGTGAGCCAGCCCGGCCGGCAGACCTCCGCTTAGCTGCCCGGCAGGCGTCAGGGAGGGCGAGCGAGAAGGGTTTTTTTTTTTCCTTCTACTTTTTTTTTTTTTTTTTTTTTTTGCCTGCTTTGCAGTACGTGCCTGGATAGTTTGTGGATATAATTACTGACTGGAATCTGGGCTGTTGCAGTTGTGCGTGGGGGGGGAGAGAGGAGAAAAGAAAGCATCCCCCCCCTCCGCCGACCCTCCCTGCTCCCCCACACACATTTTTTTCCTCCCCCTTTGCTGGTGATTCGGACATTTAATGTATTGAATGAACTGGAATTGCTTTCCGTGTGAGGAGGATGGTTGCTGTTACTTTGTGATGAGATCGGGAATGAATTGCTCGGTTTAAAAATGCTGCTTTGGATTCTGTTGCTGGAGACGTCTCTTTGTTTTGCTGCTGGAAACGTTACAGGGGACGTTTGCAAAGAGAAGATCTGTGCCTGCAACGAGATAGAAGGGGATTTGCACGTAGACTGTGAGAAAAAGGGATTTACCAGCCTGCAACATTTCACCGCCCCAACTTCCCAATTTTACCATTTATTCCTGCATGGCAATTCCCTGACTCGACTTTTCCCTAATGAGTTTGCTAACTTTTACAATGCGGTCAGTTTGCACATGGAAAACAACGGTTTGCATGAGATTGTTCCTGGGGCTTTCCTTGGGCTGCAGCTGGTGAAACGCTTGCACATAAACAACAACAAGATCAAATCGTTCAGGAAGCAGACTTTCCTGGGGCTGGACGATCTGGAATACCTCCAGGCAGATTTTAATCTATTGCGGGATATTGACCCGGGAGCGTTTAGGGACTTAAACAAGCTGGAGGTGCTGATTTTAAATGACAATCTCATCAGCACCTTGCCCCCCAACGTGTTTCAGTATGTGCCGATCACCCACCTCGACCTCCGGGGAAACCGTCTTAAAACCTTGCCTTACGAGGAGGTCTTGGAGCAGATCCCGGGCATTGCTGAAATCCTGCTAGAGGATAACCCGTGGGACTGCACTTGCGATCTGCTGTCGTTGAAAGAATGGCTGGAAAACATACCTAAAAACGCTTTGATCGGCAGAGTGATTTGTGAAGCTCCCACTAGGTTGCAGGGCAAAGATTTAAATGAGACCACAGAGCAGGAGCTGTGTAAAAAGAACAGAGTAGATTCCAGCCTAGCTGCTCCCCCTGCCGAAGAAGAAACCTGCGATCCTGGTCCCATTCCAACCCCCTTTAAAATACATGGCAAAGAAGACCCTGCCACGCCAGGATCTGCTCCAAACGGAGGTACAAAGATTCCTGTCAACTGGCAAATCAAGACCAAACCCACTGCTGCCGTGTCGACAGTGAGTGCGAAGAGCAAGCTACCAGCTACCTTTTCCTGCCCGCACATCTGCAGCTGTGATCAGATCCCTGGCTCAGGTTTAAAGGTTAATTGCAATGATAGGAATGTGAGCAGCTTGGTGGATTTGAAGCCCAAGCCGTCCAATGTGCAGGAGCTATTTCTGAGAGACAACAAAATACACACCATCAGGAAATCCCACTTTCTGGATTACCGAAAACTTAATTTACTCGATCTGGGCAACAACAACATTGCCACCGTTGAGAACAACACTTTCAAGAACCTCTTTGATCTCCGATGGCTCTACATGGATAGCAACTACTTAGACACCCTGTCCCGGGAGAAATTCGCTGGGCTGCAAAACCTGGAGTATCTGAACGTGGAGTTTAATGGGATCCAGATGATCATGCCTGGCACCTTCAATGCGATGCCCAAACTGAGAGTCCTCATCCTCAACAACAACCTGCTGAGGTCTCTCCCAGTAGACGTGTTCGCCGGGGTCTCGCTTTCCAAGCTGAGCATACACAACAATTATTTCATGTACCTCCCGGTGGCGGGGGTGCTGGACCAGCTCACCTCCATCACCCAGATCGACCTGCACGGCAACCCATGGGACTGTACTTGCCCTATTGTGCCTTTCAAACAGTGGGCAGAGATGCTGCGCCCCAAGGTGATTATGAGCGACCTGAGGTGTGAGTCCCCTGAAGATTTCTTCAAGGAGGATTTCGAGTCTCTCTCCAATGATGTGATTTGCCCTCAGTTAAAAATCTCGCCCACATTAACTTCCACTAACAAAAACAGCACCGGGTTGACAGAGACAGGTACTCACTCCAACTCCTACTTGGAGACCAGCCGGGTCTCTATTTCGGTGCTAGTGCCAGGGCTTCTGCTGGTTTTTGTGACCTCTGCCTTCACGGTCGTTGGCATGCTGGTTTTCATCCTGAGGAACAGAAAGCGGTCCAAGAGGAGGGACGCCAACTCTTCTGCATCCGAAATCAACTCCTTGCAGACGGTCTGCGACTCATCCTACTGGCACAACGGGCCCTACAGCGCTGACGGGGCCCACAGGGTGTACGACTGCGGCTCCCACTCCCTGTCGGACTGAGGCTGCGGGCGGGGCGGGGGCGGCCGCCACCCGGGACCGGCCCTTCACGCTCCGGCCGGGGACAGCTCTGCACCTCCGCTGCTACCTTTTGTGAGAAACGAAACACACAGACACACGCACGCCCTTCCTCACGACCCCCATAGCCAGCGCCGAGGCCCAGTGGGCGGCGGGGGGAGCCCGGCGCAGGGCGCATCCCTGCAGCGCCGCGCAGCCCGGCGCGGTGCGCGCATCCCCCGCCCGTGCGCGGCCGGGGCAGCGACGGACAGGCGAGGAACCGCTTCCTTCGGCTCCGGCAGGGCTAAACACGGCTCCTGGTTTTGTTGGGCTTTTGTTCTATTGTGTTGGGGTTTGATTTGCTTTTTTGCCCTCTTCCCTTGTGGGCCGACCCCTTTCCAAGAGGCCGGGAAAAGGAGGGGGGCAGAGGACTGGTGTTGGCCTCCTCCTGATGGCAAAGCAGGAGTGGAAAGTTGCACGAAGGCATGAATGTAATGTAAATAAATGACTCCGACTCCGAAACAAATAGACAAATGGACAAAAAAAAAAAAAAAAAAAAAAGTGCTGCATGGCTCGCATGGATACAACGCACCCCAGGGACGCTCCAGCCTCCGACTGGAAGCAGCGTCTAGTTCACACCATCATCCCTCTTACCTGATAAGTCCCTTCGTATCAAACCTTCTATATACGAAATACAGTATAATAATAAAAAGTGCCATTTCGCCAGTTTTTTTTTTTTTTTTTGTGTGATCAATAGGCAGTAGAGATCGTACTTTTACCGTGGAAAAAAATTGTAAAGATTTATTTAAGACATAGTTGCATGAATATTCTCATTGGTTTTTTTACTTTTGTTTTTATTTTTTGGTGGGAATTACTTTGCTGGGAGAGATTTGCTTTGTTGATAGTGGGTTGTGTTTTGTTTTTCGGGGGAGGTGGGGAGGGTAGGCTTTGGTTTTGTTTTCTCTCTTCTTTTTCAATATAGATATTCAGTATTGCCTTTCCATCTGAATGTAAAAATTAGTACCCTTGATTTCTATTATGGTAACAGTGTAAACATACAAAAAAAAAAAAAAATCCAAGGCAGTTAAGCATGACCAATTAATGTCACTCTAGCGCTTAGGCTGCAAAGTTTAATGGTAGAAAATTCTGTGCTGTTGTAAATCTTACTATAACTTGAGGAAAACAGAACTGAGGAAGCAAGTGAAACTTACTAATTCTATTCGAGGATTTTATAATGGCATATTTTTTCAGTATTAAAGTGAAAATGTTTTCAACTCCGGGTCCTCACCATTTTTCCAGCATCCAATTCTTGCAAACGGGTTACTTGGGTTTAGGGGACAGAGCCTCCTTTCAGTGCTCTGTGTGTGTTTCTCTCCCTCCCTTCCTCTCTTTCCCTCCCTCCCTCCCTCCCTCCCTCTCTTTCCCTCCCTTCCTCTTTCTCATTCATTCACAGGCAGAGGCACAAACACCCTTCCTTCCCCCCTTTCCCAATGTAAATAACACACAGAAGTTTCCTGCCTGCCTCCTCCCCTCACTCTCGCCTTTTTTTTTTTTTTTTTTTTTTTTTTACGAGGCAGTGAATCCCTTTATTAATACTGTGAATCTCTCTCTGCTGCCGCTGCTGTCACCGCCTCTGCTGCACACACTGCAGATATATTAGGGATGTTAGTGGGAATTTGCTTTAAGTGCCTCTGCCCAGCTTGGTCTCATTAAGCTGGAGCTGAATTTCCGCGGCCGGCATTCCCTCCCGGGAGCAGTTTGCCCGGTGGGGCAGCTGCGGGCGGCCGGGCTCCAGCAGCTGCTGCCAGTGGGAAAGGGAATTAGCGCGCAGGGATTTTCCGGTTCCTGCACTGGGTACCTCCACCCTTTGATATTAAAAGCTGAAAAAACCACGGCGTAGTGCTGCAGTTGGACTTCAGGCAGCTCGCGTTTGATCCCGTTCCTGTTCGGGAAAGTGCCCCTAAACTCAGTCAAACTTGTAAAGGCGAAAGTCTCTGCAAATCACTTGCAACTCACAGCTCAAGTCCCAGTGGAGATGTGGAGAATTTCAGTCACGTTGCTCTTGGCTTTCTCCAGGCAGAGAATCCTTTTAAAGAGTAAAACACCGTAAGGGACTTGCTAAACTTCAAATACTGATTTGGTTTGCTTTATAGGAATGCCCACCTTTGGGATCTGCGAGGAGAAAACAGACATACATACACACTGCAATAGGTACGCTCTTGAAAATGAGGCAGAAGCCTGATCCCAGATATTCATGAGCTATTAAACACGGGGAATCCGTCGTTCCTCCAGAATCCTTTATCACTGTGGAAAAATCTGCAGTCTCCTAGAAAATACCTTGAAGTTTGGTTGTGCAGCTCTGAAAACGGCATGGCCTGCTTAACTACACAAACCATTCCTATTTCAAGGTCCCTTCTTTATTCCACCTTGCTGCCTCATTAGACAGATTGTTCTGCCAGGACACTCTGTGTAAGACAAAGTGATGGCAGTAGAGGCACTAGTTTGCCATTGTGCAATCTACTGTTGTGCAGGTTGAGAAGAAAAAGCAAATGCGCTTACATGTGAGCCAGTATTTCTGTCCTTAGGAGGCCATCAAATTTAGCTTAGAAATAGTCCAAAATAAACTGTTTAAATATAAGCTAGTGCACCCTTAGAAGACTACCTAAGTCTAGCTGCCTTCATCATGATATTGTAGTGACAAAATTGAGTAACTGAGAAAATTAAGAATACATCCCATGGTAAAAAGAATAATAATTATGTTAGAAGCACTGTAACGAAAGTTAAGATAAAACATATAATAAATTAAAATGCGAAATCACTGACTGAAATCAGACGTGCATGCATTTTAGAGAATATAATGCTAAATATGTAATTTTAATTTGTCATCATTGAAAAGTAGCATAAAGTTGCAAATTTGCTCATTTAGCTTCCTTAAAAGTGCTAGTTCATTGGCATACCTAAATAGAAATGTCAGTTCAATTGAAATGTTGAAGACATGTATTTATCACCCTGTTTCTAGGTTGTGGGGAAATAACAAAATGGAACTTTCTATGCCATTATCTGATTTTAACATTCACAGGATTCTTTCTTTCCTCTTGCAGACACTTGCCCTTAAGACACACAGATCTCCCAGCTCTCTGAGATGATGTAATAATTACCAGGCCTTGAATTACAATTCTTATTTACATGTTTAACACTTCCATGATTATTTTTATCAAAACAAAACACTCAACAAAAAAAGAAACATAGGAGAAAGAAAAGGGATTATTAAGGATGTTTTGAAGTAGAGTAAAATACAAATATATTAAGCATCTTCAGTTTACAAGAAGTAAATGTTTTATTTGCTGGTAAAGGTTATAATGATATTTCTAACATTGGAAGCCTATGAAATATCCATGCAGTGTCAAAATGTGCATTTTTTTTCCTGCTGACTTAAGAATCTCATAACTTCAAGCATAGTATATATCACATTAAGTTACTTTTTGCTTAATCATCACAGCAAAGACATTTCTGTCTTTTCAGAAAAGGAAGAAAAGGAACAGATACATTATTTAGTTAGTTAAAAAGAAGGTTGTTTGTGTTTTTTTTTATTTCTGCAAGCACTTCAACTAAGAATAGCCTAGAATTTAAACTGTTGCCATAGAAATATATGCTTTTATACATGGTAGGCTCCTGCATGCCATTGCAGAAGACTGAATGGAACTCCAGAAGCAACCTGATAAAATTTTAAATTCATACCCATAGGTGATGTGTATCATTTTGAGCAAAAGTGTGGTGTTGGAACTGCACAGATATGTGTTATTATGTTGCTTTACTAAATGTATTGGTTGTGTCAGGTTGTTTTATAACTTCCGTGCAGTTGCATTGAAAATACAGTTTCAGATCTGCTTGCGAATTAAGTGATGTAATCTTTGAGGGGATTTATTGTTTGGTTTGGGTTGGAGTTTATTTCCTTAGTTGTTTTTTATTTAGTTTTAGGGTTTTATTTAGCAAGAGTGGGGGCAGATGTTATCTGATGTAGAAGGAAAGGCTTTGTGTACTAGTCTTTACTCAGGTAGAAAAGCCATGAACTGCAAAAGGTGAATATTTCACACTTTATTAATGTTAGTTGCAAAACTCATTAGGGTGAAAATTGGGGCAGAAAGAGGCTGAAAAATGCTCATCCTTCCCAACAGAATAATTTCTACCTTCCATTACCATGAAACAATTTGTAGTTCTCACAAATATGAAAGTTTCCCAAAGGCAAGTAGCTCTTAGTAAAGTGAAAAACTCTTTCCCTTTGTATTTTTGTAGATGGTTTCTTAAGTTGCAAAAGACAGCAGGAATTTGTTTGACATTAAATAGAAGACCTTTCAATTGCACCTTTTCTGTGTGACCTTCTCCAAGAAAAGGCTACATCTGGGGGCTTTCTTGGAAAATGGTGCACAAGATATATTAAGACTTTTAACAGCTTCATTTTTTCTTATATTTGGAGTTTGAATCTGCTTGGCAGTTGTTTTATTCTACACCCAGCCCTGTAATTTTTTGTACTGTTTGAATCAGTCAGAGAGATTTTGGCTACATTTTTATTCACAGGTAATCAAAAATGGGCACTCTTTGATGTTAAAGGTTCTCATTAGGTAGATCCTTCTGTATTTAGTGAAGTTCCCATAGACATATACAAGAAAGATGGGAAGTAGGACAATTTCTGTGGCTGAATGTTACTGAATGTGTTTATGCAGCTCAAATTTGTGGGACTTTTTTGTGATTTATGGATCAGAAATTTCCAGGCATTGGGCAGGACTTCTGAGTATTTGACTACTGCACAAATCCCTTTTTTGCTATTTGGGAACAAGTTAGAGGGCGAAGAATTAATTGTGTTGGTTAGCTATGGTTGTCCTAAATACATGCAGATATTTTTGTAATTGGTTTAAAATTATAATATGTTTGAACTGTATTAGAAGTATGGACATGAGCAATCAAAATCACAAGAATAATTTTATTTTACTCAGCTTTCCCCAGAGGAATATCAGCACTGGAAAAAAATGTGGACTAAAAAATGTTGCAAACATTGTATTATATTAAACTACATTCATTATGATTATGTTTAGCAATGGTACCTTAATGGGTTTACTTGTAACAGAAGATGATATTTAACATAATATCTGTGAGTTTCAGAAACCTTTATAATTTTACCTTTTTGGGATAAGAAATAGAAATGACATCCATCAGTATTACTTCTCCAAGATTAATTACCAGGTCAATGCTCATATTGTCATGCTGAATGATTCTGGTTACTAGTTAAAGTTTCTGAATCAATTTCTGTGTATACTTCCTGTACACATTCTTCAGTCACGTGAGAGAGGAGCAAAGAAAGTCGCTTGGAAGGAAATAATAGTGTCATGCATCATACACTTGAAGACGAAGATTGAACTTTCATAGCAAAGAATGGACAGAAAAAGCCCATTGTAGAGCACACTGAGTTGACTCTAGGTGAATGATTGTAGTTTATACCATTATTTTACTGGTATGAGTGGCACAAAGTGCTCTTGGCAGAAAGCACGGGCTGCACAGAAACATCAGTACCATCAGAATTCCTCAGTACTTCTCCCTTTCTGTTAGGTAGTCAGATGGATTCCCCTCAGCTAGTTTCCAGATAAGCCACTGTAACAAATTCTCTTAGCTATTAATGACTTTTGATGATGTCATGACCATTCAGACAGACCCCTCAAGCTTTGGTCTCAAAGCAGGTCTAACCATGGGTTGTCATGTTTGGTTTGTGTTACTTTGTTTAATTTCTGATTCAACTGCATCTCTTGCAAGCAGGAATTTTAGCAAATAGGAAACACTCAAATGTGACTTGCGGAAAACAAAAGAATATGAAGATAATTGTTCTTTTTAATTTAAAAAAAGACTCAAGTAGTAAAGATGGGCTGGTGTAATGTAAAACATCTATGAAGAAATTAAGAAGCAGTATAGTCAGGTGGAAAAAACTTAGGGAATATGACTCATATTCTGTATTACTATCTGACCTGGAATTAGATGGTATCTTTCTCACCTAGTTTGATAGGCTTGAATGGGCTGCCTTAACAGTTAGCGGTGCCCTAGGAGGTGTCCTGGAGTATCTGAGGTGTGTGCATGAGACTGATAGACACAAAATGAGAACTAGGGCACATTCAAGTATTTCTGGAGTGGCACCTGGATGCTAGGATACTTTAGGGCATTTGAAATAGGAGTAGACACCCATGTGGGAACAAGTGAATCGAATTCTTGATCTACGCTGAGAGCCTGGTAGGTTGGTTCACTTGATACACATAAGTAATTGGAAATATCTTGATTCATATAAGTAACTAGAAATATCTTAGTGTCTGCCATGCTGGCAGAAAAGACTCAAGGCTTGTAGGACGTATGATCAGCTGGGGCCCAGGCAAGGTACTCCAAGACACCACAAATGGCACTGCATATCAATGGATAGGCAGAGGATTTGAATCCCAAGCATAGCTCAGTTACACACACCTGTGCTGCAGATAATTAAATGCATTTGAGAATTAAACCAACCTCTTGAAACTACATTAAATAAATTATATCAGAGGTGATTTGCTGTGACATGACAATTTTTAAAGGATGATTGTTATTTTTTAGAGGTTACTGATAGAGGCCACATACATACCACACACTCTTTCCATCTGTTTTTCTAACCTGGATTTTATTTTCATCTTTTCAAATTTCTAACTCTTTGACTTTGGGATTGCATCCTAATGGTTGCTTTTGGATGGGACTCCTATTTTAGCCAGCGCCTTTAGAAATTGCTATAGTACATAATAACTATAACAGTAACCTTATAAAGTAATATAGGGCTCAAGAAACAAAAATGTAACAACAACAACAAAAAAGTCCTGACAGTTATTGCTGATACCATAATAATAAATAATGGGTTCTTGGGTCAAGCTTGAAATATAAATGAGGAATACAATACTCCAGGGTTGTAGTCATTACTGAAGTCATTAAGCCCATCACAATGAAAGATAAATGCCACAAATGGATGAGAAAATGCAGTGGAAGGTGTTTCAGAAAAAAGAAAGTCTGGTTTATGAAATTAAAGTGCAAAACTGTTAAGTGGTTTGTCACAAGAGATTTGAAAAGGGAAAAATATAATTTAATTATGGACACAGAGTAACAACTTATTCACATGAGAGATCTTTAAGGGAAGACAGATGGTAGGAAAGATCTAAGTGCAGGATGCAGAATATGTAGGTAGACTCTAGAGACTATTACTCAGTTCTCAGGATAAATATGGCACAGCAAAGTTGGCAGTATTGTGTACTGGGCACTTTGCAAGCAATATGGACTTCTAGACAGGAGTGCCAGAACTTACCTTGGGCACAAATGCGGAGAATGCAAGTATAAAAACAATATGGGATTTTTTCCCGCTGTTGCAGTTTGGGAAGCAAATGTTTCAAAAGGAGTTAGTTTGTTTATAAAGGTTATTTTTTGATGTGTCTTTATGGAATTGTCTCTATTTTAGTTAGCTTGTTAAGGATATATTGACAAACAGGGTGGTGAAGATCATGGTAGTTGAAAAAAAAGTGTGTATGAAATTATTACCCTTTCCTGGAAGCATTCTTCAAAAAGCTAGGTCAATTGATACCTCTAAATCACTAAAATAGAAAAAAAAAATCTAAATTTTGAGGTGCATTTTCACTGTTGCAATAACCTTAGGTCCCTACCAGAAATTGTGTTCTTCCCTATGGCACTGTGTAGCAGAGTACAATAATATTAGTAACAGTAAAAATAATGAAGATACGTTTTACATTTAAGGGCTTTCTGGTTTGGGGTTTTGCTTGTTTGTTTGTTTGTTTGTTTGTTTTCTCTCTCTATACCTTTTTTACTTTTAAATATTTTTTGTCTTTTTTGTGCTTTAATTTAGATAGGCATATTTTTTAATGTAAGAACATGATACAGAAACAAAACATGGCAGTGCAAGAATGAACAAAAGGAATGCACTAAATACAGTGTTAGCCCCTGCAGATTTGCTGAAATTATTCAGAAAGAAGAACTGCTAGTCTGAGCAACGGAGTGAAAGATGTTACTGACATTGGCTAAGAGCGCCCAAGGGAAAAAGTTTGTGTTTGAAAGGTCTTTCTATGACTATGCCTCTATTAATGAAAGATGATCTTAACTAACTAAAATTCTAGTGTAAGACAATGCTCCTCTGTAACTAAATAAATTAGAATGTATATTTTGAATAATGATTAGACTTGATTTGGCAATAAGGCAATATTGAAATTAAGCTGGGAAGGAAGTGGTTCTCATTACAGATCTATGAATTGCTGTCTGCCCAAAATTATTAGCTCAGCTGCAGACGTGTATTAAATTAAGCCCATTTGTCCTTTGAATAAATTCTTAGCATTCATAAGTTTTAATCTGAATAATAAATTCAAGGATTCTTAGCTACATTCTTACTGTACCTGAGCATGTCCGTTATGTTACATGGATGAATTAGGAATGGAACAAAAGTGAAGGAAAAAAATTTATTAATGAGGTTTAGAAATAGGTTGCCTTATTTAAAGGATCAGTTCTGGTCAGAAGTGTTACATCATTAGCACAGTTCTGGTCAGATAATGTAATACATATGATTTACATGGATCTTATTTCTGTAGATGGCTTTGTGAAAGCAATACATTTCTCATTATGAAGCAAAAAAAATTAGGGTAAAGACATTTAGTAAAGAATGTTAAATTTAAGATACTTGCTATAGAGGGGTTGATACTACTAGTATTAATGAAACCGCAATCACATCTAGTATAATGTGATAGAAAGCAAATTGAAATTATCAAAATATATGGTTCATTAGAGCATATACTTTTGTAGACAAAATCCTGTTCACTGTAAGATTCTGTAGTTTTCAGTGAATTAATACTGTTTTTCCAAATGTTAGGGTTTACTAAAATAAGAAAAATTACTCTTGTAGAGAGAAAAAACCCAGTTGCAAATCCCTCTTCTGTCTGGATTTATGACCAATCAATGCAGGATCAAATATTCAAACAATAGTGGAAGAAGAAGAAAACTTAGAAAACATAATTGTGTGACATAAATCCTTTTGTGTTGGACTGAGTTCCCCATATGAGTGCCCCGTAACTCTTTGACTGGAACAGGATCCTTTATTATGCTAAACTAACAACTGTTCTATCATAACTTATCTCTTTTCCATAGTTCTCAGCTAACTCTGTCCAAGACAAAATTGCTGCAGAAGGGACAAGCTCTTGGCAATGAGAACATGAGCCAATTTGTACTTGGAGGTTGAGCCTATGATTTAATTCTGTTTCCTGCTCATTTAGAAGTGTGAATATCCACAGTGTAACTCCTGTGGTCTCAGCATTTGAGCCAGATTCATAGATGGGCTTAAAAACTGTGGGTTTTGTTGTTGTTTTTATTGTTGTTTTGTTTTCTGCTTTCTTCAGCTTATTATAAAATTCCTTCTCAGAAATCCTGTTGGATTTCTAGGACAGCATTCGATGTCCCTGCCTTTCACTCTGACTGACATTGGACAAGCAGACTAGAATATAGCAATAAGAATTTTTTTTTTGTTTTTTTTTTTTTGCCATGTGTACTAATATTCTATGTTAAAACTACTAGAATGATTTGTCACCTTAATCTAAATTGCTGTAGTTATGACCAATGGCATTTTTGTATAATTCTGTCCTCTTTAAACTGAAGACAGGTGTTTGGGACTGGGTTTTAAAAAGAGTTTCAATATCATTTGAGATGTGCATGCTTAGATGGAATTTATGGCATCCTGGGATACCTGAGATATCTGTCCAGGGTTAATACATTTTCTATTCTGAACTGGCTGGAATTCAGGCAAGATACTTTAGCATAACTTAAGTGTTAAAGATGATTATGTTAAAGCTTCTGAAGTGCTCCCCAGCTGAAACGTAACAGCTGTATTGTGACCACATGAATTTACACATCTGAGTCTGTAACTGAATTGCAGATTCTAAGGTTGGGTGAGCTAAATCACAGCGAAGCTATTTGACTTTTATATTGCTAGAGATAAGTGTGATGAATATCACACTTGTGAAAAGCATCCTCAGGATGGAACATTCAATTAAAAATAAGAACACATGTATAAAAGAAGGCAGCCAAAGAGTATATTTCAAATATTTTTTCACTGTCAAATCCCATTTTATTAAAATAAAATCAAAGTATTTCAGACAATACACATGATTATTTTTCTTGATGTTTGCTGTAATATTAGGACACAGACAGATATATATTTGTTTTTAAATTTTTACACCATGTTAATATTCAATCTTACATTACTTGAAATCAAAAAGTAGGATAATATCCTAATAACAACAATGGCAACAATAAAAATGAGGCTTTTTTTTGTTTTGGTTTTTTTTTTTCTTTTTCCTGCTTCCCAAGAGTGTTTATCTATTGGTTTCAGGAGGACATCCTCAATTTAATATCACAGAAATAGGTCAGAATAAACTAAAGAATATCAGCCAATTTACTTTCAATACATCATAGTATACTAATAATGAAATAAAATAAAAATATATGTAATATTTCCTCCAATAAACATGTACTTTTTTTTTTGTTCTACTAATGTCAGTCCAAAAAACATCAGTAAATACAGGAGAAAGATGAAAATAACTAAATCCAACTCCTTCTTAGAAAAGTACCTCTAATAATTAATTCAGTTGTGACTGAAAGTTAGAAGCCATGGACTTTGCTGTAGTATCTGAGTTTGTAGAATGAGTCTAGTTCTAGTTAGAATCCATAAAGCACACAGATCAATATAACCACAATTGGCACTAATTGACAAGCCAAATTGACAGTATTAGGGCAGAGGCCAAGAAACCAGATGCTAACTCTTTTTTTTCTGCCTTCCCTCACTATGATGCGTGGGTTCTGACAAAAGATCTAACTTTCTGAAAACACAGATTATATTAATCAGATTAATAGATATGCCTATTAAAATTTTTTTCTTCATTCAGTTGTGAAGATGAGTTTCAGGGTACTCATTCTGCTGAAATTCTCACACCTGCACTCTAGAGTTCTCCTGCTGAGCAAGTCACCTTCGTCTTTCTGTATGGTCAGTGGGGAGAAATGGGAACAGTTCAGGTTCATGTGATGTTTTGGCATGCCAAGAACAGTTCAACTGTAGACATAGAAATGAAATTTAGCTAATTAAATATTATCATATAGGTGTAAATTGTTGTGTCTAAACTCTTATTGCAGTCAAAGGAACAGCCAGTGTAGAGAATGGAGAACTGAGAACAGAGAATGGAAAGTACCTCAGATCAGTTTAAACAGAATTTAACGTAAAACTCAGCTTTTAAATGTAATATTGCTTTGGGTTTCCTGGAGTATCCAACATATCCTCTAGCTGCCACATGAGAAGCTTATAGTTCTTTCACAGGTCCTGGTTCATATCTGTGAACTCCAGGAGCGTCCTGGTTGTCTGAGATATCCTAAAACATCTCAAACCAGCCATTTATGCTTTGGCCAAGTTTAAGTTTGTCATTGACTGTGTGTGGAACTTAGATCCTTAGTTCACATTTGGGCACCTATGTTTGGAAGTCTGAATCTCTAAATAAGCCTTATCCATATTTAGAAAGAGATAAAGTATGTTTTAAAAGTTTTATTTCTTTCCATTCACTCTAACAGGAATCTAGGGCACCTAGTCTAAATATATGACTACAACCATAAACAGCTGCATTTCCTCAAATTAATTCCACACTTTGAGTCTTTCACTTGGGCCATCTCTTCCTTTGCTGTAAAATAGAATAGCATCAGTGACCTACCTGAATGGAGAGGCAAGGATTCAGGTGCCTGACATCTCCCTCTTACCCCTTGCCCCAGCAGTGTGGAATTCTGGAAAATAACAGCCTCATAATACATCTGAGTTCTCAGACCCCCAGGGGACCTTTCTTCACTTCAAGGAGTCTGATTCCATCAAGAAGTGGCCCTATTGAGCACAGACATCCTAGCTCTGGATTCATCTTGGAGGAGAAGGAGGCGGGGTGAGAAGGGGGAAGAATATAGAAGTTTTAGCTCTTAATATCTCAGAGATATTAAAAACACAAATTAAAATATGAAAATACCTGGAAGTAGTTTCCTGTCTCAGGAATAGCTCATATATGCCG
Organism: Monarcha castaneiventris obscurior; assembly: GCA_026261815.1. Taxonomy (NCBI): domain Eukaryota; kingdom Metazoa; phylum Chordata; class Aves; order Passeriformes; family Monarchidae; genus Monarcha; species Monarcha castaneiventris. The sequence goes on along the minus strand of JAMPIT010000566.1, from coordinate 3,478,497 downwards.
AAATGTCATGCTAATTCCAAAGAAATCATGCTGATGGCTGATAATGAAAGTATTCTTTTCCTCCTTTATTGCATCCTTGTAGTATTTATTGCACAAAATTGCATATTATTACCCAAAGTCCACGGTGAAGAAAAGTTTGAAAATTCCTTCTGAAACTAATATTGAAGCTATGAGAAGGATTAGTAGGCATCTCAGTAGACTTAAGCACAAATTATTAAGAGGAGTTAAAACATAAAAAAGTTCTCTTGCATGATTTGGAAACAAAATGTAAAATATGTTTTCAAGTCAAAGTCACTAGAAATATCTTTGGATTTATAGTAATTAACTATATGCCCTGTTACCTTCTGTCAGATTTAAAAATTGCAAGAAGCAGAGTTAAAATGAAAATGAATTGGCTTAAGTTACTTAGATTTAAAAACATTAATAATTGTTTTAAATAAAGTCAGTGTTGTCATTTGCCTTCTAGCTCTCATGAACAAGGCTGTACAACGTAACCACTATACATAATTTATAGATAATGATTTGGAAAAAAAATCAACTCCCCAAAAGTCTGCATTGAAATAGAATTTTTGTTTGAAGAAATAGGGTGAAACAGAATGAGGAATTTCATGCTGGATTTTTCACTACATTAGGCAGTCTGTGTGTGGCAAACAAAAACAGCACAAAATTTATTCCTAATTGACTCTGATTCCTGGTAAATTATGCATATGAACATAGTTCTGTAAGCAAATTTTAATTATTTTTCATGTTAATATAATAGTTCCAACCAGATATTTTTCATGACTATTATGTTCCTCATCACGCTATCTTTCTCACTGGATTCAGTGTGTTATTAAAATTTTTCATTGAATTGCCCTATAGAATGGTAGAACAGTTTCGATTTGTTAATTTTTCTCTTCTTTCTCCATCTCTATCAAAGTAAAGTTTCAAGCTTGAGTTCTATCATATAATCTGTATAACAAGCTATTTGTAAACAACTGGTTAGATCCTCATGCAGCTTTCTGAAACAAATGTTACATTTTTACCTGTTTCCCAGAATTTTGAAATAGTTTCATGGAAAATCAATTACAACACATAGATGAGTCTTCAAAAATATGGAGGAAGATTTTTGCCTTGTTAGTTCAACAGACACTGGGAGGATACTAATACTAATACTAATACTAATACTAATACTAATACTAATACTAATACTAATACTAATACTAATACTAATACTAATACTAATACTAATATTAATACTAATGCTAATACATTAGTGCAAAATCCAAGAGTTGCTTTACAAAATGGGAATCTTTATTTTGTACTCAAAGTTTGAGCTGAGTCTGAATTTTCAGACAACGTGCATAGGAAAAGCTAGTTCAAAAGCAGTCTCTCTTCTACACATCTATGTATTAGGAAATCAGTCATCTCAAATGAATACAGGCATTCAATTCTAAAGCAGTAATAAGGTTGGTAATAGAATGGAAAAAGGTAAATAAAAGGCATTGCTTTAAAGTTTAGAAAATTTAAAATTAATACTTTTAAATTTCCAGACACTTGGAGCAGGATTTAACTTCTTCCATAATAACTTTCTTCCTACTGAGCTTTACATAAGGACGTTGTTTAACATGCTTTAGTGTGCCACACACCCACCCACATATAAAATCTGATTTCATATTTGATGTATAGTTTTGTAAATTGGCATTCAAATCAAGGAGTGTGAGACTGACTAATAGTAGACTTGACTTATGCCTATCTATGGTATTTTACATTAATGGAAAAATCAACATAAATGAGACCTAATCAAAGTTAATACTCTAGTTGCTTGGCCATGTTAATACCATAGTCTGGTATTCATTGCTTATCCAAAAATTCCATGTATTCAGTGCAAGTAATGCAGTAATGATGGGCAAATCTTTAAGCAATAGATTCTGCTCTTAGTTAATTCCCAGTGTTGAATTATATTAATATGTAGAGCATATGTTTTGAATTAGAGCCGATATATAGTTATGAATATTCTGGCTAGTGGAGAAAAGGGGTGTGTTCATCAGAAACTAAGTTGCTTCTTCTTATTTTGAGAACTGGATAACTACATACAGTGAAGAAATGTTTTTTATGCTGATGTCAGAATTGTGGAAGAAAGCAAGTAAATTAGGACCCTAATGTATGTGCCTAATACCATTTAAGATATTTTAGGATAACAGTAACGTATATAGTGATGGCAGGTGTGCACAGGTCTGAAGAGAACTTCATATCATTCTGGAGAGAAAGAAGGAGACCAGATACCATGTCCTAGGACACCTAAAATGTCACTGACACCTATGCAAATGCACTTGGAAGAGAAGAGCACACTGACACTATTATCAGTTTGTTCAAAATGCCTGTGTCAAGTCCCTGACCCTCGAGATCAGGAGTGGGGGAAAATGGTATCTCCCATGGTAGAAGAAGGTCCACTGTGAGACCACCTGAGGAATATAAATATGCACAGGTCTGTGGGATCTGATGTGGTGTATCTCAGGATCCTGAGGGCAGTTGCCAAGCCACATTTCTCCTATTTTTTTAAAAAGTGTACCAAAGGGGACCCTGATAACTACTGATCAGTTGATCTCATTTCTGTGCCTGCTAAAATCATGAAACACAACCTCCTGGAAGCTATGTAGAAACACATGGAAGACAAGGAGATGATTAGAGAAAGGGAAGATTGCTCTGGACCAACCCATTAGCCTTCTGTGATGGAATGACTACATCAGTGGGCAAGGAAAGTGCTACTGTTGTCATTCTGCCCGGACTTCTGTAAAGCCTTTGATACCATCCTCCCTAATATGTTTGTCACTAATTTCGGAGGTGTGGGCTTGACAGGCGGACCATTAGATGGATAAGAAATTGGCTGGATGGCCATGTCCAAAGAGCTACAGTCAATGGCTCAATGTCCAAGAGGAAACCGAGCCTTCGAGGGTCCATACTGGGACCAACACAAGTCGTTGTCTTTAGCGATAGCATGGACAGTGGGATTGAATGCACCCTCGACAAATTTGCAGATCACATCAACATGTCTGGTGCAGTTCATAGGCTTGAAGGAAGGCATGACATCCACCGAAACCTTGAAGAATAGTCTCATGCAAACCTCATGAAAGACATCCCTGATCATGGCAAGGCAGTTGAAGCAGTGATCTTTAAAACTCCCTTCCAACACAAAGCATTCCATTCTATGACCCTATGCCCTAAGATTCCTACCCAGGACTTAATATTTTAAAATTGATTCATTTACTCATTAATTAATAACAATAATATTATAAAATACTAGAAATAAAAATATTGAAAAGTAAAAGTATTATGTAAGCATCCTGTTTTTAACATGCCTTATTAAATCACAAAAAACAGACATTAGAAGACAAGACAGCTAGATGCCTATACAGAAAATTAGTATATTTCTACATCATAAAAAAATAATTTTTTAAAAATTCATTAAGATCTTTAGCTTTTGCAAAGAAAAAAATGGTATTTCATCTGGTGAATTCTTTCTTGATTTTATGTTTGAGAATGCAAGTGAAGTAATAGAGTTTTGGAAGAGCTTGTACAAAATCAGCAAGATTTGTGGCACAAGAAACCAGGAGGTATTCATACAGATGGAAGAAAATGGTTCTTATCGATTCACCATCAATTTAGATGGAGTAAGTCCCCTACAGCATGTGGCAAGCATATTCCAGAAGACTGAGAATTTACAGAAACGGTGTCTGTCTGTCTGTCTACCTATCTTTTCCTGTTGGACACCAGTAAGTGCAGAGGGCTAGTGTATGCTCTTACTGCTGTTCACTGGACATTACTCAATGCAATTGGCTGGTGAATTCTAGCATGTCATAGAAGTCCTTGAAAGGGATGTTCTTGGACAGTCCTTGGCAGCTGTTCTTGGACACTAGAGGGATGGAATTATGGTGTATATAAAAAAAAATATTCACATTGATACTTGTAGATATTCAAACCAGTTCTGCCAAAGTACCAATATAGTGTTGAATAAATGAAAGAGGAAGTTGGATCAAATAGAGTATTTAAGGTTTTAACCTTTACTGGACACATTTATTTTATTTAGTATTTTGCATAAGTGAAAGAGTAAAATACTTAAAAAAAATTAAAATTGTGATAATGCTTTTATTATTTAGAGATTGGATAAGTTCATCAATATAGATATTTAACATATGTACTTTTCAAAATATTCTCAAAATAATGATAGTTTTATTGTCTCAATAACCAGATTTTTCATTTTAATTCAAAATGTCTGTCCCAGAAATCGTTTCTCCAGGCTAAACCATGGCATATGTTTCACTGCTAAACAAAATTTTTAACACAGAAAAGCATTAATTTTTATTTTACAGACCTGTGAACATAAGGGAAAATTACATTTTCAGATGAATTTCTGAATTCAGCTAACCGAAGAGCTTCATTTTATAATACGGATTATAAATTGTGCTGGCAATTAATCTGTAATGTGACTAATCCTTTTTATTATCTTAATAAAAAATAAAATATGTTTCACATTCTCAGTGGAAAAGCATTTCAGGAGTTTTTAGCACAGGGACTCAGCATGCTCGTATGCACTCTCCTACACTTATCTACAAGTTAATACCTTGATCTTGCAATAAATGTCATGCAGGCAGAACACGGCTTTTAATCCCTCAGTACAACTAAAAACTTATGAGAGCTTATTCTAAAGGCAAGTGCTTTATTTGAGTGCCTTTACAACTGAGGAAATAAGAAGAAACCCACAGCCATGAGCTCTTGATTGATACAGGCAATCATTGTTATTTGTTAGGCAGAAAAGTTTGTCAAGAAAAGCAAGTGTGTTTTCTTGGTATTTTAACGACTAGTTAAGTTGAAAAGTAGGTCAAAAGTAGCCCAGTCCTTCTGGCATTTTCTTCATAAACATACATCTGAAAGCTTAGTAAAATGAATAAAGGCAGGTATTAGGCTAATAATAACTATTGAGTTGGCTTATATTTTTATAAGTTTCTTACATTCATATGTGTTGGAACACTATATTTTCAACAGGTAGCCGTCTGAACTGAAGTTAACCAAATAATAATATAGGCCAAAATGTTAAATTATTGTTTTTAAAAAGTAATTAGATATGTGTGGTTGTGATTGTGAGTAGAAATGAACAGACACTGGCCTTGCCAACTACTAGACATACCTCTTTTAAAGGTTCCATGGCAAAGCTTGGAAAACTTACAGCTGAGTACAGATGGTATTTCTGCAAACATGCCAATAGCTAGGAAAAGCAATGCAGATATGTTCTTATAGTAATCAAATCTCTTTTTGTCTGAAAAATGCAGCACATTGTATTTTTTAAATTTTTTTTTATATCTACATTTGGATTCTTTAGTTAGTAATTGAACAAATTTGTTGTTTCTTTAGTTAAAGACTATCTCTGCTGGGATGATACTTAAATAATGATTCACATACTATTTTATTGCCACACAAGAAGAATAAAAGAAACTTTTTTCAAGGACTGAATATTCTTTTGCTCAAACTAAAACTTTTTGTAATACTAAACAACCACTATCTGCTACTTCAGTATGAATAGTTTTATTTTGACACAAATGATGTAAAGAGTTTACATGCTTGCAGTAAATTTGTCATCTGTAGCTTAAAATCTTTCAGATACCATCATTTGTTCTTCTGCTGCCCATACCCTTGGTAAATGTAATTGTCTTGCTTTGTTCACAGGAGAAACTTGGAATATTTTGAATAAATATTGGTAGCTGCTGATAATACAAAGTTTCTCCAGCTACCTGGAGCTCGTACATTTTGTCCCATGCAGTCAAGTTCCAAAAATAGAAACAGATTAACTAAGGATTTTTTTTTTTTTCCAATTAAAAATAATATTTTCCTCTATTGAAAAACATTAGTTTCCCTTTTTGCCTGGACCATACTCAGTTTCCAAGTAACTTTATAATTTGAGGAGCCCTTGCTATGTTTAGTTGATTTTTTTGCCAGGACTTGGTTTCATATTCACCCATGAATTTTTTAATCCATATTTTATATATACCATCAAAATGAAACTTCTAGATTTTAGCAGCTGATGCATTTTCCAGGGCAGTGATAATGCTCTGTTATTTCCAGCTTTTAATGTACTTATAACACTTATCCATAAACATAATTTCTAAAATAGAAAAATAGATCAACTTTGATTCAGTGTGAGACATGGTCATATGTGACTTTTAGAAGAAAAGGACTGTGAAATTCCATGGGTGTCTTTCTTCAAACCTGGCGTATTCCATTTACTTAGGTGGAGAAATATATATGCAGTAAAAGGCAAGATAGGCCCATTGAGGAGTAAAACCACAGTCTGTCAAATAAAATAGGTTTTATTTGTGTGGTAGTTAATTTTTTTACAACTTCTCTGCTTCTCTTCAGTCTCCCTCTAAACTTGTATAGGTTTTCTTAGTGTATTTATTTTTACTTATACAATGAAGATGATAGACTAGCACAACTTAATTTTGGTGAGTATATGCATGTAAAACTGTGAAGTTATGATAAAATAAAAAACTTAAGATGAAATAGTGCCTTCAAGTGAATGACTTCAGTGTTCCTAAGTCAAATTTTGAGGAAAACACTGATCAAATTAGCAATTATATAGGGTTCAGAAATTAAGGATTTTTAAAAACTTTGATATTTCAGATATGTAAATAAGTGACCAGTAATTGATCCTCTTTAATTGGGAATCTACATAAAAATAATTATTTTCAGTGAAAGGGTTGATCAATTAATTTTAAGTAATTATGTAAGTCTTACCTACAGCTTCACTTCTTTTCTAATTTCACCTTTAGCATCCTCTGTTCCTTGTATTCTCTTAGCTTTTTCCTTACTATTTTGTTTTATCTTAGCTCCTACAAGTTTGTTTTAGTTTCTAGCCCTAATCATCTTAACAGTATTAAAACAGAATAAAAATTATTTTGTTCTGTTATGCAATACAGAACAAAAATTTTGTTCTGTATTGCATAACATGTTTGGCCAAGAGAAAGGAAAAATATGTTCTAGTCAAAGCATGACTACCTCCATGACATGGGAAAGAATAGCCTCTCTTTCTTGATGAAGTGACAGAAGCATTAAATAGCTCACATCTGGGTAGGTCAGAAATACCCTGAGAAAGTCTACTGGGCTCCCACTTAGGCCTTGCAACCCGTCAGCTCTACAGGTGCCTCCAGCATGCCAGAGAACTTCCAGTGGTGTGGGATGCCTGCTGGTGAGTGGCTGTTGCACACCTAGGTATGTGTTGACTGGGAAATATCAGGTTCCTATTCAATCTGTAGTCATCGACAAAAGAACACCAAAGTTTGTGTAATTTGAAAGGTGAATCCTATCCTAAGAGACCTAACTCAAGATATTTAAGGCAAAAGGTATATTTTAATCTTCTTTACCTGGATTCTTGACATGAGGGTACATGTCCATGGGTTTTCCGTCGCTTACAGAAAGATGAGGGGTCCTCCATTAACTATCTTTGTCTAGAATCCCTTCTTCCTAAGAAAATAAGTGTATTTATAATATAAAGGTATCTGAATTTGAGTCATGATTAAAGAAGCAAATACTATATACTTTGGCTGGTATTGGAGATAGGGAATTATCCATAAAAAATATTTATGGATCTCTTTAGTCACATTCATGTGCTGTTTGAAGCAGAAAATAAAAATAAATATATACAAAGAGCGAAGGCATTTAAAATACTTAATTTTGGGTGACTGCATTACTCATAGGAAACAAATACTGTCAAGCAAAATATGTCCCTAATCCCAATCACACCAAATATTTTAGGACTATGTGATGAAAATTCACAGCTGGAGAGACAAAGGAAGAAAAAGTAGGATTTATCTAAAAATACATACATTGTGTTTGTTAAAAAAGACAAAAATAGTTTTTATGTGTTTAGCATAAATAGATTAGCAGCAGTGCTAAAATATTTTGTAAGTACATCATAAGCTCAGTGAGATGTATGTATATAGATGTACATGCATGCTCTTATTTTTGCAGTTAAAATAAGAACAAAGAGTAGAGAGAAGCCATAAAGTGCCCGAGGCTCTCATATTGTTATGAGTTTGAGGAGAACAAAGTGGTCTGCTGAAGACACCTGTTTTTCTCTTTCTGTGCAGAACCATAATCTTGTACTTAAACTTGGAAGAGAGCAGATCTTAACAAATCTCAAAAGAACTTGGTTCTGTAGTAGGAGAAAAGAACCATGGGTCCAAGTCATCTCATCACAATTTACCACTGCAGAGATTATTTTACTCTTAATTGGCTTCCACTGCAATAGCTTCACCTGTGACAATGGCCAACCTACTGCAGAGCCAGGACTGGAGAGCACCTTTGCCACCTTCAAAGGACTGCAGAACAAACCTAGTAATAGAGATGCCTCTTGTCTGATGCCCTGTTTCTAGAGAAAAAAACATATTCTTAAACAATGTTTTCTATCCTATGTAATTTCTCAGGTTCCATAATGATGTCAAATGATTTTTTTTTAAATTAATTTTTTTCTTTTCTTTTTTCCCCAATGCATTAACACAATACAAAAAATAAATGTCATTCAAATAATGGAAGGATGTGTGGATGTGTCATTGAGAAACACCTGAAATATTGACATCATGAACACTGATTTTTTAAAAACATTTGTAAAGATTTTGTTAAATATTTTCTTTAATGTCAGGAAACAAAAGAATTTGTTCATCATTTTGAAGTGTAAGGGTTTAAAGTCCCACCTGGCACTTCCAAGAATAAAAAGAAGGATTCATAGCTGAGTTCAAATTTTGCTTCTTTATCTGGCTTTGCTATGTACAACATCTTCTCTTCAATATGTTAGGTGACACCATAAAAGTAGGAGAAAGTACATTTTTATGACTTCAGGTAGAAATATTTTCTAATATTTTCTGATAGGTTGTGTTCTCCTAATTTATTTTGTGTAGTTAGGCAGACATGCTGGACGTGTGAGAGTGGGCTTTTGCTGTTGACAATGAGGAGTATACCCCTCTCTACTGACAAAGTAACAAATGGTAAGTTTCAGTCAATCTTCTCAAGACCATGCATAAAATTTATTACAGATATACAATAGAGGCAAAAGTGTAATATGAGCCTGTGCCACTATGCAGTGCATGGTGGTGTATGCAAAGAACTTTTCAGATATAAGAAATATCAGAATTTGGAACATCTGAATTTAGAAAGTGTTCTGATACAATATACTTCAATTGCTAGGTCAAAAGCCATTGACATCAATAATAGTCTTTCCAATGTTTACAGTAGGTATGCTATCAGGTCTACTACTATATGTACAAATAATGTGTTATATACAGAACTTAACTGACTCCCAAACCAAACCTGTCTTTACAAAAATGTCAAACTGTTAGTGAATACAATTCCCTCGGCCTGAAGATTCCCATTACTTCAATGAAAAATGAATGAGATCCTTAAATGGCAGAGATAGAGCATTATAATATCAGAGAACAAAATAGTGACTAGAAAGACTGTAAATGTATTTTGTATGTGTAAAGTATACTACCTACCACAGAAGTAGATGCTCAGAGTAATTAATATTGTTGATGAATAAATTACCTTTTGAATCACTTGGGCACATGAAGAGTATGCTTTTTGTCTGTTCTTTGTGTATTTTATCTGCAACTTATACTGGTCTCATCAAAGTGATATTAAATCCATGCATATTTTCCACCACGTAACTGAATTTTAAAGATGTTCATTATTTATACATGATTACTAACATTACACATTTTAATTTTATTGTGCTTACTAATGAATGAATTATTTTGTTGAAAAGATATTTTTTTTCATTTGTATTGTAATAGGTGTCCTAGGAAAGTACTCTATTCATTTGAATTTCATTAGCATACACATTCTAAAATATTTGCCATATACAACTATGCCATTTTTTTGCAAAACTTTAACCCATGAATAAATATGGACAAATCAGTGTACAAAAAAATATTTTTTTGGTGATAATTGCCAGGAAAACAAAAAACAAAGCAAAGAAAGAAACACCATCACCTGCACAGTGATTATTAGATGCTTAGAACATTTATGAACTTATTTTTGAAATTTTCAAAGGATAAATAAAATAGAATTAACAGTATATATGTTCTAATATTTTTGTACTATTGCATTCCATTTCTTATTGTCACCACCTATACCATTCTTTACAATTAATTATTCTTGGATGATGCCATTTGTCACATGTAAGTTGCCACTAAATGTAAATTGCATATCACTCTTAAGGAAAGGAAAAGCAAGTATAAAAGCATGGCCATTTCTAAAATTTAGAAAGGCAGAGAAATTTTTAGATGTAGAGGAACCATGTGAAAAAATAACCATATAAAAACTTTAGCATCATTCTGTCTTTGTCTAGAGATTTTTTTGAATCTGATGGCTATACAAGTTAAATATCTATTTCATATATATTAATGCAGCAGTATTCAATTTGTCTCTTTTATAAATTGTAACAATTTTAAAAATTGTTTCTCTGCATAACATTTTTTTCACTCTATGGGTTTTCAGCTGTTTTTTCATATATCTCTTCATCATAATAATGATGAAAAAAGGTATATAATTTTTTGTACCTGGTTGCCTGAGAGCAGGCACCATCAAACATATTTAGGTATTCAAGGAAATGGCCTGAATTTCTGAGGCGGTAGTACTAACAGAAACTTTAAATTCTTCTTAGTATTGATGGGGTTTTTTTATGCATTATTTTATTGTTGTGATAAATAAATACTGCTATATTAGATTTATTTCTATGATTTTAGGATCAAACTCAGCATTCTGAAAAGAGTAGATGTTTTTCCTGATCGATCTGGAAGTAGAGAGAGCAATTTCAGAAAGGCAAAATGTCTGTTTGAAAGCTAGGGTTATCTGCCTTCTTTTTTCTTTTTCAAACTCCTCTTTCCTTCTTGCACCATTTACAAGTTATTAAATTTTTCATTGTGCAGATTGTGCATCTCCTGCCTGATCACTTTCCTCTCCTGGTGTCAGGTCGGCAGTTTCAAAAGCAAGGCCAGCCAAACATTTTGTATGTGTACCAGTTCTGTTCACAGCAGAACAGAGCTACTCAAACCCCATTTTTGCAGGTAACTTAGCAGAAGTGTTGACAGATTGTTAGGTAGCTCTTGAGGCCAAAAAGTACCAATAGCACTGTTATTCTTTTCATGAAGTAGAAGTATGATGGATCACAGTTGTTTAAAATGACCCCAGAGTACTTTTTTTCAAAGCAGCAACCTATGGCTGCTTGACGTGCTCACAGCACCTTGATATAGTCAGTGTTTAAGAGAAACCAAAGATTTCTGTGAAGTTTTTGTTGGTTTTTTTTTAATATATTTTGCATAGTAATATCAACTTAGTTGTTGAAATAATTCAGAAAAAATACAGCTAGCCTGTCAGACAGACAGACTGCATGCTCAGTACCCATACACGCACAGAAATGCCTACCTTGGCCAGGTTTCCTAATATTCTGTGCTCCACGATGTAGAAATCATGTTACATAACACCCTTTTTTGTTTCCTGCATCTGTGACAGCATTTCAAACAAATTTTGATATAATGCTCATCACAAATGGCACAGAGCCCCACAGGCCAGCTTCTGTTGCTTCTGCAGAGCTCCATACAGGAGCAACATCATTTTTAATGAACCTACACTCACCAGATTATATAAATCTGATAAAATAATAAAATCAGCAATGTATGTAACACAAGCTCGTTCTGCTTACTCAGTCTTACCAATGTAAAAAATGGGCAGACATCATGAGAAGCAGATAGATTTTAAAACCAGAACAACTTCACAAATATGTAACCTGACTTATTTCACATCAACAGAACTTTATCCTTTCATTTATGCATTCTGTCTCTAACAAGGTGATTGAATTAGACCAGAGAGTTTAGTGTAGCACCAAAAAATCATACAAAAAGAACATTACAGTTCCACAGTGTCATATGGTTTATTATTATACAATACAGTCACAGTGCATGGCTGAAGAAAAGACAACACTTTTTCAGTTTATTAATAAAGTTCAAATATCAATAAAGTTTTTATGCATAAAATTTTTACTTTGAAAACCAGCCACAAATGGTAAACACTTTAATGGGTATAAATCATGCCAAATCCATTGTGGGCCTTTCTCTCCCAACTGACAATGAAGAGAACTTACTAAATACCTGCTGAACACATCTGCAGATAAGATGAAGTATTCACTGTAATACTTCAATTAGAAAAGAAATCAACAAAGGACTTTAGGAATTCATCACTATCTACCTATTATAAAAACAATTCACCATGATAAAGTATTTATCAACTAATACATAAATGAAAATCTAATAATGTGGAATTACACTCAGCATTGATTTAAGATAACCCTGTGACACTGCGCTGAAATGTATTTGAAGTGGTCACACTGTTTATTTTGAGGTCACAACTGTCAGGACAGTAACTTTCAGCTGAGGAGTGTAGTGACATCTTAAGCTTTTCCAGCTAAATTGCTAAGGCTATTTTATGACTTTCCCCATCAGATGCCTCCTGCTGTATTTATTATGAAGACTTCCAGCCAAATAATGAAAAACAACTAAGAACTTTCTGACTATATCTTTTTCCCAAGATACGTGCAGTTTTTTCAAATTACATTGTCCCAGGAAATTTTTACTCATAAACTCAAGGACTGTATGATCTAGTTTTGTATTTTTTCAGAAGTTCCCTAGGAGATGACTTAAAAAGATGCAGCTTTTTAGAGAAGCCCAGATGAATGGAAATTAACTTTCCTTCCCTATGCTAAGTAAGGATAGCAGAGGAACAAAAAGTCATGCATGGCTGACACTGAAATGTAGTACAGATCTATTTTATACATAATACATTGATGACATTTTTCAGAAGCTGTTCATTCTGTTACTCCTGTATTTCTGCTGAGGTCCACGGATCTTTGTATCTCCCTGCATATCTTACAGTCATACTGGCAAGTATAACCCAGGTGCAGTCTTACCTAATGCAGCCAGATGTTACAATAACGTGTAATTCTTCACAATTTTTAGAAATTGGATTTTCTTTCCTTTCCCTAGCCCTAAATGGACTTTTATATCCTACCACACAATTGTGACAAAAAAACTCTTAACAATTTGGATGAACAAATCAGTTTTTCCTTCCCATTTTCTCATTGAATTACCTGTAACTGCATTTTTTGATCTAAAGAGATTACTATCTATATACATATGCATATAAGTAGACATACAGATAGATAAACAGACACTCTGTGTGCATGTGTATGTCTGTACCGACAAAATAAAAACAGAGAAAAAAAGAAAGTAGTTTAATATTTAGCAATGGAGAAAGAGATCATAAGGAGTTTAAAATCTTCAAAAATTTTAGATTTTAGGAGAAAGATGGTGCTTTGGTGGTTTAATTTTCAGTAGTTACAATGAAAATACTGTTCTTGAAAGCATGCATCCTCATACTCTTTTGTGTTCAGTTATTTTCTGTCTGGCTTCTGCAGAATTTGGGGTTCAGAGCTGACCTCTCAGCAAAGCTCTGTGGCACCCTGGGTTGTCGTATAAAGAATAATCCTCTCAATAAGAAATAACCAGAACTAATTTAGTTGTTTCATAATAAACATGTTAAGAAAAATAATACTTATCCATGAAGAGTGAAGCTTTCTAGAAAAAAAATATATAACCCTTTGTATACAGTATACAAACACTAGTAAAACTAGCATGTATGTGGTCATCATATTTCTACAGCTGCTTTTGCATTTGAAACAACTTAAATTGGCACAGTAATTGTTTTGGGTTTTGGGGTTGGTTTTTTTGTTTCTATTTTTTTAACTTTAAAGATTATATGGGCATGAAAGCTCACACAACATATAAAAAAATTATGAAAATGGAAATTTTATGAATATAACAGCAAAACTATGGTGAATTCCTCCAAGTGACACAGCAACAGACTTTGAAATTCTACAGATTTCAGACCTGTGCCTATCTAGGTAGAAAACAGATGCATCACAATCCAAATAGTCAGATGCTGGAAATATAGTGTTTCTACTGATTACACTGATGTTGGTATATATAAAAAAACTGTATCTGGTGTTTTTAATGATGTGCAAAACAGGTGCAAAATACTTTTTATATGTGTAAGGCTGTCCAGATGGAACTCATTAGATGCAGCAACAGATAATACCCTTTCTGACACTTTTCTTCCTCATATATCCGTGTCCCAAAACTGGAAATAATGGACTGTTAAAAAGGAGATGGACTCAGAATTTTCTGAGAATATGCTTTATTTCCCGCTTGCATGTTATGGATGACAATTACTGCAAATGTGTGAGGAGGTTCAGGGAAGATTCAGGACTGATTTTTCTCTTTCCAGCCTTTTCTTTGTGGATACTGACTGAGCTGACTGGTTGTGGAGAGAAAGAATATGTTCTGCTAGGGGACAACATGTGATTGACTTAATTGGTTGTAATTTAACATCTGAAAGTTAGACATCTAAAATCTGAGCCAGGCATTTTAGAATCCCTTTATAGTTAATGGAGAAAAATAGGCTCCTCCAGGGATATTCATCTGTTCTATCTTATGATGAGATAATGACTCTCTAGAGGTGCCTGTTCCTTTCCATTATCTATAAAGGGAATAGCCAGAGTCGTAGTACTCCCTAGGACATGGTGGGGATATTTTACTTTAACTGAGCATTCTTCTCAGAGAGTGAAACTTGCTATAGTTTTTTTCTCAAGGCTCAGTATACTCAAGATCATGTTCCAGTTTGTTGAGACAACACCCACCAATTCTGTTTGTGCAAGTGAAATTGAGAACAAAATTTCACTGTTTCTAAGAATCTTTGTAGGTTGAGGACAACACGTTCCAACACACACACACACACACACACACACAGATGTTTTGTGCTGAGTTAAAGCTTAACCTTTACCAATATAAATGAGGGACAAGAGACAGAATTAGGATGTCATGTCTGTCTAAGGCATAATGACCTGGCTGCTTCTTGCATGCTGAGATTTCACACAGTTCAAATGAACAGGGTTTTTGTAGGTGCCAGTGGCCATGCCCAGTAGTGGAGCATGAATATCTTTACATGATTTGGCATTAGAAAGGTATACATACACTGTCCGTACTTTTAATTATTCTGTACTGTTTCAGTAGCAACGTGTCTGTGCTGTTGCAATACTCTCTGTGCACTGAACATGTCTTATTTTCAGAGGGCTCCTGCATGGCTCAGGCAGAGTGATGCATTGATGAACTTACCTGGCTTCAGGGTCCCACAGATCAGGCAAACCTGTAGCTTCCTGTAGCCAGCCATAATCACATCTCTCATCTACTACTGACTTAAAGTCAGCTACTGCTCTTAAATGTGAAATTGAGTTCCTGAATTTACCTTGCTGTAGCCTAAGAACAGACTACATAGCCATTTCTTAGACCTCATATTTTCCCCAGCAGCCTCAGTTTATGCCTTGATAACCCTGCAGAGTATCTTCCTTCTTGACAGGACTGAGCAGCTCAAACCTGTCCTTTAAAAGCATTCAGTGTCTGGTGTGACCTCCATCATCTTCTAAATAGAGACAATTCCTCCTTTTAATAAAGTAGCCCAATGATTAGAATTAACAAGTCAGGAAGATAAAGCCAAAACCAAAACAAACAAACCCATATATTTCCTGCAGCATCTGAAGGATTCGAGGTCTTACAACTCACCTGCAGGTAGAGCTTTCTGGACACAATTCTACTAACCTGTTAGTCTGAGAGACAAAAGGGCTGTGATGCACACACCAAGGACCAGAAATGGCTTATAAAGCAGTCTGCAACATCCTTCCTGATGTCCTTCTTTCTGAGGACATCCAAATCTCCCCGAGGAGTAGACTGTGCTGGGTGGACTGTTTCAGCAGCTCACAGCCAGCTCCCTGGGGCTCTTTATGCTCATGGCTCCCCTCTTGTCACACAGCAGGAGAAATCCAAGGCTAAAGTGGGGACAAGTTTTGTCACTCCACTGGAAACTTCCAGCTTTGTGATGGGAATGAGTGTGGCTCCCTAGGCCTCAAAGGCTTTTCTAGCTGGAATACTAGAAATATCGAGGAAATATCTTGTGTAGTCAATGTCATATTCTCCTCACAGACACTGAGTAAAAATCTCAAAATCTTTATGCAAGATATTGTTAAGACTGCAAGGGTAGCATTGAAATGCAGATGTTTATACAGGTACCTTGTAGTTACCTTATTTATTTTTTTTATAATTTTCATGTAGTTTTTTATAGCTTTCACATAAGCATTCCTCCAATTAAAATATGAAAAAGTAGGATATGTAGGATATTTCTAAAGGAAATGAGTACTTAATAATTTTAATATTGTCCCTCCATGAAAGGACAATAGCCAAAGTATATTCAAAAATCCTGATGTAGTGCATGTTTCTTAGTGGGGTAATTAGGGTAGATCCTCTGCCTAAAAAAAAAAAAAAAATGTGCACTTTGTGGATCACTATCTAATACGTTTTGTTAAAGTGTATGTCCCCAGGGTCCTGCTTATCTGCATCTACAGGAAGGCTGAACCTACAAAGGCAGGCTAAGAAAGCTGGGGTTCAGCCTGGAGAAGAGAAGGTTGCATGGAGACTTCACAGCAACCTTCCAGTATCTGAAGGGGGACTACAGGGATGATGGAGAGGGACTCTATCAGGAACTGTAGGGATAGGACAAAGAGTAATGGGGACCAATTGAAAGAGGGGAAATTTAGGTTAGATATTGGGAAGAAATTCTTTACTGTGAGGGTGGTGAGATGCTGGAACAGGCTGCCCAGGGAGGTTGTGGCTGCCCCAGCCCTGGCAGTGTTCAAAGTCAGGCTGGATAAGGCCTTGAGTAACGTGGCCTAGTGGGAGGTGTCCCCTGGCAAGGGGGGTTGTGACTAGATGATATTTAAGGCACATTCCAACCCCTTAACATTCTATGATTCTATGGTTTAACAGGATCCATGAGGATGAAGCAAAATAGTCTTCCTAGTCTAGTATACTACACAGAAATGATAAACATTCTCTGCAAGATCAGTGGTGAAACTAACTAAATTAAGAAGTTCTTATTCTTACCAGTGATGCAACTTTATTTGAGAAAGCACACTGCTAGATATGCTTGAATGATAAACTGGAGTCTTATTATCTGGATTTAACATTGCTGGGAAATACTTTAAATATTTAGCTTTGCAAAGGTTTTGAAATACAATTTTAATTGAATCAGTTGTCTTTGTATTACAGAAAGACAAAATTGTATTGATGAAAGGGCCAAAAGTGACCTGCAGTGAAGAGATACACTGATCCAGACAATCCCTTTATCGTGCTGCTGCTGCTGGCAGCAGCATGTTGAGAACGTGCTTTTATTTTGAATTTATTTGAATTAGTGAGCGTCCAGATTGCTCCGATACATTTAGAAGAAGCTTAGTTCCATTATACTGGTTTATCACTCATGCAGCAGGGTCTGTAGATGTCTAATCTGGTAATTATCACACTATCTTCCTTGGCCTCCATTAAGAAAACCAGAGCCAGTTTTCAAAAGGGGATGAAGCAAGAAACATTGTTTTTAATGTGCCTGATCTGAATTTTCCACTCTGCAGGGCAAAGAGGAGGGGTGGGGAAGGGGGATGGGAGAGAGAGAAAGGAAGGCAGGAAAAAGGGGAAAAACGAAAAAGAAAAAAAGGTCTTGTTTCATTTTTTCATGGAGCAATTGCTCGAGAGTTTTTATACCTACTTTGCTGTATTAGAAGCTTATTTTCTCGCATATAGTAGCTTTTTAGGAGTAATTCAGTATTTCTACTACTGCAGCAGTGAATAGTCACAAAACATTTTGCTCTTTCTGGCACCTGCGTGAAGCTGTGACTTATGAATATGCTAATGAGGCTGCAACCAGAGCTGGCTGGGGTTCAACACTTGCACACAATTAGTGCTCAGGCTACCAGTGCTGCTGGGAGGCCGACTGCAGAAAGCAATATTTAGATTGATCAATTCAACATAATGCACTTTGTTTACAACAGAGGGTTTAAGAATAACAGCTGAAAGTTATCCTGTGAGATCACAGGGAAACTTAATTTTAAGACCTTTTTGTTAAATTCTGGATGGTAATTATCCAGTTTAAATCCTTGGCATCACAAAAGATGGTCCTTGTAGTATATTACATATTTTAATGGAGGAAAAAAGAAGCATGTACTATTAATGAATACTCATTAATGTTTAGACTGCATCTCCTGCACAACATCCATGTGTCTGTTAGCCTTGAATGCTGAAAAGAAATTCCTTGCAGTGCATACAGAAATGTCTTCTATATAACATCTGGAATTTATGCTTTTAATATTAGGAGAAGCAGTAACGTCTACAGGCTGGATATATGAGCTAGGCATCAAGCATGCAGGCAACTATTCCCACTTACAGTACATTTCTAGAGTTGAAACATAAAAAACATATCCTTAGACTTAGAAATATTAATATCAGTATAAAAAGTTTAAGTCGCCATGATTCACTGTGACAATATATGGTTAAAGAGTAAAAACCATATATTTTCAGAAACAAGCACTCCTAGATTATGGTATTAAATGATAGGTGAAACTCTTCTGTATTTACTATTTTCAGTAATTGACTAATATTGCAGGAATTTGAAATTGACTCAGTTTCCACATCTGGACAGACCCTAAGACTCAGAGTATTTTAAAAAAAAATTAATATATATTTTTAAACTTGTGGGATAGTTCAGATGAAAGATCATACATATTTTTGTGTGTTCGCAAATAATTATTTGTTTTATTTGATTTTGATATTGTTAGGTTAAAAATGAATGTGCCTTTACCTGGAAAATGAGAATTGATATCGAAATATCCTCTAGGCCCTATTTCATTCTGGCAGGCAACTCATAATTAGAAAATACACAGACATAAATAATTTCTTCCAACTCCTATAGTTTTGAGTTCTGCAAATCCTTTGCTCCCAAGCAAGCATTTTATCAGTAATGAATGATATGGCATGCTCAAAGGGCACCCATATGAGCTTTCAGTTTCACAGGAAATGTATCAGAAAGAAGAATTGTTTTACAAAGCAGTGTATTACCAGACACAGAGAGAGGCCATGTTAGTGCTTCTACTTCGGTATTTTTCTACAAATTACACACAACAGCAATTTTCAGTCCTACATTTCTTAATGGAAGTGGCTCAAATCTCTTGTGATATATATTCTTCCTAATACCTGATCTTCTCTCTTTAGTTCTACTTATATTCCATGGCAGATGGTTTACTTCAGTGTGTATCTACCAAACCCCCACCCCAAAAAAGGCACTTCTGAGACATCCTTTGAGACAAACATTACTTGTAGACTTGCACATGGTGGGCACAAACAGAAAATATTCATACCAGAGAAACAGTTTTGCACCTTTGTTCTAACAATAACTGTTTGTTCACCCATCTAGTCTCCCCAGTTTTAAACCTGAAAATATGTTGCATGTGTAAAAGCACAACAAATTCCATTTATTTCTTTCAGAAACTGTGAGTCAGTCAGCCCTACCAGAAAACGCTCTCCCAAAACACCTTTAAGTTCCTGGGTTTCCATTTCAAACATGTCTACACAATACAGCAGTTACTTTGTGACTGTTGAAGTAAATTTTAGTACTTTGGAATAGGAAAACCAATTTTGTTCTCTCTGCCCTGAGAATGTATTGTTTTAGTAGTTATTATTTTACTGTTATATGTCTGCGTAACCATGACATTTGCAGGTTCAGTTTGCAAAGATGTTACCTAGCTAGTAGCATATAAGAAAGACATGTAGCTTTAATAACTTCCACTAATACATAATAATTC
The DNA here is from genome assembly GCA_026261815.1 of Monarcha castaneiventris obscurior. Lineage (NCBI taxonomy): Eukaryota > Metazoa > Chordata > Aves > Passeriformes > Monarchidae > Monarcha > Monarcha castaneiventris. The sequence goes on along the minus strand of JAMPIT010000566.1, from coordinate 3,458,684 downwards.
ATGAAACATAGATTTTGAGTTGCATAGGAAAAATGAGTAGTTACAAGGAACAGTATCACATTCTTTTGCAAAACCTTAAATAATTTTTCCCCAAAGAAAAAACTTAATAACAAGAGAACATCAGGAAACTTCTCCATGTTTTCCATCAGGATGGTTACTGCTAAGTTAAGAATACTCCTGCTTCTTAATCTCTTTGTGTGCAAGAGCAGTATGTAGGAGAAGCACAGTTGTGTTCTTGCTTTTCTTTCTTTTTTTCCTTGAATTGAGAAGTTTGGTAACTTGGTTTGTCAGATTGGTGTCTTCCAGATCTCTGATGTCATAAGGAGAATAAGTTTTAAAAAGGTTTAACATCTCAATTGTATTAACAGTAGTCATGCACAAGCCACTTTAAGCTGAGCCCCAGAAAGCACAAATATAACTATATGCAACTATAACCCTGTGAGCAAAAGGTTCATTCAAATATCTACATATATAAAGGTACCTATAATAGATATGCCTTAAATATACAGTCTCAGGACTGGAACCTGAACCAAAGAAGAAAGATGCCTTCATGGTTGTTTCACGTACTTCTAATTTATATTTTTTCCTTGTGCTTTAATATTAGTTACTGCAATGGTGTGGAGAGCTCAAAGGTAACTTACACACTCACCATTTTAAGAACAAGGGAGATGAATCAAAGACAGCAGCAAGATGCCTTTCAGCCTCAAATACATTTCTTAGAACAAGAATAACCTTGAGCTCAGCCAAAGATCTAAGCCTTCACCCAGTTTAGCTCTCTCAGATGTATTTCATTTAACTGTTCTTGGCTTTTGTTTTCTTTACTCTGAAATCCAAGCAGCATTTTTTGCCCATATTATACCACAGATGGAAATAAATTTCATTAAAGGGTTTTGAAACAAAAAAAGGAAGGATCCAGTTCTCATGGTACATCCATGAGTGTTTCTATGTGTGAAATATATATGGTAAGGCTCAGCCAAGATAAGATTTCAAAGACTGTCACAAAAAAACCGAAGTCTGGTGAAGAAAGAGAGTAATTCTTTTTCCAAGTTGTGTCACAAACAAAGATAAAAACTTTTCGTCCCTTCAGAGGTGAGAAAAAAACCAAAAATAAACCAAAGAAGCAATAGTACACTTGTCTTCTACAGCCACATTAAGGGGGATATAACTATATCATGGCTTCTCAGAAAAAAACCCAAAATTTTATATAACTCCTGGGTCAAGTTCACAACTGAAAGACATAGGTCATTGAAACATTTCTACTTACCTTTCAATTCTAGCGTGTAAAGAATTTTAGAATCATTTTGTCATCTTTTATTCCAGCATAATCATTCCCAAAAATAATTAAAGTTCAAAAATTAGGTAGGAATATGCACCTCAGTAAATTTAAGTGTACTCTTACGGTATTAAATTTATTATATGAGAAATTAATTAATTTCAAGTTGCTTGGACAATTAACACTATTTCTTTGAAACAGAAAAATAATCATGTCTTGTGTAAGAGAAGAAAAAATTCCTCAGTGATCTAGTGCTAAGATTCTTCTCTGCATCTATGGAAAACAAAAACAGTTACATTGCAGAAAACTGGTTAATAAGAGTAAATTCTACCTCACCATTAAGTTAATACAATACCTGAGCTGTAAAACTTCCACTGGTTGGGTATACTTCCACTTTTTTGTTTTACTGTTGTTTTATTATTTGAGCACTGTGCTGTAAGACATGAAGCTGGAGAGACCTACTTTTTATCCCTGAGAACCTAACTGTCAAAAAGAATCTTAGAAGTTGTGTAAAATTAAGGCACTAGCTTAACCCTCAAATAGACTGAACAGGTTGTTATGAGAGGAGGAATTTCCCCTTGTCAGTCTGTCTGTTTGCCATTTGGCTGTAGGCAGTGGCATTAACTCTGTACTTACAGTGTCTTCTTACAAAACCTACAATATTAAGGTTAAAAACTAGAGTTACATAGCTTAAAATATACATATATTTGAAAATTATTTTTTTCTCTCTCTTTTTTTTTTTTTTAATTTGACCCACTCCTCTTTTTTGTTTTGAATTCTGTGATTCTGCAATAATTTTGATATGTAGTAGAAATTTTCCGTGGAAACACTGAGGGTAAAACACTTTCTTGTGTACATGGCTTTAAATACACCTATATCCAGATATGATGCCTGCAATAGAGTGCTTCTAGTTTCCTTACGTGATTAGGACGTTGTTTAAGACTTCTCATATTTTCTGTCAATGTTTTCAATAGTATTGGAATGTTGGTGTTGGTGTTTCAATATTACACTGTCTTGATATTTAATATTAACCTTCATTTCATAAAGGACAGCAGCATTTTTATCAGGAACAATTTTAATAACAATTTTTTAAAAAGATAGATTGCAAATGTACCTTAATCACTTTGGTTTCATGTAGTTCAGCCATTAAAACTACTCAGCAATAACAACTGTTGAAGAATTGGTTAACATCAGAAGTCTACATTGAAGAACTGATGGGCACTAGAGTCTACAGGGAAGACAAAAGAGGCATCATTCAAAACCCCTGAGAACAGGCCACCACCACTGCCCTGTGTTCATGGGAACAGCTATGACTACTTGGAATTAGAAGGTAAAAAGGTAAAATTCCTGCTCACTTGTACTTGTGTTGTTGATGGCACTTTAATTTAATGAAGCAGGTTTGTCACTGGTTAATAGCCAATACGGTTGCTCCCAGCTTGCAAAATCCTGCAATACTCTTCCAGAAGTCTCTGAATCCTTCCACAACCAAAGTAGAGCCCAAGGTATGCAATGTATACACTACATTTCATGCTGGAAAAATATACAAGTCTTTATGTTATTATCCACACTGTGAACTGTCAAACCACATCTATTTCACCATTCATTCATGGGACTCAAAGGAAACCCAGGACAGAATAGTACACACAGAGGAATGTACCCTGCCTTCCCAGACCGGTGTGTGCGATCCACTCCTCCTTTTCTGGTCTTTTAAATTCTGAGTCGAGCACTACTGGTGTAGGCAGCATGAGTGCTGATTCAGTCTTGCCTAAATCACAGATCTCCCCTCTAATGAACTGCTGTGAAAGTTTCTTGGCTCTATAAAGATTATCACTGCTAAAATCATCTCATTTCGTTTTGCTGTCATAGCTTTTCTACATGCTGCCAATCTGCAAGTTCACTAATTAAAAGTGATAATTCTTACATGGCAGTTTCCTTCTCCCAAGATCCAAAAGAGAAAAAATGTATCTCCAAATGGATGTACTTACAATCCAAGTGTCTGTGTGAGTACAGCCTCAGTAAACAAGAAATGTTATGGGCTAGGTGGAGCAGTCAAAGGAAGAAGATAAAGAGAAGCAGAGCAGGATCAGGATGGGGTAAGACCAAAAAAAAAAAAAAAAAAAAGAAAAATCAGTGTATAATTGGATATCAGTTTTCTTGCAAAAGTTTCAGTGCCACTCAATTTTTAACAGCCAATCTAATTTCAGATCTAATTGTGGTACTACACACTTGAATTTCTACTTATTTAGCCCAAATTACAGGTAATTATACAGACTACAACATTCAAGAAAACCTAAAGACAGTATTCAGTTAAAATCAATCATATTTCATATGGTAACACCAGAATTTTGTGGATACTTATTACCAGATTTCGTGAGGGCAAATGTTCTCGTGAGGAGCTTAGCTTTGAACCAACAGTTATGCCTTTCTTTTTTTTTGCCAGTAAACTAGGGTGATATAGGTTGAAAACATATAGGTATCTCAGCTGAAGAATGTTTTTTTCTAAGTAGCCATTTTTCTACCTTTGACCACATTTAAGACACATGATGTTATGTTTAAAAGGAAAACCATTCCGTTTTATTGATGACTTGCCATTTTTAAGAGGAGTACTGATGCTTACTATCAAGCAAAGACCTGGATTCCTCCAAGAATTCTCTTTTTGCTGTCATGTTGATAGTCTCTAGCTTTCAAAGTGGCCAAATCTGTGATACTGAATTGGCCTAAAGTATGTGATGTATTATTTTTATGTGGTTCACAACATAAACTTTATATTTCTTAATGCACTTGGCTATAGTTTAAGCTTTTGCTATGATACCTATTTAAAAGGAGGATCTTCTGCCTTTATGTTTTACAATTGCTTTGGTTTTCTATGCAGGTGAGGTTTTTTCTTTCTCTCTTTTTTTTTATCTCATTTAATTAACATATAGCTGCAATAAGTGCATGAAGCCATTGGTATGCAACAGGACCATTCACGAACTCATGATCACTGAACTTCTAACATGAGTAAACCTAATATTTGTATGGCTTAAAATCTATAATTGAAAATAGAATAATTATGCAAATGAGAAATAATGTTTGCATGACTTATGTGCTATAATGACACTTTTTCAAAGCAAAATGAAAATAACTTTTCCTGAGTTTTTAAATGTGTAGGAGGTGTTGATGAAAGTTACATAAAAATAACACACTGTGGTATAGTCAATTACTATCATTGATGGGAAAATTGAATTTGAAGAGGGCTACTGATACTAGTCCTGTGCAGAGTCAGAATGAATTATTCAAAGAGCAGAACATATGAACAACCTTGCCAGATCCAGCAGCAGGTCAGCCAGGTCACATCCACCAGAAGTTTCACATGTGCAGTAGTGTTAGCACATGAAAGAGCAGAAGAACATGTACAAGGAGGTAGTATTGCATTTCAGAATAGCATTTTACCTATGCTGTGAGTGCATTGTAGACTGGATTGTATCTGTTTTTGAATCTCTCAAAGCTAATTTCTTCCATGATTTCTTTTATAACAATTTGTAGAACTATTTAAACTTTTTACAAAAGTCTCGAAGTAACACATTTTAGAACTGAACTATACATTGCACTGCCTGCAGAGATGTTCCCTGCTGTTTCTTCTGAATAAGCAACCTGCTAGTTTTATTTGAAGCCTGCTAGTTCTTATATTAGGAGCTGTAAACAATCGCTCACTCACAGCTTTTATATGCTATGCATGCTAAAAACCATTGTTCCAATTCACCTTTGTCAGCCTCTTCACAGACTGAGGTGGTCCAGCCCATCTATTTGTTCCTTTTGCTAAAATTTTAGTGATCCCAAAGATATTCCAGGCTGTAAGAATCAGCTTCAGGCTTTTTTGAGGGGCCTCAGCAACTCCTGTCCTATTAGCTACCCCACATTATTAAGACACTCAAAGTATAGCTCCTTGGAAAAGATTTAGACACATACACTATACCTAATAATAATATTAAGCTGTAGAAAGCAGCGTCCTGGAAAATTTGACAACTTTGTGTGCACATGCAGCATTCACATGAATAGCTTTTAAATCCTGGGATCCTGATGTGTGAAAAGCATCTGTTATGAGCAGTTTTTAATAAACCTGCATGGGATGCAGGTAATGTATCAGATGACTGGGAGGTGAAAATCTTCTTAAAAGATAGACTCTTGGAGAGTGAGCTGTCTGAGCCCAGTTGCTAATAACTTAACACAGGTCACTGATTTCTGGGAAGCAGATTGTAGCAGTTGCCAGGCATATTCTGTGAGAGCCAGAATTGTGTTGAGTGCTGCAGAGCCTCTATGCCAAGAGATGTTTTTTCTTCCTTACCTTCTCTAGTGCTGTCTGTCGAACTGCCTAGCATCAAATCTCAGATGCATGACATATAGTAAAAACAAGATTTCAGCCTAAAGCTATACAATAAAAATGAGAGAGAGATTGAAGAGCTTGATTTTGACTTAATTTACTGCCTATTTAATACAAATCAATGCACAGTGCTTGCATCACCAGAGGACATACCTACACAGTGTGCAAGTAAAATAGCATAGGTGGAGAGTTAGAGAGAAATCCATCCTAAATTTGAAAGATAACAATAATTATGTTTCAAACAAGCAGACTCAAAAGTCTTTGAAAGGAAATCAGTTTTCACTGTAATCACATTCATGGTACCTCTGATCCCTAGACTTCCAGGTTCACAGTTCATGTTCAGCCAACATATTCATTACTGTCTAGAAATCAGTGAGATTTCTACTTATGAAAAGTAATTGTGGCATCATGAGAGAAAAGTAGCCAAACAAGATCTCTCAAGAAGGCAAATGTAGTACTTTTTTCTACTGTCATGATTTCACATGAAGGTCTTTGTTGGTTTAAGTCATGACACTAGAATGCTGCACTAGGGACAAAGCTGCTCAGCTTCAAAACAAACCCTGCCTCAGTGGTAGTGTCCAACACATGCTGCATTGCTGTGCTGAAAAAAAGTAGTAGGTGCACAATGAATTTTGCACACAACTTGGTAAGGGGGGAAGGAGGAAGACTCAAGGGTAGGAAAGAAAAATCCAGTTTTATTCCATACGCACAAAAATATACATACACACACATACATAGATCCATGCACAGATGTATGTGCATACGTTTATGTGGATGTGTATATACATATGAATGTGTTTGTGAACAAGTTGATCTACATAAACTCACATGAAGTACTCTGAACTATGAAAAGTATGTATGTAAAAAACCACACACATGCAAACACATCTGTGCTTGTGGATACATACTGTCTCTGCAGTCTCTGTCTGCATACATGATCATCTAAATAGAAAGAAAAAAGAGGTATCTGCAAACGCACGTTGTTTAAGCAGGTTATTCGGCTATTTCAAGACCATCCTGTTATAAACAGGCATTCTGTTCCAAGAAGCAGGGCACATTAATATATATTCTCCTTCTAGCTAGCAAGAGAAAGTTATATTCAGAAAATAAGCTAAGTGTTTCTTTTAAACCAAATTACTCAGGATATTGTTCCGTAATCAAGATATCTGTTGTATGTTTCTAGCATTATTTCTACAATTTGTTATTCTTCAATCCCCTCTTTTTTTTGTTCCTGTTCAGTTTGTCCCATTGCCTCCAGAAACCTAGTTTTAAGGTAATAAAATTTACCTTTAACAATTTTGTAAAAGAACCATGCTCATGAACAGTGTTTTTAAGCTAATAATTATAATTACAATGAATAGTCATTGCTCTGCTTGTTGCTCAGTGTAATGTGATAATATGAGTCACTAATTATGAATAATTATTTTGCCATTCATTCAGATGTACAAGCTTTGGCTGGGTTATCTAGTTTCAGGGCAATTTTAGCACTATTTTAATGCTTTGTATTTAATTTAACATTACTGAGCAAAACTGAAGGACCAGCTTGGAAAAAATGTTGTGAATTCAGTTTAAATAAATATTTATTGGCACATTTTATCTTAATTTTCTTAGGGTTCCCCCTCCTCCAAATTTTGCACAGTTTGTGGGAGTCAGACTGAATAGATGAATTAACAGAGAGTTCTGGATGTTGAGGCAACAAAATGTAAGGTGCTATAGAGACCAGAATTTTAAATATATTTTGAAAAAAAGACTTTAAGTAAGGGTCCATCTTCTATAGGTTTTCAATCCCAATTATTTTCACTTAGTGAGGAAGGAAGAGATTTCCAAAACAATCTGATTTATTTAAATATTGATTTGTAGAGAAATGGGTAGGTGAAGAATATCTAATTTCAAGCAAAGGTTTTAAAACTGAGACTAATAAATTTTCCAAATACCTTATTTTATGAACTACTGTCTTTGAAGACTGTCTGTAGCATATTGCATGGCCTGTATTATTAAAGGTCTTTTCCCTGAATGAAATTTTTTAACCATTACTCCTTTGCTATGCTTCTAGTCTATCACTTTCCCTCTGACTGCTTGCTGATGATGATGAGCCATGAAACTTTGGATCCAAACATAGCTGGTGTTCCGTCTGTGCTTATAGAAACTAATTGCATCATCATTATTTTGCATTTAATAACATACTTGAACTCAACATAATTATGTTCCTCTCTTGATCCTTCTTCATTATTTGTGTCCTTGAAATATTTTTGTTTACATGGCTCACTTGAGCTATTCCACATGCAAATATTCCCATTTAAACCAATGATACACATATCATTAAATATATTTCAATCATTAGCAAGTATAAACTTTCGGGTTTTTTTTCTCTAAAAACATATGCACTGTATAGTTGGTTATTTACATAATTCCTTGCTCGTTTGAGTTATTTTTGAGGGAGACATTTCCATCCTTCTTTTGAAGAAAACTGTCATTATAAATACATCAACAGACTTGAAAGACGCCTCAGTAGTGATTTGCAGTTTTTCTTAGCACATTTTTAAGAGAAAGGTCTTGATTTTCTTCTGGAGAACACGTAGTCTTTGAGTAGTACTACTTTTCCAAAAAGTCTTCTCTGATTTTCCATACATGATGATGATGTTAGACTTTATCTTTTCCTTTCCTTTCCTTTCCTTTCCTTTCCTTTCCTTTCCTTTCCTTTCCTTTCCTTTCCTTTCCTTTCCTTTCCTTTCCTTTCCTTTCCTTTCCTTTCCTTTCCTTTCCTTTCCTTCCTTTCCTTTCCTTTCCTTCCCCCCCCCCCCCCCCCCCCCCCCCCCTTTCCTTTCCTTTCCTTTCCTTTCCTTTCCTTTCCTTTCCTTTCCTTTCCTTTCCTTTCCTTTCCTTTCCTTTCCTTTCCTTTCCTTTCCTTTCCTTTCCTTTCCTTTCCTTTCCTTTCCTTTCCTTTCCTTTCCTTTCCTTTCCTTTCCTTTCCTTTCCTTTCCTTGCCTTGCCTTGCCTTGCCTTGCCTTGCCTTGCCTTGCCTTGCCTTGCCTTGCCTTGCCTTGCCTGGCCTTGCCTTGCCTGGCCTTGCCTTGCCTTACCTTGCCTCAGCAGGATAGAGTAGATATTCATATTTTCAACAGAATTTTTCAATCTCACTTCCCTGTTTTCCTTCAAAGCAGCAGTTATATTTACTGTTTGAGTGAAGGGGTCCATTAAACACAACAGTGTGCCCCTTGATTAAACTGGAACTATTAATCTTCCTATTACAGTTTCTTGTACATTTTACTCATTTTTCTCTTTATTTTTATTTCCACCCTCTACTGACTCTTCTTATTCCGTTCTCCTGCTAACTACTGGGCTACTTCCAAGCAGGTTTGCTTTCCTAAGTCAAATATAAGAACTGTCTTACTTTTCTTGTTTACTGACGGGATTCCCAAGGAGACTGTAAGGAAAAGGATATCATGAGTTTTCATTTCTCATTTGCTCTTCGTTGTCACTTATGCTGAGTGGGAAACCATCCCAGACTTTCCAAACTGCATCAGTGATGGCTAGAGAGCTACACTCTTCAAATTCTTTCTGGTTTTAAATTAACAATTGTCATGGAGACTTAACAAGCTGGTAGGGTTTTATTGAGGGGAGGGAGAAGGAATTTTGAAAGAAGGAAGGGATTAAACCTGTGTTAATATATATAAAAAAATAAAAAATTATATCTCAGGAAGAATTCATTTTCCAATGTGTCTTCCAGTTGCACAGTGATCTAACTGAGCTTTCCCCCTCTGATATGTCGGAGAACAGATCAAACTTTAATTTGCTACCTATGGCGTTTTCTTACTTGGAGTGGGATTCACCTCATTCAGATTCAGATCTAATCTGAAGTTGAAATCATTCTGCTCTGTAAAAATAAACACTTAAATTCAGAAGAAAAGAGTTACCTGCTGTTGATTTCTGATCACTACAATGAAATTCAGCTTTGGGTTTTTGCAGCAGTCTTCCTTTCTCCCTTTGTTTTTCACCTTTGCATGATGAAGTTTGACTTAAAGATTGGGGAAAATAATTAAAAATTGCCAAGCCTTTTTGATTAAATCCACATGATCTATGCTAATTGTCAATGGCTCAATTGTACGATATGCCTCTATATAACATATGTTTATATGTAACATCTGGGTTGGGAAATCAGTGGGTTAAGGGTACTGAAATTTCATCAAAGCGTATCAACAACATTATTAACATCACTTGAACTAGATCCAGAGCTGGGATTCCTGGTGTCTTAGCAGAAGCCAAAAAACTCGTGCTGCTGTTTCTGCCTTGTACCAGTCCAAAGCACTCGGCTGCTGCTTCTCTTGGTTAAGTCTGTCGGAGGTGCACGAAGACCGCTCTAGCCCAACGCAAAGAATGGGTGGCCATGAGGTATCAGAACACCATCAGCTGGCAGGATCTCTTGTTTGCTCTGTGGTAGGCAGAGCTTGAACAGCATTTGGCTCCTGAAGCTTCATTTTTTGCCCGAACAGCCAGTTTCTGCCTTCCTCAGGGAAAGACAGGGAGCCGAAAGGGAACAGTCTCTATGTTTGAGCTGCACAGGGGACACACATGGTTAACTAAGACAGAACATAGGAGCACATCTACCATGACAAACTCCAGTAACTCCAGTTTCTCTAGACCTCCATTCTGCATTTAGAGATGCTCACTGCTGTCAAGACTGGAGCTTTTTCTCATTATGTTGACAGTCAAAACTTTGTGCATTTGAGAACTTGAAACATAAGTACGTAAATATCCACTTTCAGATTATATATATATATTTCAGCACCTATAAATGTGAATTACATAGGACTTGGGGAACTATATTTTCTTTTGGCTCTGATTCATAATGGAATTGATTTAGAGGGGAAGAAAAGAATCGTTAAGTCTCAGACAGTTCTACCACAGTAGAAATAAAATATAGATGACTGTACAAAACTTCCTTATTCAAATGGTTGAAAGAGCTTAATTTTCCTGGCAAAAATCCTGTTCTCAATTACATAAATGGAACCCAAATCAATTTTAATAAGTTGAAATTTAAAGACCTGATCCATCTCTGAAATAAATGATAGTTATGTCACTAGCTCAAAAACTTCATTTTAGCAACCAAAGCAAGTGTTGGGAAGAAGCTTTACCAAGTATTTGTTCATTTAAAGTTTTACTTTGCTCTGCTCTCTTATGCTGCCTGACCAGGGATTCTGCAACTTCATGGATTTTCTTTCTACAGAAGTACTTAGAGTATGAAAGATGTTACATAACTTTTACATCTTTCACAAGAAAAGTGTATATATTTTTTTCACATGTTAATGGAACATGGTGAGGCTGGCCTAGACATTCAAGCATGAAAATCTCAACTTTCTTTGTTTTTTTGAACTAGAACTATGCTCTTAGAAAAGAAAATCTACATCTCCATTAATATTTATATTTCCTTTGATATTTAACAGGAATCTCAGAGGTAATAAATTAAATTACTATTTTGTTAAAAAATTCTGTTCCTTTCTAGAGCATTCCACCATTCATCCAAAATTATTGGAACTTGCTTTTAGAGGAATATTAATATATCTTGGTGTTTTATAAGTGCCTGTATGTGTGAGTGTATATGCAGGAAACTACAGGAATGGTACCCTAGTTTCACTCACTGTGACACACTTGTATCTAAGGAATCTTTATTTCCTGAGAGTGAAAGACAGGCATATGAATATAAATGTCTTTGGATTCCTAGTAGTTAAAAAAACAAGAACAGCTTGTGCTGAGACAATTCATAGTAAGATTTTACGTTCACAAAGCACAGTTTAAAGTGCATATTCCATGAGAAAGGCTTTGCCACAATGACAAATATGTGTGCACTCTTTGTGAACCTGGAAAGGAATTTAGAATTAAAGCATCTTAAATCAGATATCTGAACACATCATGCCTTGCCAGTTCATCAGTTCAGTCATGTTTATCCATCCTCAGTTCCTTGAAGGAACCTTGCTAAGTGAAAAATGCTAAGTTTGCAGCACTTGCAAGGGAACAAACTCTTTCACACAGCCTGCAAACAAATTATTGGGTTAATTAATGACATAAAGTAGATTCTACATTTAGTTATTTATTTGAAGTACAGGTCAGTCCCTGGTCCTCCTGAAATAAATTTCTCCTGGTGAGATTGTACAAAAGGACCCCAGCCTTCCTATAAACAGACAATGTAGAAAGGAGAATTAAATTAGAACTCCAATATTTTGAAATATTTCTGAGACCACATATTTAGATATCTAATCTGGAATGTAAGATTTTAATTTCAAGCACTTGTAATTAATTTCCTATGTCAGAGTGACCTTCAGAACAATGGAGCACCATGGGTACTCTGTTTTGCATGAAATGTATAAAGGTAAAAATAATATATAAAAAGTATTGTAATTTCATGTAATTTCAGACTTCTATTTCTCTCAATACGTTTGTCAACCTTCCATTTCTTAATTAACCATTAAGATGCAAATAAGCATTTATGAGCTGTCTGGCAGGCTATTCAACTGTCATTAATACTTTTCTGTCTTTGTTATTAATGTATTCCTGGAGTATTTTTTACTTCTTAGTTTGTCCCCAAATTAAGTTGACCTACTCCCATACATCTGCTGCTGGGATGAGCACTTTCTTAGAAAGCTGAATAGAAGACTATTTTCTTGAGTATCTTTGTGATAGTTACTGTCCATCTACAATATCTACAAAAGGAAGGCAGCTTTTGCAAGTTTCTAAGTGGACACACTCTCACATTTTTCCTGTCTGTAGAAATGGACCCACAAAAAAGCACAGTGGCCTTAGAATGTGTGCATTTTCTACATAACTACCACCAGTTTAATCTAAGTTATGTAAGTACTTAGACTGTATCCCTTAATGTTTACAGATCACTATGATGTTATTCTGAAGATAAAGGAGATAACCAAATTTTGCTAAGGTATATTTTGGCTTTAGTCATTTGTCTTTATAAAAGAAGGAGGGTGGGAAAGCAGATGATAAATGTCTACAGCCACTTTCCTAGAATCAGCTTATTCTTATATTCAGATTTCGATAACAAAATATAAAATTAAATAACGTAAAAAAAACAACATTTATGAAAAAGAACCTGTTTGTTCCTCTAAGTTAGAAATTGAAAGATCAAAACAAGACCTCAAGTAGACACTTAGTACATAAAAAATGCATTACAGCACTTGTTTATTCTGAATAGGTGAAATTCAACAAAGACACCCCAGGTACTGCTTTTGTTATATATTTCTAACTTCTAAATTCTGTACAGTTAAACACAATTTCAATCACTGATTTACAAAAGCCATATTTACCTACAGAAAAGGTTTACTTTTTCAATACAGAAATGCCTTACACTGATAAGAAGACAGCCTCTACATCTTGAATTTCAGCTATGATGTAGCTCATTACATTAGCACAAAGAACTCGGGAAATATATTACTGAAGTGTATTCAGCCATGGCTACAGTTTTGATAGTGCTACCCTGTAGAAGATCCATCATTCAAGAAAGGTCTAAAGGGACAAATTTTAACAAAATTAAATTCCTAAAATAGAGGCACACTCTTCTGCATCCTAATATTGGATGCAGAAATGCAAAGGAACACTGAATTGAGCACTCTCGAGCAATCAGTATTTTTAGTCATGCCTTATAGATGTAACAAGCAGGCTTAAGAAAATCATATTTAATGCTTTAGGGCTCATGGAGATGATTCAGTATAGCATTTAAAGCTGTTCACTTCATTTGCAAGATTATAAGACAAAATATATTGGGGTATGCTTCAATGGAAAAGAGTTAATTTGAAAATATTCATTGAAATTTAGGGTTGATTTATAGTAAATTATAAGTGTACATAAAAGGGTGAGTAATTTAACCCTTTTTAAATATCCTGAGCTAAGGTTAATACAGACTGCTACTTCATCAGAAATTTACTTTTCTACAGAAATGAGACATTATGAAGATAATTGAGCTAGCATATTAATATATTTTTCCACTATCAAGTAAACTTTTTCAGTTTAAAACCTGCTTTTTATGAAATAAAAGAAAGACTAACCTTTCATTTGCAATGGCAAAATAACATTTAAAAATATATGTATAAAGATATCTTATTCAGTCTTGGAATGCACCAATTTTTAGCAAAGAGTTAGGAAAGAGATTCTGATTACATGTACTAATTGCCCATTCAAACACTTCACTAACAGTGGTGTACCATATTGTGCCATGGGAGAGCTTCATTTGGAAAGGTTGTCCTGAATACGCAGAGCCAAATTATTTTACTTAATACAAGCTATTTTTATATAGATTAAGTTCTGTATTTTTTTATAGTGCAGGAAACATAAAATTCTTTTTACATTCTCTTCTTTTATACTGCTGAAAAGGTGCAATATTAGACACTGAGCAGAAATCCTTATCTCAAAGTCATTAAATGGAAGTCTAGGGGTTGCAGAACCTTGTCTGTTTATGTGTGATACTCTTGGTTCTCAAATGCTGCATAGGAGGAAGGAAGGGAGGAAGGCAACAAATTAAAGTTCTTGCAGTTAACCTTAAATCAGGTCCTCAAGCCACTGCAGTGTGTTATGATAGCTTAGAAAAATGCAAAGTGTAGATAAAAGTTGGTACAGACAGAGTGAATAAAAGGCTTCTCTCACTAATTAAAATGAAAGTTTCCTCTTTTCCCTTTCTTTCTCTTTCTCTACCTCACATTCATATTTATACATACAGGCACACTACATCCTTTGTGAAAAGCATGAAATATGTGTGATATATTAGCAACATTTATGATATTATTATGGAGTGGAATTTGAAATGTAAGTTATTTAAATATTTGAGATAATTCTTTTGTATGATATATAAAACTGCTCTCATAAATCTTGTCAGCAGAAGCTATCACAAATGGCCAATCTGTTCATCAGGTAATATATCCTTGTGCATTTAGCTGTGGCTCTGCATGCACATCTACAAAATTTGTCAAAATATCCAATTTTGGGGATACATCATGGTAAACTTGTATTCCTCTTCAGTTTTTTTCCCCACACTTTTCCTGATTTAACTTTAGTTTCTTTTCTTGGGAAGAAATGTCACTGTGCTGTATCATGATCTGTGATTTCTGGATTAGGATGACTGCTCTCATCTAGGAGCTTTGTTATACACGTGCAGAAAATGTCTTTTCACAATCTCTCACAAAACATGTTTAGCATGCATTCTCTGAGAAAAACAAGTTTGTAACACAATCAGATTAATTTTTTAACTGATCAGATTACTTGCAAGGACAGTGGTTTGACTCATTTGACTCTTTCATGCGAAACAACTCTTTGTAGAGATCCCATGCATATGTACTACTTACAGAGGTTACTGTTACCAAAGATGAGGGCAATATAGGGTAAAGTTGGATAATATAGGAAATGGTTAAATAGCTATTGCAAAACAAAATGGAGGGGAAAAAAAGTCAACAGGCTGAAATTGTCAAACTGCTATTTAGTATTTTTGCAGTACTTTTTAAGCAGTATATGACATCATTGGAATGATGGAAACAGGCAATGTAAAAAAAATGCCTGTGTGTTTAAAAAAAAAAAAGATTAGAATTTTAATGGGAATGAGAGATGAAAAAAAGCAGTAGGACTGGGTGACAAGCTTTTATGAGAATGATATTGAGGATGAAGGAAAAGACACTAAAAATATCTTTGCTGACACAGCATAGCTGTTTTAGAGAGAAGCTGAGGGTATTGAAAAGAAACCAGGTAATTTCTGGATAGTGCTAGAGAGCTGCAGGCTGTTAGAGGAAGTAAATTGGCAAATGTTTTTACAGCTATGCAAAGGTAGGAAGAAGGTTAGAATTTTAATATGAAAGGGTACTTGCTGGAATAGTTCCACAAAAAAAAAGAAACAAACCCAAAAAACCTGAAGTGACAGATTTACATGACTCTTGAAGAGAAGCCTGCTGTTTCAGTACTAAATTATTTTCTTTCTTCAAATTAGGGTTTTTCCTTGAGAAATACACACAAAATTGAGCCACGTCCTTCAGGTGAGAAAACACAAGGGCATTATGTGCATACTGTACACAATCCACTCACTTGCTCATATATTCTATATACAACCAGACCTTTCAGCACTTTTAACAGACTGGCCACATGACTTGCTCCCTGGTGGACATGGTCCTGATCTAACACAAAATGCTAATTACCATTTTTTATATCTTCTCTATTTTTTGTTGTACGGAACGGTGGAGCAGTCTGCATGTGTGTTAAGGTCTAGAGAAGTGGTCTGTGTGGTGGGTGGGGAACTGGCTGGCAGGCTGCACCTGGAGGGTGGTAATAAATAGCTGCTCCTTAAACTGGCAGCCTGTCACATGTGGGGTCCCCCAGGGAAACACACGGAGCCCCATGCTGTTTAATATCTTAATAAATGATCTGGATGATGGGATCAAATGCACTCTGATGAAGTTTGCTAATAATACCGAACTGAGTGGGGAAGGGGACACATCAGAAGGGAGTGGTACCCTGCAGGAAGATCTGGATAGACTGGAAGAGAGGGCTAGCAGGAACCTTATGAAATTTAACAAGGACAAGTATAAGGTCTTGTGCCTGGGAAGGCATAATCCAGGAGTGTATCTCAGGCTGGCATCTACCTGTTTGTGGAACTGTTCTATAGAAAGGGACCTGGGGATCCTGGTGAACTACAAGCTCAATATGAAAGGTAAGCTGCTGTGGCAAAGAAAGCCAGCAGATGTTGGGGTGCATCACTGAGAACATCACCAGTAGAGATAAAAAAGCCACTGTATTATTCTCGTCTGTGCTTGTCAGGCCACATCTGGAAATACGGTGCTGGGTTTTGATCCCTGCTAAGAAAATAAAATGTGGACAGGCTGAAGAGGGTCCAGAGAAGGGCCAAAAAGATGATCCAAGGATTGGGAAGTTGCCATATGGGAAAGGCTAAGACCTGGGTTTATTCAGCGTTCAGAATAGAAAGCTTAGGGGAGACCTTATCCTCTTCCAGTCTTTAAAATGGGGCTACAAAGAAGATGGAGACTCCCCTTTCACAAAGAGTCACATGGAAATGATGAAGGGTAACGGGCACAAGTTACTCCTGGGGAGATTCTGATTAGATACAGGAAGAAAGTTTTCCATGAGAACAATTAGCCATTGAAATGATCTCCTCAGGAAAGTGGGCAGGATTGGACACTTTTAAATTCCTCAAAGTAGGACACTTTTAAAATCCAGCTGGACAGTGTTCTGGGCCTTAATGAACATTTGATTGGCCATGCAGAGATGGTTAGAAGTTTATTTACTTCAAACGTGTGAAGGGGCTTCTGCAGTGATGAGAAAGGGAGACTGGAAAACCAAAGTGATGTATCACACAGCCAACCACAGATGTACTAAGTAGTCTGTGTAATATCAGAATCTTTGATTCTCAAAATCACTCCTTAGTGTTTGAGAAGAAATTCAAT
The DNA here is from genome assembly GCA_026261815.1 of Monarcha castaneiventris obscurior. NCBI lineage: Eukaryota > Metazoa > Chordata > Aves > Passeriformes > Monarchidae > Monarcha > Monarcha castaneiventris. The sequence goes on along the minus strand of JAMPIT010000566.1, from coordinate 3,441,613 downwards.
CAAACACCACTTTTTCTTTTTCCTTCCCTTCCTCCTTGCTCCTCTTTATTGCTACTTTCTACCCTGAAAAATAATAATCTATAGGAGACTCAGCAAATACGGGTTACTGAAATGATAAAATAAAAGGGAGCAAGGAGATGTACTCTGGCCAAAAAGTGTGTGAAAAAATTTATAAAAGCATATTTTTCTACCTGGGAAGATTATTAATTTATTGTGTTATGGAATTTGGTTTTTTTATTGCATGCATGCCTGTGTTAAATGTGCATGTGTGTGCATTTACTTTTAATGAGCAATTATGTACATTTTCCTGTACCAAGAAAGGTCTAGATTATATTTTTTCCCTATTTCTGTCAGAGATTGAATTTTTGTTCAGTCTTCTCTTTTCACACAAATAAATTTTCAGATTCACTCAGCTACCTAGACAGCTTTTCTAATTTTGAACTGTACAAAGTAATACATTATAGAGTTACTCTAAATATATGTTTATATATCGTAATTAATATAATGAGAGGAAGAATAAGACTCAGGACAACAACAAAAGTAAGGACTCAGAACTTTTGAAAAACTAATACATACAACAGAATACAAACCACTTAGGTCAGTGGATAAGAAATAATAAAACATATTGTTTGCATTACAAAAAACAAGCATGAACCTTGTAATTCTTGTCCCCAAACTGAGGAATTATGATGAAAAAAATATTGAAACCATTAAGCCTGTTTGTAGCTGCAGCTGAAAACATAAATGAGATCTTGGAATGAATAAGAAAAGGTATGTAACACAAATTAAATGAAATATTACTTCTATGCAAAGGGTTGATTATGTTTAACACGTATTTAGAATAATATGCTTAGTTCTTTCTATTCACCTTTCCACAAAGGTATTATTGCTCTGAACAAAAATAAGATAAAGTGATAATAATATAGTTCAGCAGTCCATACAGCAGTGAAAATTGTGGATTTATTCTCTTCAAGTGACCTAAATCACAGCATGCAGAATAATGAAGTTTTGATCTGGTGAAATATCAAACAGTTCAGACTGAGGAAATAGAAAAAAATAAATGGAACAGTCAAAAAGAGGAAACTTAGGCAGAGAAAAATTTACTTACAGGAAAATATGAACTGAGACACCAGGTAGATCAGTGAAGCCAAAAATATTGAAAAAGGGGAAGAAACAGCCAGAGATTTATATTTTTTGAAGATATTAAAGGACACAGAGAAAAAGTTGGAATGTGAGACTTAGATAAAAATAAAGGAAATATTTCTTTTGACCTTTTATGTATATTGTGTTTACTGCTTTGTATAGAGTACCTGAATTAACTTCATTGTCTGCTTTTAAGATATGATTAGTCTGTTTCATAACTGTCTCATAACTGTTTTATGAGAACCTCTTGTCCAAAAGAACAACAAATTCAAAATTAAAGGCTCACTGGATGCCGTGTGTAAGTTTTACCTAGAATACATTTTTACTATTGAAAATGGGAAGTTTGACTGTGATGGTACCAGGGGAGAGAAGGACTGCAGGAAAATTAGGTCAATTAAATATTACTTTAAACCACATGGGAATTAGAGAGGCCATAGTAACAGTATCCAGCTGAGCAAGTAAGGACTTTTAAGTATAGGCACTTAGAGTTAGGTAGGATGAATTCTACTGCAGTGACTTAAATTCTTTTCTCAGACTGGATTTTTTCTTGGATCCAGATATCTGGATCATGTTTGGGTAGCACTCTGGGACTTTACATCCTTCCTAATTTGTACTAAATTTTATTTTCTGAGATCACCAGGAGTAACTTTAAGATAGCATTCAGTAGCATTCTCCCAATTCAAGAGAAGGAAACTTGGGGAAAAATAAAAATGATGTTACAAACAAGAAAGTCTGCTAAAGCAGGGTGAAAAGAAAGGATCTGTAAAGCATTAGGAATGCTGGAGAATTAACACAAAACAAGGAAAAAATTGTTATATTTTCAAAATCCAGGGCCATTGCCATGGAAAAGAAAAATTCTAAGAATTTTTGAGATGATTTTTAAAAAAATAAAAATACAGTAGCTGCAGTGTATCTGTATTAGAGACCAAACACCAATAAAGGAACGAATGAGATTACCTGGCATCTGCAATTGCTTACAAAAACTCCAGGGAAAGCTCAGTGCAGTAAGAGGCTAAAGCCATTTAATTAATGTCTGTGCCGGTAATTCCTTCTGCTGGATGCTGAAATTTATTTCCAACACTGAACTCCAAAAGAAGAATTCTCTTGCTCTTTTCTTGGACTCAAAAGCTTCAGACGTAATGAAAGAAAAATGAAGGATCTCTTTTCCTCAGGCTCTGAGAATGGTAGCATTAGAACAGTAAGTACAGTTTGTCCTGAGGCAGACCTCGTATCTTACTGCATGAAGCTAAGTATTCACTTTTTATAGTAAAATGACAGCAGTTGCCTTCTTACTTCTGAGCCTGAACTTTGTACTTCATTAAGACAAATAAAAGTGTGTTATACAAATTAAACAGACACTTTTGTATACATGTGAATTTTTGCTAATCAGATCTCACACAGGCTCTTATATGAAGGCAGATTCCTTTTTTATTCTGTGCAGTATAGTTAAATTCTTCTTCTAGGGTCTAATTCAAGTACAGGGAATATTTTCATTGACTCTCAGCTTGTTGTTAGTGCACAGAAAAGTGGGTGATGTATACAAGCAAATCTGTAGCATGAGAATGAAGTTCCTGCATATATTACCATTTTTATACCTTAGCATATCTACTTAGAGACGCAATGATTTCTCAAAGTTCTTTAATGACAGAAAGTAAATTAGGAAAGTACCTTGAAAAATAGTATTGTGAATCATCTAAAATTACATGGAAAAGAAGTACGTGGTCTCTGTGATTTCACAAGTTACAGCAAAATAGAAGGTTTTTCTAATAAAAGTAAAGTAAAAAAAAAAAAAGAATACTTTTAGTCAAAAAAATTACTCATTACAAAAGTAGTAGACTATGACGAATTTCATTCCCACCCCTCTGATTTTAAGAGGTTACATTGATTGTTTTTTTCCTATTCTGTAACTCTTAGTCAGCTCTATAGACACACCTACACGTCATATGGTGCATATTTCAGTAAACCATTATTTTTTTCCCCTAACTCTAACATTGCTTTCTGTCTTTGAATTTTAGTAATATGTAACAGGCAGAATTACTTGTAGGACTTGTAAATTAAAGCTTTGAAATAGATATCTGAATATGTATGTTTTCTATTCATTGGCCAAACTAAATTATTTCCTAGTGATTTAGTTGCTAAATTTCTGGTTATTTAAGAGAAAAGATTTTTAAAATGTGAGTGTGTTAATAGGTATATATTTAAAAATATTTTTTGTATGCGTATTTGAAAAAAAATGTTATACACGTCTAATCCTTGTAGTCTAACTAACAAGTAAATGTGGGTATGTACTGCAATTTACAGAATTTGGAGAATTCTGATGTCATCTACCCTTTGGTTCACAGCATGAAAGTGGCTTATTAGGCATAATGCTGTGCCATCATGCTTTGTCTGCTGCCTCTAAGCAGAAAGCAGGCAAATATAGAATGAATTGTACCCAGTCTTCAAAAATAACTACTTCCAGCTAGAGAAGTTACTCTCTAGAACCAATGAGACAGATTTTTCCAAAGAACACTCAGTAGCTTCTAGTTAGGCACTTAATTGGAATGGTCAAGTTTTTCAAAGAGAGCTCCTTGCATACTGAAGACTACTGTAAATGTGACCACTAAATTTTGATTCCTTAGCTAGAGCTTTTTTGAAAAGCTGCAGTGCTGACGGGGAGAGAACAGAATGACTGAGGGAGAAGAAATCTTGTGGACTGGAATACTGAACTCAAAAAAATCATGTCTATATAGCAGAAAAGTTTCAATGGGATTCAGAAGTAGAATAAATTGTCCTACAAAGAGGACATATTATTTCTGTTCATATTAGTTATTTTCTGCTTTCTACCCTCTCAAATAGAGCCTTTTCTATTCCCATGGGTTGCAGATGTGAAAAATACTTAAATATAACTACTTAAAGGTTCAGGTTATAGAGATGAAATTTAATCTGATGTTCTGACCAGATTATATCAATATGACATATCGCTGTAATAAAACTAATTTGGCAAGGGTATGATTGGTATGTTGATTGTGAATAGAGTGAAGAATCTGTTTTAACTGGATAAAAAAGATAATATGGCTAAATTTTAAGCTTCTAGGACACTCAATAGGATGTCATCTATCAGTTCTGACCTTCAAATATGGAAGTTTATAAGCAAGTCCATGAGAGCACTATCCAGTAAGTAGTGAAAGTGCTTTCACTGCTTAGCACTATCCAGCAAGTATCCTGAAAGCCAGATTTCAAAGGGCAGCTGATCTTGGGTCATCCTTTCACTTGCTCATCTTGTATCCCTTTGCCTCCTTTATCCAAGTTTTAAACAGATGTCAAACTCCTTCTGAATGATTCAACTATATCAACAATTTCACTCACTGGTCATTTCAGACAATACACTTATCACTACATGAAAATCATACTTTTTTTTTTAAAAAAAGAGCAAACAATAAACTACCAAGTGTACTAAGTTCTTTCTATGACTATGGAAAATCAGTATTACTGTGTAATAGATAAATTTGGCGGTATTCCATCAAAGAGTTCAAATTATTGGCAACAACAGAACAAAAACAGAGCACTGTCTGTCTGATATAATTATATCTACTTCCTTTTTTCTATGCTGCTATAGCGTATAGCATTGTTACCATCAGTGTTATCTGATGCTCCAGGCAGTGATCCACACTGGCTGTTCAACCCCACTTCAGTCAATGGGAACACATAGACAGATTCTTGGTATCTCAAAAATGCTTCTACACACACACATATACACAAAAAATTGTGATGGCTCTTCTATTTCTACAGACACCCATTCCCTCTGGATAGAGACAAATGCAAGACTGCTGTGAAGAGGCAATTTTATAATTTAACTTATAAACGTTTGGGGTTTTTTTTAGATTTTTCTTTAGAAAATCAAATTAGGTCCTGATTCACCTTTGCTGAAGCCAAAACTAATTTCTTCTTTCCATATACTTTTATTTAATCAACTGCTCTTTTTTTCTCTCAGAAAAAAGAGGACTTTCAATCACTAAATAATTCTTACATTTTTCTTGATTTGGCTTCTGATGCTTTGTTGCTGAACAGCATTAAATCCTAAGCAAGGAGACTGCACACTGTAGTATCAGTCCTCTGAAGAGTTCAATTTAATCAAAATTATATAGATGTTTCAATAGTTTGCTTTCTGATGATTTGATGATCTGTGTTTTCACCTTCTCCCTTAAAAATTAACTCTCTTCATGTTAACTTAAGGCAAAGAAATATACATCCCATAGGTCCCTGGCAGCTTTCAGCAATTAGTTCAGCTACATATGGTTCTAGCTTATGCAAAAATTGCTGTTGAAAACAAATAAGTTTTAAATAAAAAATTAAGTTCTGCAGATCAGGGTTTGGGGCTTTTTTTGTGGTTTTTGTTTTGTTTTGTTTTGTTTTGTTTTTGTTTTTTTTTTTAATTTTATTTTGTATTGTTTGCTTGCTTATGAAGCCCTGAAGTCATGGATCTTGTAAAATTTAAGAGAACATAAGAGCAAAAAAAAAAATTATTAAGAATTTTATTAAACAGTTATTCTTCTGAATTAACACATACACATTATCCTTGTTATTATTTTATTCTTCATGCTGTTATATGTTTGGCTTTTTTGGATGTTTTTTGTTGTTCTAGTTTTGTTCTTTTTTTTTTTTTCACAGTGCAGAAAAAGAGATGTCATCATAAGATACTTATTTGAAAAGACCTCATACAGACAGCACCTTTTTTCACCGAGTGACCTGATATTCTGTGGTGCATACTAACAACCAAGCAACACATTGTGACCCTTTTAGTATATGTTATTATGGATCCATTTTCCATCCTGTATCAGTCATAGAAACCTCAAAAGCCCAGTCAGTGCATCCTATCACAAACCTATCCTCTGCTTACCAAGGTCAGTGCAAAGGCAGTTATTGTGAGACTTAGAAAAGGTCTTAGTTGGTGCACGAGCTTTTCACCTGTGCCTCAATGTTTAAACCTGATTATAATCAAGTACCATGTTACTCACTGATTCTGGTTTGCAAGTATATAAAGTAAAAATATAAGGTCTTTTATTTTGCTACCTGCATATGTAGGTTAACTCATTCTTCTTTGGTTTCTCACACGCAGCAGCAGGGCTCTGAAATCCAGCAATGTCCTTTATGTTTGTGGCACTGTTTACAGGTCTGCCACAGACCCATGCATTTAATTAAAAAAAAAAAAAAAAAAGGTTTTTATGTGTAGATATCTATTTTTCCATATCCTTTGCAGGTATAAATACCTTGTAATTAATGACTGGGCCAAATCATCATTTTCAGGTTATTGGTTCCATGGATCAAGACCTAAAATATATTCTATTAGACTGTTTAAATAAATTTTTCTTAGGCTAAAAATAAAGAGATTAAGATGTATTTTTCAGCTCTAATATATAGTGGCTGTTCAGAAGATGATGAGAAAAAGATCATATGCTGAAGATTTTATGTTCCTGGTGACATCAAGAGAAGTTACATCAAAGACCAGAGAATAAAGCTCTGGCTTCTATAATTTGGAAAAAAATAATTTAAAACTTTAAAGGTTTAGTTGCTCCTCATGCCAATCCTCTTAAACTGTACACTGGTCCTGGTCAAATTCCACCTTCAATGGTTATTCTTTCACATTTCTGGATTATTTGGAATAAAAAGCTAAAGGAAAAAAAACCCTGACTGAAGTGTACTGTTGGTCAGCTGGATAGGGCACCTTCTCATAAAAGACAAATATAAAAGAAATACACTTTTTATATTTTTTTATTTAATACTTTTTATACTTTATATAAAAGATAATATATGTGCTTCAATGTTTGAACTCACCTAGGCAAAATGTATTCTAGATGTGAGACTATACAGTGACTGTCAAAATGTAACCACATTTAAATTTAAACTCTTTATTTAAGAGACCTTTTTCAGTTCATGATTCAGCAGGTAAGATTATAGTGATTTGGTGGAGATTTTTATACCAGATTCAACAAATAATTTAGTCTTTTCTGATATGATAATGTATATTTTAAAGAATACTGGAGAAGTAAAGAAAAAAAAAAGGTGTGGTTTCTTCAGTCTAGATAAGGAATTTTAACCCCCAAAATGTGCATTGCACTTTATGTTATATAAAATTGAGTGTTTAATGTGTTGAAGAATATTCAAGGCACATTTAAACACATTTAAGAGTCTCAGTTGCATAGGGATTGCACTGAGAATGACATAGTGATCTAACCATGAAACCTCCACCAGTTCAAAAAACAAAGAACTGGGCCAGCATGAAATCTTAGAAATATAACCATAAATGTGCTGTGTTTATTTCCAGCATCTGAAGTAATTGAAGGAAAGCCTTTGGGGTTTACAGATATTTCATCTTTTAATGTGTTTCCAGAGATATTCTATGGGGTCTAAAAGAGAATTTTCTTAACTCTTCATTTTTCTTTTGAAAGCTCAGAACACAGTGGGCTTGTGGGTTTTTTTGCTTGTTAGTTTGGGTATTTTTGGGGGGGGTTGTTTCATTCATTTTTGTTTTGGTTTTGTTTATTTGTTTTCTTGTTGAGGTCTAAACAAAAACTTAGAGAAATAGGGCAGAAGTAAAATTGCTAATACCTTTTTCATTAAGCACATACCTACTTGGTGATTTTTCAAAAATGTATATATTGATATTTATAATTACTTGAATGAATTTTTCTGGAAATGAAAGAGAGACTTGGGACTATTGGAAAATGTACTACTAATAATAAAGATGATAAGAAGAAAGTACTTCTCTGTGAAAAAAAAAAGCTTTTCAATAAGGAAAGATCATTTATGATTAGTTTTTCCATTGGAAATTATATTTTTTTAAAAAAGGACATAGTGGGTAAAGGAGCAGAACATTTTAATCAGCAAAAACCAAACTTGACTTGTCAAAAAATTTTCAACTTTTGAATTGAAACAGTAAGTTGTTGGGGTTTTTTATCTTCAAAACTTTATTTGATTAAAAATCTGTTCCTCTTCCACCTGTATTCATAAATAAATATGAATACCCTTTTTCCAACAATGCTTTTAAAATAATAATAAAAAAACCATAATAAAAAATATTGCAATTCAAAGTGTTCTGAAACTTTCACTCACTATCAAAGGAAAGGGAGGCAAAAAACCTCACAAACCTCTCAGAATTAAAACAAGTGCAATAGCAAGTGCCTGTTTAAATAGACTATGTATTTGAGAGAAAAAAAGAAAAGGAAAAAATACAAAAAGTCATTATAAGGAACTATGAATGGATGTTACCTATAAATCTTAATTTTAATATAAGACCATTCCATTACATCAGGCAAAACCATGTTGGTTCTGGTTTAGCATCTCTAATCAACTGGGATAAAGAGACTCCTCCCCCTTTGTGTAAATGAATTTCAGAACCTTTTTCTTCCTTAATATTTCCTTATTGTTCTTTTTGAAGCAAGAATAATGTCAGATATATTTGCACCAGTTAGAAATACCAATCAGAGTCTGACTCAAAGAAAAGCTAAGAAAATGTGAGGTCTGAAGACTCTGGACTTGTTCCAGCTCTGCACACCAACAAGTAGCTCATTTTTAGCATGCTGGACAAAGCACTTCTTTCATGAAGAAACAGTCTGTTACTCCCTCCCCCGCTTTCCTAGCTGAAAATTCCCTAACACATCATTTTCACTGACTGCTCAAGACAGTGCTATGTCATGATGGATACAGAGAAACCATAATTAACTTATTTTATTATAACTTGTTTTCTGTCTACAGTGTGAGGCGCCATCTCTGTAAAGATTATTTTGACAAATTCCCGGGATAAATGGTTAACTGGTGCCTCATTATTCCTCTAAATGGTAAATAGGATACAGAAGCAGTGCAAAAGTTGAAAACCTCACAACACACACACAAATCTCAAAATAATTATGAGGTTCTGGTATTCATTGTCCCATGGAGGTAAAAAGAATTTAAAAGACTATGGCTGAAAAACTGATCAAATAAATTTTTTTTTCCTTGTCTTGTTGAGCTCTGGTCATTCTTATAAGTTGGACAGGAACTGCAACAAAACCTGAGAACATAATCAAAAGCCAACAATTTTATAGCAGTGATATCGATGTTTTTCCCAAGAGCACAACAAGGATTGTGGCTCTGTTTTATTTGTTGCTGAGCAAACATAAAAAGTACAGACTTTGCTGTCATGAGCTTACAAATGAATTTGTATTTCTTTTTATTCCTGTATACTCTTACGCATATTTTTTGAACTGAGACACATATTTTTTTTTCTTTTACAACCAAAGAGAAGGAATTAACTATGTAAGTAGGCAAACTGAGAGTAAGGATACCATTCAGCACAAACCTTAATCACTGGAACGGAACCCAAAATTAGTAGCTTGCTTTCTTGAATTACATTTACAAAAGAGTCATTCTTTCTCTACATCACTACAAAATCTGCAGTCTACATGGTTTTTTAGATCTTTGTAAGCCCTGTGCATCCCTTCTAAGGATGGTGGATAGTAGAAATGCTTTGTCTGCAGTTTCTGAGCACCTGGCCTATCAAGAGAACTAAGAAAAGATTCATGAACTAAGAAAAGATTCATGACCTCTGCTCCACAGGAGAGGGTATTGCATAGTAATGTGATCAGCTTATGTCAGTCATGTCCTCCCCCAGATTTGGTCAGGTGAATAGGTACATCTCACATATAAAAAGTACAAATATAAAACAAAACCAATACTTTTCTCTGTGTAGATCAGAGCAATGTACTAAAAACAGACCTCTAACAGTATGAAGTACTCAAACACCAAGTACCATCAGATTAAATTTCCTGTACAACTTTAATTTCAGCAGACTGACATATGCTTTTTGATACAAACTGTAATTATTTAACAATCTAATTTTGTTTTTTTCTTGAGAAAATTCTTACAATGGAAAAAGAACAGAGACTATGCAAAGATTGGCTAGCTAGCCAGCTGATTATTTTTTAACTTCATCATTCAGAACATTGTCCATATCTTATGTACAGGACGTCATTTTAACTGAACAGTGAATTAAAAATTATTAACTTCTGGGGCATTTCTGAGTTATACACATCACTGTGGTATCAGAGTAACAGAAACATTATTTTGCAGACACAACATCACTTATAGGAAGGATAATACAATTACACCTGTCTGAGATAAAAGGAACTTAATACCAGAATATTCAAATGTCTATTAGCTTGGGGTGATCCCACTTGACATGCCTACAGTCCAAATTTTTAGTGTATTTAGCATTTCATAACATTTGAGCTGTTCAAAGAGCATCTCTAGCAGACTTTCTCTGTTTCCCTTTTTTGTTCTGCTCTTTCTCCAATTCTGCTCCTTTCACTGCTATTTTAACACTGTCAGCATCTCTCTGCTTCTTGGCCTCTCTTGTCTGAGTTTGTCCTTTTCTCCTTCCCACCCACACTTTGTAGCTTGCTTACTAGTAAGAAGATGATGAACTTGTTATCAAAATGACTTTTGGCTAGAGAAAAAGAGTCAGTGAAGTTTTGCTGAGCTCCATGATAGCTGCTCAACCTATGCCTGTTACAGAGACATAATAGACACTGCAGGTTGGCCCTGAGGGTGAGTAAACACTCTTTTATTGCTGGACAGCACATGGCCCTGGACAGCACTTGAGCCTCACTGGTAGAAAGTGGCCCTTCCACAACCTTTACCATTTTCAGGTCAAAGTACTGAAAAATTGTGTGGGGTCTGCTACAACACAACAAATGCTGTGTATTAAGAGTGCAGCTGAGCTGACTGGGGCATGACCTCAGGGAGGTTGGAATACATAACTTCCTGCACTAATGTTCCAAGACTGAGCATGGTCAACTGGACCCGAACTGTGGACTCTACCACATTCCCCAGTGAGAGTGGTTTTGGATGGCTTTGACCCTTCAGTAGTGTCTAGGCACAATCTCACAGATCACTGGCTGGTGTGAATCAAAATCATGCCAGAGAGCACGAAAAATAATGAATGAAAACAGAATGAAGGTATTGGATCCACTAATTGTTTGTTTGGTTTTTTTTACAGTATGGTTATGCTTTTACAGTTTGATCAGAACACGAGAGGAGAGAGAGCACAGAAGAGAATTACCTGAAAGTTTCATATTCTCTTTGCTTTACTAGGAAAAAAAAAAAAGTATCTGGCACCTTTCTGTCCACATCACACCACTTCAATGTATCAAATTCATCCATCAGTCATTTGAAATTTTTATTAGTTGCTTATGAGATTTTCTTAGCAAGAACTCAAAAATGCTTTAAGAAGTAACTGAATTGTTTCTATTTGAACACTAAATAAAGCAAACAGTAAAAATATAGCCCAAAAGCTCTGATCAGTTTTACAAAGGACTTGTAGAAGAAAATGCCAGGAAGCCATATTTTTTCAAGAAATTATAAAGTTTATTTTACAGTAGATTATGCTTAAGCCTGATTTTTGCACGATTTACAATTTTGTAGAAACCAGAATAATGACAAGTAATGCCTGTCTTGAATTGGTAAAAATAATGAAATCTTTCTTAGGGTATTGTTTCTGATTTGATGGTATTAAGAAGGATTTGCATAATTTTATGCATAAAAATTTTTTGACTTATTATTAATAAGTAATATGTGGAGTATAAATTAATTACTTCAGAAAAGAGCTAAGAAAAACAAAAAAATTAATTTTATATTTAACTGAAAAAACAGCCAGCTACCAGCACCTTTCAATTTATGTCCAGTTTAGTAGGTCATTATTTCTTTCGATATGTATTTCAACCTTAAAAGTATAGGTAGGTTGACTAGTATGTCAAAGTAAGGAGATTCTGCAAAGAAAATATTAGGACCTCAGAGGTCTATTTAAGAAAAAAATAAAGGAGGTACTTTCATAGAACTAGAATGTAATATTATAACTTATCAGAATGGTAAAGGCAGACAATGTATTGATTTACTGCTTTGATTTTTAAAAGACTGTAGATTGGGTTTTTTTAGATATGCTAGACACAAAAATGAAGCAAAACAATTTTACAGAGTAGTGGAGACAACTATGACAAAGGAAGAGATTCAAAGTCATAGACAGTCAAATCAAGCAGGAGTCTATAGTTCCTAATGTGGTCCAGTGAATAACCTGTTTATTCATTAATGAAGCAATTGCAAATGTTGACTCAGGTTTATTCTCTTGTCATGATTTGCTGGGAGAAAAGGGCTGAGAGAAAACACTAGAGCAGAGCTGTTTAAAGCTGTGTCTACAAACGCTGCATGGTTTTGGCTGTGTTCCAGATACAATCTAGAAATCTTTTTTTTTCTTCTTTTTGCCCTCCTCCTTCCTTTTTCATATTTGCCCTTTGTTCCTGCACCATTTTTATCTTTTTTGCCCTTTTCCTCCCATTTTAATTTTTCCTTTTTTTTTTTCATTTCTGCCTTTCCTTTTTTTACTTCTTTTTTTTCTCCTTCTCTTCCTTATTTTTACCCTTCTCTTCATTTCCTTTTTGTTTCCCTGCCTTTCCCTTTCCTTCCCTTCCCCTCCCTGCTTTGCCTTGCCCTGCCCTAGCCCTACATATCTCCCTTTTCTCCTGCCTCTTCCTGTCATTCTGTGGGTTCCCAGGAGAACAGATGCCCAAATGCAGATGGAATACACTTTCATGGTGCACCCAGTTCCTTAAAACACCACACTTAACCCCCACTGGCACTAAGGAACAATCCTCACAGGCTATAGGTTTACCATCTTTTACAGATTAAACATTCATCACAGTGGAGAAATTCTAAATGAGAAAAGTTGTTATGAAGAAGAATTCCATTTTGATGGTATTTAGAGACTCACAAAATTAAGGAATTAATGAAAATTTAGATTGACCAATACATTCATGAATTACTTATCTCTCTGGACTTTATGAATATTTAGGATAGCTAACAACTACAACTATTAACTATGGATTATTTTTCACCTTCCAGTTTTTCCAATATATATCACTGTTTGAAGAGTGGGTAAACTGAAATGTTTTCAGCGGTGCTGGATAAGCAGAGATTATTTGAAACAGACACGTATGACTGAAGTTACATTATTGCAGTACTGACTTTGTAAATGTAGATTTCATGGATTTCATTTAGGAATTAAAGATCCTTAAAATTTGATCTTTGAAAATTCTCGTTAATTTTATATGTTTTTTAAACTGCCTCATTCTTGCTGAAATTTCAGCAATGTTTGAAGGCAGATACTGGGCATGTCTGAAATTCTCGTAATTATTTGAGTACATTGAAATTAGCTACATAGCCCTGTTTTCAATGAGTCAGGCAACATTTAACCTTTCTAAATCAATTTAAAAATAGAGAAAGGAAATCCATTGGAAAAAATAAACCTTCATAAAATATGCAGAGAAGAAAATTGGCATAAAGGCTGACAGAAGCACAATCATTCTCTTTGGAAGACTGGAAAAGTAAATAAAGGCATCATTCTTCACAATATAAATTGTTCTCATGAAATATGAATGCTAACAATACTACACAGTGGAACATATGAAGACCAGTATGCATTCTTCAGATAATTTTCAAAGGTCATTAAAATCAAATGAATGTCTCAATATCTACACACCATCACGTTACAGCTCTGTTTATGCTCTTTGCTTTATAGTATAATAAATATAAATTATTACACTTACAAAGAAAAGAAAATAATATTAATAATAACAACAACATAACAAAACCACAACCACCTAAACTGGGTGTACATTACACATGACTTCAGACCATTTTTATTATATTTTTGTGGATTTAATATGATTTTTTTTTTTTCTCTTTTAGGGTGATAAGGTTTACAAAGTGCTTTGGAGATATGTCTAAGTGCCACTGGTGGTGGATTTTAGTAATAGTTCTTATACACAAAGGGACTTATGTATAAGGGACATATGTAGAAGGACTAAGTATTTCCTGAATGTGCATATTTGCGTTTGAATTTAATAATATCAACCTTTTTAATATCAGCCCCTGTGAACAGATATACTAATGATGCTGATTATTTTAAAGCTATGTTGGTAGAAAAAAATAGAAGACTTAACACATTTTCAGGAATGTGTAAAATAATATTAATTAGAAAATAAGGAGTTTTAAAAAAATAACTATTGTAAAGAAAGAGTTTCAAATAGTTATTACATTGCCAGCAGGTTGAGAGAGGTGATCCTGCCACTCTACTCAGCTCTGGTGAGGCCTCAACTGGAACATTGTTCTGGGCTTCTCAGTGCAAGAAAGATATGGAGCTCCGGGAATGGGTACAGGAGATGGCAACAAAGAAATTAATCGACTGGAGCATCTCTTTTACAAGCAATAGGACAAGAAGCAACAGGCAGAAACAGATGCACAAGCAGTTCCACTTGAATACGAGGCAGAACTTTACGGTGTGAGTGACCGTGCACTGGAACAGATTGCCCAGAGAGGCTGTGGTTTCTCTCTCACAGGGAGATTCAAGAACTGTCTGGACACAATCCTGTGATTTGTGCTCTAGGATGACCCTGCTTGAGCGGGGAGGTTGGACCATATGACCCAATGTGTTCACTTTCAACCTGACCCATCCTATGATTCTGTTAAATACTAAAATATAAAATTAAAAAAAAAATGATTTCTGGCCAGACTTGGCCTATATCAATTTATTTGGCATGTTTATCTTTTGACATACTTATGTATTTCTCATATTTTAAGTTTCTTAATTTCAGAATTATTGTTATGGATATTTAGATTCCATGAGAATTTATAGATAATTTTTATTTCCTTGAAATCAGATTTTCAAAGAAATCAGAGTCCAATTTTGACTTGGGAAGCATCATTTTCTTTGTTAATGCCTACAACAACCATTGTTCAAACAGACTTCATGTCAACCTGAAAGCGTAATTTTATTTTAGTAAGAGTGAAAAACAACACCTCAGAGATTAATGTGTCTTATTTCTGATACACTTGATTTCTATTTGAGTGAGAGGCTTACTGGCCTAGATCAAAAAAGAAATTTGTGATCTAAATAACAGCTAATAATATTAGGAAATGGAAGGTAAAAGAGGTGGGAAGGGTTTGTGGGCCAAAGCATACTCTTTATATTCTTCCATTATATTTCACTGGTTCTGCTGGTGTGGATATTGATTTGTTTGTTTCTCTTAGTCACTGAATATATTACATTGCATTAAACACATAAAAATCCATGTCCATTTTTTGAGGAAAATATTTTTAAATAGAAACTATTGGAACTCATTCTGTCTAATTCAACTATTTTGTATTTTGTTCCCCCTTGTCCTGAGCAATTAATATATTATATAAACTACATTTTCTTTTTGACCATTCTTCAAAATTTATATTAATATGTTCTGATCTCTCCATATTAAATTTGTCACAAGATCTCTTTATTTTCTTCATTTTTGCATATCTTCTCAGAAGTCAAATTTTTTCCCATCTCATTTTGTATAATATGCTTTGAAAAGCCCTGTAGGTCTGCTGAAATGTTGGTTCATTTTACCTTTCTGGGAATAAAAAGCCCACACAGATTTTACAGTAATTCAGGTACAGCCTTGCAGAATTAAATTAAATTACAAACCATTTTTCTGAACAAAATTTTTTATTGTGTATACTGGAAAATTTCAACAGGCTACCCAAAGCCTTTGAAGCCATCCAAAGTAGTCTTTATTTTCTTTCCTCCATAGAGACTTACCTTAAATGTGGGATCAGCTGTTGATACTAACAGAGTAGTAAGCCCACCATTTTCACTTTTATGGTGTTTGTATCACTTGATTTATCACTTTATCAGAAAATACTAGATGAACAGGTTAAAAAGTGTGGTGCTCTCTTCTGGAAAAATAATGGGGGTCTGAATCCAAGTAGTGAGAAGCATAAAGGCTGATTTCAAGTTCCCATTAGCAATTTCCACTTGACTTGAGTGAAGGTTCACACTGACACAGAAGCACACTACACTGTATGCTGAGACCCTTAAAGGATATAATTGTTAATGTATTTCATGGAAAGAGAATTATAAGTGCTATGCATACCTAATTCACAGAACAGACAAGGACAACTTCCCACTCATAATTATGTAACACAGTTCTGTATCAAGCTCTTAAGAATGGTAAATGAAAACAAACAAAAAGTATTTTTAACATATAACTAATATTTGTAATAAAGATTCATTTTAATGTCTTGTTATTGTCTATAAGAGGTAAAATAGAATCATGATGAGCCGTTTGGTTAAGCCTGGGGAGGAAATTTATCCTCATTTGATCTTGCACATAGATGGAATACATTACTCTGAAAAAAAAGGCATCACACAGTTTGCATATTTTGTAACCTGACTTCCTATTTTTGTTCTCTATAACTAAGACAGTATTATTCAGTTAGGAAAAAACACATTGTGTCCAAGAGTAAAACCTGAGGAAACAGTAATTTTCTAATACTAAGGAAAACTAAACAGTCTTTAGAAAAGTTATTCAATATTCCATAAACTCAAGTACATTTTCTCATCTTTATGCAAATTGTATAGTATCTCTATGATTCAGCAAGTGATCTCCTTTGTTGCTGAAGTTATGGGTCAATTATGCCTAAGCAACTGTCATTGCAAGACCATAGCAAAAGTTTTGGCAGCTTGGCTGTAGGCATTTTTATGTAAAAGTACTGTTCCTGATCTAAAGTCTTAATTAATTAAGATGGAAAATAATAACAAAATGGAAGATCTGTGGCTCATCAAAAGCTAATTTATGTGCTACTGAAAAAGGGCATTTCACCAAAGTGAACAGAGAAATTTGTTCAAAGTGTGAGCAGAACTTAATTTCAAGGACACCTTTTTTTTCCTTTTCTTTTTTTTTTTCCCCTTTTTAATTTTCATTTTGCCAAAGGCTGCTGTCATCACTAATAGAATTATTTTCAAATCATTTGATCTGTAAAGTTGCACCAGACAGGTCATTTCTATTTCCGTGCTCTTATTTCGTATTTAGAACACTTGGCATGGCTAATCAGAGTGATTGATTGATATATGGTAGAGGAAGGTAGCTGAAAATAATGCCAGAGTGCTAGTATTTTCTTGAGATGACTTATATCCAGTCTCTTAGCACACGCTTTATAGACACAAGATCAATATTTTGTTAGCAATGACTAATAATTCATGATGATGTAATACATGATGAGAGGAAGCCATTTCCTGGTATCTGATAGCTGGCTATAAATATAACAGCCCTCTACAGACAATTATTGCTCTTCCATAGTATTAAGAACACATTCCAGGAAACAAAAAAAGCCCAAACATATTTTAATATTTAGGTAAAGCAATAGTTTAATTGAACTTCTGGTTTATTTTGTTCTACCTGAAGCACCTTTTTACCCATCATTTTGAAAGCAATAATTCAACGAGAGAGAATTAAACAGTACTTAATTTTCAAAGTCTTATTAAGTTTATAGTAAGAAATATGTAGTAATAAAAGTTCTATGACTAGATTTAACCAGATTTTTTTCTTCAATAGAAGAATCTTTCATGAAAGTCAAGGAAGAGGTATCACATTCTCTGCGTGGGTGTTCACCATGTGGAACTCTGATTCTTACTAGACAGAACCCCAAATCAGAGAAATCTCCAAGGTTTCTGCTGGCATGTTTATATACCTACAGTGCTTTCCCTTTTTGGCTTGGGTTGACAGCTTTAAGGGATTGTTTTCTCTGGAGTGTCTCTTTTTTTGTTTTTTTTTTAAAGTCTTTTTACAAGCTTCTAACTTTAGCATTAAAAACCTCTTCCTTAAGGCTTGTGATTTAGCTACCTGAAAATAATTTCGTTCTTATTAAATAGGTCATATGACAAATCTCCACATATTTCCCTGTCTTCTACAGCTTTTGTTACTCTCATTTTTCGTACATTAAACTTCTTCATATCTCATTCCACAGCTATTACCTAATAAAGTGAAAAATTAGAAAGGAATTCTCCAGAACAGTGAATGGAAAAAATCAGAAACATGGTTAAATTCATGTAAGCTTATGACTCAAATATTGTAAGTGTGACTACAGTAATCCAACTTTATATGATCACAAAATAGATGTCTGGAAATGAGAGCCACAGTAGGCTGACTTCTTTTATAGAAAAGAAAAAAAAAAAAAAGAAAAAGGAACTTTTGGGTTATGGTTCATTTATCTGTGTTTATCTATCTACTTTAGAATAAGAAGAATCGTGCCCTTGACTCCAGTAAGTACATTGACCACATCTGTATTGACTATATAAGTAGACAGATTAGGATCTCAAACATAGATTTAGATATCAAAATCCACAGAGTGAAATTTATATTCTCATTTTTAACTTGAAGGCAAGATGAAAAAAGGGAATAGTAAAATATATTTCCATCTGACACATCCTATTAAAAGTATTTCTCCAAATAAGAGAATTACATTCTCTTTATATATACATATTTATATATGTGTGTATGTATACCCACCTATCTATGTATCTATCTCTCTCTTTATATATGTATCCAATAATGGGCATTCAAAAATTTGCAACAAGAAATTTAAAACTGTGTGTCTTTCCTTGTTCATTTTCCAATTATACAACCTGATGTCAATGCAAGAGAATGGAGATAACAGCATGATGAGTCAGAAGTAGCAGAGAGCTGACTAATAGAGACACTGAATGTCTTCAAACTTACCTGTTTTACTGATGCTCTGTGGTGCTTCTTCCCATCATCAATTAATAACTTGGCAGCTTTACCCCCAGATGCAAAGGAGTTCTGAACACCTGCTTGACATCATAAAGGTGGTATGATATTTAATATGTGATACTCAATTGTTAAAGTGTTCATCATCATGGTGGTATGTAATTTTTTCTCATCTTATTTTCACAGCTTTTCTTCAGTGGAAAAGAGTTGAAGGGTAATGTCAGGATAGAGGTGTGGGGAAGAAGAATCAGTTTAAGATAAGAGAATGAAGACATATATGTGCTTAACTCAGAAACCTCATGTTGAAGAGCTCAAGCATTAGAAAGAATTTCCTACTTCTGGCATTATTACAGAGTTTCCCCATTGAATATAAAAACAGTCATTTGATCAAGGCCTACAACTCCATCTCCCAAGGACAGATATAACTACAAGGCTACAGAGTCACGTTGTCACCTTACCGATGATATGCAATCAAGACATCAGCTCAGGATCTAAAAGATGTTGAGGAAGATTGTTTGTACCCTAAACCAAGATACCACTTCACACAATAATAAACAACATTTAGAGTAGTTTCTTGACTCCAGCAGAACAGAAGTCAGAATTATGTCCCTCATATTTTTATGTGCCGGTTTTGGCCAAAATCTAGCAATATATCCTCTGGGAGAAAGTCAGGTCACAACCACCCTTCCCCCCCCACCAGGTTCAGGAAAAAATTCCTCAAAGGAAAGCGAAGGAGATAAAACCTACTTATTAACAAACACACAGGAAAAGGATAATAATACTAAATAGCAAAACCCCTCACTATAACGAGAAAACCTGGGAAGAAATTAGAGTCCTCTCGTAGGTGTGGTACCTCCTTCTTGGAGCTGGCGTGGGGGGTGGCCTTAGGCCCCCTCCGGGCCTGAAGAGAAGTTCTCCTGATGTGTTCTGATGTTGTTGAAACAGTCCAGAAGAGGGGAAAAAAAGGGAAAAAAAAAAACCCCACCAAAGTCCTAGGAAACACGCCGGAGAAAAAAGGGAAGGAAAAAAACCCAAAAAAAAACTGGCTGAAGAGACAGGCAGGGAGCTCTCCCCGTGCAACCGCCACTGGAGAATGCAGAGCCATCTCTATCTCCGTGTCCTTGGGAACTTGCTTTGAAAAGTTCATTTTTTTTTTTCCCTCCCCTCTTAAGCTCAGTTTAAAGGCACAAAACTAATTTTCTGGCATGGAGCCGTGATAGGGGATACACATCATAGAGTCACCCCAAGACATTTTATTACTGCAGCAGTAGGCACTAACACTGCATCAAAACTTCATCAACATGTTGCAGAGAGGGCTCTGAAAGCTGGATTCGCCAATCCTCAAACTTAGCGGCTTGCTATACACTCATTTCGTGACATTATCATGAATAAAAATTATTTTCTCAATCTGCACTTTCAGTCTAGATGGTCTTTAAGGACCACAACACAAGTATCCTTTCAAGTAGCTGTTAAATGTTTCTTTGATATGATGATTCCAGTACATCAAAGGTAGCCATGTGGTTGAACCAAAGCCCCTAAGACAAAAGAAGTTCCCACAGCATTTTCAATGTTTAAAGCAACATAGTATCATGTGCTTTTTTTCCTATTCATGTCTCTGGAGAAATGACAAATTTTCTGAATGTTCCATCAAAATTTGATGAAAGATCTAATCTGACATAACCTCTGAATATCTTTTATGGTAACAGTGTTTGTAATAACTGTTCTAATAGTTACTATAGTAAATACTGTAACAAAAGAAACAGTATTTTGATTTTAATTTTGATTTAAAGAAATTTTTTTGTTCCACAAAACCTCTTTTTTATTAGTGTAGAAAGAAAATATTCACACATTAAAAGAAAGGCAGTATAATAGGCTGTATCATCTCATGTAGACATGCAGGATATTTTACAGAAAACACACATTTCTTCACACATGTAAAGAAATCAACTTTTTAACAATGGCAATGTGAAAGATCTAGGCTGAATTCCAGCTGTTTGAGGAATTTATAGAGATCATCATAGATATTCCTTCACTCAATGCTTGCTTCCATTTGCAACATTTTTTTTTTCTCAGTCTGAATTTGAAGGATTAAAGAGGGAGAGAGAAAAGAGGGTAATGGTACAAAATGGAGCATCTTACCAATAATCTGCTAGAATATGGCTGGATGCCCTGACAGTCATTGTGGCTGCAAGGATGTTTGCAGGATATGCACAACTCACAAGGGACTGAGAGGGGATGTAATATAAAGCTTGTGTTACAATCACTCAAGAACATTCTCGGGTTCTGTAAGTGGAGCTTCATAGCACCTGTTCTATCCAGTTATCTGACATTACATGGATAGTCCTATGTACTTTAAATAAACATATTTTGTGGCTAAAAAAGCCTTATTCTCCTCTCAGGCAATTCAGCATTAACATAGCTTCTAGAGGAAAAAATAAACCAGATAAATTGCCTACTTCTACTGAATTTTGGCTCAGATTCTCTAAGAGGGAGTGCAGAAGTCCATCATACTTCTTACAATCTGTTGACCAAAGCAAAAGTACTACTTTATATAGGAACCCAGTGCACAACTCATGCTATTAGACTTACATCAGTTACAATGACTTGTTTCATAAAATTTCAAGGCAATTAATGAATGTTGAGAATACCAAAAAAATATTAGAAAATACTTAATAGCTTGCTTAATTTAGGAATGTCTTAGTCTTACATTGGCTAAAATATCAATAATTAACTAGCCTTCAACCACTTCCATTAAATGCTCACAAAATAGAGCATTAGGGCCACTTAATACTAACTATACAATCGACTAGGAACAAATATATCAAGACAGCCCATAAGTTTTAATAAATATCAGCCACTAACAATATATGATATATGAAAATATGCTAGATGCCAGGCACCCACAAAAGCCTCTCGCTCTCTCCCCTCTGCAGCTGGACAGAGGAGAAAAAAGGGTTGAGATAAAGACCAGCAGAATCCACTCATCAAATATCATCGCAGGCAAAACAGGATCAATTTAGAGCTATGAAGGGAATTTATTACTAACAAAATAAGAGCAGGATAATGAGAAGTAAAATAAGTCCTTAAAAAAACACCTTCCTCCCACCTCTCCCTCCTTCCCAGCCCTGCCTCCTCCCCCAGCAGTGCAGGGAGACAGGAAATAGGAGTTATGGTCAGTACATCACCTGTGGATTCTCCTTCTGTTCAGGGAGAGGAGTCGTTCCCCTGCTGCACCATGGGGTCCCTTCCGTGGAAGACAGCTCTCCATGAACTTCTCCAAAGTGAGTCCATCTCACAAGCAACAGCTCTCTGTGAGCTGCTGTGGCATGGGGTCACTCTTCCACGGGGTGCAGTCCTCCAAGAACAGGCTGCTCCAGAAGGGGAGCAGGGCCCCTCTCTCCACAGGTCTCCCATGGGCTCAAAGCCTCCTCTAGACATCCACCCACCACGGCACGGGCACCTCCTCCACAGGCCAAGGGTGGATCCCCTGTGGACCTCATGGGCTGCAGGGGGACAGCTGCTTCGCCATGGCCATCACCATGGCCTGCAGAGGAATCTCAGTTTCAGTGCCTGGAGCACTTCCTTTCCCTCCTTTTCCACTGGCCTTGGTGCCTGCATGGTTGTTCTTCTCCCAGGTTCTCACTCTGCTCTTCTGGAAACACAATTACAACGGCACAACCGCTTTTTGTGCTGAATTCCTCTTAAATATGTTATCATAAAGGCGTTACCACCATTTCTAATTGACCCAGTCTTTGGAACCTAATTGGAGTGTCTGTCTTTGGAGCCACCAGGGATTGGCTCTGCTGGGCACTGAGGAAGCTTCTAGCATCTTGTCACAGGCTAGATTACACTCTGTTAGTATAGAGTAGCCCCCCTGCCACCAAAATCCCGGATATGCAAACCCAATACACCAGGATACAAAGCCAATTTCATAAAGGAAGGGTATGAAGCAAATATTTTTTGGGAACTTGAGTAGTAATGTCACCTTAATGAAATACAAAAAGCTACCAAAGGCACATACTGTAATCACAGAATCCTCTCCATTTGGCACAACTGAAGTATCAAACAAAGCCAAGACAATTCAACCGTAACCAAATACCAGTTTATATCCATCACTTATTAATTGATCTACTTGGAATTTCCAGGTGAAGGATTTTATGTCCAGGTTTCATTTATGATTATCTTGATAGCTGGATAAAAAAAAAGTGGTGCCAATCTCTCTGGAATTTATTCACATCCATACTTAGATAAATCTTCACATACTAGATTTCTAGAATGAATGAGTTTGCCCAGTAACTTGAAAATCTGCACTTCTCTAGTCATAACAAATGGTAATATTACAGGAAAAAAAAAAAAGATGTTACAAAATTGTCTTTTCAATATAGTTCCTCTCAACACTCAAGGGAAAGATTATTATTTTAATTTTCTGGGAATAATCTAGAAAGAAATTTTTAGTGAGTCTCTTGGCTCACATTAGATGGAGAACAAATGTTATTTTAAATATAATCTGTAACACTTAATTGCAAGTCCCTGTTCTGCTAGATATTTAACCTTTTTTACATGTATTAACATTGTTCCTGAGAGGTCTATACAACATGCAATCTCTTCATTATTTCATTATCTAAAAGGAAATCAGTAATACAATTTCTGATTATTTCCTGTTAAAAGTTATGAAATATTTTACAAGAATATAGTGAAGCAAATAGGGAATATTACCTAACAATTCTGATACATTTTGAAAAAGGGTATGTTCAAGAAAATGAATCTGTAAGGAATTCTGTTTTGATAGCATGTTGTAACAACTTTTGCTAAATTTCTCTTTCTCTCTCTCTTTCTCAGTTGTATTTTTCTTTTCAATTAATTAGAAGTGAGAAAATCCTACTGGAATTTTAGTATTAAATTTAAGTATTTGTAATCTGGTAATGTCCTCAAGCAGATTCATCCATAGGTCTTATTTTCTTGTATTTAAATAATATATCCTGAAAAATACTGATGCAGCATTTAATTCATACATACAAAAAACATTCATTGAGTCAAGAAGGATACTAACAAATCTCAGCTTTCTGAGTGTGGGACCAAAAATTGTCTTACTGAATTTTACTTCACAGAATCAATCATACCGTCAAGAGGTTCCATAGCATTCGTTTTGGGATGCATAGCTGAAATCCAGGAATCCTGAGTGTGAAATTCAGCTGTGTATATCAATACCTTTTCTTTAAAGTGATGATACTAAAAATACTGAAAGGACTCTGGACTGCTGACATTACATTTTATTGAAGGATAAAATACAACGCCATGACTTCTGTACAACAGAAGCTCAGATCAAGTTGGTCAGATCATATCAAAATGAAAACAGTATTAGAAGTCCTCACTGCTCACTGTTTCATCTCAGAGGTAGGTCTTTTCCTTCACCTCACTCTTGCTTTGAGTACTGCAATGATTAGTGTCTTGCTGAGTAATGAATAATTCCAAGAAGTGCACTGGAGACCTCTGGAAACTACCTGTATATCACTTCTGCCTCTTTACAGTGTGTATCCTTCTGTTCTTGGCAATATGCATTTGTGTGGAGACTTTTGAGTCCTCCCATTCTGCTTCCTTCCCTCGGGAGAGGACTGCTGCTCCACTCGCTCCAAAGGACTGTGTACTGATCCAATATATGACAGGAGCAGTGAGCAAGTACATGACCTCTCTCCCTCCAGCTGAGTTGCACCTTCCAGCAAAGCACAGTGTATGGCACAAGAGAAAACACAGCAAACAAAAGATATGTTATTTGTTGTTCTTAATATGAGATAATTCATATGTATATCAAAATGTTTCAGAGACTGCATTGAATTCATCACCAGTGGAAATTTTCTCTGTCTCCTGACAACACCATCTCTCTCATCAAACCTGAAATTGGGAAGTACAAACTTTGTTTTGAAAGAACCTATCACCATACTTGCATTGGAGCTATTCTTAAAGAAACAGAAAATCTGATCATAACAGGGTATGAAGTTAGAATAGATGATTATTTTAACCTTTGTAACCTGGAAAAACAAATATTCTTAAACTTCACTTTTCAAAAGCCCCTGCTTTTTAAAATGTAAAAAGGTCCCTTCTGTTTCCTCAAGGAAATGAAAACCTGATCAGGGTTTATCACAGAATTTTCTGTGTCAAGGCCCTGGAGGAACCACCAGACCTGGCTGCCCCTATACACCCTCTTCATATCCTTCCACCCTGCCCAAAGACCAGGGCGCCAGAAGCATCAGCCCCTACCCCAGCCATGCCACAGCAGGGCTGGTCTCCAGCTGCCCTCAGCCCTGTCCTGCCCAGCTGAGCCAGGCCCTTCTGTGTGTGCACAGCCCCACCTTGACCCATCCTCTGAGGGGGGCCAAGTGCCCAGAGCTGTGGCTGCCCCATTGCCTCATGGTTGTCCTACATCTGGCTAGGGCTGGACCCTGGCTGATGGGTCCTGGGATGGACCCTGGTGCACAGGTCCTGCTCTGACAGGGCTAACCATGATCCCAACACCTCTGAAGCCCCAGCACCACAGAGCCAATGGCCCTCATGGTGCCACGATGCTGGTAATATACTTGAGACACCTTTCAGAAAACACAAAAGAAATCATAGCTTCTTTTAAGCCAAACAAGTTATAGTAACTGTAGAATCATAGAGTTGTTCAGGTTGAAGAACACCTCTAAGATCATCAGTTCCAACCATTAACCCAGCAACACCAGGTTCACCACTAAACCATGTCCCCAAGTGCCACACTCACACATTTTTTGAGCTCTTCCAGGTATTATGGCTCCACCATTTCCCTGGAAAGCCTGTGCCAATGCTTGACAACATTTTTTGCGAAGAAATTTTTTCCCAATATCCTATCTAAACCTCTCCTGGTACAACCTGAGGCCATTTCCTCTCAATTCTTGTTACATGAGAAGACACTGACCCCCACCTTGCTACAACTTCCTTTCCAGTTATTGTAGAGAGCGAAAAGATCCTCTTTAAGCCCTCTTTTTTTCCAGGCTAAGCACCCCCAGCTCCCTCAGCTGCTCCTCATAAGATCTATGCTCCAGCACCTTCACCAGGTTTCTTGCCCTTCTCTGGACACACCCACACACCTCAATGTCCTTCTTGTAGTGAGGGGCCCAGAACTGGACATAGGATTCGAGGTTGTTCTCTTTCTTGTGGCCCATTCTAATGGACATTGTGCCCCTTGAAAAGTTCATCTCTGAAACACTTTATCTGCCATGAGTACTTTTCTTCCGTGTATGCTAACTAATTAGTGCAAAGTTGAGAATGCATCTCTTTGTCACCCCACCAGAAACATCTAAAGACTGCTGCAATATTTCAGCAAAAAATACCTCCTGACACATACTAAATACTCAGGCTTTTTGAAGAAACACATGTAGTACTGCAAGGTTTGGTTGAGGATGTCCATTTCTGACTTTGTTACAAGGTTCCATAAACAATTATGCTTCTCTTCTTCAGGTAATATAAATAAATACATTTAATATGTGTTTGTCTTCTCCTGGAAATGTAAATAGCTACACTAAACATGCCTGTAATGATAATTCCCCAATTTAATGTTCAACGAGAGACATTAGCACTGCCAGAAGAGAAATTTATGAGAAAATGAGAATAACCTCCCACGCTTTAGGTTAAGACTGTTTTTCACTTAGCTTCTGAATTTGGCAAAACTTTCTTAACTTCAGAATTAAATAAGTTTCTAAAAATAGAATAATATAAAAATGAAATTAGAGCAATAAAAAGCAATAATATTTTTAATTTGTTCTTCTATGAGGAGAGAACTTAAAAGTAGCACTTATAAACTACATTATTATTACTTGTCACTAG
Source organism: Monarcha castaneiventris obscurior (assembly GCA_026261815.1). Classification (NCBI taxonomy): domain Eukaryota; kingdom Metazoa; phylum Chordata; class Aves; order Passeriformes; family Monarchidae; genus Monarcha; species Monarcha castaneiventris. The sequence goes on along the minus strand of JAMPIT010000566.1, from coordinate 3,415,025 downwards.
TATTTGGAGAATATATGAGATGATTCAAACATATATCTCAAAATTGTAAAAGAATTGAAACCCCACCTAGATGCTTGTGCAGTAGATACTAAAATCATTTTGCCCAGTTTCTAGCCAGTCTTTTCTGAACTCACTGTTATATAACACACAGGTTTTGAAAACATATTTATGGGGGTGTAACTATTGTCACAATCATTTGGTGTATTAGACATTCAATAGTCTGCAGTGGTCAGGGTTTGGTACTCATCAGAAATTCCTGGAGACTGTTAAGAAAAAAACATACTTTTTGCACCAGATCAGAATTGCTGTGACTGCAAAACTCATTCTGGTGCAATATAAACCTAGTTTTTATAGAGCTATAACCTTCAGAATGGTACTTTTCTACAACAAATAAAACTTTCCCCAAAAAATCATGGTGATATTACAGACCTGTTGGAGTCAGTCCAAAGGAGGGCCACCAAGTTCATTAGAGGGATGGAGCACCTTCCATATTAGGAAAGGCTGGGAGAATTGGGTTTATTCAGCCTGGAAAACAGAATGTTTAAGTGTGGCCTAGTTGCAGCCTTCCAATACCTGAAGGGACCTAAAAGAAAGATGGAGAGACATTATTTACAAGGGCATGTACTAACAGAATGAGGGGAAGTGCTTTAATTCTACTAAAAGATTTAGGTTAGACATTAGGAAAAAAATTCTTTACTGTGAAGGTGGTGAGGCATTGGAACAGGTAGCCCAGAGAAGTTGTGGATGGCCCATCCCTGGAAGAGTTCAAAGCCAGGCTGGATGGAGCTCTGAGAAACCTGGTCTAGCGACAGGTGTCCCTAACCACACCAGGGGGTTTGGAACCAGGTAGTCTTTAAGGTCCCTTTAAATCCAAACCATTCTATGATTGTATATATAACATTTTGTAAAGCTCCAGAGTTCCAGTAATTCCCTGAGGAATGTGCAACCATTATATTCTTTCCCCTTACAAACACGAGTAAGTTACCATTTGCATAAATTAGCAACTCTTCAAAGAAGAATATAGTCTTCTATAAACATTTCAGACAAGTATGATCAATAATTGGGTTTTGCTACTGACTTGAAAACAAAGAGGTACTTGTGACCATTGTTCATAAATGTATTTTATTAATATGAGGCTGATGTTTCTCACTATGGTCTGCAGCCTCACAGCAATATGCTTGTTTGGGTCTTTGTTGCAAAATATCTTTCTGGGAAAGGATTGTATCTTATGCAAGTACGCTTATGACAGGATTACTGTAGGAAAAAAACATGTGGGTTTTTTCCTTTTCTAGATATTTGCAGTTAAGTAAAATAAATAAGTGGAGCTGGTCCTGAGCAGACAAAGGTATATCATTTCCACCCTGGTTCTAATACCTATTTTAGAAAAGTGAAAACCTCAAACATGCCCTAACATTTCTGCTAGGAGCTATTCATCATATAGCATTTCTGGTTGATTTTTCATCAGCCATGTAGAAAATTAGGCAGTTGGGACCAACAAATGTGAAACTAGAAGCTTAAATGGGAGATATTACCTGGCTGTGCTTTTCAAAAAATCAAAGAATGGTTAAGGTTGGAAGGGACATTTGAAGGTTCATTTGGTTCAACTCCCTTGCACAAGTTGCATCACCCAGAGCAGGTTGTTCAGGAGCACATCTTGATGGCTTCTTAATATCATCAAGAAAGGAGACCTCAAAACTTCTTTGGGCAACCTGTGGCAGAACTCAGTCAACCTCAGAGTGAAAAAGTGTTTGCTTGCATTCAGAGGGAACCAGCTGTTCTTCTGTTTGTGCCCATTGCTTTTACTCCTGTCATTGGAGACCACTGAAAAATGTTGGGCTTTGCCTTCTCATCCAAAGTCCCTCTGGATAACAGCATAACCTTCTTGTGTATCAGATACTTCTCCCAGTTTTCTGTCATAAGCAACCTTGCTGAGTGTATACTCTGACCATTTTCTGGATCATTAATGAGGATGTCGAGGACTGGATGCAGTATTGACCACCCATGTATAGAACTGTTCCTTCTGTTACCTCACAGTTTGTTGAAGTTCCTACAATACCTTTAATAGAAGTAGGAAAAACCTGTTTGGCTTTTCTGCCAACTTTATCCAACATACCTGGAGTGTCACCCAGAAAAAGAAAGTAAAATACACATGCACACATACATGCAAAATACATCTATGTTTAAATACACTGAAGTTTATAATACAGAATTTTAACATTCTGTATTAGCCACAGCAGTATCCAGACCTGCAGACATTATTTGCTCTGTGCTCTCTCTGATTAGGGGCCAACCTGTGGCATCTCCCTTCTCCCATCCACTGTGCAAAATGTGTTGTTGGCTAAGGGAATGCAGAATATGTCAGAAAAGCCAAATGGGAAAATTAGGAACTAAGGATTCCTAAGTTCTCAATCTGAAAATTCTTGAGGGAAGAGTAAAATTCTCTTAAAAACATTATTTGCTCAATATGTAGCGAATGTGTAGTAAACAGTGCTAAGATGTTGTCTTATGATCTCCATAAATTGCAAATTACAATGCTGAGCACAGTTTTTGTGGAAATTAATATGCAGTCTGTTTTGGCAGCAGAATGTGAGTTAAAAATCATAATTGCATATAAATCTGAGTTCTAGGGTTCAGGTTATAAGTAATTTGAGCTACTAGTATAAACAAGTGTTCAGTAATGATGCAAAAATTTTAGTTGCTAAGATCTGATTGTGTCTCTTTCATGTTGTCTCTTTTTCTGCTCCCTTTTTTTCCTGTTTTCATCTCTGAAATAACACTTGAGGTTTCTGTACTTTTATTTTTCTGAAACAGTTAATGAATACCTTATACTACAATGAATACTGTGAAACAGGTCTGGTGTAATGTCACTGGAAAGTTTTGTACATGGGTTATATTTAGATGTTTGTGCCTTCTTTCTAAGTCTCACTCACTCTGCTCACTTCCATCAAGCCAGCGAAGTAATGCATAATACAGCAATTATTAATAATATGAAAACTCAATCCTTATGTTTTGTCATCCTGACATATCATAAAATCTGTTGACACCTCCCTGTGGCACACAGGTTCCCACGCATGCTAAGAAGCCTGCTAGCTTGTGGAATGTATTCTACCCTACACCTGAGCTTGGCTGCAGACCAGAGATACTGAGTGATCCCTCTTTCCTCTGGAGATTAATCTGTTAGTCTTGCCAGGCTTTGTGCAACTCATTGGGGCTGCATGGGATTCAGTTGAAAACTGATGGATTTTATACATGCTAAGCTTACCTGGCCAGTGAGTCATTAAAGTACCTTTTATTTCTGAATAGATTACAATCACCAGTTCCACTTTGATGGAAAATGGCTAAAAATATAGACAACAAAAAAAATAATATTGGGTTGGGTTATTCCTCTGAAGTCTGAATTATTGGCAGGAATAAAATGTTAGAGACATGCAGTAAGAGGGAAAATAACCAGAATTATCATGTTACCTCTCCTGACATAAAGTTATCTGCATTTTTATTTAAGAGTAACCAGACAAAGAAAAGGAAATTTTGGAGCATGGTTTTTCCAGTTTCATGTTACTTTGATACATGTGCACCCAATGCATTTTCAAGTTAACAGCTTGTTTATTAACTGTTGTGCTTTTCATTAATTTCATCATCTTCTAATGAATCATCATTGAATCTCTTTTTTCCACTTTTTTTCCACTTATATTATTGAAGATATTCTCATGTTCCTCAAGTGAAATCATGCTAGAAATGATTATTTAGAAAATGATAATTGCTGTTATATTATCTATATTCTGCATTTTCATCCACTATATTTTATTTGTGTCTTAGATTTATTTTTCTTTCTTAATACCGGGGTTTTTTGGTGTTAATACTGCATCTGTTATTTGAACATACTAACTTAGAACTCTGTTTCATAAATATAAACATATACATTTTAGCCTTAGCAAGCATAATTCTCTAGATCTTCATGAACTTTTTATGTTTTAGGAACAAAACATTAATTCTTGAGATAAATCAAATCTAAACTGCTTAAAATAAGCTGCTAGAAAATTTTACAGGTAAAATAATTTCCTCTGCAAGGCAAATGCTCAGACTTTTATTTGGAAATGCTTTTAAAGGATCTGTGTTGTTGAATCTCCTGCTCTCTTCAATAGTCAACTTTAATTTTTATTATATTTTTAACATGAGTAGGAAAACCAAAAAATTCTATCTGCAGCACACATTTACCATGTAGTACAATGCTGTGTTTGAACATATTTATATAACTCTTCTGAAATGCAAACACGTTAATAGTTATATAGTAGTTTCTGAAATAATGCTCCATATCAGCTAGAATGAGTTATTATTATATTTTTATTATTAAAGCAAATATTAACAGTGTTCTAATAAGCAAAATTTTACATTTTAGTTTTGTTGAGATTGAAAACCTGGAAATCCTGATAGAAGAAAAGAGAACTAAATATGGTGTAAAAAGGATAAACATAGCCCAAAACAGCAGAATTTAAAAGTAAGGAATTTAGTGGCTGAAAATTTGGGCTCAGCTTCTGAAAAGTCACAAAACAAAATTATTTTCTGTGTAAGCAAGCATTTCTAACATATACAAGTAGTACGAATTTGGAATTCACCATGGAAGATCTAATTCACCGTAAACAACTTGAAGAACACGTATACAAAGGTTTCATTTAACTGTTAAATAATATCTGTTTGGGGTGGGGTGCATGGCAATAAGTTCAGTAACTGTTCAATATAATATGTACCTGATGTCTCTCAATCTAATGCATCCATATGCTTTCCAGCAACAGCCATTCTTTCTCCCTTAACCCAATTCTTCCCTGTAGTTTTACGAATATTCAGACTGGTAAGGTGCAAATAAGAGATGATGCTTATAATTGATGTGGGAATCCAGAGTACAGGGAATATTTCTCTGCCTGTTTTGGAGAGAAAAACCCCCCTGGACAGCATGGTTTTTGACCTTTATCCATGGAGAAAACTCCCTACCATCTGGGAGGAACTAAAATCTGCACAGATGTGAACTAGGTGATAGAATATGATGTAAGAATGTCACAGGGTGAAGAATTTTGAAGTTTTAGGTTTATTATTGTAGTAAATAGATAAATAGTAAAAGTTCCAAGATGGAGGAACCCTTGTAGTTTTTATCTCCTTCTTTCTTCTTCTAGTCCTCCATATTCTGCAGCAAAGGTAGTTTAGGATGATTGGATAAAAAATGCCACAGTTCCGGCCTGCGTGTCGGAGTGATTTACTGAGCATTGGATGAAAAGTAAAAATATCTGTCGTTTCAATTTTTAATTGGATAATTTACCTATAAAAGGGCTTTGGAATCTTGATAAGCAGCCATTTTCTCGCCTTCTCTTGTCATGTTCTGTTCTACTGTGTCTTTCTAAGCTGATAACACTAGAATAAACAACTATCTGAAGAAGCAGTTACTGCGAGTTTGCCTCGTCCGTCTATCAAATTCCTTGCAAGGACTCTAAGAACTTTAAAGGGCCTCTCCCAGCAAGAGAGGCTGATTTATGGCACTAGCGGTGTCAACTTTAAAGCGTGTCTAATTGTTATCCTTGTAGCTTACTTTGCAGTAGTGTATTATTACATTTTTTTCCAGTGATAAAACTGTGCTCCCACTTTGAACAACCTTTTATACAAACCATTTTTTCTGCAGACTCTATGTTATCTTGAACCTGATTATTGATGAATTTAGCTTCTGGAAAGCTCTTGTTAAAATTTCAACAGCAAGTTAAGGGAGATAAACAGCATCCATTCACTAGACTATAATGATTTTAATTTCCTCATGAAGTAAACATTTCCAGCATGCGATGCCAAGGAACATGTAAAAACATGTCAGAAGAGGGCTGCTTTGCCCTCATCTTTCAAGGATTAGCTGTGTGCGGAAATTAAATGAAGTATAAAAATTCACATCAAGATTCATATGCTTGCATATCCTTGACACCATTTTGAGGCATCCATGATAGGGAGCCAAAACTTTCTGGAGATCTGTTAGCTAGCGTGGGCATTTACTGACATTTGAGGGATTATAGAGAATGCAAGACTGGTGGAGAGGAATGTCATGTTTACCAGGAGACCCATGGGTGACCCCCGGTTTATGGACCAGCACCTCGCAGTCATGCACGAAACCTTTTGTTATGTCAAATAGTATAGGTTTCCATGTTTTAGAAACTGAACGAAGCTGTAAATTTAGGAAGTTTAATTTAGTTGTTTGGGCTTTTTTTTTTGTTTGTTTTTATTTCCCTTCTTATACCATAATATAGCTAAAAATGGGTGCCAAAATGCCTTTTCAGCATAATAGATAGGATGAAGAAGTGACTCTGGAACATAGATATATAGTGATAGGTGAAGACCAAAGAATAAGATCAAAAGCTGAGTTCCTGACAGATTAAATTGCTCAGGTGGTATTTACTCCTTGGATCCATTTTGAACAACTCCAAAGCATTCTATCCAAGCAAATTTGCTTATAAATAGGTCTGTAGTTAGGCCACTACCTATTCAGAGTCACAACAACAGCAAAACCAAACCATTTTTATCTAAGATAATTATTTACTAACATTTTGAAATGCATTGGTCAAGGCATCCTTCAGATTCTTCTCTATTCTCTTTGCCTTGGAGATTCTGGCATCTGACATGGAAATATGTAAAAACTGACAGTATTTATCAAATAATTAACATTTTACTTGAGAATAACATGTGGGATGTTTAAAACGACCAAATTTTAGCCATTCTGTCTGAGAAGCTCCATGTCAGATCTATCGTTGGAAAAGACCAGCCTACGTGAGTCTAGGAATTAGAGCAAGGAAAGGAGTTACATATTCATGATAGATTTTGCTCTTTCTCATCCAGAATGGGATAGGATATCACAACTTTTAGCACTTAGCGCTTTCTTGTTATTTCATTAAATCTTCCATAGTTTCTCAGAGTGGGAAGAAGAGATAACACAATGCTGGAGTTAGAAAATACTGAAGACAGAAATTATGTGTCTCAATCTCCAAGAAGATCCAGAAGGTGATAGAAAGAGAGAATAAAGTACATGAATCTGATAATGAACCCAGGACAGGGAGTAAAAGGGAGTGAGAAAAAGCTTGAAATGAAAGGACAGAACAGCTCAGTGGAACAAGAATTAGATGGGCAAATAAGTCAAAATACATGCTAAGAGTACGTCAGTGTGGTATCAAGTAGATTTTACTGGAGTGTGCATAAGGATTAGCTGAAAGAGTGCACCGGTGTCTGTGTAGAATAACACAAAAATAGGGAGATGCAATCAGGAAGGAATTTGACTGACAGAAAAACAGACTGAGCAATGAAATATTGGTCACCTCAAGGAAAAATAAAAAAGCACCTCTATTTCAATGTAGCACATTCTTTCAGGGCACATTGTAGAAAATAAATTCTCCATCTTTAAATGTCCACAAAACTCATTCCAGGTATAAATTCAAATGGCATGTTAGCTGTCTGTCTCGAGATGAACTCAATCATTCACAAGGTGACTCAGCTCAGGTATCTATACGTGCATATCTGTGCAATTTGAAAATCTGAAGAGTATTTGGCAGTCTTACACGTGACTGACAGATATGACAAAGGATATGCAAAGGGATATGTGTTCTCCTGAAACAGCAAAAGCAGAAACCAAATAAGAAACCTCATCACCACTCATTCATCAGTGGACATTTACAGTTTCAGTCATCTGGATCCTGCTGAAGAGATACTCCATTCAATTATTCAATTTTTAGGATGAACTAACAGCTCTGCAGCTTTCCTCAAATATGAGGGAGGGTGTAGAAGTGTCTAATGACATTGAGATGCACTTGCAAATCCAACCTGGATTCCACATGCCAATGCAGACAGGCGTATGTCTTCCAGGAATAAGTCTCATGAGCTGAGACCTCACACAGCCTAAGATATTTCAAATAGCCCTTAAGACCTGTATTTGAAATCACGGTCAGTCCCCAAAACTCCACTGAGTTGGACTTTTAAAATTAGTTCCAGACAGTGAATAGGATCTAAACTTCTATGTACAGATGAGATTAATGCTATCTCAGATTCTTGAGACCAGTCCATTCTTTAGAACTCTTGTTGCCAGAAGGCACAGTCAGAGCTGGTAGTGAAATGTCAATTTTTTTTTTCCTCTACTCTAAGCCATTAAATTACAGTTCAGTGTTTTGGATTTTTTAAATATGAAAAATCAGATCATGTCTCTCAAAATAAATTCTAAAACAGAGGATAATGTCTCTGGGCCATTGTTTCTCTCATGTACAGCAGAGAGAGTGATGCATACTTATCTCACAAGGATGCTATTACCATGCATTCATTAGTGCTTAATGTTGCATATTATAGTAAACGGGACATGGAAAAATTCCAGTAGGAATTATTCCTGTTTTCTGAATCTGCTTTGAATATTGTGCTATAAATAAGGCATATGTTTATCAGGGAAAAGAAAGGAAATTATTGAGTTTTTGCCTTCTAAGTAAGCATGGCCTGTTCCATATACACAACGATGCTGACAGCTTCTAAGAAAAGCATATGGGAGGATCTAATTACACACCATATGTACATGGAGGGACCAAGCTCATGTTATAAACAGAATTGTAATTGCAGGGGTTTTTTTTGTGAGGGGTTGACTTTCTAACACATGCAAAGAATCTTTTGACCTGACTTTTGTAACTCATTAATGTTACTTAATTCAAACTGGGCAGCTAATGCAACATACAAATAAGTGATTGAATAATCTGTTTTAGAAACCCACAACTATATAGACTGACCATGGCTGAGTCACAACCAACCTTCCTGCATCATTTTAAATTGTTTACTGTACAAAAATTGCAGAAATTGGTCTTTTCGGATTTTCTTTTGACACTAATGGATGGAAAAACATCTTTTGAAGTTCATGTTTATCACAAAGTTATCTGCTCTTAGCCGTACAGTTCTAAAGCCCAATTAGAAATCCAAAGCTCCTACAAGTTTCTTCAACTCAGCAGAAAAGTTCCTTTTATCTACTGAACTTCTTGATGTTGCAGGACATCTTCTGACAGTAACATTTTTTGTAGAGCTGCTCTTGTCTTCCTCTTCCCATTCATACTGATCCTAAAAATCTCTCAGTCCTGCAGGCACACTTTAAAAATTGAATAAAAAGCCAATGTGTAATCTTTCAGTCAACCATAATTGAAAAGCATAGCCTGCCAATTCACCTTTTTATTTTTTTAATGTATGATGATGTCCAGAGACAGTCTGTCAAGGGGTCCTACCACCTTCATATATGAATTGCCTAAAAATCACACAGAAGCATGTGATGTTTTTTATCTTGAGAAAGAAGTATGATACGGGTGTAGTCACTGTCAGGTAATTCTTTGCCTTTGACTGAGAACACCACCTACAAACCCCAAGAGAAATTGAAAATAGATCCAAATGTAAATCTCACGCTTTTAAGAAGCACAATGATTAATTGCTTTTACCTCTAAAACTAAAATAATAGCAAAATCAGTGTCAGAATCAAAGGAAAAATTTGTAGAATTCTTGGGATAATTCACACACTGTGAGACTAAGCATAAGCAGTACAGTAACAGCATGATGATAAATGGACAGATGCAATAATGATCATTAGTCATACACTTTTTTTAGAAATAATGTATCAGAATTCATACAAAATATTTGTTAAAAATTTTAACATTAGCAGTGAGGATTGGGAGGGATTAAATAAAAGACAATGTAGACAATCTCATTATGACAGTATTCTTCATCAATAATGCTAGCTTACAGAAGTTGCTACTTAACAAAATAAAAATACTGTAGACCCCAAATCAGGAGTTTTAAAATATTTCTTACCTTACACTCCTGCTCTTTAATTTTTGTAAATAAACAGATGAAGAACGGGGCATAAGTTTTAACATTGAAAGGTAGGAAGCAATTTCTCATTGCGTACATTCCTTGGATATGTGTGTGTATAAATTCTATTCTTCTGGCCCAGATAATATGATTGCAAATGTTTACACTACCTTTGCATCTACAAGCCTCATTTGGAACTGACATGCTAAGTGGTTAACTGTTGTACAAATAAAATCAATACTTTGTCCAAAGAAGATATGTCAAGAAAATTCTAAGAGAATGGTTTAAAGTTTCAAACACAATATCTAGTAATCAGTGTAATGAAACCAAGAAAAGTGATTTATTAATTATATTTGATAAAGAAAAAAAATGTTTGTTCTGCGTGTTTCCATTGGTAATGAGAATTAAAATAAAAGAGTTTGAAAAAAAAAAGAGGCATGGATCAGCATGGCTTTAATCTACAGCCTACTATGTAAACAAAATGAATACCACTAACTTGTGTTTTGGAACATGCAGCAACTAACACAGGCTAATGTGATTAGAATGAACATGGCTATTATAGATATCAGATAATATCCCACTGATTAAGTTTGCTGAAACCAATTATAATTAAGAACAATTCAGACATTTTTTAATGGGCATAATTAGGCTAAACAGATTATTAAATAAATAGATAAATAAAAGCAATTCTGTGATTTGTTTTTAATGGCACCAAACATGAAAATGTTTTCCATTTTAAGTTCTTGCTGTTATTGAACACTTTGGATATCTCAGTTATCCTTAGAATAGGTTGTCTTGTTATTTGTGTTCCATAGTTTCATACCTTAATGAAGAAAATATTCTACTAGATGCTTCTCAGTATTAGCAAGGAGTACGTGCTAGTGAAAAACTGCTACAGACTGGGGACACCAGTTTCCTTATGTCCTTTATTGTCAGTGGTGACTGAAATCACTAAAGAGGATTCAAGCAGAATCATAATTTATTTGTTCTAAAACCTTTTTTTGTTTTTTTGCATGACGTTTCTCTGAGCTTACTGTAGCTCCTCAGTGAGTATGAAGAAGTCTGAAGAGTTTAGGATTAAGGTAACATCTGTATTGGGTTTGTATGGCCAGGATTTGGTAACAGGGGGCTATAGGGTGGCTTCTGTGTGAAGCTGCCAGAAGCTTCCACCATGTCCAACGGAGTCCCTGGTGGCTCCAAGATGGATATGCTTCTGGCCGAGGCTGGGCCAACTAAAAATGATGGTAACTCCCCTGTGGTAACATTTAAGAAGAAAAAATGTTATTGAGCAGATGTAATTGTGGCCAGAGAAGAGCAGAGTAAGAATGTGTGAGAGGAACGACTCTGCAGGCACCAAGGTCAGTGAAGGAGGGGCAGGAGCTGCTCTAGGTTCCAGAGCTGAGATTCCCTGCAGCCTGTGGTGCAGCCCGTGGTGAAGCCGCTGTGCCCCTGCAACCCATGGAGATGGAGGTCCATGGGGATGCAGAGCTCCACCTGCAGCCCACGGAGAAAACCCATGCCAGAGCAGGTGGATACACCTGAGAGGAGGCTGTGACCCTGTGGGAGGCCCATGCTGGAATAGGCTCCTGGCAGGGACCTGTAGAGAGAGAGGCCCAAGCTGGAGTGGATTTTCTGGTAGGACTTGTGACACTGGAGCAGCCTGTCCTTAAAGAGCTTCACCCTGTGGAAGAGTGACCCACACTGCTGAGGTTTGAGGGGTACTGTTGTCCTCAGAATAGACTCATGTTGCAGGAGGTCACAGAGAACTCTTGCTCTGAAATGAACTCATGCTGAAGAAGTACATAGAGAACTGTCTCCTGTGGGAGGAATCCCCCATTGGAGCAGGGGAATTATTCTCCCTGAGCAGTGGCAGGTACAACAGCTGATGAACTGACCATAACCCCATTCCCATCTCCCTGTGCCACTGGGGGAGGAGGTAGAGCTGGGAAGGAGGGAGGGGTGGGAGGAAGGTGTTTTTGATGTCTGTTTTTACTTCTCATTATCCTGCTCTTATTTTGTTAGTAATAAATTCACTTCATAGCTCTAAGTTGAGCCTGCTTTGCCCATGATGGTGTTTGATGAGTGATCTCTCCCCGTCCTTATGTTAACCCACCAAACCTGTGTTATATTTTCTCTCCCCTGTTCAGCTGTGGAAGAGAGTGAGAAAGAGGTGGGTGGGTACCTGATATCCAGTCAGGGTCAACTCACTACATCATCTCTTATTATGTTCTATGAATCTAATTGGCGCAATAATTGCAGTAGCATGAAATGGGGAGAGGAAGGATGAGAGAAAGAATTCCCCTTCTGCGCTCATGATACAACATTTAGCATACATGGAATAAACCTGAGAGGCTGGGGTTTCATTTACAATTTCTGCATTTCATATTCTCAGTGTTCTGAGTGCACACTATTAAAAACCTATGCCAGTACATGAATAAGGAGATAAAGCTACTACACAGGTGCATCCATAGTGGTGGAACAATACACATGACAAAACAAATACATACATCTTGCTTTGAAACTGTGCATTTCTTTAATTGCATACAAAAAAAATTAAGTAGTTCTGTGACTTCTTCAGAACTGCCATTCGCTATACTTTATTAATGCATTTTTTAATTGGAATATTGCAGCAAGTTTCTTTTGTAATAGACAAAAAAATTTCTTAATTGGGAGATTAGTATTTCTTTGAGGCTTTAGGCCTACATTTCAGATGAAACCACACTGAAAGACCTTTTTGCAAAGAAATTAACTGCCTATTTTTAATTCTTAATAGTAAAAGGCATTTTAATAAGGCTACATTTAAACTGCTAGATAAGTATATTCTGTGCTATGGCCAATAGCCCTAGTCTCATAATCAAGCAAATCAAATGATCTCTTGTTGTGAAACCTCTCTCTCCTTCCTTGGTCTAGTTTTTCTTCTGATGAGTTTTCTGCACAATAAGAAAACAAAAGTGGTTTTATGTCTATCATGATATTTACAAATGGTCAAGATGAACACCTGGATTTACAAGATGGGAACTGCTCCTTCAAGTCAAACATTTGTGAAGTCTTGTTTCTTCCAGCAATTACTTTGCCTGTATCAAACTTCTCTTTAATAATTAAAAATAAAATCTGTTAACCTGAGAAGAAAAGATGTCATTAATATGAAATATATAGAAAAGGCACTTCAGAATCTTACAGGACAAATGTTGTTTGTGTTCACGGATAGATTAATAATGATGAAAATGCATTCACCCATTTCTAGGGGGAACCAGCAAATGGCAAACAAAGCTACTGTTGAAGACAGTCTGTATATAAACAGGGGAAGAAGAATACCTCCAATGGAACAGTGGAAGTCATAGGAAATCTTGATATTGATGAACTTAGTTTTATACTTAGAAATTAAAATAATTGTATAGCTTTGTTTTTGAAAATGTCTTTCTATTAGAGATAATTGGCTTAGATTTTTAGTTAATTTTTTAATGCAAATTTTATTTGCTACATTATTATTTGGGTTTTTTCCTAATTTACTGTATTATTCTAGAATACTTTAGGCTTCTAGTCAAGCTGTTTGGGTTTTATCTGACTGTGAGTGTAACAATTTTCAGAAAGATTTTGAAGTGTCCATTAAAATCAGTGTTAAAAAATGTTGTGACATTATGATCTAAAGATGAGACATTCTATGTAATAACATCACTAGGTTTAAAATGAGCTAAATGACACATTCTTATCTTAATGATTCATTCACTTCACAGAATCTTACAGAAATCTTTATGCTCTCTTCAGCTTGAAAATTAAATGAATCACAGGTTTTGCCACATAAGATTGCAGGCATTTATATAATACAGTCATTTATACATATTTATTTATGAAAAAAGAAAGAAAATCTTTTAATGAATATGCCTCATATAGGTGTTATTTTGGGGAAGAAAGTCCTTGGTCTTTTTTTAACCAACATTAAATAGAGAAAACCTAAAATGTTACCTTGTCTTTTTTCTTCTGTAATTTATGCCAGCGCTGATCAGACCTGAGTCTTCAGTAGTCCTCTTACCTGTATAAAGTGCAATAAAGTCAAAAGAGAAATTTCTGAGGAATTTTTAAAGTTTGTACAAACAAAGTCATGCATTATGATGAAACTATGATTACTGTTCACAAGGAGAATTGAATGAGACAAACAACAGGAAAAAAGTTTTAAGAAGGAGGGCTGATAGTGAGCAACGATGTTGAAAGCTACAAGTGCCTTTTAGAAGCATAGATAAGTGGGAAGAAGTTGACTTATGAGTAATTCTGCACTGACTATTTAGTAACAACAAGCCTTGCTACAGATGTTCACTGGAAGGTCAAAATTTCAATATTGCATAATGCTGAACATTGGTAGGAGTGCAGGACTAACTCTGCCAACGTGTAAAGTGAGGCAATGCTGCACTTTAAGTTGCCTACCTCCACTGTATACCACCACCTCCTGGAAGTCCTTAAAGCCAGACTGGTGCCTTGAGAAACAACTTGTGAGAACACACAGTATAGAATGAGCAACAAATCAAAGCTGTGGGTCTACTGAAAAAATCAGGAAAGAGACAAATGCTTAAGAAGAGAGTGATCTCATGTTTAAAAAGGATTCATGCTTGGTTGGAAGAAGGATGTCTCTTGGCCATAAGAAGGACTGTAATACAGAAACGGGAGCAGAGCCTACATTCACATTCTTGAGAAAAACTATATCACAAAGCTATTCTTGGTTGACAGGTCAAGATTTGTGCCCCCTGAATATCATCTTGTTTAGGTCTTTTCTGAGAGATTTTCTTTTTCAGTTCTAAGAGCTAAAAATACTCTGAGAATCATGTCTGAGTTTATCACAGCAGTGATTTCACGGGGTGATTGCACAGCTATTTGTTGCATGCCACAGCAGTGTGTCACTGGTCCATAGTCTGAGTGTGCAGTGTGGTGGGGGCTGTGAAAGCCAGAGTAAGTCAGGTCTGACTCATGAAATGTACAGAGTGGTTGAAGGAGAAAGTAATAGCCAAAACTGCAGCCAGATTCAGAGTCGAAGGAAGCCAGTTTCTTCATCCAAAGAGCAGACCTGTAATGAGGTAATATACACAACTTTTCAGAGTAGAATTTCACTTCAGAACTAATTCAATTCTTTTCAAGATACCGGTAGGTTTCAAACACACGATTTACCTATGTTTTCTTGATTCTATTGTAATGCCCTTGCAACTACTACTCCAGCTCACCAAGCCTGAAGATATTTGAGCTTCAGAATTTTTTTCCCTAATTTCTTTATTTTTTCTTAATTTTTATTTTGAGAAATGAACATCTGGCTAAAAGTGTTCAAGTTTTACATTAGCATTCAGAATACCAGTATAAATGTCACACCACACTTATATTGAAAAAAAACAATCTCCCTTCCAAAACAGTTAAAACTGGTGAGAATAAGTAACTTAACAGTAACAAAAACATGCATAACTAATCTTTTCACAGCATGGAATGTAAGAGAATGCAGACAGCAGAAGCAACAGTCCTGTAATCCAGTTTTGAATTTTTGACTTATTTAGAAGTTTGGGATTAGCTGAAAAAATAGCTATTCATTTAAAGTGAAAAAATTAAACCTGTTAATAAATGCAAGGTTATGGAATCAGTATAGCAAATGGACACCAATACAAATGACATCTTAGTTATGGTGAGGCACACCCAGTGTGCTACATATGAGTAAGAAGAAATTTTTATGTTTTAAACAGTGAATAAATCTTTTGTGCAGTTAATATATCATCTTCCCTTTGAAAGTATTGGATTTGAAACTATTCTTTTGGGGTAGGTTCCATTTCAGTGAAAGAGACAACAGTATTTAATTTTGAAACATACATACTTAGAATAGAGTAAATGAAGTTATTTCTTTTACATTAACTTTTTTTCCCATATATATCTTCTGAAGTTAAATGTCAGAGTACTTGTCTTTGGATTGCATGAACACCCTCAGAAACCCACTGTAGCCTGCTCAGTTCAGAGCTGTTAACTTGAGAAGGTGGTAGAACTGAGAACAGTTCCAAAACTGTGGTTCATGTGTTCAAACTTATGCAGAAATAAACCCAAATTCCTTTAACATGTTTAGGTATCACAAGACCTGTTTTCTAGAGGTTGACATGAAAGTGAGTTACTTAATCCTAAGTTATTATTGAAGTATTGCAATTGTTTCTGGCTTTGTCAATACATGATGATAAAAAGAGACCAAAAAAATGCTGTCTTTATGTTATATTATATTTAAATATATTGTAAATTAATTATATGTTAATTTGTATATAAATATAATGGCTTGTATTTATATAATATGTTTTGTAATGTAGTCAAACCCAAATATTTTGGACTCACAGTACCACAGAATGGTTGAAGTTTGAAGGGACCTCTTGAGATCATTTGGTCCAAGCACACTGCTGGAACAGGGACACCTAGATCCAGTTGTTCAGGAGCATATGCAGATGGCTTTTGAATATCTCCAAGGAGAGACATTTCACAACATCTCTGTGAAACCTGTGCCAATGCTCAGTTACCACAGGGTAAAGATCCCACCCTTATCTACTGGCAGCACCTTCCTTAATGCAGCCCAGGATAGCATTCACTGTCTTTGGTGCAAGGACACACTATCTTGTTTGTGTTTGAATCAGGAATGAGGGGAAAAAGTAGTAAATATTCAGAGTTGGTATAAGAACAATTTAATAATTGTAACAAAATAAAAAATAACATTAATAATACCAATAATAATAACAAAACCAACATTAATCTTAGTAATGAAAAGGAAAGAGAGAAAAAAATAAAACCCAAGAAAACCAAGTGATGCATGATACAATTGCTCACCACCTGCTGTCCAATGCCCAGCTTGTCTCTAAGCAGTGATCAGTGACACCTGCCCAACTCCCTCAGTTTATATACTGAGCACAACATTCTGTGGTATGGAATACACCTTTGACCAGTTCAGGTGAGCTGTCCTGTCCATGTTCCCCCTCCAGCTTCTTCTGCAACTGCTCAGTGGCAAAGCATGGGAAACCGCAAAGTCCTTGACTTAGGATAGCCGCAGCTTAGCAACAACTGAAACACCAATATGTTATCAACATTATGCTCACCCTAAATCCAAAACACAGCACTGTACCAGCTACTAGGAAGAAAATTAACTCTGTTCCATCTGAAACCAGGACACAAGATCAAAATCACAGAACTACAGAATAACAGAATATGTTGAGTTGGAAGGGACCCATAAGGATCATCAAGTCCAACTCCTGATCCCACACAGCATCAGCCCCAGAGTGACACCACATGCCTGAGAGCATTGTCTAAATGCTTCTTGAACTCTCTTAGGCTGGTGCTGTGACCACTTCCCTGGGGATCCCATTCCAGTTATCAACCACTCTCTGGGTGAAGAACCTTTTTCTAATACCCAAACTAAACCCACCCTAACACAGCTTCAAGCCATTCCCTTGTGTCCTGTCACTGGGCACCACAGAGAAGAGATCAATGTCTGCCCCTCCTCCTCATGAGGAAGTTGTAGGCTGCCATGAGGTCTGTCCCCAGTCTCCTCCAGGCTGAACAGACCAAGTGACCTCAGCTGCTCCTCACACAGCTTCCCCTCAAGGCCCTGTATCAGTGTTGATCACTGGAAGAAAAATCTGCTTCAGTAAGCAGGACAAAATAGCATCTCAGCTTTTCATCAAAGATCTGTTGTTCTTTTTTATGGAAAGAATGTGCATGGAAAATCTGTTCACCAGAGTGAACAGCTTTCATTGTCCTCATTAAGCACATGCCCATTCACAGTTCCCTCAAATATCAGTACACCTCTCTGTCTGCCCAACACCCCTGCCTGGATCATGGATTCTCTTAAACTACTGCACAGGTTCCCTACCTGCCAGCTGGTCCAGCTTGATGCTCTCTGGAAATAAGCAGCACTTGCATGCTTGCCACACATGCACTTTACATTTGCAAGTCCCCCTGGCACACCAACATGAAACCTTGCCCTTCTGGTACCCCATATTCTTCCCAGGCCCCCCCACTCCTTGCTGGCTGTTTCAGCTTGAAGATAGCTGCTAGATAAACATGCACGCCCAACATACAGCAGGTGTGGGGAAGGTACAGACACTTTCCCCTATCAGTCAGCACCAGGCTCATGGGCTTTTACCCATGGTCCTTCCTATTCCAGTTGCAGTAATGGAGTACCTCACTCGCCTCGCTCATCCTTGTCCTTCTCAGTAGCTCAGCCTGAGACCTCCACTCATTCCAGTAGCTGACGGTACAGTCCAGGGGCACCTACAGTGTTAATAGATCTCTGTTCATATACTTTCTGTTACAACATGTGTTAACACTGTAGTTAGTGCATTTATCACTTGCAATACTGAACCTGTTTCCCTGTTGCTTCAATAAACTGTGCTATCCATTACTCTGGATGTGTAAATTCTTATTGAACTTGGGCAGACCTATAGTATTGGCTTGGCAAATCACACTATTCATCATCACTATTCAATCTGGGATCACATAAGTACGTATTGAATGCCACCAGACCTATAGTGTTGAAAATGCACTATTTGTGAATCTTTGCTCATGGAATTTCTTATTGAACATGATCAGACTTATATTGCTGAATTGGCTATAATCAGAATTAAGCCCAGCCACAGCCAGCCCCTCTGATCTTCTAGGACTAGCTGGAATGCAACAGGGTTTATCTTCTGCCAAATTTCTATACCCTTAAGGCAACAATGACACGCCCAGGAAAGCTTTGGCATCTCCAACTATGGATGTTGGGAATCACCTTGTTCCAGTAGCTGGCACCATAGGCCAGGGGTCACCTACATTCCCTGTCTGACACCTGCTGGTGTTCCATATCCAATCACACCGGTCTCCCACATGGCTAGCACTTAGTCCTAAAAGCACTCCCACACACACCAAGTAGAGAATGAGATTACAGAGATAGCTAAGAAAAGATTTAATAAGAAGACAGAAAAGACTGCAGTGATTATGTGGAAGGCTGAAAGACAAACTGACTGGCTACAGTGTGACTAGCCTATTTTATACCCCTTTTTGCCTTTTCCACAATTTGATTCTTCCCCAGTCCCATGCATCTAAACATCCACTTTTAAGTTTTGCACAGGCCTGCAGCTTCCCCCATCAAGCATCCTCATCCTCTTTTTTTCCTTCCCTCATTCTTATTAATTGCAAAGTCACCTTTATTCTCTCCATAGCTGAGTTTGCAGTTTCTCTACAGCTCATCAATTACTGGGTGGAGAATTCTGGCCTTTTCACGTTGTCCACATTATCCCTTGTCTTTCTGCTTTCTATCTCTCTGTGGTTTTGCCTCTCCCTTTACTTATTATCCCCTTTGCATTGAAAGGTCCTTGATTGGATAATCTCAGTGAAGCAGACAGTCTCCACATACTCTTATGGATCATGGCCTATGACACTGATCAGCTGTCCCAGCACCTCTGTGTGCCCAAAAGCAGGTCTCGTGGACTTGTGTGCATCCAGTCTGTTGAAATGTACCCCAGCCTGATGCTTCTCTACTGAGAAGAAATATTTTCATTGCTTCAGAATTTCCTAATGCAAAGATGAATTTCATCAGTGAAGACCAAGGCAAAGAAATCAGTGAGTACTTTGGCACTTCCTATTGTCTTTGTCACCTCACCCATTTAGCAGCAGGTCCATATTTTCCCTAGTCTTCCTTTTTATACTGATTTACTGCAAAAGCTGTTGTTGCCTTTCACACTCCTTGCCAGGCTCAACTTCACATGGGTTTTGGCATTTCTAACCCCCTCCTTGTGCATGCAAACTGTCTGTATCTCTCCCAAGTCACTTGGCCCTGCTTCTACCTTTTTCATGTTTCCTTTTTTCCTAGTTTTCATATGTTCACCATTGCGAAGCTGAGCATCCCCAATTCCAAGGAAGGAATCTGTGGGTTGAAGCCAGATCAAGTTCTTTGGTTTTTTCAGAGCTGATTTTAATTTGGCTGTTTTGATAATCTGTATTGGGCTGAGCTGCCTATGCACTTTTCCCATGCTGGTATAACCAGCTCAGGAAGACAATCAAATATTTTTGGTTAATTCAAGGAAGGCCATTGAAACAACTGGCAAATCCACACTTCTAATACAGCAGGGTATCTGAAATAAAGGCCACTTTCTAGTCCCTTTTGTGCTGGGATGAATTCTGTTTTCCTTGCAATGGTCAGTTACTCCCCACTTCTTCCCCGAGCTCTGTAAGTATATGCGTTTCATCCTCTGTGCCTTCTTAATCGTTCATGTTCACTTGACAAATCTTCTCCATCATTAGAAAGGCTTTGGAGAGAAGAAAGGTTTTTCCTCTTCAACTGTTGTCATAGCCTTTCACAAAGAAGGTGAAATTTTTTTGAGAATTTGAGAAATACTGCCTTGGAGAGGGGAGGACACATGAGATGTAATACAGCTGTTTCAAGTAGCCTGCTGAGTCTAAGATGTCCTTCTCATGAAAAAAACAGACTTTTTTGTTGTTGTTATTTTCCACTTCTTGGGTTTTGTTTTTTTTTGGTGAAATAAATTATATTTCAGCCATGCCTGCCAGTTCTGTCAGGTGGTGAAGGATAATACATGGAAGGCATGTTGTAGTTCTACTTTTGTAGCACTGAAGTCTGCCTATTAGAGGATAAAAAATACAAATAAAAATTAAGGGAAAACTTTGTTATTAATATAACTTTCTTTTAAGTGAAAATCAACCCGATAAAAAATGTCTCATTTCCTTTCCCATCATATGAAGAGCAATTATAATGAAGCTGGCACTACTGATGAACAATGTAGGGAAAATGCAAGGTCAAGAACATGGAACTTAAAAATTAATTTGAGTTGTAAAATGGAAGAACATATCTGAATAGGCTGTAAATTTTTCTCGGCTGTTTTTCCTCAGATATTTTCAATTAATAAAGTTATAAACTTGTTATATCTTACCTGTTTGAATTTTTACCCCTGTCATGATTAAGGAAAAGCAAATTCATTAATACTTTGAAATCTGTTTCAAATGAAATTGCATAATATATATTTGACCATTTGCTGATGGATTTTATGTGAACATGAATTAAACTGTCTCTACCAATTTGAAAAGTGAAAGAAAAATTAAGACATACAATTAAAAAAGATTAAAACTTACGCTAGACAAAAATCTCCAAAACACCAAAAGCAAAGCCAGACCAAACCAAACCAAACTAACAAAACTCCCTAAATCACCAATTTCAACACTAGTAAATGTAAGACAAAATTTGGAGCTTTTTTTGCTATGATGATTTGTCACATATTTCAATATATTTCTGTATTGAAAGAGAAAACTGAATTTATATATTTTTCTTCAACCTATTTTCATTTATATTTTTTAAGGATAGGGTTTAAGCAGTTTTACATTTTTACAAAAAAGGTTTTACATTATTACAAAAATTGATATGTGTTCGTGGATAAGAGACAAACCCATGCTACTGAGATTTGATCTTTCTCTGATTTAATCTTTTGCTAGTCTAATTTCAAACAGCAGCATTTCTATATAGCCTGAAGTCTTACAAGGATTGATAAAAATGGCTTGCTGACAAAGTATTTCAATAGCAAATACTTTATGCAATAAAGACCTGAACTAAAGATTCTGTATCTGTTAGGGATGATAACAACAGGGTAGCCTTAATGGAGATGTACGGAAGAAGAAACAAAAACAAAGCAACAAATTGACAGTATTTTCTTTAAATGCTAGCAGTGGATCATTACACACACTGAGAAGTGCATGAGTATACATGAACTTCTGCCTTTGACATTAAATAACAAAATAAAATCCTTATGATGCTCAATAGAATTTATTATGAGCAAAGAAAAACAGTTAATAGTTGTGGGTCAAAACAGATCCAAAAATTTGCTAGGTTGCTTTTAGATAACTTTGCAAATAGTGCCATTTATGTGGAAGAAATATCTGATAACACATAGAATGCCAATTATATGCAGTATTTATTTTGCACTACCAGATGTCAAAATAATATAGATGAGAATACTAAAGGTAGATGGAAAAGCAGCAAGACCAAGGTCACAGGTAGAACTCACTTAGAAGTTAGCATCCTAAAGGAAAAGTTATCTCACAATTGCCGGGGTGCTGAGGACAGCACACATCACTGTCCCTGATGAATCTCAGCTGGGGCTCCTCCCCTGCTCAGGGCCAGAGCCCTATTTTGTCTCTGCAGAACCACAGTCTGACTCCAGTGATGATGTGATGGCACTTGTTCCTGCACCTTGTGACGAGTTCATTTCTGGATGAGCCTGTCAGGCACAGCTTTCCCCTTGATAAAATAACTGAGGGACTCTCTAACCAGCTTTGCTCAACTTGCTGAGGGCTGGGGGAAAAGGCCCTTACCTCCACAGCATGAATGATCTTGGAGGTTGTTCTGAACATCCTGGTAGGTAGTCCTTGAAAAGTTTTTAAAATCTGCCTCAATAAGTTAATGGATAATCCAACGGATTTAAGCAATTTTGAAAATGTAATCTATTAATATTAAAAAGTTTCAATTGTATTTACATGCAAAGTAGGGAGAACAACTGGTGTCTTCCAAGTTTACAACAGAGAACGTTGTAAAGATGTAGCTCTTGATCCATAGCAGTATGTTTGGGGATTTTCTGTCCCCCTCATTTAGCATGTTTATTAACCTAGCAGTACCCTATACTCAAAAGTGAGACCTTTATGTTCTGAGTTAGTATGTTTACCCATCTGTCATGTTTATCCACTTCTTCAGAACCAAAGATTGAGACCTTTTTCTGTTCCTAGTACCAGGCCAGCAAATCATCAGACCAGAAATTTCAAGTTAACCAAAACAGTTATTTTAGACAGAACTCAGAGTATCTGCCTGGCCCCAAGTGAAGTACTCAGGCTAGTTGCTCTCAGAGTTCCAATCCACTGGAGCACACTGAAGGTTGCATCTCATAAGGTCTCCAAACGGGTCAGTTGTATATTCAAGGATAACATAATGGTTCATTGTAACGCCGTCATTGTTCTTGGCAATGGTGAAATCCCATGGCAGCTGGCTATGGCACTTTTCCTGCTGTTTTCCACTTTGAGGGCAGGGTAGCATTTCACGTGAACACGTTTTGCAGTTATTTGTCATGACTACAGAGTATTTGCTGGCATTTCCAAATGAAATATATTATTTTTAGTCCTTATAACACACGCACAAAAAGAAACATTATTATATTGTAAGCAAGTTTCAATTTGTTTTACCTAAAGAACGAAATAAGTGGAAAAACATGGAGGATAGGAAAGCAAACTATTTCAGAACATAAATTTCTGACTTTGAGTATAGTGTGCCATCAGATTAGTAAATATGCAATGAGCAGAGTAGAAGCCTGCATTTTTTTGAAACATATATTTTTACCAACTCCTATAACAGCAGAACAAATAAACAATTTTTAAGCAACCACAGGACACTATAAGTGTTGTTTCAGACCTTGAAGTTCAGTTATTTAATTTCAAAAGGAAAAAACCAAAAAACCCCAACACCAAAACCAAAACAAGCCACACAACTGAATACCGGCAAATTGATCAAGAAGACAGAACCTTTCTGTCAAAATCAGAACTCATAGGTGTAATGGTTTGAAAACAAACCAGAGGGAGATCCCAAGTCAGGGTTAAAATTTAATAGGAAAAAAATTAAAAATAAGTGAAATAATACAAGGGAAAGAGGAAAGAAAAACAGACAAAGTCAGATACAACCTGACACCCTGTTAAGGTGGTGGTAGCAGTCCAGATGAAGTAGCTCAGTTGAAGCAGTGATCCTATGGAAGGTCTGGTCTCCAGCTGAAGGTCCAGTGGTAGCTGTTGTCCTCCACAAATCCAGTAGGTAGGGCTCCTCTAGGCAGTTCCAAGGCCAGCTTATATCCAGGTGGGAATGCTTGGCTCCTCCCTCCTGGGCGGAGCATCTCCCAATAGGATGAGATAAGTCCATGAGTCATGCAGCGGTTTCTTGCTGGCCATTGTCTGTTATCAGGGGTGGGTCATAGCAGGAGATAACAGCTAATGGCCCACAGCTGCTGATAATAGAATACATCTGTAGTGTAACCTAGGACAATAGGACAGAGGATTAACATAGCCATACTAATAGTGAGCAGTTCTGCAGTTAAATAATCTACCAAGTATCACTAATATTGCTGTAGAATAGCCTCAGCTGTGAAGAACAATTGTCTGATCAGGTGATTGAAGATTCCTTTCTGCTGTGAATGCTAAGATCTCAAGGGCATTTCTATTTTGCTATGACAAATAAGACGGTCAAGGCTGCACTTGAATTTGATATGATGGAATCCTTCAAAGTTTACTTAAACAATAAGACAATCATTCTTTAGGAGAATAATTAAGCCTAGTAAGCATCTTTTAATAATTACTGATACCACCTAGAAAGGAACGAAACCAGAAATGTTGAAATAGTGTTAGGTATTTAGATCATTTTACTGAGTAAGGGATTTGTCCATTTAAAAGAATGTATTATCTTTCTAGAGATATTTCATATCAGGTGCTATATAGGAAGTGAGAAAAAAAGCCTGCAGTAGGCAGGTACACGGTGAGGCTTGGATGCCTTTTTGTTTGGAAGTCTCATTTTATGAAATTAAAACAGGTTTTGTTTATGAAAGTCCTATCTTAAGATAACATCCTTTTTGGATTAACTCAATTCTGTTTTATAACATAAATCTGAGCTCAGCATTAGCTAACTTATATTTGAAAAACAATTACAGAACACAATTATAAATTTAAAAATTGTTTAGAAGGCTGTCATAATCAAGAAGTTCACCATTTATTTATTTATTCCCCTGCCTTTAAGAATGAATATTTGCCTGCTAGTAATCACAGATCCTTGTGTGTTGCTGAAATGATAAGGAAAAAGTAGAGCAAATCGTATTTTTTAACCCATTCTAAAATATGAGACTGTAAATATTATCTCGGCCCTGTCTGCATGCTAATTCTAGCAACACTGTGAACTAAAGAGCCCTTTATAACTTTTAATTAAAACAAACACTATCTGGGATAGTTAGGGAAAACCTTATAATACTTCGAGTCATCTCATGTTTGCTTTATGTTAACATTGAAATCTCTCAAGTTAGTCAGTGCTTAAATTTTAATAAGCATTGCAATAGCATGGTATCACTGTACATTTTAATATCCATCTGATGTTAACCAGATAATTTTCTTCTGTGTCGCTGTTAGTATTTTTT